>OZ038425.1:8208753-9467211 GCA_964036235.1 Heterorhabditis bacteriophora | reverse complement strand
AGGCAGCACTGGGTGGGTGCTAGAGATAGGCGGGCTACCTTGCTTCTCACTTCCTTATGTTTACCATTGCTATTGTACTGTAGATTTTATGTAGCCTGTAAATTATTAGCATTATTTACTATTTTCCACAGTAACTGTTGTATTCCTTCTGAGGAGGGAATATAAGTAGACCAAAGCAAGTTTATTATCATGGTTAGATGAGGAAATAACAGCACTCTACTAGACTAGAGGAATACTGTCACAGTGTTAGGTGGCCCTTATATACAAGGCATAAAAAGGGGTGTCACTACATAAAGTAAGGTTATAATTGACGTACAGAGGATGGTGGAGTTAGAATATGTTCAAGTTAACGTTTAGTGTGTGATAGTTCCTTAGGTATAGTATAAGAGGGGACGCCTGTTCCCAACAGTAACTAACAAATCATAGAAGAATAGGGTTACCTTATCACTTGACGGTAGTAGCCTTTTACATTGTTATTATTTAAAAATGACAAAATACGGTTTTTGTTTTAGGGTTCACGAGATTGAATCGCAACACTTGTCTGAAATACCATTATGCTAACATAGCATACTCTTTCCCCATATCTCCTTTGGCCTGCTATATCTGTCTCTCGTCTTACCAATACTTACTTTTTTCTTAGGATCATTCGCTCCTATCAATCGAAAAACTATTTACATCTAACAGATATAAAATCAAGAGTAAACGGGAATCACTCACTACACCCACCAGGAAGATGACAGATTTTGAACATCAATACCCACCTTACGAGTCTTGCTATCGCATCCCTCACCTTTTAGTATAACTATTTCTTACTATACCTAACTACACTATTATCTGATATTCAGAATCACCATAGCATCATATACGCATCTACACATTCCTACCATATTACCCTTTTTAAAGACTTTTTAATAATAAACAGGCACTACATTCAGGCCGAAAACATACTATACATGAGATAAAACTTCAACAGTTACACAACCAATGAACTCGTATAATACACGTAAGGGAATAACTGCACTACAAATGATCCACTACAACCTAGGAAATCTAATGGCAACACTCGACTAGATATAATAACATTGACGATAATGTAGAGGAATAACTAGTGAAACTTGGACAAGCATCATCTTAATGAGAAATGTAAATCACAAAAAAATCGAATATCACGATTGGAATACCGTAAATAAACTAGCGAATTTTAAAAAGTAACAATATACAACAATTAAAAAAATTGAGCATGTGATTTGGATTTAAAAATATGACATACCTATGAGTGCTTAAGATTTAACTCACTAGAAATTAAATCAAGAGTTACACAACATCTGTAACAATATCACATAGCTAATAAAATTATATTTCCAATTTCATTAAAAAGTCAAACAATGCTTCACAAAATCTTGACAAATTAATATATAGGAATATTGGCTTAGGATTAGGTCGGATCATAAGGACTGATGATTTGAAACTGGGGTGTCTTTACTCGTGATATATTCGTAACACTCTGCCAGCATAATACTCGCCCAGTATTTGTAGCCAATGCAGCAAACAGTTTACGACCTCCCGACGTGTATTCCACACTTAAACACTAACACCGTAGTTTTGTAAAATAACTGGTTACAATTTGTATGTTGACTACCATTCAAAGATGTAGTCCTGTATTAAGGGAAATACCTTATAATGGGTTCCAAGTGATTTTCATGATATATATCTCGAACAACAGAGAGGCACCACATCTCAACAAGTCTGTAAATAAAGTAATTCCAATAATCATAATAATAATAATAATAACAGTAATAAGGTAAAAAATTATATATCTGTTAAAATTGACGTTTTAACTAAAAACTCTTTATCAGTGAAACTCCAAACAAAATGTCTTTATTATTAATTAAGTCGAATAACTACCTTAAATTTAATAATTAATACTTAAACTCCGATTCAACAATTTTATAAAGAGTAAGAGGGAACGTAATACCATATCATAGAATCGAAGCTTAGTTATAACGAAATAAGAAATTAAATGAAAAATAACTTCTTAATTAACTAACAATATATGCCCATTCTGCATCCCCAAAGCCATACAGTTAATTGCAGTTCCCTCACTCTGATTTGTCATGGAAAGGCAAATGACTGTACTGTCAGTGTCTACCTCTCCTACACGATCACCGTTTACCTATAATTTTTGAAATGTAACAATGTAATACAGTTTAAAATGTATATTATGTAAAACTGGAAACACCAATATCGTTATATATTTCGACTGCAAATTATGTCACAGCATGTCAAACTCACATAATCCATTACTAATACTTTTTGCAATTGTCAATTTTAGTAAATAATTATACTTATTTAAAAAATTTTCAAATACCAGTTATTCCAATTTTTTCCTTATAATTCGGGGGAAAAATAATGTAAAAAAGAGACCGAAATTTTGAAACCTTTTTAACGCCTTCCCCTTTAACAATATTGATGACGATCATAATAAGAGTTGGATCAGTTTAATAATAAGCATCTAATCGAAAAATGAAGCCATTCTAATAAATGCTCACCATTAAGAAAATATTCTATATAAGCTGCTTCATAATACCTATTTACGAAACACGCACTTTTTTTTAGATATTACATAGAAGAAATAATATATAATAAATTATAATATGCAATCTTTCATAATTAAATTTAAAATGTATAGGGTAGGGAACGAAATAGGCACGTATGCGATAAACAATATTTCATCTAGTCCCTAAAATATCCCAACTATTGAAATAAATTAGAATCATGATAAATTAATATACAGAGAAAAGCAAGATAATAACTAATATCTATATTAGCGTCCAACAAAGAGAAAAATCTGCTGAAAATTCATAAAACCGAAACCAATGACCTACCGTGTATAATTCAACCCGGCTACCATATCCTTGCTGAGAAACTACAGCAATATCAGCTGATATTCGGCTTACACACATGGCAGTAACTGCAGAAGAAGACGAAGGACGAAGTAATCGAATGAACGATAATCTAAAAATAAGGAATACAGACATGCATTAATACAATATATAAAATATAGATAATACATAAATCAGCAATAAAATAAACAAATTTAATGCACTATCTGTCATAATAACTAAATATTATTTCACTAACGCTACAAGTAAATTTCAAACCTATTGATATCCCAAATTACAACTTTTCCATTAGTGCTCCCGCTGACTGCTATACTGTATTCATCACATACACATAGAGCACTTACAGAAGAGTGATGTGCAAGTAGATCACATACAGCATTTATTGAATTCATCCCCTAGAAACTGGGAAAAAATACATGGAAGTAATGTCTTTAGACACATGCTTTTCCCACCTGAACATCAAAATCAAGTCTATAGACTTTAATCAGTCCTGATGAAAATGCAATAAATAGCAGACTGTTCATAGATGAAAACTCTATAGAAGATATCTAAAGAGAAAGTTATCTTAAAAATAGTACTTTAAGATAGTAAAAGCTATATTTTACTAACCTCGAAACTATCTAGTTCCATTAAATTTACCCATGGTTTAAGTTCCGGTTTGATTAAACGGAACCGTAATACAGTATCAGGAAATGCCCAGGAAAGAGCTGCCAAAACATCTAATGTTCGGCCTTTGGCAAGTGGGTCTAAAATGAAACGAGAAAAATTATTGTAAGATTATGAATAAACAAAAAGATTGCAAAATAAAAAATTGCCTTTGACGTTTTCGGCTGAAGTTTTGGTGACTAATAATGTTCCTCTAGGAACTCCCGCCACACTACCATCTGGGATAGTAATAACACGAGCTAAGCGGTCAGATTTGAGACCCTGTTATAGTTCTATATGAAAATAAGATCACTTTCGATATAGTATTCAAATCGGTATAATATAGCACTGTACCTTTAGTGATAGAACGGTCTGTATATGTGACGGCTCTTGTTCTGGACTCCCTACATAATCACCCCATCTAAATAATAGTCAGTGTTATATAGAATATCAGGACTTAATTAATAGTAGATGTAAAAATAATTAAATATTCACCGAACGCCCTGAATACTTGCTATTGGTGAAGGAGCTCTACATTTCTCTCGTCCTTCCTTTCCAGCATGTAAATGTGGCTGATGGGGAGTTTGTAGAATCTTAAGAGAAAATTTATATTAGGTTCTATAATACATAACAATTGTTATTATATCCGTACTGGAGATTGAAAATGCATTCTATATTTATGTTACGTAATAATAAACAAAACGAAGCAACCAAATAAAGAAGGAGCACCTACTTGCATGGGCATCTGTCCATAGCTGCGCACCATAGTTCGAAGTGCCGATTGAGATAACTCATCAGATAATTCGTCGGCATTTAGATGACCGAGGTACGTCTAAATTAAAATTCAACTTAAAGATAAATATATAAGTATAAATTTAGGAGTAAAAATAGTAGGAAAATTATATTAATCCCATCAACGAGCTATGTGTATAGCAATAGCAAATTTTATATTAAAAAAACATGCATGAAAAAAAAAAAAAAACAGAAAAGAGAAGAAACCAACCGCCGGATGGAACACATTGATTGCTTCAAAAGCAGCTTTACCAGTCTGTTTATAACCAAAAATAAGATCAACCCAAGAATGAAGATTTTGGGAAACTATCGTAGCTTCTGCAATAACGTTTATTCATTTATTCGGTATCACCTAGTTTTCCACATTTAAAAAGATAAGAATAAATATATCGCTAAGCCTATTAGGAATCAATAGTCTAAATATGTTCAATAAATCTAGGCATTTTTATTCTTAACGTTATATTGAAATAACATTATTTTTTTAAACAAAAAATCTATACCAGCACGAAAATTTTTCATTTATAAAATCTCTTGCAGATATTTTCATAGAATTAGTTTTGCTAGTTAACTATTTTTATAGAAGAATGAAGTATAACTAACCAAGTGCTTGTCTGTGGATAAGAACGAATAACCTTGAATTGTTTTCAGGAACCCATATAGGCAACTTTACACCCATTACTCGTTCGCCTCCCTGCCGCACTCCCAAATCTAATTGATCACGATTTTCAAGAAACTCCGGTAAACAAAAAAATTCAGGAATCAACTCCTAGAATAATAGAAAAGTAATTCATTGTCATTTATTCAAAACCATGAAAACAAAGTAATGATGAAAAAACATCTCAATATAAAACAAATACTAGACGAAATATCCAATAATCACCTTGAAGTCCGTTGTAGATTCACTACTAGATAACCTCCATGTAGCTTCAATAGAATTAAATAGCCTATCAGGAATATCAAAACTATGGTCCTAAAATTGTATATTTGGCTTACATATTTAGGAAATGTTTCTAGTTTCCAACCTGATATTCCAAGGCTATTTGGGTAAATGGACTCAATCGAACCAAGTAGTGTACAACTATTCCACTGTTTGAATAGTGGCTACCATAGTGATATGGACCAAAATGAAGTGGAGCAACCTCGGAATTAGTTCGGGCACATTCTGCCTAATATCAGAGGAGAAAAAATCAGTAAGTTTTGAAAGATGTGAAATTAATGAGTTAATCTACCAACTTGAAGACAGGTGTAATTAGCAATATAGTGATTCTCCATTTTTTTGTCTTGAATAGCCATAGGTTTGCTCAGATTTCTAAAACAAAACATTCTATTTTACTAATAATAATTCTATGTCTAGATAAGGAATAAATAAATAAATAAATATATATATATATATAAGATGATTTTTCCAGAAAATTTTATAAACCACTAATGCGTGAGGAAATTTTTCAAACCTAAATATGGCTGGATTCGTTAAATCGAGAACTGAGGATGTGTAGTCTGCTAGAATAAATGGAAACACAGGGTACTGCATAAGATCATTGAATGAGCGACCAGCCAGTTTATTAAGATGCATGAGGTATCTGAAGTCCGTTACTATACGAGTAAGATTATCATTAATGATATTAATATTTTTTTAATAATAAGAAAAGAGGAATACTCGAAGTTCGTTATGTTTCCATGGCGCCAAGCTTGTACTACTGTATGTAGCATGTGCTCTGTTGATGGGAATAAATATCCTAGATCTAGTTCAATCAACTTAGTCTTAAACTGATTTCGATTCTGAAACAGTAATCTTACTATTACTGTAAAATTTTTAGTAATATAATTTATTTTAAAGTCACACCTGAGAGTTATGAAATACCATAAGGTATGTATCTCCATTTGAAATGAACATTTCCACAGCTACATCTTTTAGCAAGTGGTTTCTTGCCTGTATTTCACTTAGTTGATCATATCGCCAATTTAGCGTGATAACAGAGCATTCAGTTCCCTTCTAAAATAAGGAAAATTCAACATTTAAGTTAGTAAAAATTAATTTTATGAGTTGAATCTCAGGTATTTAAGAATATTGTTTCATATACTTCAAACTAAATATATAAATAAGCCATAATCATAACACATGATTATCTTAATTCCTCTGTGGAAAATCTAACCTGTGTTGATTTAGCAGTCTCTCCTACAAAATGAAGATGAGTTTTCCCCAACAATAGTTCTCCTTGACATTCAAATGTTCCTCTCAACACTGTGACATCAAGAAACAGTTGTATTTGTTCATCAATCATTGCTTTTTCTACTACAGATCGAGTCGACAGGGGATTCTGCTAGAAAGCAATTTTTACAAAATATTTTTTTTTAGAGTCAAATTGCTACAGACACAGATCACTATTGAAAATATTGAATACATCATACAAGTAGTGTATTGTATAATATAAATCAAAATTATTTTAGTGAATTCCAATGATTGATATGGTAGGCTAGCTAATAATTTTCAAATAATATACTGAAAATCTAACTATATGTTAGTCTTGTTATATCTAAAATATTTCCTCGGATGCATATATAGAAGCCAAATTTCTGTCTTTGTTGTTCATAAAGTTATCTTTGTTTATCATATTTAGACAAACAAACCAAATAAACATAAATTTTTCGCTTTAATATAATTGATAAATCGGTTGTATAATAATAAAAAATTATTAAAATTTCGTACTCACAAGCAATTTGGCTAGAGGTTGTTCATTATTGTTATTTCGAACATCCTCCCGTCTCTCATCTTGGAAGAAGCGTGGATTGAAAGTGTAGTAGCATGGCATAAGGCTTAAAATTCCGTTATAAATAGAATCGAACACTTCACAACAAGAAGTTTACAGACGAGGAAAACCGTTTACCGCCTTCGTTCTCTCATAGGCCCTTCTGTTGGATCAAGTGCCCACCCCACAGGCCAGTGACGTGATTCAAACCCTGCTGCTTCAGGATGGCATATCTCTTTCTGTTTATAGAAGGACTTTGCATTTAAATAAATATTAAATGTACAATTATACTCTTAAAATCAGAAAATTGGTAATTAAATAAAACTTAACTCACAGCAATCTGTTCCATCACTTTTTCAGCTTCAATAAATTCACCAATTGCTGCTTTTGTTGCTTTTATAAATATTTTTCGATTTAAACTTTGCTCTTCAACAACCTCACAAGTTACAGCTATGGCCACCTAAAAATGTTGATCGCGAGAAAAAAAACTACAATGTTTAGTAATACCCATCCTCAATATTACCTCGCTGACTTGGGCTGTATATTTTTCTTCCCCATCCCTCATTGCCTCTAGTTTACTGCGTAGTTGTGCCATCACACTTTTTCTGTGTTGAGAGTATGAATGCAACGAAAGTATTTCATCTGTTGTCAGGTTGTGAAGTGAATCTTAAAATAGAAATCTATCAGCAACATATTTAGAACTGCATGAAATATTTAAAATATGTAATACCGGCCGTGAAGCGGTCAAACGACAGCCCAACTTTGCAGTTGTTTAAAAATCGAATCATACGATCGATTTCCTCTTCGCAATCACTTTTGAGAGGTGAAAGAATGGCCATTTCATAAAGACCAAGACAGAGGGCATACTCATAGTCCTATAATTTTAGTTTTTTAAAAGTATTCCTTTTGAATGTCTAATCTAAGTTTGATGGTACATCAAAAAGGTTGAGATGTAGTACTATACCCACTAAATTAACATTCAAAAGAGAGTATAGCGTTTGTTTGTATTGCAGTTCATGAGCCAATGCTTTAACAATCTGCCGTCGTTTTTCCTCCACCCAGTCGGATTTCCAGTTAGGAATCATATCTAGAATGAGAGGGATTTTTTAAATGATAAATTGATATATCTATACAATTTGTTAATAGATTCTTAGAACTTGATATATGATCTTACCTACATCACTTCTAGTAGCCACGGCAGCTTCGTGCATCTTACGATGAGCTGGAAAGAGAACAAACGCAACCAACTGAGCTAGTAAAACTCGAACCCTATCACGACACATAGTTACAAGTCGTTGCCATACTGGAGATTGCAATGATGAAGTAGAAGTCCGCAGCGTTGGCTTGAATATTCAAAAACATCGTTGTGAAATGAGATGTAATGATAGTATTTCATATTAAAGCTCTAACCTGTTGATCTCTTTTCCAGCTACTTAACATAAAGTACAGATAAAAATGGAAAAGATTTTCTTCTTCTTCAGTAACGCAATCAGTCGGAGTTAAAATGGAAAAAACAGTAGCGTTAGCATCTAATACAAATAACATTCTGTCATTAAGAGCTTCAATGGGGGCTAGAGGAGAAGGACCCTGGCGCTTAGGATATGAACACTTCAGAGTACGACGTGACACTAGAAAAAACGTAGAAATGACGATCAAGGAAATAGCATAGAATAGTCAGATCTCTACATACTGCTAGCGAAATATAATTGCAATGTAAATTAATAATAATTATTATTATTATTACAAAATATCAAAGCAACTAACGTGGAAAAATTTTTTCTTTTAGATTTGCAAATGATCCAGCTATGAATGCAGCTACTGGCGAAGTACCTTCAAGCATATTGGCCCTCTCTGGTGTTATTATAGCATCATCACAATAGTCAAATTCGTCATATTGAGATGAGCACGACGATTCTGCAGCTAAAAGTTTCACATGATGTAAATTTTTTTTTAAAATTAACTAACGTATTTAACGCTTACGTTCATTAATTGAATGTCTACTGCTTGTCGCACTAGCTGAACGACCTTCAACACTAAACACTGTACGAATTGCCTCCATCCAACAATGAAGTAGCTATAAACAATATAGATTCAAAAAATTATGACTAAAGTGAAAGTAATCATACCTGACATAACTGTCCACGAATAATTCTATGAGCTCTTAAACGTTTCTCCAATGTATACCGGTGATCCTTTACAGCTTGAATGTCAGCCAGGATAAGAAGCCAAACAAAACGTTCACATGCTTGGTTAAGACGAGGTTCACTGATATATTTTAGTATTTATGAAAAGTACATGACGTTTTAGAAAACTAACCAATATGGGACAGAAGAAATCACAATGCGTTGAGAAAATGATGACCATCCCTCTAACTGGAGTGAAACATGAGGCCGATCGGAGTATACATCATATTCACTGCAATTAATTAGAATTATATAGTCTTTTATGTTTAGTTTCAATGAGATCTATAATATGGTATGTAAAATAAACTTTACCATGGTTTATCTAAATATGCAATTCTTCGCAATGTGTTAACCATTGCGTCTACTAGGTGACAGTCTACCATAGCTTGCTGAAGTTGAACGTTGTTCTCGAAAGTCTGAAAAGCTAAATACTCCTTAATCATAAAAGCTGAAAAAATGGACGGCAAAAATTAAAGTATAATTACCTTTAATAAAGCATTTGATATATTCCAAAATAAACTTGGATCAAGTACGCTCTCTTCAAAAGCGACAAATATTGCATGTAAACTCTCACATGACATTCTATCCACACTCATATTAGCCAGATGTGATTGATCAAGCCTGGAAACTTCTCATCCAAATAGTAGAAAAACAAACCCATGCCATTTCAGATCGCTATAACTCAACATTATATACACATCTAAAAAAGTAATGTTTTTACTAGTTTTTGCATACATAAAGTCAGAAATAAAGCATTGGAAATGTTCACAATGTTACACTAGTATAATGTTACGCTAAAAATATTACATCGAAAGATGGTATAAATTTCGTATAAAATACTATTACCCATCCCCAAGGCGAACTGTCTCTCCACACATCATGCTGAAAAGTGAATCAACAATTGAACTAGTTACAGGCTGTGAGCGTAATTGATTGGCCAGGATTTGAAAGCCAGATAAACGAAGAAATGCCATTTTCGGAAATGGAGGAGCACGCATCTAAAAATAGACGATAGTTATGTTGAATATAAAAATG
Source organism: Heterorhabditis bacteriophora (assembly GCA_964036235.1). Taxonomy (NCBI): domain Eukaryota; kingdom Metazoa; phylum Nematoda; class Chromadorea; order Rhabditida; family Heterorhabditidae; genus Heterorhabditis; species Heterorhabditis bacteriophora. The sequence continues at coordinate 9,456,906 of OZ038425.1, read as the reverse complement.
TGTAGCTAAAAATGATTAATAAATAGTGAACAATAACCAAAAACTTCTCTAGCATCTCAACTACTGCATTACGAATACGGACGTCTGTTTGATGTGACATCAACACAACAATTGCCTAAATGAGATTGCTATTAAAACAATAAGCTTAGCTTTTAAGTAATATTATATTTAATCAAACCTGCCACGATATAACATCATGCTGCATACATGATAACAATGAGTCTGCTCCATTTTGAAGAACAGCTGCCATTACATTCATCAGTCCTTAATATATCAATAAAATCAAGTCCAGATTATCAACGAATTTTGGTACTAATCAATTATATAAAATTCCTTCACCACTATATAGCTCTTTGATATTTGTTAAACAAACCAGCTCGGACTGCGATAACCCATCGGCGTTCTGTTTTACGATCATGAGAGGGTAATATAAATTTAGTCGGAATATCATCAGCAACATCACTATTCGTATTTATCGGAAGAGAGGGGATATCACTAATCTAAAATATCTAATAACAGAATTTCAATTCAGGATCATTTCCTTCAGCATTACCTACTCATAATAAATAGTGTTCTACCAACAATGAAGAATATATAGATGTGAAAACCATACCAGATCAGGCATCTTAGTCTTGGATTCCTTGTTTTCAGCTGTTCTTTGGTCTACTTCTGATACATCTCCGGATGCTTTTAAGAGCTGTTCAAATTGACGCCGAATTTCAAACAAGGTAGTTCCTCGTTGCCATAATTCAGCGATCGACTCTTTAAAAAATATCTATACTACATGTACATGCATAACATTACTTTGTAGTATAACCTTTTCCTAATACTTGCAAATATTGTTTCAGTGTTAAGCAGAGTTTAGAATCGCCCAATAATTCACCCTCTCCGTCGTCGCGAATGAAATCTGAAAACAATTATATCTTCAATTTTTACACATCTGTAAGAATAAATCACGTATTCATCATTACCATTATTATAGTGACTATTAAATATTATCTAAATCAACAGAAGAACTTTTGTAGATAATTCACACTAACCAGTCGCCAACCATTCTGAATGTCCCTGAACCTTGTGATCAATGTATGTGAAACTAGCAGGATGCGAAAGAAACACGAAGTGCCACAAATGAGTGACAGGTTGTGGCAATTCAGGAAAACCTAAAAGCGCCTGAACGATAGAGACTACATCATCCATAAATGCATCCTGAAGAGGGAAGTCATCAAATTCGACTGGATCCTGGATCATTTCCAAGAGACACTGCAAAATCATTAAATAAGATAACTTCAAGAGCATATAAATTTATTTAAATGAAATTTTACTAGCAGTTTAAACATTCTTAAGAAAGAAAAAATACTTTTTACGTGTAAAATATTTGAAAAAAGTCTATAAAAGTACTCACATGTAAAAATTTTGATAGCATATCTAAACTGGTAAGTTGGAATCGATTGAATTTAAAAAGAATCCGACATGATGTCGGATTAAGAACTGTCGCGATAGCAGCTATCATATGGCGCCAGTAGTAGAAACGGGAACCACGCCACAGGTCGGAATGTGTGCATAGAGCAACGAGGAGATTGGGATCTCGAATAACAGCCTTAAAAATTATATTTTAAACAAAACAGTTTATTTCTGCCTAGTAGTTTTATAATTAAGATTTTTTTTAAATCGAAGCTAACTTTAAAAGGATCCAATCGACTTTCACTCGAAGGAAGTGAATCGTCTAAATCTATCGAACTCTCTGTCCATTTTATGCAGTATCGTAAGAGAAGCTAAACTAACAAAGTTAGAGTACCTAATTAAGCTTCATTTGGACTTTTATTATTAAGCTAGGTAAAGTAAATGTTCAATAAAACTTTTAATAATGTGATTTTATTTGAGCTAACTTACTTCAACTATTGAATCATCGATAACAGCTAATGGACTAGCAAGTGTTCTAGCTAGCATAGAGTTAACTTTCAACTTGGTAGCTGCATCTGTATACAATGATTCTCTTTGAAGACAGCTTAATAACATATCCATAGCAATAAGCTGTGTGAAACCGGGTAGTGAATCATTTACACACTAAAATGAATAAATTCAATAATAAAATGCATTGTTTAATTTCAACTGATATGTGGGTTAAATGTGTCACTATTATCTGTTATAATCTCGAAGAGCATTTAACACACTTTCATATAAAGATAAACGAGTAGTTTGAGTCCGCCTAAAGGATGGAGAGCTTTATCTACAAAAGGATTACGATGCTGAACCAATCTTCCATACCAGTTGATGGGGAAATCCTGCAATTATTCACTGATATATTTAATCTAGCAAATAAAAAGCTTTTTCCTTTTAGATACAATATATCCACTAATATCATACAACTAAAAGCTTCAGATGTAATCATTTAATATTAAGTCTGTTGCGTAGAAGAGGTATAAGTAATATACTATTTAAATAATATCAACAAAAGTAGTTTTAAAAAACCTTTAAGTGAGCAAGCCTCAGAGCCGACTGTCCAATGAGAAATGACGGTTCGATATCGGACGGAAGGACACTGACTGCATATGAATGAGCTGATGTTGCTCGAATTACAAACACCATTGCACGCTAAAAATAGTTCTTAAATATATATAGAATTATTTTTAAGACTATCATATACTCAGATTACTTAATTACCTGTAATTTTTGTACAAATTTGGCTGGATCCAGACGTACGGCTTCAACAGTAGCTTGCCTAGCATAGATTAATCGGTGGCTGAGAATGTTGAACATATTTGGATATAAATGTTCAACTTGAGTCTCCGATAAAGATGAGAGTTGACAACCAAGACCTATGAGCATTAGAGCACATCCAGGAGGTAGAAGACCTACAACAGAAATTATTGTGTCAAAGTAAAATATAAAATATTGGAAAGAGAGGAATATAGGATGATAAATCAAAATAAACCTTTAAATCCAAAAATTGTAGATAGGTAATATTGGTGTTGAGATCTTCTTCTAATACATCCAAAAGATACTGTAATTGGAAATGACTGCTGAGATAAACGGACGAGTAAGGGAACGTCGTAGGTTGTAGAAAAATCGCCTATCATCGACTAAAATTTTTTTAATTAGAAAAACAATAGTAATATAACATTTCATTATGTTACCACAAAAATTGTAACATATAAGGCTTTGATGAAATATGGAATTTATTAATTCGATAGATTTTGCAAACATCCACAAAATATACAATGGACAAATAGAGTATATATTCACTTCAAAATTCTTAAACATTGATCATAAAATAGAGATATTCATAAGTCAAATCAAAATTACACATTCCAATAAAATTTAAATATGAATATATCATGCATAGTGAATTAGAAATTATTTTAATAAATCAATGTTTATAACGTATGACTATACCTATACTCAATTAAGTTATCTTCATACCCAAGAAACTCATTTAATAATAGCATACTTCCTCAGGTAATTAATCTGTTGATGATCACCATCATTTTTTGTACTGTAGATAATTTCCTCACCTGAATTGTAATAGCCTCTGAAGTAATTCGCATTCCAATAATAACATGAGTCCATTTCCCTTCCTTGACAATGCCTTTAAGCTTATGTCTAAAAATTACTTGTATGAAATGCTATTTCGAGATTTTTTTTTGTGATGCGGATGTTTTTTTTTTAAAAATTTGTATTAGAATCAACAAATTTTAAAGCTCACCGTCCAAGTCTTAAATCATCTAGACTAACAGTGAATGATATATGCCCTTTTGCAGTGATTGAAAAAGAGCAATTCAACTCAGCACCCCCCATAGTGATAAGGTGAAGAGGAACGAGTTTCGATGCAGCCTTTGATGGATATTTAAATATCTGTCGTACTTTGCTTTGTGTCTTATTCATATATAATTTCTAATGTGTATCCTAAATTGGCAAAAACTTTTTAATAATAACAATAAGTCTCACTAATTTAGTATGAAGAATCCTTTTCATCCACAATGATATGGTTAAACCATCAGTAGCTGTTATTTGATGAGAATCTCCAAGAATAAACGAAGCTGCTGCTCCTAAGGTATAAATAGCTAGCATACTATTATAATATAGAATCAATTTTGAATACCATTGGGAATAGTTAACATGGGTGAATGTGGTGAATGGTGTAATTTCTCATCCGATTCAGACACTCTATCCATTGCAACCATAGATGATCCACGAACCTGGTTTCTAAAATTAGAATAACTTTCGCGAAAAAATTGGCTAAATAATATTTAATTTTATATAATGAAAACAAATTAATCTAAGCTATGTGTCCAATTAATCTGTGTATTTCACCGTAAATGCTTCTTCTTTTCCCTGCGTCTTTCTGTTTCTGTTTCTCCATCAGATCTATTTGCAGTGAGGAATCTTTCAACAGCACTTAATATTTTGCTACCCGATGAGTTCTACAAAAAAAGAAGCTTTCCATATAAACATTAGCAATTGCTAACATTAGTAGTAAAAAGATATTTCAAAAATAATTATATTCTACTAATAATAAATATTTGCCATCCAGACTTAAAAAAACAACTAACTTTCTCTTGTTCTTCATGTTCGTCTTCTAATGTTTCATTGACAAAATCCTCAACCTTTTTTATTTCAACAGGTTGATTAACAGCAGGCTGAGGGAATACGAGACAAACAGGAGGTTCTACATCTTCAGAGGTCAATAATATATTCAAACTTTGAAGTACAGTTTCCTGCAAGACAATGCATTATTAATGTTTATTTCTATATATATATATATATAGCGTTTCACAATGATAGCACACTGTTTTTTGCTTTATTTATGTTCTCAGTCGTCAGATTGATTTGATTTTCCTGAGTTGATGTGAAATATCTTTGGAAGTTTCCAGTTTTAATTTCATATTTTTTGATAAAAAAATGACGCTGTTGTACTTGGGTTTAAATAGGCAGAAAGCAATAGAGGACTATAACTTTTGTTTGGAAGTCTCTTCAGTTTTAGTATTCAAGGAGTAGCCTTTAAGAATGCGCAGGGAGAAATAATATAGATTGGATCTGTGGTAATTTGTAACATAGCGATGCTAGCACATGGGATTATAGCAAATAACTTTATTCAGAAAAATCTGAAAGGTTATTGATGCTGATAAGTTTGGTTAAGAATATACGGATTTCAGCTGTCCACTTCCTTATATATGACCTCTAGGTCAATTCATTTTCCTGGTTTATAAGCTGGTGTTTCACGATTAATCTACACGGAGCTAGGAAAAATAATAAACATAATGCTAAAACATAAGCACTTGCAAAACATAGGACTAATTTTTATGCTTTGCATGAAAGACGCTTTATGTGTCATTTTTTTCTCAAAATCACCCATTTTTTAGTTTCAAAATGATAGCACATTTAAAATGCTTTGACATTATTTAACAAAAAATGCGCAGATTCACTAATCCTTAACCATCATAACAATGAGTCATGCTCCTACGCTGAATCTACATGAAAGAGGTCAAAATAAAGCACTGTCAATTGCCGGTTACACGGTGAAGCAGATTTCCGATGTCGTCAAGTGCTCCAGGAAGCCTATTATGAATTTCCTTCATGACCAAGAAGAAGTTGGTACAAAGAAGAGTAGTGGATGACCTAGCAAGTTGAGTGGCAGTGAAAAAGGGAAATTCTGCGGACTGCGTCGAATAACACGACCAGCATCGTTGGAATCCGTAGGACTTGTGGCATTAATGCTTCAGAATCAATAGTGTGGAGAATTCTGGAGAAGTGTCCCAATATTGTACGATCACGAATGAGGAAGTGTCCACAACTGACACAAGGGCATAACGGTGAAAGACTTTGCTGAGCCAGAATATTCATGAGATGTGGCTGGGAAAAGTTCGACTTTTACAAGTCTTCACAAGTAAGCCAATAAACTCACTATTCCGAATTTAGACGATCTTCAGTGATGAGAAGAAGTTTGATCTAGACAGTTCTAATGGATGCCCTCCTATTCGAAAGATTTACACAAGGAACCCCGGCATTTTTCAACTCGAAATTTCGCTGGAGGAAGTGTTATGGTTTGAGGCGCGTTCAGTGCTATGGGACTAGTCGACTTGGCGTTTGTCTCGACGAAGATGAACAGCGTGGACTACCAGGATATCTTAGGACATCATCTAGTTTCGCATGTCCAACGTTTTCCAGGCGTTAGCTTCACTTTCCAAGAAGTTAATGCCACAATCCACGCCACTCGAAGCACCAAGATCTGGTTGGAAGACAATTATGAGGCCACTATGGACTGAAAAAATAAAAAATAAAGTTAACAGTCTGCCGGAATGAATTTTCCAGGTTATTAATAGAAGTGGTAGTTGTACTGATTATTAGTTAATTATTAGATACATTGGTTGTTACTATATTTATCGCTAACATATTTTAATAAAGTATGCTATCATTTTGAAACGATGAAAAGTGGTAGTTTTGGGAAAAATTAGCATAAAAGTAGTAATTCTTTATAAAAAGCGATGAAATTTAAAGTAAAGATTTCCAAGGCTCTTACACCTCACCTCTAAAAAATTGATCAATTTGACGACGGAGAATAGAAAAAAGGAAAAAAAAACAAAGCGTGATATCATTTTGAAACGCACTGTATATATGTATATATATATATATATATATTAAGAACAATCACCATAAAACTGACCTTTAAATTACTGGATTGGTAAAGATATCCAATAAGACAATTAATATCTTCGCTTTTCGGATCTCGTTTTATGAATGAAACCACAAGGTCTAACACCGTTTTAAACACTGAGGAACTAACTTCACGACTTATTATTACTTCGCAAAGTGAGAACAAGTGTGACAACCACTATAATTTAAGAAATACAATTCAAGATAACATCGGTTATTAGTAACAAACCAAATGTGATTAATTTCAGTGACCACGATGAAATATAATAGAACTAACCTGAACTCCATTTTGTGAGTGTTTATCAATCATAAAAAGTTTTTTGCAAATCTTCTGTATCATGAACTCAAGAGTATCATCTAGTTTACTCAAAATGTCCAGTACTGTTGAAACTATGGTGATTGTAGTTGTCACAAGTTCAGGATGCAGAATTGAGCGTCTTCTGACTACGATCATGTTACCTGTAATCAGAAAAAAAACGTTTTAATTAAAATTCAGCATAAAGAAATTATTGTGTAAAAGAAGCACAAAATTGAAAATATTGTACCTCCATCTCCCATTAAGGCATCGTCTTCAGATTCTTGTTCGATACTCACTGCACTACCAACTGAGGGTGGTAGCTTTGATACACATCTATCTAGCAAAGAACATACAACACAACTAATTAGACAAGAAGGTGGAGATAATCCAAACGCTTTAAGAAGGCCAGTTGAAAATCTGCGTTCCACATCAGCCTGATATAAAATTTAATTTAGAATGAAGCCACTATACCACAAAAAAATTCACTGTATTGAATAATATAATATAATTAGAAAAAACCGTTCACTTATACTTTACATTCAAGCTAAGAAATACTGACAATATCGTTATGCAACATTAGGTGTATGGAGAGGGCTTTACTCATAGCTTCTCCTATCCTCCACGCGCTTCGATATTCTTCTGAAGGTGAACCCATCCATTCAAAACATAGATCAACCATAGTGGAAGAGCAAGCAAGAAGGCGAGTGGCAAGACAAGAAAAAACGTCTGAAATATGAAAATACTTTTATCATAATATAGTATTAGTTGCTTGAGATAATCAGTAAAAACACTCGTACCTTGATTATCTTCTAGGATATCCCGAATAAGATTTAGAGTTGATAGTAGCAGTTTAAAATATTTTGCGGCAGAATCGCCTACGAAAGTCCAAATGTCGATCGATGCATGCCGCATACATGAATCTAAACGATCGACGATCCACTGAGAAAGTCCAGTTTCCTAAATTACAAAGATGAGGGACAAATTATTAATATTGAAAATTCTACCTGAATCTTTCGATACTTACAATTGCAATATTAGGGGCTAGCCTGATAGCTTTAGCACATACTGCAACAAAAACATCCTGTAACTCAAAAGCAGCAAAATAGAAGTCACGATACGGAACCACGATTAACCTGATAGAAATACAAAATTGCCTACCTATAAACAATATCTTTTTGGTATCTAAATTAAAAAAATATTTTGTTTAATCATTCTACCAGTAACAAACCGAATAACTTCAGCAGCGGCATCACTAGTTTTCAAGTGTGCCGCCAATAGTTCAAGTCTTTTTAGAACTCCCTTTGTCTCGTCAGTCATTTCACCAGCCAAAACTGAACGTACAAAACGTGAACAAATCAAGTAAAAAGAAAAGCTATTAAAGCATATTAACTAGAATTGAAACAAAAAACGTAAAATCTATTAGAAAATACCTATATCATCTTCTATATCTCTTCCATGTCGACATTTTACACATAAATCCACAATAGCGGGGATAACAGCATCAACCAGTAAATACTCAGTATCAAGAAGATTGGAGCAATCTACAAATAAAATAGACAGCAAATATTATCGCATATATATCTAGATAATAAACATCATAAATTAACCGATCATTTAGAAATCAACGTATTCGATAGAACTATATTAATTATTCGTAAACTCACAAGGTAGTACTAAGCTACATATCTGCACAAGTACGTCTGATAAATGAGTTGCTTTCAAAACCTTGGAAAGTTCAACTACAGTGCTCGACGGTGAACTTGTAGGTGTAATAGAATCTGAGATTGTAGAAGTACGACTCCATTCGGTGAATGGTAAATGACGTCGAATTACCTACAATAGCACATTGTACTTTTTTACATTAAAACAAGCAAATACAAAATTCATCAAATTAGTAAATAAAAACATCTAATTATACTAGTTAAACAAACTTTTGCACACATATCTGCAGCCTCCCCGAACTGGGTAATCAATGAGGCAATGAGTTCTAAACCTGTTACAGCTTTGTTAAAACCAGATGGTAAGAAGAGACACCAACGAAGGATGTATGATGAAACAGATCTGTAATTAGAATTAATTCAACCAAGGAAGTAATTTTGTAATCTCTTTAATTAAAGTAGTCGAGAAAATCATTAGTTTCAGATAGTTAAATCTGACTATACACAATATAAGAATTACCCAAATACTACATTTACAGATGGAAACGCACCATATTCTTAAAAATGCTAAAATAAAATACTTACGGTATATCAACTAGCGATGCAAATAATTCAAAAGAGAATCTGTTCTCTGCTAAAGAATCGCTGGTTTGAAGATGTAAACGTGATTCGAGTGAGTTGATGAGTCGTCTCACAACATCACTGAAGCATGGATCCTCTGCCCATGAAATAATATTCGAGCCAACAGCAACAAGGTGTACCTTGTCCACAGAAACAGAAATAAGAGATAGAACATCATCGAATATGCTATAAATAAAACAGACAACATTATTCATGTACAATCCTAGCACTCTCTAGTAAAGTATTTCTACGTATTAATTTTAAATACGCTAAAACTAACGCTTAGTAAAAGACCATGAAATTCAACTAGTTTTGGAATGAAAAATAGGACTCTTAAAAGCCAGTTTCGAAAAACTACACAAAATTTCATATATATAACTACATTAATTATTATCCCCACCAATTAATACAAATTTTTAGCAATTATTTTTTCATCCATAAATCCTAATATAATATGGGCAATTAACGACCACCGTAAACTGAAACAACTAACCAGAGAGTAATCTCATTAGTGGTTCGTAGAGCCTCATCGATACTAGCAATGTGCACATCATCGACCATAGCTACACCCGTATAAGAAATTGACAAACGTGTTGAAGCACAAATATTCTAAATATTATAGATAATCCAGTAAAAAATAATTTTAATTAAGTTTCAAAAACAATATGATCTGTTAGTATCCAGAAATGTATTAATACCACTTCTAGACTTTAATCAGCATCACGTAAATATATCAACTGTAATAAAGTCATGCAAACCTTTTTAATATGACTTAATAACATTATAGTCGACATATTAAGCACGGCATCAATATCTGTACCAAGAACACTTCTAGCTGCTCGAGCGAGGACGGAAACCGAACGAGTCACCTCAAGCTTCATCTTTAGAAAACAAAATTACTGAAACAGTTAAGACCATACCTGTCTAACAATTCTCTGCCAGTTCATCCATTGTCGACACAACAATAAAGATGCTATAGTATGTTCTTGAAGCATAAATCCGTCAGAAGCACCAAAGAGCTCACATAAGAATGATATCTATTAAAACTATCGATAAATAAATACAGGATAGAGAAAACCATAATTTACTTGAGCTCGTAATAAGAAATAAGTATATACTCACTCCCACTTCAATTCCAGCAGTCATTGAAAAAGCAGCAAACACAGTGACCGCATTAATTAAAGTCTCTAATGGATTGAAGAAGGTCGGGAAAAAACCAAAAATATCTCGATAAATGATGTACATTGAATTGTCATCTATTTTATCCCGATTTATACCATAACCTAAATACCCAATAAGAGATAAAAAATGAGTTCAAAAACATCTAAGAAAGATATCTCTTTAAATATAGTTTCTCTAACCAGCAGGTGGGATATCACCAATATATGCAGCAAATCCATCAGAATCAGACAATAAAACGCATTCATGAATATGGACCTGAAAGGCATATTTTCAAAAAAAACCTATATTTTTAATATTTTACTATTTATAAAATATATACTACCGTTTTTACACGTCGATAAGGTGGCTTATCCGTCTCAGATTCATCCGCTGTTTCAGTTTTCAGCTTTTTGCCATTCTTTCTTAATGTCCTTCTTTTATGAGTAGAATTCCTCTTCATAACAAAATCACTGAAAAGTACCTGTTCATATTCACTAGAGCTATTAGTAATTTACATATAAAAAGCATATATATTAGAGAAGAAAAAACCTAGTAGGAGATTCCAAAAGTAATCTTTGATCATCGCAAATTTCATCAATAGAAGATGTTTCCTGACGAATGGTATCATCTATCGGAAATTTTTGAAGGAAAAGTCGAAGTTTTGGGAAAACGATATCTATAGCAGCATGCGAATCTGAAATGGAAACAGGATTATAGATCAACTGAGCATAAATATGATTGAAACAATGGTGGGTCCTATTAAAAAAGATGCTACTCTACAATACAACAACAATATGCTACATAGAGAATATTAGAACATCTAATAAATAGTTTTAAGTCCCAATTTACCTTTAGTTATTGGTAATGAAGCTAATATAGCAAGAATAGAAGGTAGATGGCCGCTGGTGTGAGGTACACCATCAATAAGGCACTTGTTAAGTGTCCGAACTAGTAAAGGATGCCAAGCTGCATAACGAAGGCCACCGCCCGACGGCATAAATGAATCAGACATCTTATTAAGGCACGTAAATGACCATCTGCAATACAAATAGTTATTACAGTTATACTGTATTTCATTATGATTTTTGGAAAACGCACTAGAAGTAAGTTACTAAAAAAATTTATAATAAAAAAATAACTAATGTAAAAGATGAAGGCAAAATTAAATAAGCCAGTATAGCACAACTGTGTAGTTACCCCTATAGCGTATCACAGTATTCCAAACGGTATAAATACATAATGGGAACTAACCCGTTCGGAAAATTAAAATTGCTATTAATAATCAAAAATAGGGTTAATACATGCTCGAAATTTTTATTTTCATCTATTACAGATAAATCAACAACATCAATATCGTTCCATGTACAGTATAATTTTATGATCTTGTAGGGCACTAATATTAGCTTTCTAGAAAGATAGTTCCGTGACATAAAAAACTTAATTGCATCAGTACCCTCTGGGGAGGGGGAGGAGAAGTCACTATAATGTTTGAAACTATAGCACCATAAATAAGACATTAGTAGAATAAATTCTACGTTAAGAAATCCTAAAATCCTATTAGTTGTATTGTGCAGTTAGCATGTAATCGACTATTTATAGCAAAAAGCATAACGAAATTTGGCTACTACTCAAAGTTGGACTTAGTAAGTTTCATTCCTCTTATAACTGGGCCTTTCAAAAATAATCCATGAAAAACAATAAAGAAAATTACCGTTAGTAATACCAAACATTTTTGAGATGTAGTTAATAAGCCATAACTAATAGTTCAGGCTAGAAATAAATATTAATAGTGATTTAATAAATTAAAACTATATTCGATAAGCACCCAGATCACCGAAGACTATGTAACAAATATGTTAAACATAATATCTGTAAAGCAAAAAAATCCTAATAGTGGCCTTCATTAAAAAGTTGTTATATGTTAGATATGAATTCTTATATAACCTATTTAAAAAAGTACCCGAAGCAAACGCACGAACCATTATAAGAGATGTGACATATTATATATTACAAAAATTATTTTGGCAACATCATCGGCACACATGAGTTAAATGAAATTAGGAAGATTATATATACATTACACCTAAAATACGTCTCAAAAATAGACATTCCAAAACTAAAAATATAGTATATCTTAATATCTAACTAGAACAGAATATTTCCTTTCCAAACATAATGGTTAACAATTCATCACTGTTTACCCCAAGAGATCAGCAAAAGGATCATTTTTTTTACTAACTGACGGTTTAGATATTGGAAATGCGCTACAGTTATTCATTGTCATCGGAATTCCACCACCGTTCTGCATTGCCATAGGCTGCTGAGATGGTTTTACATCAAGTGATAGAAGTGTATCTAATGAACTAACAGGACGTTGAACAGCCACATTTGAAGACCTAAAATTTTAAGAATAATTGTAATTAAATTAAAAACTGTGAAAAAAAATCAACCTGGGTGGCTGAGGAAGAACCATTGGATTTTGACCACCGGAAAACGATAATCCGCTGAACTGCTGCTCTAGCAAATATCCTCCGGTTGAAAATGGGCCCTTTACAGAGTAATTTAATGATTTTGTCACTGGATGAGTTAATGAAGATGCAGTTTGTGTAACTATAAGAATATTAACAATGCCATCAATAGGATGAAAATGGATAAAAAAATTTAAAAATATCTATTTGCAGCCATTAAACCTGAACTGGTGGTAGATGGCATAAAATCAGAAACGTCAACATGACCCCGTGTAGTAGTAACTGTAGTAGACGGAGTTAAAGGATCAAATAAAGAATCAAATGGAGATGAAGTTCTGCTTGCTGAACTAGCTATAAAATATCATTAAGAATTTCAATGCTTTAAATAAACTTAATAACCAAATCAAAATAAAATATTAATAGACCTACATTTAGTGTCCATTCCAGATATAGCGGAAAAGGTATTGAAATTTGCAAAAGTACTAGCATTTGCTAAATGAGCAGCGGTAGGTTCTGATATTTTTTTGGCCTAAAAGCAGAAAATATAAACGAGTCAACTAAAATCTTTAAAACTTTGAACACTAATTGAAAAGACTGGTTTGAAAAGGTAGACAACATACTTGTAGAGGTTGCTGACTGCGTAAATTTCGACTATTTTCTTGTTCTGCTGCTAGTCGTTTCTTCTCATCAAGAGACATTATAACCTTAACAATGAAATTGATAACCAAATTAATTTGATCTAATATAATCTGTTTTCTGGCACTTACTTCGCCTGATTGGATAGCACAAGATCCATCAACGTCTCGCGCAGTCAGCATATCTCCCAGTTCATCAATACTTTGCGGAATATTATTCGCTGATGTTGCTTGTTTAAGTACCTTTTCAAAATTAGGGACGCTTCTAAAATTAGTAATCAAGAAAATTTAGACAGTTATCTTATACTCCTTGATACCTTTGTTCTTCTTGTCCAGCACTAAGCTGTTGTAGCCTGTTCCTCTGTTCTTTCTCAACTCGTGCCAGCATATTCTTTATTAGTAGAATATACTGCTCAAATTGTCCCAGATTTAACGTATTCTCCACACAACTAGCTATTAAAAATGGGAGAGCACTCTTTGCCAACTGTTCTCGATTAACCAAAATAGTTTCACTATCGAAAGTCAACTTGTAGATGCCTTAATTAAATAATAAAAAAATAAATAATTCTAAATATAAATATACGGAAAATTCAGTTCTCGAATAAATGGAAACAAATATGTTCAATTATTACTAACGTGAGAATTAAATTTTGAAAAATTACCTAATATTGCCATAAGCACACCAGGTTCCTTGCTATTAATTTTTGGCAATATTGGTAGCACCTGTTCAGTTACCATCCATGATTCCAAGGTTGGCAGAAGTTTCCCAAGACACACTAAAGCTTGAACTCGCACCTAAAATTAGGAAATTATCTTCTGCATAAATATGATATAAATGAATGCAGCAAATAAAATAAAGGTCTAGAATTAAAACCAATACTTTATTAGTAGATTCTCTAAAAGCATAAATTATCTACTTTTGCTGAAGGAATAAGTCTCCATAGTTATCGCAAAAAACCTGTCCTATAACCAAAAATAACAACATCTCACTTTGTAAATCAACAAAACCATGGCGCTAACACTAATCTTTCCAGTCTAAAAATCACCTTTAGAGTGAAAAACCGGTAACGCACGCTAAACGCTGGCGGGATTGTTTGCGTTCGCAGTCGTCATAATTTATAACGGTCATCGGTTAAAGGCTTAAACAAAACGTCTCCTCCAAACGACCATGCCACAATAAGGAGGCGGTTCCTATCCGGATGGAAGCTAGTATGGACCTGATCTTAAACCTATTTAAGTGGTAGCTGCCTGTGTAAAGTGGAGCAAGCACCTCATTGATACAACGCAATCAAATAAGTCAATATCTTGCATGCAGATCTACACTATTTTTGCCATCATCGGCACAGGTATGTATAAATTGTTTTAAACAATTGCTAATCGCGTTCCATGAATACATAACTATATGTATAGTAAACCATACAGAATACTTCAGTGACAGCTCTCGTCGAGGTCCAGTTGACGGCCAGGAAAGCCACACGTACACCATGTTGCTTAGATACACTCCTTCCAGGTGTATGCAAAGCTTTGCATAACAGAGATCATGAGCGATTCTCGAAACAGTGTCGCACAAATCCAGACTTTAGTTTTATACAATGTTGCCATTCATGCCACTTCAACAGTGATTTATTCACAACTGGAAGTGAGTGCCACTATTTTAAATAATGGCATAAAATGTCACTTAACAATACGCAAGCTCAAATAAAAACTTAGTTGCAGCTCATCAGTCTTCAACAGACCTATACCAATTAGATGCAGATGAAATGTTACTAAGAACAAATCTGAATAATTGTTTTGATCGCCATGGAACCGCATTTTGTGAAGCATTCGTAACCCGAAGTGGAAGATGGGTACGAAGTCTAGTTACATGCCAACATTCAGCATTCGCCTTTCGAGTTTGCCGAAAGACATGTGGATATTGCTCAGCGTACGTTTGACATTTTGTATTTTAAATCATGAATCAAAATCTTTAATATTAAATGTCAGATTTGTAAAAGAAAATGTCGCAGAATGAAGCTGAGACAAATTATTCAGATCAAAGAAAGCTACTGTAAACTACAACTCAAGAAAAGCCAAGAATCAAAAGGAATGTGAAAGACTATTTTAAAATTTATAATAAATGTCATATTATTTGTATATTAATTAATTATTGTTTAACTTACATTTCATAGAATTATCTAGATCCCTTTGAAGTTTCTAATCATTTTCATTCCAATTCTAATCTTCCTGCTATATTAATAGTTAATAACAGAATATCTTTAGCCTCATACAGTATTGCATAAAAAAATAGGTCAAACCTTATTAAGATAGAAATCGAATTATTAGAAAATGACTAAAGATGTTTTTATGCTTTCGATTATATTGGCGAAGTCGTGATTATCTCAGCAAAAACTAAGGAAAAGTGTTAGATCAACAAACAGCGTAATACGAGCTGTATTTATAGGCAGAAAATGTACGACTCGTTCACGCTTTTCAATGCACTATTATATTTACTCATAAGTAAATTCCTCTAAATTATTGTTTTGTGTTGCAATTTACCTATTCAAGCCGTATTCAGAACAACAGTATATTTATAAACCAGCAAATTCTATATTGATCATATTTAATATCAATAATAAATCTCTAATGACTCCAGTACTTTTAGCTAGTATATTCGCAGTAACAATAACAGGTATTTCCTTAAAAATATATACTGTAAAAATTTATAAAAATGTAAATACTAGTTAGTTTATAAAATAAAAACCGAATGCAGGTAATAAAAAATAACTTGTCTATTGTTTGCCAGGATATAAGAAAATTTGGAAACCCTTTACAGATACCCGATACCACCGTTCCCAGGCATCGAAACTAACTGGACGCACTCCCTGTTGTTTAGACCGATTAACAACAATAACTTGTATTAAAATTCAATCTTATAGTCCAGTACGATTCGCAAATAGATGTTTAACTGATGCTGACTTTGCGATGGTTCAGTGCTGTAACACTTGGTAAACAAGACTTTTGCGCTTTGTCTAAAAATACCACTTCAGTTCTATTATTTGATAAATAAGAATCAGAAAAGATTATTGTAGTTTTGATCGTAAATTACCGAATAGTACATCAAGATACAACTATATGATACATGAGCATCTACTTAGTCCATTTTCCTCACTATGCTGGGATAGACGAGGAACAGATTGGTGTACAAAGCTAGTTGAAAAGTTAGTTAGAATAATCTGTACATTATGCATGGGTAAGGATTACATTAAAGTGTTTCAGACAAGGATTTTGGAAACTACCAAAGTATTCCAATACAGGGTGCAGCTCATTTACATTTGCTTTTCGTGAATGCCGCCAATCCTGTGGTTATTGTTCAGCGGGGCAGTATTTATCTAAGGTTGTATATGACCATAAAACAGCGACAGACTCACAACTTTGTGATGCTAAGGTACACTTTGCCAGATCCAATGAAATTAAAAGAACACAATCAGCAGGTAAATCTATAAATTAATTCACGCATAATTGCCCTAAATCAATACTTTGTTTTATAGAATTCGACCCCCTTGCTTCGTTAAACATTAACAAGAATCGAAATTGGCCGGAGGATAACTATTTTGTTGTTACAAACTACAATTACAACGATTATGATTTTTCGTAAATGCCCTAGTTATTAAACGTTTGAATTCCATAAAATTTCTGGATATAAAGAATTATCTGTAAAAAATAAAAGTGAAGAAAATTACACTAAGCTATTAAATTAGAAACTTATTTTATAACTGGAATAAAAATAATAACATACAGCTAGTACTCCGCCATCAGTTGCCAATTTCAGCAGCTTAGGTAGAAGCTGATTCTTCATTGAATTTCGATCAACCAGTTTACCAATATTGGGAACGATATTCAGACAAAGTTCCTATAAAATTTAGAACCTATAGTTTCTATAAGAATGTTACTTATCAGACTACTTTTTAAATTGGCTTACTTGTTTTTCCACAAAGACTAAAAAAAATTAATTCTACTTATTCAATAATTTATAGAATTCTGTAGTTAAATATTAAAAGATTATCATGACTTAGTTATTCATAGGTTTCTCATGTTCCAAGAATGCATTATTTAAGCACAAGTTATAGTGAGCTATTCAAATAATTCACAGAATTCATCATATTAACATTTACAACAAATGATTCCACTAGTTGTACTACTAACACTATTATTTAATCGCTTTGCAATATTTAAAAGTTAATTCTTTCATCATAATTATAAGCATAACCATAACAACTAGCGATTAAAACTATCATACTGGGGATAATAAAAAAAACATGTTTCACAAGTTAAGCTACTCAGAAAATTTAGAAATAGTAATACCTGAATACGTGTCGTGTCACTAGATATTGAACTATAAATAAGAGGTAATATATATCGCTTCACATCGTCCTCCGTAGCTTTTTCAAGTAATAGCTCCATCTTTTGTAAAAGTAGAAGAGCTATCTAGAATTACATACTTTTAAATTGTTTGCTTAACTCTGTAGTCTAAGGTAGTCTAGATTAAAAATCAAAACATGCCTGGTAGGGTTTTTCCATGGAAAACACAGGAATCAATTGTGGTAAGATAATTGATGTGAATTCTCTCCTACTTGCTAGTTCCGAAATAAGAAAGATGCTTGGTAAAATAAAAGGAATTAAATCTGGTGTGCCAAATTCACCAGACAAATATGGAACAACTTTTTGCAGAAGAGGACGCTACAAATATATATAAATTTTTAACTCATTTATCATAAAACAACATCGTCTACAAATATTTGATAATCCAAAAATAAGTGTAATTTGACTCAAAATGTAGTTTTATGAATGAAATTCCAACAAAACCCATTACTCTAGCCTATATCCCCATATTTAGACTTGAAACAAATTAACTATTGTTTCATTTATAGATGAAAATCCAATTACTCATATACTTTTGAGAACTACATATCTAGTTTCTAATAATTAAGAGTCTAGAAAATGCATATACCCGAGAATTTTAATGGATATCTGAAGGATTATAACAACATTTAAACGCTGCATTCGAATAAAAAAGGGAAATATGTAGTTATTTTACCATAAATTAGGTTGTTATACTACTGACCTTATCAAACTTTGCAAGAACCGTTGGCAGTGACTTAAAAAATTGCATCTTTTGATTATTATCCATCTGCATCAATGATTCAAAGTAATTCAAAGCCTTTATAAGATGATC
Organism: Heterorhabditis bacteriophora; assembly: GCA_964036235.1. Taxonomy (NCBI): domain Eukaryota; kingdom Metazoa; phylum Nematoda; class Chromadorea; order Rhabditida; family Heterorhabditidae; genus Heterorhabditis; species Heterorhabditis bacteriophora. The sequence goes on along the minus strand of OZ038425.1, from coordinate 9,438,202 downwards.
GTCAAAGTAAGAAATCTAAAAGATAATAAATTATGTTTTTCAATTATTTTTTATATTAGAGATCTAGCAAAAAAATTTTTTAATAGTTTTAATACAAGTTGTCATTAACAAACATTTAAAACACACTCTTGTAAATTGTGTTGCATCAGGACGTAGATCTGGTGTATAATTTAAGCACATCTTGAAATCATCACAGAAAACAGGTGGAATATTTTTCACAAATTGCACGGGAAATGATTTGAGCTGAGAATAATTATTAAAGATATTACTAATAAAAAGATCGAAAATGGTTAATAGAATCAGAATTAGAATTTAAAAGTGCAAAACTATATTTTAATTAATAGCGTAGTGCATACCATTTCAATATTTTTTCGAAACCTATCCAACGTATTTTTATGTTCCATTGGAGGACGACATTGGTTGAAAACAGCGTACGAAAGTAACCCGAGACTATATATATCTGAGTATGGATCACATCGACCACCGACCTAGAATCACCAGACAGTATTCTATTTTCATTGATCAGTAGCACGGCAAGTAAAATATTTCCTTTCAGTATTCTATTCTAATAGGCTTTAAAAAAACTTCTAATTTATAAAGTGAATTAAAAAGTGCTAACTTACTATATATTCCGGAGCAAGATAATCTAGACTTGGTTGACAGATTGAGGGTATACGCTCATTCCAATCAAGAGATTCATACACTGCCTTAAAATTCTAGTAATTTTAAAACCTGGGAATGATTTCCTTTGTGATATTTACGACTTATATACTTAAAATAGCGACATAAAACAGTCCATTTAACTATATACGATAGATAATAACACACCTTTCCATTTATTCCACTCGTACCCTGCATGGAAAAATCGAATCCACCAAGTTTCCATGCCCCCTAAGTTAGATATGCATTAAACAAAGTATAGAAAATAAACGAAAACAATGTTAGCACTTTAATTTAAAAGAGCAAACAGTTGCATAACATATTTGCTATGAAAATAAAGATATTATAAAGTATTCCGTGAAAGCATGTATATATGTCAAAATATTAAGCTTCTATAACTTACTCTATCATTAATAATAACAGATTCAGGACATATATTACGATGCAACATTTTAGCATCGATATGAAGAAATGCAAGAGCTTCTCCAAGCTGTAAATTTCCTGGTATTTGTATATAAATGAATGAAAAATAAAAAAAAACTACATATAATAACACACAAACCTGTAGTAGACCGTGTTTTACTTCCACGTCTAATAACTTAAAATCAACCAAGTGTACTGGATTTGGAGTTGCCATGTTATCCATACGACCAAGACAATTTGCTAGACTGGCAAATACTGGTTCAGTAGTAAATGCCAAAGAATCTCTGGAAAATATTTAGGACAACATATGTTAAGCTTTCTGGTGTGAAAATTCACTTTATGCCGCATATATAGCGATTAAATTAGGTAATATTTGTATAAATGAGAGGTGGATGTAGAACAGTGGACGATATTAAGAAATTGGAGTGATATATTTAAAACAGAATCCAATTAAACGTAATAGTTAACATGTCAAGTTCGTTGATATGAGTTAGCAAAAAGTATCGGTAAAAACAAGATAGCTATAGAAATACTTCAGAATAACAGTTTGCATCAGCCCAAAGTTATTAAATCTGTATTTTTTTTATAAAAACGGTTCACACAGTAATGTTTCATTCATATGCATATTACTTAAAAGATTGGAAGATTTCCGATTTTTCAATTAAATGATTTAGAAATAAGCCTAATTTTCTTTTCCTCATATTTTTGTAATTGTAACTATTAGGTAACTGGTTTAAATAATTACGATAAACAAAATATAAGTTGGAAGTATTGAAATAAAGTTCATACAGTGAACTACCCAAATTTCAATAAGAAAAAATGTCATAAGAACAAAAGTAACCTTGATTCTTCGATTGGATGCTCAATTACAAGTAATCTTGGATGGCGTAATCGAGTTAGTTGAGATATTCCTCTCTTGATAAGATTTAGAAATACTTCTCGATCTTCTTTGGGCCATCGTTCAATATCCTTTTTGTCAAAAATCCACACCGAAACAGGCTGCAAATTTCATATCTGCTACAATTCAGTTAATAGCAAATACTGATAACTAGTTAGCAATCATAAAATATTCGATACAAAACAAAATCTAAAGATAAAAATAATACTGTGCTAAAACCTTTAAACCTGTTTAGTTGACTTTTTTGATCCCTTGTAAACTTTCCAGTACAGACCAGGCCCAGCCGTTCCTCCTTGTTCTCCTACCTCATATTCCCGGGTCAATGGGTTCCCAGGAAGTGCATTGCTAACCTGTATAACTAATAACAATACTTGAGAAAAAAAACAGTAATTATATCCTGATAGTAGGTGCACGTAGATAACTTATTATTCTATAATACAACACAAACTAATACTTTACTTCCACTAAAACTAAATAGTTTCTAGAACCAATCAACATTCATGTAAGTTTGTTTAAGAAAAACTAGTTTTTTTTCATTGCAAAACTATTAGCATATAAAATTAAAATTAAAATTGCTAACCTGAGCTGCTACTTGAGTAACTGTAGTACGAAATTTATTGAAATATTCCATGTAGGAAACTTCCTGAATTAGCAAATAAAACAAGCTGGAGTTTAAAGTTGTATTTGTGGTTATACGAAAAGTACCTCTGAATTTAAAAAAAACTCAGGTTATACAAAAAAAAAGTAATGAATACCACCAATCCTAAATCGTAGATATGAGAGATCAATTTCTGGATAGATTACTAACGACAGAATAGTACATATAACAACAAAAATATTAGTAAACATAAGTCTATTTCTCATATTTTATTACTACTAAAATCGACATGGTAGAATAATATATTTCATAAACTGGAACACCTAATGATCCGTAGTTCTAATGGGGTGAATAGCACGGCCTCACCGCTTGAATACGGTATTATGTTACATTAACCAAAATATATTATTTTATTCATAGTTAACGTCATTTATTGAAGTATTTGAATAATATAACTTCCATACGAATCACATGCACACTCTTTTTTTACCGGTAAGCACTTCCATATTTAATAGGAAGTCTAGCATTGGTTTTAACACTTATTTCGTATTACAGATGTATGATATAAATAAACTTGATAAATTTCGCCCATTTTACCATACTAAAGAAATTTAATGTAGTAAAAATATTTGACCTATGAAAGACATTCATCTTATAAAAGTAGTAAATCTATTCGTATAAATGTAGTAGTCTGAATAGAGTATTGTTAATCAGATTACGAGAATTTACTGAATAATTTATTAGAAATTACCCTTAACTTGCAATTTTCAATTAACATACAATTCCTGCTTCAGATTTATAATTGTATAAGTGCACTGGTATTGCTCCTTCTATAATAGGACATTAAAGTGTAGACAAAATGGTGGAAGTATGAGGTTTATTATATTTAGTCCACAATAGAATTTCCATAAATAATACTAAATCTTTATACAGATTTGCTGTTCAGACAATTATACCTAGAACAGAAACATGATTGTTGCTAATAAGTCCAATATTAACTTAAACTAATGATATTTAGTTTATGTATTTATTTACGGATTTGTTTTTCTCTAGCTTTTCTTTCGTTATTTTCTCCCTATGTGTATCCTTGTTTTTGACAATCTAGATTAAAAACATGCTATAGTCACGAATACTCTAAATTTCGATAAGTACACAAATGTCAGATGCTTCAACGGAACTCAGTTTAGTCGTTGTATATAATTTAAAAACTGCCGCTTCATCCACATATTTTTACTATCTTCAAACTTTCCTTGTTTCTATCTCCATCACTACCCTCAAAATAAGAAATGATACAAGCCACACTCTCAGGCTTAGTATCGGCTGTCCATATCTAAAATAAATAAATAAATCTTCCTGTTATAAAATAAATCTGAAATAAAACGTGTTTTTCGGAATAATGCAAATTTCCCCTATTTTTCATAATGTCCAGAACACTATTTCTGTCTGATACAGTTAAATTTCCATGCGTATTGAATGTTTTAGTTTTGAACAAAGCTACATTGCAATTATCTTTCCAGTGGTTCTCGATATGTTGGGAATATTAAATCATCTAGTAGGTATATTATATATCCAATGATTTATTAAATAGTTAACTGCTATAGTAATTTAAAATATACTTAATAATATTCTTTTTTGCTCTTCTCTCAGTTTTCTTGCTTTTCATGTGATATATGGCAAAAAAATGACGATTGTTCTCAAGGGCTGTTTTGATATTGAGGACAATCTGAATATTTTTATTCCTTCTTTTTCTTTTCATCTAGATTACTATATTAATCCAGGTTCACTTTTACAATAGCCGTTTCGTTAGACTCGACAAAGGAGAGTGCTGGTCTCACACGAAAGATTTAATTGTCTATACACTTTACCTATAAATAAAAAATATAGTACTTACATATGGAGTAATAAAGTACTAAAGGAAAGTGAAATAGTGGAAAAAATCAAGGTGATTAACATTTGCCTTAAAAATTGTCTATCCTTTGTAGTACTGAAGATTTTCAATTGAACTGTAGTAGGTTTGTTTAGTTTGTATTTAAACTGCAATTCCGTGTCCGGTTCTACCTGTAATCTTGATGGCCTAGCAATTATTCTTATAATTTCAAACCCATATTTAACTACCTATTAGATTTCGTCCGATTATTGAAGTCGATAACCATTGAAAGAACACGATAGTGAGTTCTCGTTGGCTGATATCAGTTATTGATATTAAATAGGAACAATGTATTCAATACAAAAATAAAATAAAATAGCGAAGTAAGTACATAGTAATCTAGTAACTAAAGGGACGTCGTCAGGTTGCAGTCATTTTAGGCGAAAAAGTGAATTATACATTGCTGTCCTCACTTTCAGTTGGAACGGTGGTTTCCCAGGCTTATTTCCAATTGCTTTTCGTTGCATAGTAATCCTAAAAATATATTATTGACATATATATGTATATATGAAATAAAGTATAAACTATACTAACAGAATTAATGGAGATTATATATTTTTAATCATTGATGGAGAACTAAGAAGTACTCATCATAATTTTAATATAAAAAAATAACGAATCAAGAAATTGCAAGTTATGAAGCGTACATACCAATCAAATGAAGACAGACAAGTAAGATGAGCCACGTTTTGTGATGTTAATTGGTTATATACTTGCTACTATTGATTTCATCAAATCGTAATGTGATCTCAAGATGGAGAAAATTATCAATAACCCCATTTTCTATTGTTTCTAGTATATTGAAACAAGATAACTATTACATACAGTGCGCTTAAAAATGATAGCACACTGTTTTTTGCTTTATTTATGTTCTCAGTCGTCAGATTGATTTGATTTTCCTGAGTTGATGTGAAATATCTTTGGAAGTTTCCAGTTTTAATTTCATATTTTTTGATAAAAAAATGACGCTGTTGTACTTGGGTTTAAATAGGCAGAAAGCAATAGAGGACTATAACTTTTGTTTGGAAGTCTCTTCAGTTTTAGTATTCAAGGAGTAGCCTTTAAGAATGCGCAGGGAGAAATAATATAGATTGGATCTGTGGTAATTTGTAACATAGCGATGCTAGCACATGGGATTATAGCAAATAACTTTATTCAGAAAAATCTGAAAGGTTATTGATGCTGATAAGTTTGGTTAAGAATATACGGATTTCAGCTGTCCACTTCCTTATATATGACCTCTAGGTCAATTCATTTTCCTGGTTTATAAGCTGGTGTTTCACGATTAATCTACACGGAGCTAGGAAAAATAATAAACATAATGCTAAAACATAAGCACTTGCAAAACATAGGACTAATTTTTATGCTTTGCATGAAAGACGCTTTATGTGTCATTTTTTTCTCAAAATCACCCATTTTTTAGTTTCAAAATGATAGCACATTTAAAATGCTTTGACATTATTTAACAAAAAATGCGCAGATTCACTAATCCTTAACCATCATAACAATGAGTCATGCTCCTACGCTGAATCTACATGAAAGAGGTCAAAATAAAGCACTGTCAATTGCCGGTTACACGGTGAAGCAGATTTCCGATGTCGTCAAGTGCTCCAGGAAGCCTATTATGAATTTCCTTCATGACCAAGAAGAAGTTGGTACAAAGAAGAGTAGTGGATGACCTAGCAAGTTGAGTGGCAGTGAAAAAGGGAAATTCTGCGGACTGCGTCGAATAACACGACCAGCATCGTTGGAATCCGTAGGACTTGTGGCATTAATGCTTCAGAATCAATAGTGTGGAGAATTCTGGAGAAGTGTCCCAATATTGTACGATCACGAATGAGGAAGTGTCCACAACTGACACAAGGGCATAACGGTGAAAGACTTTGCTGAGCCAGAATATTCATGAGATGTGGCTGGGAAAAGTTCGACTTTTACAAGTCTTCACAAGTAAGCCAATAAACTCACTATTCCGAATTTAGACGATCTTCAGTGATGAGAAGAAGTTTGATCTAGACAGTTCTAATGGATGCCCTCCTATTCGAAAGATTTACACAAGGAACCCCGGCATTTTTCAACTCGAAATTTCGCTGGAGGAAGTGTTATGGTTTGAGGCGCGTTCAGTGCTATGGGACTAGTCGACTTGGCGTTTGTCTCGACGAAGATGAACAGCGTGGACTACCAGGATATCTTAGGACATCATCTAGTTTCGCATGTCCAACGTTTTCCAGGCGTTAGCTTCACTTTCCAAGAAGTTAATGCCACAATCCACGCCACTCGAAGCACCAAGATCTGGTTGGAAGACAATTATGAGGCCACTATGGACTGAAAAAATAAAAAATAAAGTTAACAGTCTGCCGGAATGAATTTTCCAGGTTATTAATAGAAGTGGTAGTTGTACTGATTATTAGTTAATTATTAGATACATTGGTTGTTACTATATTTATCGCTAACATATTTTAATAAAGTATGCTATCATTTTCGAATGCACTGTATAAATAATGGAAATCAGTCAATTTAATATGATAGATTAACGGAAGTAGTTCATAAAATAGTCTTCCATGGAAGGAATGAATAGCTAAAAGCAAAAATTCTATATAAGAGAAAAATAAAATTGCATGAAATTTTAATGTTATTATCAATAAGCCTGTGGTGCACCAGATTGCACTAGAGGCCATAACTCTGTTCAGAGTGGAAATATTACAATTTTAAAAACGGATTTGGAATCAGCGTAAAATTCCGCGTTCCAGGGATAATATTTGTATAGGCTTAGATAAATGCATCCTTTTATACACTAAATATTCTCTACCGAAGATCTAATTAATGATACCATCAAAATCTCGGTGTCTATCATAGCATAGTTGCAGGACGCTTGGGTTGAATAGGTCCGAATATTGGATCGGTTCCTGTCTTTCGGACGTGATTCCCACCTGTATCTCAGCGAGTACTTTTGTTTAATACACTACCGTTTTTCATTTCAAACGTTTCTCTACTTGTCTAGCGCTTATAATATCATAGAGATCTTAAATTTTCACTCATTTTTCACTAGTGACAATCTTCTTTTTCATTTGTGTTTTCTTTTGCCGGTTTTTTGCTGGTTTTTTCTGTTTACTATTCCGTATATAGTTGAATGGCTTTGCCATGCTTTTTCAACTTTCATCACATTTATTAATGTGACCGGCAAGTTGACTCCCCGATTTTTGTCGCGTTGCTTTTTCAACGACCAATCAGCCTACCTATGCAGCCACAGAGAATTTAGTAGTTTCATACTGACCACGGAAAAGGATTAGAGATTGCTATTAATGTTCGAACTCAATAAAAGAAAAGAGTTTACTACAAATATAATCAAGTAAACAATAACCAACAAACATAGCACAAGATATCATACTAAGAATACCCCGCAGTTGCATAGGTAGGCTGATTGGTCGTTGAAAAAGCAACGCGACAAAAATCGGGGAGTCAACTTGCCGGTCACATTAATAAATGTGATGAAAGTTGAAAAAGCATGGCAAAGCCATTCAACTATATACGGAATAGTAAACAGAAAAAACCAGCAAAAAACCGGCAAAAGAAAACACAAATGAAAAAGAAGATTGTCACTAGTGAAAAATGAGTGAAAATTTAAGATCTCTATGATATTATAAGCGCTAGACAAGTAGAGAAACGTTTGAAATGAAAAACGGTAGTGTATTAAACAAAAGTACTCGCTGAGATACAGGTGGGAATCACGTCCGAAAGACAGGAACCGATCCAATATTCGGACCTATTCAACCCAAGCGTCCTGCAACTATGCTATGATAGACACCGAGATTTTGATGGTATCATTAATTAGATCTTCGGTAGAGAATATTTAGTGTATAAAAGGATGCATTTATCTAAGCCTATACAAATATTATCCCTGGAACGCGGAATTTTACACTGATTCCAAATCCGTTTTTAAAATTGTAATATTTCCACTCTGAGCAGAGTTATGGCCTCTAGTGCAATCTGGTGCACCAGAATATACTATCATCCCCTTGATTCACGGGGCTTTTCTACGTGTGTGTGTGTAAACGTACTACTTCGCACCCAACATTTAAGCGTACGAAACATTCTTCCTTGACAGAAAGGCATTCCATGAGTTCTGTGTCTATTTTAGCACAAATACGACTTCTCAGATTGATATTAGTCCGTTAATATTACACGATGTTAGTTATTATAGTTTGAACCTATCTATAACTTTAAAACATATTATTGAGATAATTCATGGCAAAACTTTTGTAGTTGTTTCTAGCCAGACATTTTCTAAAGAATATTGATTTAAAAATTTTCCCAATGATAGCAATACTTTTGAAGATTTTTGCTTAGAAATTTTATATTCTCTATTAATACCAATATGGTCAAAAATTAATAACGATATTTTAGAGTTAGTTATAAGAATATCACAATGTTAAATTATTGCATTATATTTATATGACAGAAACAACATGTTTGGCGAAAATATCTAAAGTAATCAGTCTTTTTCTCACCACGTACTTTGGTTTTCCAACGTTTCTATGTATTGACCAGATACGTAGATACGGCATCTATCAAAAGTAAACAAATAGGGTAGGTTGGACAAGTTTAAAAAGTAGATAGTAATGGTACTTCAGGTACCACTTAATAAAAGTCGGTCACAAATGTCTTGAAGCTCTTCTACTCCAATAATAAATAGCAAATTTAGTAAAGAAAAATCCTATCCTGTGAAATTTTGCTAAATTTGTTGAAATTTGTTAGTAATAGTCAGCGATATATAGGAAGGAAAACATTTAAGTACCAATTTAAACAGACGCACAAAATATGTTTAGATCAAAGAAATAGTATTCCTTTAGTGATCAGAATTTTCCATCAAGCTTATAATAGTTCTGTTTTTTAAGTCCAAATTCTATTTATTAAGAAAATAATAGATTTAGGCAACAAGAGCATAAATAGATAAAATCGAAAATAACTCTGAGAAAGAGCGTATTTTGGTCATCTGTTATGAACTGATTAGAAACCCAAGAAAGCGATACAACATTTCTACAGAGAATGAGAGAGCGAATGATAAGAATACGAGAGAGCACAGGAAGAAGGGACGGTCCAGGTAGATACCCATTTCGGGAGATAGCAATCGAATGGTCAGTCTAGTCGTTTTTTCGCCAAATTCTTGGCGTTTACTTCTGAGGCAAATATACAATTTTACTTAGCATACATTTTACCTCTACTCATTTTGCGGATTATTTCCTTATTCAAAATTTACAATTACTTTTTTAAGCAAAATATTTATATTATAGTTTGAAACACATTCTCTTCCTATTACATCCCTAAATAGCATTCGTTAGCAATAGTTTTGTTTGAAGACATGAGAATTGGATTCATTGGAGCTGGGAAAATGGCACAGGCCTTAGCCAGAGGACTCATCAACTCGGGTGTGTTTTTCACCTCTTTCTATAACATTTATCTGAAAATAATTGCATGCTTTTTAAAATTTATTAGAAGACGGAATGATTTTACCTGTATGTTTATCCAAAATATTTTTAGTTTGATAAAATTCTCAAAGTGTTTATATAATATGTTTATATATGATATTTGATTATATTCCCACAATCTTGTAGACAAAAAAAGTAAGCCTTTGTTAAAAAAAACTTAAAGAAGTCAGACAGTTTATCCGATAGAAACAAGTTCTAGTAGAAAGAAAACGTCTTTCAATGAAATATAGTTGATTATCTAAGGAGCATTGGTGTAAACATTACCAAAGTATAAGATGGCTTCTTTTATGAAATGTCTTTGAAACTAAGCCTAACCTAAGAAATTTCATATATCCGTATTAGTGCATCATGAACAAGAATTATTATTGCATATAATGTAGATGGTGATTGAGAATAAGACTCAATTTCAGGACGAATTTCTCCGGATCACATAATTGCTAGTTCCCCAAAGCAGGACATTGCTCTACTTGATCAATGTAGAGTGAGTATAGTACAGTACTGAAGAACACACTCCAATCGCGTGTTTTGTAGCAATACTCCCTTTTGCTATCATGCAAATCCGTATTTGACAAAAACATGTTTAGCTAACGAACACTAATTAGAATATAGTTAATCACCAATACATATTCTCTGTGTAACATTATGACATAAATGGATAACATTCTAGTTAATATCAATTTATACGCATAATTAAATGTTCTTTTTAAAAATATTTCTTCTAAAAGTGTTAATCCGATAAAAATCACAGGCTCTTGGTCTACTCACTACTTACGATAACACGGAAGTTGTTCATAAAAGCGATGTCGTGTTTCTTGCAGTGAAACCCCCCTATGTTAGCAAAGTTCGTTAAATTTTCGTATAATAATGCATCCTAAATGACATACCTACTTTCCTAAAATCAGTAAAATTAGGTTATATCCACTTTTAGGTTGCTTCTGAAATTGCACCGATACTGAGTAGAGAGCAACTCGTTGTATCAATTGCACTGGGAATCACTATTAGGAATATTGAATCGGTACAATTAAGCAGGTTTAATATTTAACATTATTATTTTAGGAAAATTTTTAAAAATGCATTTTCTTCAGCTTTTACCGTCTAAATCTCGTGTCGTTCGTGTCATGCCGAATACACCCGCCGTAGTTCGTGCCGGTGCATCCGCTTTTTCTATGGGATCCGCTTGTAGAGACGGCGATGCAGAAATTGTCAAGTAATTATAGAGCGAATAGCAAAGAATACAATAATTAATTTTTTGACTTAAGAGACCTTCTCAGCACAGTTGGTTTTGCCATGGAAGTGCCCGAGATACACATTGATCCTGTTACAGGTCTTTCAGGATCCGGACCTAGTTATGTACGCATCACATTTGATTTTACTAACAACAGTAATATGGAAGTTAATTTTGATTAATTTTGACACATAAATATATTGCGTATGTGAGCTCATATTTATCAATAATTATTCATCTTTATTATTAAAAACTAACATCTTAGATGTTCGCTGTTATCGAGGGACTTGCCGATGGAGGGGTTAAAGTTGGTCTTCCTCGTGACCTCGCTATTAAACTAGCCGCCCATACTTTGTATGGAGCCGCAAAAATGGTGTTAGAAACTGGTAAGTTTATAAATCAGCAGCTCATTTATTGAGGATAGGATAAAATATAGATTACAAGTGATCTAATTTTGCTTAAAATAATGATTCTAAATTACTCACTACACATAATACATAAAAGTATTATTAGCAACTAAAAAAACATTTTAATGATATAGATAATTTATCTCATAGGTGTTCATCCCGCGCAATTGAAGGATGACGTTCAGAGTCCGGGCGGATCATCTGTTTATGGAATGCATCGTCTAGAAAGTGGAGGATTGAAGGTTCATTATCATTATTATTAAATATGATCCTTAGTGGTTCAGTATTAGTCTGGGAAAATAATTTATGTTGGCTACACTATATATATATTGTTCTAAAACATTTTAAATATTTTCAAATAATCTAAAACTGATCAGGGTCTTTTAATGGATGCCGTCGAAGCGGCTACAAACCGTTCCCGTACAACTGGAGACAAGGCTCTACCCAGGGATTTCCGCAACACAGAGTTGTAACTTATTCCTGTCGAGATCAACGCTGAATCTCCCTCAGTTCTGCAGTACTTTGCTTTTTGTATATAAAAGGGCTCAGTCGTCCTCTAGGCCTTGTGTTAAATATTGTATTACATTTGCTTTCGGTGGAGCAACTGAACCTTTGACTAGTAACAGGAATTTTTGAAAAAAAACCTGTGTATCGAATAAATATTTTCAGAGTCTGCATTACTGTTAATGTTTATCCAGTAACGTTCAGTATATTGCAGGCATGAAAAAAACGATGAAGAATTTGCTGTCGTTGATGAGACAACAGAGAAGCAGAGTAAGACTGTAAGATACTAAATCCTCGTAGATTTCTCATTTTTATTATTTTCTTATCTAATTCTGTTACGTCTGAGGTACACTTGATTTTTTAAGTAACTAGTTTTTCTACAGCACGTCTTTTTTAATCTACAATTTATTGCTGAATTTTTCTTCCTAAAATATGCTTTTAATCTTCCTTACCTCAAGGCGATTCTCGTAATACAATCTGGCTATGAATAGTTGGCTTGAATAGACAGAAAGCATTAAATGAGATGATTACTTTGATACTATCTGGATGTTACCTAACATCATAAGTGCTTTAGTGTTATACACTAATCTTATCGATATCTTTTAGCTCATATTGTTATTCACACAAACATAACTGCATTACTCAGTATAAATTTATTCTATATGTACAAACAAAATACAGATTTAGGAAGCGTGTTCCAACATTAACTACAGATATGAGAGCAACTAAATGAAGACACATGAATGGCAGAATTAAATTGATAAAATTAAATATATGGAATCCTAAAAGTAATAATATTAAACCACCTTTTAGTGTTAAAATGATAGAAAGAGACATCGAAAACTTTGCAAAATGGCATAATTACCTAAAGAATATCACTTGAAAAGCAGTCATCACAAGTTGTACTATTATATTGTACCTAAGCGAAAAATTCACGATAGTTTTAAAGTACCTGTAAATGAATGATGACTAAATATATACAACATAATTGTTGCCTAAAAATAAAATGCTCTTTAGAGTTTACGAAGAATCCAGCCGCAACATGTATGAGGTCGAATTAATACTGGTGAGATGTGGTACATCACCTATAAAGCTGTTTCAAAATGCTTATAAAAGCATTTGTTGGTAAAGTATGCCTTTATGGAAGAGTGTTTACCCTTTTAAAAAAATAAAGGCACTAAATTTTTAGCCTAACGAAATGTCTCGCAATCAAACATTCAAGATAGAACACATTGTTATTCATGCAGCTGTGGACTGGAGCTGGGCCTTTCTTCAGAGGTAGATACCATTGTGAGGTTGCTGTTAGACATGGCGAGAGTGGAAGCTGATTGATGGTCGTATGCTTTTGTACTATAAGTGTGTTTCCATATTTCAGCCAAACAAGCAGAGCTATGAAATCTGAAAAGACATCAGTTATACAAAATGTAGTTTATACAATGCACATCTACGATTGAGAATCTTTTAAATACTTTAAATTTGACTTAAACAACCTGTAGAAAACAAGTAAAGGCGCCACAGCATAAATAATGTACGTATACATCAACCCAGCATGCTCGTTAATACCAAAACTAGATTTCATTCCTGGAATGAAAAATGAAGCACTTTGTTTATTTCATAGTTTAGGCTTATAGGAATATAATATTTAGGTCCATTAATAAGTCTATAAAAATATAATAACCTTCATATGTATGAAATACAAAGAGTGTCAAATTGGCAACAAGAAGGAATGTAATAATTTGTTTGCCCGGCTTATACTTTATGGCGTACGGAGACAGACACCGCAACCTGAAGTGATAAAATCACAACTTATTAATCATTGCAATAAACTCTAACGATTTTTACACTATTTTAGTTGTCTGGGATGCATAGCATTAAGCTACTTTTAAAAATCCTATATGTCATTAATGTATAAGTATTCATAAGAGGATTTTGCAATAATGGTTGCCGCGATTTGAAATAAAATCATAATGTTTTACCATCTCATTACTGTTTTTTGTGACAACATCCTATGAATGTTTAAAAATAATGTGAATAAGTATAAAAATATATATCCGTAGAAATAATAAATATTTAATAGATCACGAGCCTAGAAGTAGTCAGAATAAATGCAGATTGTACAACAACTTGTGTCAGTCGGCAGACGAAGACAAATGCGGGAAGGAGAGAACGGTCTGTCATTGCTCTTCGTGTGGCTATGAAAATGTCCAAGCCTGGAATGCTAAACAATCGTTATTGTGTATAAAAACGTGAAAAAGGAAGTATGGCCAGATTTAAGTGACAAAATAATTGCTTAAATTATATTTTCACCTATTACGCAGTAAATAAGTTCTCCCACAAGGCCAATAATGAGGAGAATTTCATCAATAACTTCGCCATGAGCATGGAGTCTGTATTGTAGCAGACGCATCCTGAAAAGTGACGCTTTGTGTTTTCTGAGTTATGATATTCTTTATTTGAATTTATAACGTATTCATATACAATTCACCAGTAACAACTGGTCCATTAATAATTTTGAATTAAATATTGTTTTTAATTAAATAGACAATGGAAAGAAGAAAAATATAAATAAACCTCCAAATCCCAATGAGGCAGGCGCCAAGTGTCATTGAGAACATACATAAGTCAACTATTCCAAATAATAATAGAGCACCCTTGCTATTCCTTAACTCCTCAAATATTGTATACATTCCCATTGAAACGAAAGCAGCAATCAAAAAAATTATTCCAGCAAATAGCCCAGTCGATGAAGAGCTAAACTATAGGTATAATTCTATATTAACTTTAGCTAAATTGTTAGCAATAGCAATCAATTTGCTTTTACCTGCAGTCGATTCGCATCCTGTACTTTCTCTTCACCTGAAGATCAGAATGATCGCTATGATGGGCATGTCCAATCGATTTCCACAAAATGAACATCACTGCTGCTCCAATTAGTGAGTACCTACGAAAATTAGTTTGTAATAGAAAGTTCTCATTTTATTTAAAAAGCTTGCAAAGTAAAACATGAATTATATTTGAGAAGGAGCAGTACCCACTCTACTATGCATGTGGTGAGGAACGTAGCTACGTCGCCGAAATGTTGCAAAGTAACAAGCATTTTAGAAGACTTCATTGTTGTGGATAATGGCGGAGTTATTGTTGGCGTAGAGCTAATAATTGCCTCAACTGTTGCATTGACAACTTCCGTTAAGAAGCCATGATCCATCTAAGAAAATACAGTTTGTAATTTAACTTAGCATGTCTTTTAAATTCCTGTGGTATTTCTCATTATTTTCATAGTACTTTACCTTATAATCTCCCTCTTCTTCACTAGATGAAGATGACGAACTGCTATCTTTTGCAATCTCATAAGATTTGCTTTTCTTAGCAACTTTGGCTGCCTGAACATTGGTCACATTTGTATTCTTTTTAAATTTCTCCTATATCTTTACTAGAAAATTGTTACCGTTTTAGCGAGAACAAATCGGAACCATGTCCACAGATTTAACGATACGAGGTGCATCATTCCCAATTTTGCCAATTTGTGCGAACCGGTAATGGAAATCTAAAAATAATCGAAAATTTGCAGTTGATATATTACGTATTTGTAAACAAAAATCTATACTTCCATGCTACTACTTACCTTAGAATTGCAGAAAATGAAGTGCATCTGAATAAAAGTAAAGACCATTGCCACAATATGCTTTCCAATTGATGATGCTTTGCACTGATAATTCTCGATGCATAGAAACATCTCTAATCCAAACAAGACAATACCAACACTACCAAAGACTAGAAAATATGAAACTATTAGTATTTTACATTTTTTACTCGAACTTCATCTTTTAAATAGCTTTTGAAATCATCGTCTTCACTTTTTTCTAGATATAAAGAATATTAATTGTATTTCTGTACAACTAACAAAGAGCTCCAAGCCTCAAATATAGTGTTCCAGCTCCTTCACCAGTATGATTCGTCTTCTCAATCATCAGCAGCTTAAAAATGATACTTTATTAATAATTATTATATAGATGAAATTTGAACTTTTTTAAAACCTCGATGTTCATATTATTTTGAGATGTTTAGATAAATCTTTAACTCAAAATAAGTAAAATCAATGTTAATTTCTAGAAGTAAAGAGTTCTCAGTAAGATAAAAAGAAGATTTTGAACAATAAATTAACTTTAAGTAATTATCAGATGAACAATGGATACAATAATCTCCATGCTTTCTCAGACAATTATATATGATGCGCCAAAAGTTCTGAAGCAGAAATGTAAGTGCAGTTAAATTAGGATGTTTAACGTAGCAATTCGCTGAGGTAATGAAAATGTTGCTTAAAGTCACTTTGGACGATGTCCCAAATCTGGTCCGATTCAGTCGTCTCCGAACTGTTGTTTTATGTGAAAATCTATGCACTTCCACTCCCATTCGCACGAGCAACGAGAGACAAATGTTGCGATTTCTGGAAGCAACTTCTGTTGGAGACACTGGTTCTTTGAGCCTCAAAGCACTTTGGACCACAGAACAGAACGCTTCGACAGGAGCAGCCATCCTGTCGTGGAGCCAGAACTGTTGAGCTGTGTTAACAGCAGTTTCCAGACCGTAGAAACATGGAGGTTGGACCATTGGATTCAAGCCCGATGAGTCTGACGGCTTTCACAGTATGGTCAGTCTCAGAAACAAGCCGAATAGAGCATGTCACACCAATTGGGCGTCGCTTTAGTGGGAGTCTGAGACGAAATCGGTCAAGACGAGCTGAGGGCCGTCGTGGTGTCATCGGACACGTCTACAAGTCTGGGTGACAGCAAAAGGGGAGTCTGCATTTCATGAAGCGGTTTGCAACGTGATGTTCTGTGTGTGTCTAGGTACGTTTTGTGTCGAATAATGCTGTTGTCACCACAAAATTATGCTACTTCACATTTCTAGCAGAACTCTTGGCGCACCTTGTATGATTTTTACCTGCGGATTTTTTAACAGTTTCAGTTTCCATAGAATTTTAATGACGAAATTATATCCTTCAGGATAAATCATGAATAAGTAGCAATAAATGAAGAAAACTATTCCGATTCCATACATAAAAAGAAAAAATATCTGAAATATTTGTACTATCATTATATATAAATAGAAGATATTTATTGCAATATGTTATAACCTAATTTGCAGAGGAACATTTATTCTAAGAGATGAAAAGTTTGAAGATGCTTAAAAAATTAATAACTTACAGTTTCAGCCAACCAAATGTCGATTCTCCAAGTGGGAGACACCTCTATAACTAGAGCTACAATGGTGAGAATGAGTGCATAAAGACATGTGAGAAGGCTCACAAAAAAGTCGCTGAAAAATGTGGCTTAATTAATTGAATGTTATATACTGTATATACCTAAGTTCAATTGTTCCCTTATTTAAAAAACGCTTAGCCTATTTTCTTTTTATTTCGTTGATTTTCTATATCTAATACTTATATTTATATTGTAATAGTCTACAGCAAAAACTTATAATTATTTGGCATATAACAAGTACGGAAAAAATTGTTGGAAATAATAAGAATTATGGTTAAAAACTCTGAAACGAGAATATACTACCCATTCATAATAATTTCTATCTAGAATATAATGAACTTTAGTTCAAGTCGAACTATGTAGATCTTTGGAATTAATGGAATATATCCCCTCAAAACACTGTTGAAGAGAAGGTTCTACCACGTCAACATACTCTTTCCTATGGGAGAAAAGCATTAATATTATAATGTGTAATAAAAACAATAGAAAAATAGCTGATTTTACATTATTCATATATATGAATATGAAGATTATGAAAACAACATATACTAATTCGACATTATTTTTTCGTGTCCAAATATTTATAAGCATAAATATCACTCACGTAGCCTTTGTGTGTTTTATCCAAGGCTGCTTAATTCTGTCCTCTTCCAGTAATCCTTTGGGCGAAGCAGTGTCATAGAATGCATTAACTTTATTTTCCTCGTCTTCATCAGGAATCATTACCACTGCTGAAAAATTTTTTCTATGAAATGAGAAATAGGCCAGTAGCACTATTAAAGTACGCTTCAAACTGCAACTTTCTGTAAAAAAATGTATTCGTAAGAGGCTTATAATTCAAAGGTTTCTTTTAGTTTGGTAATAGTTTATAATAAGCACGCCCATTTATAGCTATGAAATACTTTTAAGCGATGGCATTCAACTAAAATAAGTGGCTCGTTTACCGTAAATCTAAGATCTACGTTCTATGAGTGATGTGGTCTTTAAAACGATCGAACTATGCAAACAAATCAACCCAGTGCAATAACTACTTGATTTTGTGATTCTTCAAGATAAAACAACTTATAACAAGAATGCAGTGATTAATTTGTTTCCCTAATTATAGTTCAATATATAAGAAAAGAAAGTTGACTAATCATTGAATAAACAAAATTAAATTTTTAATGAAAGATAATGTTAAAAACAGAAGTTTTTATCAAAGAATAATCGAGAGCTAAAGAATGAACCAAATACTCACGGTTATTAGCATATGCATTCACTGTTTCAACTTGACATTCGTTTCGCAGAGACTCCGTGTCGTCTTTCTCATTCACATGTGCCGGATCCACCGGACAAACCATTCTAGAGATTCAGGATTCTAAACTAACTGTGAAAATTCACGACTACATATTTATATGGAGAAAAACAGTAAACTATAGAATAATCTGCGAATTCTATTCTTTCCAACGTTTATCTAGTGGTAAAATAAAGATTCTATAAAGATCTAATCTTAGTAGTAATCATTAATGTAGTTTCGAACATGTATTCATTTATGGTTTTATAGGTATAAACGATAGTTTTCTAACTGAACTAATCTAAAATTCTGCTACCACATTTTTTCCTAGTGAAATTTAGTAATGAGAGTAAGTGAAACAGTTCACAAGACTAGATACACTTCTCGGAGTGATAACGAAAAAGAGAATGTCATTGGAGGCCAATCGGGTTAAATACTTAAGGAAAGATAGTGCTATCGAAAAATTATACAAACAACAAAAACTGCTAATATATTCAGAACGATTATTGCATATAGCAGTTAAGTACAAATGAATCATTATGAAGCTAAAATTAGTCGGTACTTCAAGTTATTATTGAATATAAAAACAAAATAAAATCGGAAGCATCAATATATAACAAAAAACGAATCTTTCGTACTGTAGTACACTGCCACTAATAAATCTAGCACAACTTTATCGCTAAGCTACATTTGTCTCAGTACGTTCTGAAAGAATTCTTGTTAGAAATTCTTACCAGAACATAACAAAAGCTAAAATTGTGCATAATTTTTATCAAATGATAATAACACAGTATATAACTTTAATTCCAATATCATTAAACTGAACCTTATTAGCGGTATATCAAAGCTCACCCATTCATCAACTAATATGTTAGTTATATGTATAATAAAAATAAGAACAAGAGTAGTGCAAAATTAGATAAAAGACCACTCCGAAATGGCTACTCTTTTTGAGAGTTCACTCAGCAAACACTGGCTATATTGAAAAGAAACAAGACTATATAGTGATACTTTATTTTGTGCTTCAAAAATATAAGCTTAGGAAGTGGCCAAATTTCAGTAAATGCTTTATTAACAGCTAAGCATTGATATTTTCATTTAATAAACTAATTGTAAAATAAGGGTAAATAATAATCAGAAAACCACTAATTACACAGCTAAATATGTAAATTAAATTTATAAGTGTTCAATTCTTTATAAACACTTATATCTATTGTTTTATATAAGATTCCTCTTAGAGACTATAAGAGCGTGCTATTTTTCAAAAATTAATCGAGGAATTAAATATTTTTAGCGGGTTGTTTTGATCGCGAATAAGCCAGTATAAATATGATTAAATCTTGGTGTATTTACCAACAACAATTGTCCATTACTCTCGCTATTTTAATGCACATATCTACAAATAAAATTTAAAATATCATATGGGTTTATTTTAACTAAATAAAAAACTAATATTTATTGGATAACTAACATTTATATGAGAGTAAAATAGATTGCTAAGTTACTCTAAGAATGTTCAAGGCTTGTTAATTATAAGTCAAATAACTTCACAGAAAACAAATGTAAATAAATTTAAATAGACAGTGGTCCGAGGAAATGAAAGGTAGTTAAAGCAAAGATAAAATATAGCGTCTAGGTATCTTTTATTCAGAATATTGTAGGCAGCTTTTCCATTATTTCCAGTCATAGTTTATATAATCGAAATAAATGAGCATCTAAGATCAAGAATACATACAAATCAAATCGCTTGGGACGTTATAGATCAATGTAAGCCTATTACCACCCTACATTTTCAGAAAGTTATTGTTTTATATAAATTTGTACCTAATTAGTAGGCAGACAGAAGAAGAAAGGAAGAAATAGAAAAGCAATAAAGATGCATTGGATTTGTCATTATCGTAGTGTGTATTTCACAGAAACGGAAGAAGCCGGAAAAGTAGGCCGGTAAGAGCACTGGATAAACAAACATACACGCAGGCGCGAATGAGCAGATCAGTAGACAAGCTAGATCGGCAAGTGAAAAAGATTTGTTGAATATAAAAATGAAAAAAGTGGAAGTCGTTTGACGTCGAAATGTAATTGCAAATGTCCTCAAATATGTATATATAAAATACTATGCATATTATTAGCTTTATCTGTCTTAAAAGAATTATTTAATATATATTTCAGTAGAGCTAATATCTATAAGCTGATGAGACAGTTGTACAGTTCAGAAAATCGCACGTGGAATAATCTGAAATGTGTATACCACATTGTCTTGTTAAGCTGATATCACAAAAATATCTATTTGCGTGAAAATGTATAGGATCGCCAGCTTAAACAAACATTTAAAGAATATCATAATTTCCAAAATTGACAACTTTTCTTCATTAAATATTAACGGAACATATGTTTTTAAAGATCACTTTATAATACCACAAATCTGTTTATAAAACAAGTGGTAATATCGAGAAGGATACTAGTCCTGCTGGAAAGAATGTAAAAATAGAAAATCCACATAACATATAGACAGTAGCTTAATCATGGTAATAGTTAAATTTAGAATAAATTGTATACTGTAGAAAGTTGATAGTATACTCTATTGTAGTCAGCGGTTACTACTAATATTTTATGGATTTCTATAAGTTAAAGAATATTGTAAAGTTGGCGTGAATGTTATGATTTTTAAACGACACTAAAATTACCAGATATAGTGCTGCCATTTAAGGGAAGCCAAACTAAGTAAACAAGCTAAGCAGTCAAGAGCATCTAGTAGTTCGAACCTTCAACCTTCATAGGTAAAGCAAATAACGCCGTTCTTACTGTTACACATTGAGGTGATCTTTCATATTTTTGAAGGGGTCGGAGTTCAAACCCTGTAGAAAAGTCTAGCAACTTGGACCAGTAATTTTGTAAATAAACATCTGATGTATTTGACTATGAGTTGACAACAGAAAACATAGTAGAGCTTTATATTCAAAGGATAGAACCTAAGACTTACTGTATATTTATGATGACTCTTCAAAATAATGAAGTTATTGCCTTGCCATATAAATATTTCTAAATTACTGGAACATAGCCTCTTAATTTTGTCTTCCAACAACTTATTAGATAGAATTTTAGCAGTGATTGCTGACTTGTAGTTGATGACGGCAAATATAATCTACCTTTGCATTATAACACTGCAATAGTAGTTTATTTCAGTTTTAAGCCTAAGGTCAATTGTATTCCTTTTCCATTCTATGTTTTGCTTTTATCTTATCATTGCTCTTTTTCTCTTTTCTCTATTAATTAATAGTCTTTGTCTGCTCAAGGTATAGCAATGACTACGTTTTTTTTCATATTTGCGAAGTCACGTATCGAAAATTGTGCTCTATTGACAAATTACGTCTCGGTGATAATCGAAGATGCAAAGCGTCCGGTCGAGGAGTTACTCATGCTGTTCCGGTATTCAGAGCCGGTTCAATCATCCATTCTCAAGTTGGGTATTCAATGACGAGGGTTTTTCTCTAAGCCATGTATTATGTAGCACCTTTAAATATCAAAAAACGGAGTTAATGATTATCTATATACAAAATCAGTAAAAGGAATTCATAACTTAGAAATTAACCAATTACAAGGAAAAAATCACAAAAATAGACCTAAAACAAATATTACAAGTTATAGAGGTTCCCCAGACTTATTAACAAGGGATATTATATCAAATATAAGGTTTTTCCACACTTTAATGATTTGCCTACCATATTAATCTCACTTCGCTTTGCCGTATATTTCTTACTTCCACACAGCATTTCTGCCCGGTTCGCTCCCGTTGAGTGTTTGATCTAATGATCTTTTATGTGCATCGGTCAAAGGTGTTATTATACTCATAAGTACTGATTGAAATCCAGCATGTCTACAAAATCTAACGAAATACTATGAATGATTACGTAATTTCACATTAAAGTGGCATCACTGGCCAAGCTTCTCTGTACATATGGTATTTAGCAAACTGCTAATGCCATCCTACTTTTTCAGCATATTAACCATTAAGTTATTCACAATACAGTTGGTGTTTCTTTCGTGAGATAAGAATTAAGATCTATAAAAGAAAAATTAATAGAGAAGAGCGATCATATTATCTTTAAAGATAACTACACCTAAAAAACTATCATTTATGAGAAAAACGTTGACATTTTATACTATATCTTTAATATAAGTTGCCTCTTACTAACTTATGAAATAGATGATTCGGTGTTCAAAAGCCACGTTGTTTTCATGGCTGATTGCATTTGCAATATCGAAATTGCATGAAAATTAGTGTCATTGAGAATATTAGAACCGGAAATTAGGTACTATCTCGATGTTAGCGAACAACAA
This sequence comes from Heterorhabditis bacteriophora, assembly GCA_964036235.1. Taxonomy (NCBI): domain Eukaryota; kingdom Metazoa; phylum Nematoda; class Chromadorea; order Rhabditida; family Heterorhabditidae; genus Heterorhabditis; species Heterorhabditis bacteriophora. The sequence continues at coordinate 9,415,205 of OZ038425.1, read as the reverse complement.
CAAACGAGTGCCAAACGTTGAGCATTCGACAATGGTGTCCTACCCGACCGAGCTCTTTCACATACAAATATTGGACAAGTGTGAGAAATACGGGGATAAAATAGCCCTGGTTAGAAATACATGTTTTCTCTCTAACAATTTAATTTGTTCCTTGTTTATTTTAAATTTAGTGTTATTCTAATTTCTTCTGATTAATTTTTTTTCATTTGTTTAAGAAAAAACGTAATTTTTCAAATACTTTCCATCCAGTAATATTTATTTCATCTTAAAAATATAAATTTGGAAGTAATCAGATCAATAGAGAGAACGAAATGCTAAACAGCAATTCCTTAGACCGATTCAAGTGGAGACCTTACTTTTCAAGAGGTTTTCGAACTGTCGTACAGATTTGCATTTCTGCTCCATTCTGAAGGAATCCAGAAAGGTATGATAGTTAATCATTAATTATCTATTTAGGAATTTTAAGAAAGAAAATAATGGGTAAATGAATTATTAATAATAGCAAACCAGCATATGTTTCCTTTGGTGTAGGAATATTTATGAGTTTTAAAAATAAAATTGTACAACTAGGTGATTCCCTGCTTGTTTGCCTTCATAACTCATCTTGGTATCCTATAGTCTTTCTGGGTTCTGCACTACTAGGAGCAACAATATCAGGAATTCATCCTGATTCTACTACAGGTAATAATATTTATATATCTACATCCAAAATTATCTTTTTATTTCAAAGAAATTATCATACATTGTATAACATGTAAATAATAGTGGAAAAATAGCATCTTATATAGTTATTGCATATTTAATTATATCTGATTTTTAGATGAAATCCACTATTACATTCTGAAGTGCGATGCCAAAATCGTTGTGTGCTCACCTGATAAATTAGCGGAAATCGAGAATGGATGGTTTTTTAAGCCGGTATATAAAAATGTTCAATTTGTTTATATTATGTTTTTCCTAGATACTAAGTACAAGCCTGACACTACACCGAGCGGGCCTTTTCAATAATCATTTCGTTGGAAAAGTATATAGGCTAATGCCAATTTCTAAGCCGCATAAGTAGCTAACAGATCACATATATCGTTAAAAATGAATCAACATTTAAATTGTATCTTCTTTAAACTATTTCTTGCTAAACTTGCTACACATCTATTTAACTAGATTGTTTCATCTATGCATGGAAATATTAAGCTGATATAAAGATTATACTTAAATCGGGTTACTTTTTACAAACGTATCTATAGCCCTAAATTTTTTCAACTCATTAAAATAAATATAAATTTGTTTAATTATAATTTTAAAGATTAGAAAGAAAAGGAGACTATAAAAATATAAATTATTTTACACATGCAGGACCAATACATCTCGAAAAATTACCTAATGTAACAATGAGTCTGTCATTGATGAAAGGTAACTCTATAGATTAAAATTACAACATACTTTTTCAGGTACCATGTATCTGCATCGGTGATGCAATAGAAAATTCCGTAATCTCAGTACCCAGAGATCTCCCAAAGTTATTGAATCCACAAAAATCTAAAGAGGATGAAAAAGGAGATGTATTTGGCTTAAGAACTCCACAAATCAACCTAGATGATGTCCTTATAATGCCTTTTTCGAGTGGTACCAGTGGTAAACCCAAATGTGTAATGCTGACTCATAAAAATTATAACGCTGCCACATCCATTTTGAAGAGGTGAATGACCAAAATTTGAACATATATACCCAGAAATCATTTAGGTGAGATTGCCACTTTCATTTGTACTGATTTCAGCGCCCTTTTCGATCAACTAGTTACTGAGAGCCAACGTCGTACTATCGCTATGTTACCTTTCCATCATGGATCTGGATTTTGGGCTCTTCTTTTCTGCCTTCTTGAAGGATGCCAGACCATTATCATGCATCATTTTCATCCTATGATTATGCTGGAAATGATACAAAAGTATAAGGTTAGAAAAGCACAAAGACCAGGCTAAATTAATTTTGGTTAACTAATAACTAGAAAAAGCATTCTATAGATGAAAATTTAACCTTAGAAATCTCAGGTCGACACAATTAATATCGTTCCTTCTGTTCTCGGCTATTTATCACGAATGCCAACACAGAATTTCGATATCTCTTCTCTAAAAACTGTGCTCTGTGGCTCCAGCCCTCTGGGAAAAGGAATTAGCCAAACGTTTCTTGAGAAATTTCCTAGTGTGGAAAACTTGATTCAAGGTGCATTTAGTACTTTTATAACATTGTAATGTATTGCCAAAATCAGTTTGATATTACATATTTAAGATTTATTTTTTAGGTTATGGAATGACAGAGATTGTATTACTAAGTCATATTAGTCCACTTGGTAAATCAGTTGTTCATGAACAACGTTTGGGTAGCTGTGGGAAACTACTCCCCGGATATGAGGCTAAGTTTAGTTCAGTCTAAATTTATCTTCATGAGCAAAGTTAAATATTTTATTAAATTTAACCATGTTCAGTAGGCTTTTGTATGTAATTTTATAGATGTAATACTTCAATTTAAAATAGCATACTTTTATAGATTTTAAATGAAAGCGGCCAGACTGTTTTGGAGCCATTTGTATCAGGGGAATTATATCTAAAAGCAGAAACAGTTATGAAGGGGTACAACCATGAAGATGACAACGAGGGAGTAATCGATGATCAGGGATGGATTCGAACAGGTACAAACTAAATAGAGAATCTGTTCATATAAACATATATTCTAGTCAAAAGCGGATTAGTTATGAACAATAGTTCATAAAAGCTGCTTAACCATAATGTTAATATAATTTACTGTTGCATTTGGCTTCCAGGAGATGTTCTATACTTTGATTCAGAGGGATTTTATTATGTTGTTGATAGAGTGAAAGATATCATCAAGGTAAACGGAATGCAGGTCTCTCCATCTGAACTGGTGAATGATTATTGTTTCCTATTAACCAAAATAAAACCAAGTGACTAATCTAACAATAATATATGCTAATATGAGAGTTAACTGATTAAATAAAAAAACGCTGTAATTAGGTTAATCAAGTGCCTTTATAATGATTTTTCTTCATCTCTAATAGTTTGTACATTTCATAATTAAGAACTCGTAAAATCCTCCTCTTTCAATAGACATAATTAAATCTACTTTTGTAGAAGGACAGCAATCTAGCACTATCCTCCCAACTTCGTGTATATTTAAAAAAATAACTTTCAGACTACAACTGCTGAGATCTGTACTAATTTTAGGAAGATGTCATCCTAACCCACCCACATGTTGCTGAAGTCGGAGTGATTGGTATCGAAAAAGAAAATTGCGGTCAAGTTCCAAAGGCATTCATCGTTCTCAAAGAAGGAGTTAATCGCGAAAAAGCACCACAAGAGATAGATGTATTCATCAGAGGTGATTTATAATTAGTACACCTCTTGATAGAATAGATATTGCGAACCTACAGATACCTATTTTACTAATTTAGAACGCGTCGCTCATTTCAAATACTTGAGAGGCGGGGTTGAAGTAAGAGACGAATTACCAAAGACGAGTAATGGGAAGATTAAAAGGATAAGTCTTAAAGAGTGATGTGAATACCCCACTGTATTTAAAATAATTTCCTCTAACTATTGTTGTCACCAAATTGTTATTTGTTTCATCGCTTGGTTGAAAAAATAAAAATGTTTAGAATGAATATTATTCGGTTAGTAATAGCAATGGAAAAAAATATATAACTTATGAACTTTTAAACAACGCATATTTAATATTTTTCTGATAACTGCTACAATATATAACTATTCCACTCAGTTTTACTTCTAAAGCAATATAATTGTAAATTTCATTTAGGCATTAGTCGAGATCTACATGACGGTACTAAGTGGGCTGCACAACGTCTCATAATTATATGCTATTTTAGTCGTCGTTTAAGTGGGAATTTTTCACGTCACGTACAACCCGATTCACAATACAAGATATTTTCTAACAGTATTCTGTATTAAATAGCTTATTTTTAAAGGCATTTTACTTTACATATCCCTCTGCGGATGTCAATAATGTAAGACTAATGGAACGATTTTAAATGGGAAAAATATAACCTAACATCCACACTTAGCAGATAGAAATAAACTAAATTATTACGGCATCAAAATTTTTACATCATATATAATATGTACACCTAATTCAATGAGCTCTTTTTGTCAAAATAAACAATACTGATGTTATACAAGTGAATAAATAATATATGAATGTCAAAAAGAGACCATAGATTGAGAATCTTGTTACATTGAAAAAGAAGTGGCTTGATAGCAACTAAAATAGAGCAGATGATAATTTATGAAAGCGCTTTTTCAATAAAGTAATCCACATCAAAATCCTTAAAGCAGTTAAACAGCATTATCTTCAGTTTCAACATCAACTCGAGACTAAAAAATACTAATTAGACAGTAGTAAACTGAAAATTAACACAGTAAAACTATAAACATTACTGAAGAAAAAACAAGAGAAAAATATATGAATCTAATTTAGAATGAAATAGAAAACTAATAAAAATAAATATACTAGCCTCGTAAACAAATCTATCATGATTTGACTGAAGAGTAGAAGAATTCATGTCTACTTCCACCTCATGGCTAACCGCTTGTTGATCTATCTCGTAATCTGTCAGGTATATATTGAATCAATTAAAATAAATAATTTATCGTTTTAGAACCGATATAAGGAAATGTGATAAATAAATTGGCAACGCCATTTTATTGAAGCCTATCTGTGAATAATAAGATAAAGCATTAAAAACCAAACCTTCATAGTATCCAACTTCATCATCCCCTATTTCCTGATGTGTTTGTTGTTGTCGCCAACTATCTTGTTCTACTACTTCTTGTGGTACTGTGGTTTGTCCAATTCCTTGTACTAGTCGACCTTCCAAAGATTTAACTTCATCAAGAAGACTTTCAGCTAGCATTATGTCCTGTGTTCGTTTCAGCTGGCCCGAAATTGTCTGAATTAGTATACATTTTTGAAAAGAGTTCAATTAAATAAAGGAAAATGAGAAAGATATCTTACATCAATCCTTTTTTTTATATCGCCCATCAATTGGTCGAATTCTAAATTACCAGTAGGGGCAGGCTCTTTAAGAAGTGGTACCCTCTTACGATTGGGTGTTGCAAGAACAACAGTATCATTAGAAGCTTCAATGTAAGAAGATCCTAAAAACTAGTGTAATATGCCACTATTTCCGTCTTACACAATTCTGGAACTAACCAGCTTGATCTACCATTTCACTAGAACGTGGAGGTTGAGACTGTTCATTTCCTTCCCTAAAGTCTTCAAAATAAACGTTTTCAACAGTTTCAGGAACCTCCATTACGTCATCAACTTCGCGCTAAAAAAGTGTTTAATGTTTACAAAAAATATAAGAGATAAGAACTATAAAAAAAACTAACCATTTCTACAATGTGGCCCTCACCATGGTATTCACCAGTATCTACGTACTCAACTACTTCTACCGGAGACTGGAGCTAAAACAGCGCCTTTTTATAAAGTTAGATACACAATTTACTACGAACAATTTCCCCATTCGTATTCAAATATAATATCAATTCAAAAACCTAAACCCTTTATCACATGTTTCTTGAAAACTAATTATCCTTTGTTGGTACCGTACATAAACAAACCAAACTGGATAGAATAGAACAGATACTTAGCAAACATGCCTTAGCCAATCGCATATTTCTGCCCATATAAGCACCGGATCTAAGAGATGGAATTGGTCGGCGCTGTTTATGAATGCTGAAAATATGTGGCTATATTTAAAATGAATGTGGTGAAAAATATGATGTGAACCTACTCGGATAGTGTCCGCATAGACCGGAATCTAACAGTACCCGGTACGTTTGAGTTAGTCTGTGTATATCCAATAGGACGTGAAGTACTCTAAAAGCATAAGTCAAAGATGAGTTTTACATTTTAAAACCAAGATTTTCCTTTATTAAAAGTAGTAGTCTGACCTGCATAGAAATATTATGATAACAAGTAGAATCAGAATGCTCTCGATTATTCATATTTGCTTTGCTCTCTCCGTCATTCGGCACTTCAACTTCACTAACTACATGTCTATATGAACCATGGCCAATTATACCATCATTCCAGTCATCTTCATCTTCTATCTGAATGTCATCCATTACTAATCTTATTATATGTATCATTTATAACTGAAAATATAATTAAATATATTCTTACAGCTCGATATATTCCTTTTGCCAGTGTTCCTTCTCTTTGCAATTTTAATACCACGTTCCTTACTTCATAACGCTGAAGATAGTATCCGCGCTCATTCTCCGCTGATTTCCCTAAAACATAAATAAGCTTTTAAACTATAGTAGTTAATTAAGTGACTTAGCAAAGCAACAAGATTTATTTGAATTTACCTCTAATTATGGTTACAACATCATCCTCGGTGCATCCTTTCAGTAAAAGATCGGTGATTTCTTTCTTAACCATGTCAGGAACAGGCAATCGTCTAACATCGAATGTATGGCCGAAGTGTCCAAGACAGCCTTTCATTGTAACGGTTCTAAATTTTATTTCATCGTATTACTACCGACTAATTATAATTAAAATATAAACATACGGATCAATTTCATTACTAACCCATCCCTCTTATTGATTTTGACATTCATAAATGCTGTACAGTATCTGCCCATCTTCTTCGTATGTCTGTTTCTCTGCTGCTCCACTAGTATAACAGGCTGCCTCCTACGTCTAAGACGATTTGTGTATCCACTTAGGTGGCATAAGTAATACCTACAACGATTCTAACCAATCCACAAAATTTTTAAAATTAATCTTGCTTTAATTACTTTTCTATACGAAAAAACGTCGAAATTTAAAAATCCGCTAACTTCTGTAGATCCCTTTTTCCAGCTCTACCCGATGTTTTCGTGAATTTCGCACATGTATCTGTCTCCATACGCATACGCCACGTCTAAATAGTTTGTAATTTTAAACGAGAAAATGTTAAATATCTAAATTTTGAAAACTTTCTTCGAAATCTTTCCAACTGTTAAACTTATACTCTTCAACCACCAGGTCTTCCCTCTTGTGAGCTTCTGCGACATGTTCACAAAGCGTCATCATACAGTCGCAAACGACATCGCAGTCTGGATCTCCACATTCAATCATTGGTTGCCTGTAACTAACTCAGATAGTAAAGTACGAAAACTTTAAATATCCTATAATATTTGGCTATATTAAAACCACATACTTTCCAGTATAATCTCTTTGGTCATGCACTTCCCTCCAATGCTTTTTCATTGCAGTTTTTGATCTGAACCACAAATCACAGTCCTTACATCGAGACTGTAACACATTATTAATAAATGACAAGAGATATAAACTATTATAGACGCTATAATAAATAAATTCACTTATGAGTAAAATTTTTACTAACGCTAACGGTTTGGCCTTTAGGACCACGTGTTGCTCCCACTCGACCGTCATGTGTCTCTGGTGAGAAAGCAGTCCATGATGGCTTCTTAAAGTGACCAAGATGTGCAAAACAACCAATCACAGCGACTCTCCTAAAATATACGTAAATTGTAGTCAGCAAAAAAAATCTAATCCGTTTGAAAATCTCACTGCTTTTGACTATCAATTGTAGCTGTGAAATGAGCAGGGCATCCAACAATAAGTTTGGGAAGTTTTTCCGTGGGATCCGAATTTAGATGACGAGCTTGGCTTCGCCAGTCCTCACAGAATTCACAAAATAACTGGACTTTTACAACATCTAGAAAATCATAAGCTAAAATTAATCTACACTCTATAAGAAATAGAAAATAATCTTCAAAGGTAACAAAAGAAATTAGATAACAGATCAATACCATTTCCTAATTCTTCTGGAGGATCATTTCCTATGAACGTACATCTTGAATTACGTTCTAATTCTGACTTCCAATGCTGAAAATGAATTTCTTATTTCTATTCAAGTTTGGATGGAAGGAAATTATTTCCGCATGCAATGATTTCATAAGACTGGAACCTTCACTTTATTTCATTAACTTACATCGAATTTGCTAATATCATTGAATGTTATTTTCCGTATCCTATACTGTTGCTGATTATGATAAGCCACAAGATGCGCAATAAGGTGGCCAACGTCAGGAAATGAAGCACTGCAATGTGGGTGCGCACATAAAAGTGTACCAGAGACTACCTGTGACTTGCTCTGAAAATCATTAAATATATGCTTAAAAACGAAAAGTAGCAAAATCTACTATGATAAATGTTACTAACCAAACTCTTCCTATGAAATGCTCGAATATGTTCGTACATCTCAGTTTCAGATTGAAGAATGTATTTGCACAATCCACATTCCACTTCACCATTTTCATTTAGAGTTTCCAATACTAAACCTAAAAGTTATTAATCAACATTTACATAATCAGTAACAATAGGCAATAACTGTTAGTTTAAAAAGATACTCGCCTTCCTTAATATCTGCTCCCTCCTTGTCTTTCTCACCATTTCTACTTACTTCCGCCATCATACGCTCATGAAGGGTAGCTATCCGCGTTTTCGGTGTATGTATTAATTGTTGCTTGCGCATGACCTAAAAAAATTATTATTAGTAGTAGTAGTAGCTGTTAGATAATAATAAAATAAGCGTAGAATTGTAATCATAGTAAAAATATGTATAATGAAACAATTACAGTAATATTAAAGCAAAGGAAGAAAATATTTAAAATAAATGAACCTTTGTGCCCATATGCATATGATCAATTGGTAGCCTCTTCAGTGCTGATCCTCCCATTCCAGATATGCTCTGAATAAAGTACTTTTACGTAAAAGTATAGTTGATTAATTGGATAATATTATCTAAAGTATCAATTAAACTGAAACAAAATCAGAGCGCACCTCGTCATTAACCAAACGGGGAAAAGACTTAGATGATGATTTTGAGGGTGAACGAGGCTCTAATTTTATACGAGCGAGTGGTGTTAATGGTTGAACAATTGCAGTTGCAGATCCACGTATTTCGAAAGCGCGCTCTATAAATTTCCCATGAAAACTAATTTTTTGAAAACAATTTAGACAATTACACGATCAACAGCGTTTAAACACAAAAATACTGTCAGAGAAAATGTCTTTTCACTCCCAGTTACAAGCATTCAGCAATAGTCGCAGATAAATTAATATTTTACTAAGAATTAAATTGTTGCTGTATCAACTTATCTTACTATCCATACTTTAAAATTGAGTTCTTTAAGAATTGTATGATAAACATCTTACTTGCTTCAAAACATTTCATGGAAGGTTCCTCAATCTGCACAATCTCTTCTTGAACTTCTTCCTCTGCACCAATAGTTGATGTTACTTCTGCATCAACAGCCTAAAGCCATTGTCTTAACTAAAACTGTAGAAATGATACTCTACACAAGGACCCACCACTGAATTGTGAGACACTTACTTCTTCAAAGCGCAACTCACATCTAGATCTTCATCAATCGCTTCAATTTCAATATGCTCTTCTTCATTGACACCAGGATTTAAGTACTGACCAGGCTTATTAATCATCTTATCTTCATCATCCTCATATTCATCATTTTCCTCCTCCTTGATAATTTTTGCCTTATTATTAAACTCAGAAGTCACCATTGTATGAGGTTTTCTTCTTGGCCGCCCACGAGGCATGATAAAATCTAAACATAAAAATACCACCAGAGTAAAATAAGAACTAACAACTACAAATGAAGATAAGACTTTTCAAAATTTTCAGATAATCGCGTGGAAATGATTTTACGTAAGAAAATGACCGAAAAAATACAAAAGGGGAAACCTCTGAAATATTATAATTTTATGTGTACTTATGTCAAATGAAATTTTAGAGGACATCAATATATGACTACTATACTATTAGCCAGTTGATAAATTAACCCGTAATAATAAGTTGTAAAAATGTGTAAACTAAAAACACAACAGCGTACTTAAGTAAACTTACATAACTATATAAAACATCTAAAATTACATAACTACACAAAAGCAGCTAAACTACAATTACGACTAAAATTAAGTAATTCTTTCATTCTCTGGAGCTTCTCCTCCCAGTAAACCGCTAACAACAGGTAGCTTTTGAAGAAACTCAGTCACTCTTTGCTTCAAGCCGGGCTTTGTTTGAACGGTCACCAAAAGATCTCGCACCATTTCAGGATCAGCATCCATCGTACCAAATATCCTGTTATTTCGTTTATAATTCATTTTCTCCCTCAATATATCTATAAAAATAGATAAATAAACTGCAATAATATAATGCACTTACCTTTTTCGACCCCATAATATGGCATAGGTACATAAAGACGTAACAACAATTTGTAGAGGAATTACTTTAACTAAACATGAGCGTGCAGCACGACTACCTATAAAAAGGGCAATAAAACAATAAAATATCCAAAGTTATACCAGCATGGCAAGCCCTATCAGAAATTATCACTCATATTAACAATATTAAATCAAATTAATTGTACATTTACAAAACAGAAGATTGTGACTAATTGTACAGGACCAAGATTTTTTAAAATATAATTAGTGAGAGAAACCCACCTTCCCAACTCAATGTTAAAAATTCCAAAATGTTCTTAATTGCTGGAAATTTTTCCTCTTTGCGTTGTAAAAGCTATAAAAACAAGTTATCACAAGAAGAACTGAAGAGATAAAGAGTTTAACAATGCATATTAAACACAATACTCCTCTTTGACTTAATTCTAATATGTTAAATGTCCAGGATTTGTTTATCCTAATCCACAAAACAAATTTTTTTTCAAAGTCTCCTCCCTTCTCTACTTTACGACTAAGTCGAAAGTATTCGAACATATAACTCCTTTAAATCAGCCACACCAAAATATCTACATAGATATAGCAGTATCCTGTTATAACTATAATAATCCATGTAGTAGCAAAGTAAACTTATTTAGCATATAGTAATGTGGTTACTGATAGTCATATAGACATTTTCATGTGTTAAGATATAACAGTGGAGTTTTAAAATAGTATAAAACATGACAAATACATGAAAGATCTTATTCTATAATTAATTAGATGTATGATCATTTATTTAGTGTCAAAGATTACAATGCTTAAATAGAAAAGGTATGTTCATGAGAAAGATAAATTCAGCGAATTTTTGCTATGCTGAGATCAAGATAACCTTAGCGTTCCGATTAATAATAATAAACTAACCAAACTCCAAATCCATTAAATAATATGAAATACTAATTCGTGTGGCAAACAAAAACTAAGTAGTCCACAATGTAACTAAAGAAAATGTGGCAATGAAAGGTGATATTGAATAGATATTAACAGCTTACCACGTAATAACAGAGATATGGCGTGGATAACATCGGCATCACTACTCCAGTAAATAAAGCTATAGCAATGGATTGTGATAAGATACATGAAGAACACGGGTGTGACTCACGATATAAGTTAGGCATAATAGTTACCTTAAAACATTAAAATAGTTTCCTATGTTTTTCAAATTAGAAAAACAACAACATACTTGCTGCGTAACATAGTATGTTAGACCAGATGAGTAGATACCAAATATAAGTGGAGACTTAGGACATTTTTTTACCGATTCTAGGAAAGACATCTTTGGATTAAACATAACCATATCAGAGTTGATCTTAGTTGCTGAAACAAAAGATCTTAAAAAAACTTATGATTCAAAATAACTAACATTAGGTAAAAAAACTTACCAATCATAGACGACGTAATGCAGTTAGTAATAAGACCTATGTGCATTGGCCAATTCAAAGCACGTCTTTCGTACTCATAAGGCCAAAAAGATGTAAGTTTATTCATCATGACAGCTTGGTCTGACGGAGACATCTGGGATAGACTTGTCCATACAACGGATCGGGAACCAGAAAGTCGTTCACCTATTCTAAAAGATTGTGTTGCAGGCAATACATCCTTTAAGAACAACTATTTTGATATATAAATAAACCATCAAATGTTACTAACTTTGTACGATTAATAGCAGCATTTTCTTCATTCTTCTGTTCAACAGATTGCTTCCAAAGATTTACAATATCAGAACAATTATCATCTCTATTATGAGAATTATCCAGCGAATCAGATATTCTCATGCCTACAAAATATATTAGTCGAAATATTTTAGCCTAAACCAATTATCATAATTGAACATACTTTTCTGTATACTTCAGTAAATATAACTTCAAATCCAAAATTTTTAAAATAATTAGTGATCATACAACGCAATACAAAGAAAGTGGTACTGAAAAGGTGTTAAACATCAAACAATCATTGCAAATAATATACGCAACGCGTCAAAGTAAGCGTCGCGCATACGAAACAATCCATACGGAACTTATTAGCCAAAATGAAATAGCCTTGAATGAATTTGGTTGTAATTAGTGTTAGAAATAAGATCAAATAAAACAGTAATTTCGTACAATTTCACTTATATCCTATTTCATAATCTTAAAATACAAATGGGTTTGATGTCAAACGTACTAACTCCATTTATATTAGGAATTTTAGAGATCAAGTTTTACTACAGAAAAAAATGACTAAAGGGATTGTATTTTATCGTAGATTAACACATCCAGTACTTAACTATATACTTTATCACTATAGTATTTTCTATTTAGGGTCTAAATCTCTTAAGATTGTATATTATATAACAAAGGCTAGTATTATTACAAAATTAAAGAGAAAATACTACAATTATCGTACAAAGGGAGGAACAAAAATCTACATTCTGCATTGTCCTTAAATTAAATAATTAAATATTCCTTAAAAAAGTTCTTGAGTAATATATTACTCTTGAAATCCATGAAGGGAGTGAAAAAGTACATTTCCTCGTCCACTTTTGTCATTAATGGCATGTTTTTACGTAATCTTAATCATGCTTTGAACTAGTATAGTGTGTTAATAGCAGTTTCATATCAAAACAATAAATTGTATTTTACTGCTTTTCTGAGTCTTCAGCATCATCGTAATAGTTATCACAGAGCCAATATGTTATTAGCTGTTTGTTGTCTACTCTTAGCTGCTGACAAAACTCGCCCAGGTAGATAAATGACTGAGATATTTATTGTAAAGCATGGAGGAAGCACGGAATCCCATAATGCTGACTTGTCAGTGAATACAGGCGGTTTAGCTCAAAAAGTGAACACCTCTGTGTAAAACAATTAGTGTTCTCTGCACAACGGTTAGCCCGCTGGTCGTTGTCTGACCACCTGATTAATCCGGCCGAACACAGCTTTATTTTCATGCAGTATTTATTTTCTAGAATAGTTGTTATTCTGTTATTTAATTATTTAATAAATTAAGGTCTACCAGAAAATATTGCATTCATTTGAATAAATTTTATTATTTTCAGCCTTACTATTCATAAATACTGCTTACTTGCTTCATAATTCTGTACTAGTGATTTCACTGCCGATACTATGGAGCAAGAAACTCCGTTTAATGGATTAATAGTAAACGGTTCTCCCAAATCTCATCCGTTGTTAACTAGCTCTAGTCTAAAATGTACTCGTAATATTCGAATCAATAATCAACCTACGACTTCATTTTCTTCTATTGAAGAACAACCAACCAGATTACTGTCTAAACCATATAATCGTAAGTTTTATTTACTATAGTCCACAAGGATAATTTTTACACTTGTTTACTTTAGCATGAATAAAATAACATAATTTTTTTACAACTAAAGTATGTAACTTAATATAGACAAAAATAAATATGCGTCATTTACATTTTGATCATCGTACAACTCTATTCAAATGTTCTAAACGTGCTTTGCTCCTTAGAGCAATTTAGATACATCAAGAGAATTGAAAGGCACTGCTTCACAATAGCGGCTTTAGTACATTACTTTTCGAGAAATTTAGAAAGTTTTAATATTTATACTTCACTTTTCTTATTTCGTCTCATTTTTATGTTGTTTTTTCGTACTGTTTCTTACCGTATCAATAATAATGTCAAAATTATACTAGAATTAACTACTCCAATAATATTCGATGTATACACAGAGCGTTTAGTTATCTTGTCCTGTTCTCGAGCATTCGTTATGATTGATAACCTTCGCTTCTCTTTTTATTTTGTCATAGATCATGATAGAACACATGTAGAACCCACTGCAAGCCAGAAAAATTTCTCTAACATAGGTTCTCGGAAAATTTATTGCTCCCACTCTAGTTGTTTATTTATACATATATATGTTTACTTGCGATCTCAATCTCTTCACAATTCTTATGTAACAACACCTTACGCCATTGTTTTCACAAAGTCTATTGATCGATCATTATAAGACGTATTACCTCCGAACTGATGGATGCAAAATAAACCCGGAAGACATTGTAATGGATTGGGTTTCAACTCAATAGTTGTGACCTCTTTGATCTTAATAAAAATGAATTGTACATAAAATGAGGCAATTACGGATTAGTTCTTCAGCAGTGCTATGTATGAAGACAAAAATATAAAGGCAAATAATCTACCTATGATACATTTTCTCTTAATATATTTAGAACCTGTACTACCGTATGCCAAGTGACTTGTGCTATTACGCTAGTGTCATGATTAAGAGTTACTGTATATTTCGTGTTCACTTCCATTTCTATCTTCTTCTACCTTTTTTTAAATTGTATGCATCTTTTATAAAATACGAACAATTCTCTAGAATATCATTAATTTATACCGTATAAACATAAGCCTTTAAAATATAATGTAGTGTACTAAAGAAGAATATAGTATAACGATGCCCATTTACCATAATAAGTTATTTTTCCCATATTTCCTGGCAAATATGTCAACATTTTAATTAGGGACTTTATCATGAATTCCCACGTTTCAATAATGATAAATTTTTGCTTGACAAGTAGTAATAACCCTAAATTAGCTTAAGCCAATACAATACACTTCTTAATCTAATTATATTAGAGTTACTTTTAAGATGAAAAATAGCAGCTTTATTAAAACAGATTTAATGTCCACATCACATAAATGTTAGCTATTTATACTACAGCTCAGCTCTTCCTTGCTTTTAGTGTTTCACACATTAACTATAAAGCCTTCAAAATACTTGAGATGATTTTCCCCCCTCACAATTCCATTGTGATTATTCATCGTTTAATGGCACTGTGCTACACATGTACAAAAAAATCGTGCAACAGGTGCTTCTGCTCATAAAATTAATAGGTGGTACCGTAAAATCACCTCAAAAACATGGCTGAAGTATGATGCATATCACGATTACGCGTAAGTGAAATTAAGCGTTTTATAATTTGAAACCGTGGCGTGGGAAATATGTAGATTTAAAATCATAAGTTTTATCATAAGGATAAAATTAGTTGTTTCAAGCAAAATTTATGACATAGGTTAATAAAAAAATTTCGCTGAATATAAAAACCGCCCATCCAAGTTAACCATATGATATTATTCATATATTTTATTAAACCTATATTTTTAAAATTTACAGATAGTAATATGCGTTTATAATGCGTATTAGTCACGCAGTAATTCAAATTTTCACAGCGTAAATTTTTTTTGTTTAAAGACTTATTACCAATTACTATATCATTATACTTTATAAGTATAATATCCTAAAAGAGATTTGGAGTCAGCGCAGATGTTTCTTCTGAATAGTTAAATATATACGATTAGCAGATGTCTGCTCCTAAACATAATTATCACCGTTGAGCAGGAGATGAGCAATGTCGTCAGACACTGTATTGTCCTCGTGGCTAAGAGATTCGCTTATGGTGCCATTTCGGTGCTAAGTGATTAGTTTCCGCATGTTTTCACTGTTTTCCATTAGTGCACTTTTCATTAATATCGTTTATTTGCACTTTTCCGTTGTTCCCTCCGCTAATACTCTTTGTGTTACTTCCACGGTTTACATCGGCTTCTCTTTTATTTGATCTGCGTGATTACTAACACCACATTTTCCGACTGCACAGTTATCTTCATCGTATCACTATTTATCTAATTAATCTAAAAGTGTTATAATCAATGTTGCTTAAAAACTCCGAAGTAACCCACCCCGGTAGAACTTAGTGGCTGTGCTCAAGAACGTTCCGCGATATCCCTCTGTTCACCAGGCTCTAAGCTACACTTTGTGGTGTCACACCATCAGATAGAAGTATCGATCCAGTGCTTCTTCGGCAACAGCAAACTATAGCGTACAGCAGGAAGTGACTGTAACCTCCTGGGCTTTTTAGTGCAATATTGCGTTTTAAATCCAAGACACCTATGTATGTTTTTATATCTAGCTATCATAAGATCCTTGAGATTGGTATCTGTGGAACAAGATATTTTCATGCTATTTATAAATATCAGTATAGCGAGGACCACGATATCACGCAATTCAAAAAATATTCATGAGATCGATTTCCATATAAAAACGTTGGAAACGTGTTTCGTGCTAACAGAAAGTTGGTTACCGTATTAAATGGGAAGATGCCCCCGGATCAGTTACCGAATAATCATAGAGAACTGTTGAAGTTCTCTTCTACAGTAGTAGAGCAACGTGAGTAAATTAATATAAAGTAATTATAAAGGCCTTTCTTTTATCTTGTTTAGGCTTCTTTCTATGCACTTACTGTGCCTGATATATATATATATTTAGTATGTTTGCGCGCATATTTTTTCAAGTCCCTCTAATGTTGATCACTTTTTTAAATTTCCAACTTTGTATTCGCACAGAAGCATATATCCAAACTATCGTGCCTCGATACCTTCATTTGATGCCACTGTTCTCATTAACCAAGTGTGGTGTGCAATACTCAAATCAAATCAGCTCGGGGCGAGTTGAGAGGGTATCCGTCCTCGACATTTCACAATTTAGCACTCAAAATCATTCTTAGCTGAATTCCCGATCGTAATCAACAACTCCAGTTCTTATCACCATTATTAATTTCTCTATGACATTTCTGGAAGTTCTAGAGAATACGGCATCTCAAGCATCTTCCCTCATAACGACGGATCTTGCAAATTTTGGTAAGCTTAGTCTTATAAAAGGTGGTTATTCAGCAGATCTTATAATGTAAATAATACAGTATTCAAACATGGAATACTCAAATATGGCCAGCAATCACCTTCATTAATTTTATTGGTAGGTTTATTAAGTTAAGAAAGTAATTTCTCATATACATACATTCATGTATACCCATTTTTCACTAAATTTGTAATGCTACTACTTTCGACCAATTCTACAAATTGTTTAATGCATTTAATCTGATACAGTTAATAACTAGAGGTCTTAATGATTACCTGCTGCCTTTTTGCCTTGTAATTTTCTGTGAAACATAATCTCTTTTTATGCATTTCATACATATATTTACATACCACCTTTTTCCCTCCCTAGGATACAGCGTTTTCATCTCTGTCACGTGCTATCGTATTAGCTTCTTCACTTTGATTTTGTTGTGCTAGCATAATGTGCCCTATCTCTGGCAAAACTTGCTATTTTAATTTACACGAGAAGCTACTGTCCTACGAATTAAAGTGATTCTAGTATTATAAGTTTATAGTAGTAAAGATTTTTTTTACTAAAATATAGATACATAAATTTATAGTTCTATAATTTTCACAGAAATACTGTATAGAATAAATTCACAACCTAAACTTTATGAATTAATATTTTTATTGGTATTTTCAAGAGTATTTTAGCAAAAATAATTGAACCTATACATTGTTTATTTGTAGCTTTACAAATTAAATGTATAGTAAATATTATATATTTCCCTAATACATATGGCACTTGGCAATTAAATAAGTACACCATAAATCTTTGAATAAATATGCTATTCACTTTTTCAGGCTTAACTGCTATAATTATTAGATTTGCGACTTTTCGAGATAACAAACTTTAGACATTAATTTTTTTTCATGTTCTTCGCAGTTTCATTGCTCCTTGTCATTCGAACACAAAGCATACTTCATTATAATGATGCCGAAGTACTATAAGATAATAGATACAAGACATACATACATGCCTTTTGAATGCTAAACCACACATCTTTATATATCCTTTAGATATGGACACCAAGAACAGAAAGGAAACTGTAGTAACATACGATTTTACTGAAGATCCAATTCCACCAAATCATTGTTGCTGCGGAAGAGTTAAAGTTCAGGTATCTTTTTATTGTATAAAATACAGGAATAGAACTGCACATAAATTTTTTCAGAGGGGATGCAAAGTGGTGGCTGTTTTTTCACTTTTGGCTGTGTTAGCCAATGGCATTCTTTACTTTTTGGGAATTTCTCGATTAGGTTTGAACAAATACTTGGAGATGTTTATTTTAACCACAGATTTTTTTGCTGTTTTTTTCTTGTTACTAGGACTATCTAAACAGCGATCTGGGATGTTGAAGCCATACCTATTTTTTAATGTGAGTCTAAATAATTCAATTTATATTTAAATAAAGGTGATATATACACACATACAGGGTGCGCAGAAAAAAAGAGATTTAAAAGTTGTATGACTTTCTTTAAACTCAACCAACGTTGTCGTTGAAAAGTATTTCTGAAAGCCTGAATATCCGTCTTTTCTACTGTATTAGCTTCATCAACATATGTCATACGTGAAAAGCCCAGTAATAGATTTTCTGAAAGGCACTCATTTTCGTTTTTTTGATACATATCTGAGCTCGTTTATCTAAAATTTATACTACTCTAGTAAGTGAAAATGGTTTCTATGTCTCAATAGAAAGCTGTATAATATTTTACTGTTCTACATCCCAATTTTCATTGTATCACTATTATACATGCCCTATTTAGCGGCAACAGCAGTCTGGATTCTACTCACTTTATGTTTGACAGATCGTTCAACAAATTGTGGTAACCAATTTCGGTATTTCTGCAGACGAAAAATTGCAGGAACATTGAATCCATGAGTATAATGATTGCTTCTAATAATTGCTAGGTCTTCCACAGAAAAAACCATTTTCATTTAAAGTAGTGAAAATCCGAGATAAATAAGGCCAAGTGTGTGTGAAAAAACACAAAAATTGGTGTTCACAAAATTGATAATTGTTCTCTTCAATTATGAGATATGCTAATGATATTAGTATGGCCGGAAATCTAAATATTCAAGCTTCCAAAAACGCGATTAAACAACAATTTTAGTTGAGTTTGAAGAAAGTTATAACATTTGAAATTGGTCCTCTTGTCATAGACACTTGTAATTTAATATTTAAATAAATCTTTTTTTTTTTGGAAATAATTTGTGGTCGCTGAAAAATTAAATCAACTATTAGGTGGTTGCAGAAGTTTTAGTCATTTTTTTTCAAAATTGCAATTTGATTTCCATAATAAAAAAAAAGCAGTTCAATCATCAAAATATTTTCCCTCGCTTTCTATGACCTTCTGCCATCTCTCAGGTAACTTTCGGATTCCTTCGTGAAAAAACGACTTCGAGTTGGAAGCAATGAAATCGTCGACCCATTTTGCACTTCAGCCGCATCTTGAAAGCGCTGGTCCGTTAGATAGTTCTGCATCGACCGGAATAAATGGTAATCCGAAGGCGACAAGTCCGGTGAATTAGCCGCGTGCGGGAGAACTTCCCAGCCCAAGTTCAAAATAGTTTGCTGAGTACTAAGAGCAACGTGAGGCCTAGCGTTGTCATGCAGCAAAATGATCTTCCGACTTCCTTGTCCAGTAAATGGTCGTTTTTGTTCAATTGCATTGAACAAATCACTCAGTTGACGACCGTAGCGCCCAGCAGTAACCGTCTCACCTGGTTGAAGTATTTTATAAAACAGCACACCCTTCACATCCCACCAGATGCACAGAAGAACTTTTTTGGCGTGAGTGTTCGGCTTTGCAGTGGATGTTGTTGGCTGTCCGGGGTCTACCCATGAATGTGTGCGTTTAGGATTGTCGTACACAATCCATTTTCCTCACCAGTAATAATTTTCCAGAAAAGTTCTTCCTGCGTTGCCTGGAAAGCAACGAGATGCAAATGTTGAGTCGGCGGCCAATGCTGTTTTCGGAGAGTTCATATGGTACCCACTTTCCGAGCTTGCGAATTTTCCCCATCTCATGCAACCGTCTGGAAACTGTTGCTTTATCAACTCCCAACTGTTCCACGAGTTCTTCTTGGGTCTGCGACGGATTTGCATCTAATAATGATTTCAAAGCATCAGTCTTCGGTGTTCGTGGTGTCCCAGAGCGTTGTCGGTCATTGACGTCAAATTCACCAGCTTTAAAACGCTGAAACCAATATCTGCAAGTACTGTGGGACAAAACACCCTCATCAAGTACAGAGCATATTGATTTGCATGCTTCAGCAGCATTCTTCCCTTGCTGGATCTCGTAGAGAATACAGTGTCGAATATGCAGTTTTTGGTGGCTCATCTTGTTCGAATTATTTTGTGAGGTTAAGTTTACCAGTAAATCTTGACTTATGGCTTTTCACAAGCTACAAACCCAACAATAAGAAAAAACGCAAAAGAGAGGGAAATTATTTAGGTTTTAAATATTTGTACTAAAGCGCTGAAATAAGTGACTAAAACTTCTGCAACCACCTAATAAGTAAATGATAATTTTTATATTTTTGTGTTTGTTTATTCTTTAATAACAAACAAATTCCAGACACTGTGGAGTCTATGGCTTTCTGTGCTATTTTTGATGTGTCTATGGCAAATCGTTAAGGGTGGAGATTTATCTAAGAATATCCTTTCAAACCTTCACAGTCTACGATCTTCTGAAGCCCAAGTAGCTTATCAACATAGACTACGGCATGCAAGGCAGGAAGCTGGTGGAGGTAACATAGAAATCAATATCAGAACTAGTCCTAATTACTTCCACTCATAAGTAATAGGAAGCCAAGATTGAAAAATAAAAGTGAATGTAAATTAATTACTACATAATTTGTGCTAAAAGGAGAATTGGACAACAAGGATATTTCAATGGCTTAATGTATTTAACTTATAAAGTAATCGATGCATATTTGCAGTTGCTTGTCTGGTGACTACGATGATGATGCTAGCCCTAGTTTGTGTGATAGTCGTGGATTGCCTCTTTCTTCATGTTGTCTATCGTACCTTTCATTTTTTCGCTTACAAAGAAGACAAAGCAAAAGAGAAAGAGGGTCGGTCCATGGCTCAAAATGGCACCATTTAAACAGAGGCTCATCATTCTACTACTTAAGTGAATTTAATAGAATATATACTCAATTATCACTGTAACTAGTTTGTCATTTAAAAAAACTAATAACGGTAAGCAAAACGTAGGAGATATTAAAATAATATGTTGTAAATAACTATAAAAACCCAAGTACTTTCCCAGACTTCCCAAATTGTTTTAAATAGGGAAACTGCAATATTTTTTTTATTGACAACAAATTCATCTTGTGATCTCAACCTTATAGAATTATACTCACTGATTCGTTCTTTCGTTTTGTATCTCATATGATCGGGTAAAATTATTTAATATTACATACACGACATTTTCGTTTTATACACACTTCTCATTAATTCGTTAAACATGATACATAAATTTACTTCCCTAGCTTAGCAAGATTCGTTCTGATACTGGAATCACAATCGCCATCAAGCCACGCATTTATATCTAGCTCCTGAAGATAAACACATAGAAATACAATATTAAAAACTATATAAGTAGCTTTTACAAAGTCAAAAGCACCTGAGCAATTTTTTCGAACATTTCATTGAGTGCATCGATATAACGTTGTTTTGCTTCATTCTGTAAGAGTCCTTCAACACTCTTCCACGAATCCCTAGGAAACATTCCAATGTGAAAAACAATAAACTTTAAACAGCTTAAACCCATGAGGAAAGAGAACTGCATTCCAAACTAACTTTCAAATATTATTAGGTGGATTAATTGAATAGCCACTAAGATTGCGAAATCTAAATTCACTCCTATGACTTTTTCTGAGTCTTTAGAATTATCAACTTGAAAATTCATTATTTTTATACTAAAAATGTTGTACTAAAACCATCAATGTATTCTTGCAAATTATAAACATACGTACCATTTCTTTCTCTCAATAAGGCTGAAAATTCCTGGCCTGTCTGTGTTAACGTTTCCAATGGTGGCTTGTTTGAACAGTGAGTAGAACTTGAGTTTTTGATCGTTTGAAGTACTCACAGGTCCTAGTGTAAGTTGTTACTAACATATTTCTACTACAAATCGTAGTTTGGAAGCAATTTGAAAACCAAACCGTACGGTTAAGTTTAAAAAGGAGTCATAGATATTAGTAGATCTCACCATCTTTAGGCAGTTTTTGAATTATTTCGACGGCAGCATTGAAACGTTCATCAAGTGGTAGCATTATGCTGCAAACATATGAAAGTAACATGAAAGAAGAGCGTCCAATAGTTTCTAATGATTATAGCCATAAGTTAGTACAACAGTAACAAATATCCATCCTGAGAACAGAAAGGTTAATTTGATGTCAAAAACTATAGATTTAAATTGAAATCACTTAAATTATAATTGCAACATAGAGTGGCGTTGGATTGTATCTCAAGCAAACCTAGGCTACACTCTAATTGATAAAATGTTGACACGTGTTAATCGTGCAGTTTGGTCAACCGCCAAAAAAATTCTTCATAAAATAAATACATTTCGCTAATATTTATAATAGCTTGTAATTTAGTCCATAGTAATTCAACAAAATACAATATACAAGTAATTAATTACAAGAGAAAACTATTTTAAATATAAACAAAATTCTGTGTGTAGGATAAATTTCACGGATAACCATCAGTTGCGTCTGGTGATAGGAAGTCTGGTTTGACCTATATAGATGTCTTATTACGGCATTGATGTATCGGGAACGACATTTTCAATACTGTGAGATACGAGGAGCCGAATAAATTTCGTAAAAAGTGAGAGTATTCATTTTCATACTCTTCATCTACACATAGTTATAAGTACTATTCTGCGATAAAGACATTTTTTATAAAGACCATCTTGAATTTGTTTCTCTCTTTTCAATGAAAAAATTGTGAACAAAGAGTTGGAGTTGTTACCTCAAATAAAAATACCGACATTTATGTAAAATGTATTGACAGATTTTAGAAAAAAGTTATAAAGCATTAGTATATACATCTATTGAATGAATTTCTCTGTTCCTTTTATATCAAGCAGAGCTATTCTAAAGTGCTGTTGTTCTATTTTGTTCCTACAATTATTAATTTTCAACAAAAATTATGTTTAACAAATCATAACTATTAAATATAACTACTCAATGAAATTTAGTTTATTTTTATTTCGTTTTCGGAAATGTTGTTGGGAATTTATATAACGTGCATAGCTTACTGTCGTTTATCACCTTTCTGCGCTTTGCAAAGGCTAGTTTTCTACTAGTCTAACTTTGTGTGATGGGCCGTGTATATTGTTGTGAAATCGTAATTTAGTTAATTACTTAATAAGTAAACACGATATTTTTAAATGGGTCAAGAAAATAGGATCGTAATTGTGATTCTAGTTTATCTGTTAGAAAATAGTTATTCTGATATTTAAGTTTCCAAATATTTTGGTGTTTATTACATTTAATTACCAGACTTTTAAAATTATACTGATTGTTTGTCTCGTTATGTGAAGAATTATCTGTTTAATATATATACATATATATATATATATATATATATATATATAAGTTGACAGAAAATACCATTATTGATTACAAGCTACACTAATTCTCTGAGATAGGAGTCGTCCAATGTAGAGAATTCGGTAAATTTGAAGTAGCTTTAGTCACATTTTGTTGTGCTTTCCATGAATAAGTATGCACTAAATTCCTGAAAACTTTAGTTTTATTTTATGGGCCTTTGAGTTGGAGATTTTGCTAAATGACCTGTTAGTTGATTCTATCTATATCCATAGTTTTCTAACATCAGATTCAGTAGAGGACTGGTTATATAATCTTAAAATTATGAAGTGCACGATAATCAATGAGATTTAAGTCAAGAGAAGATGAAAGTAACAGTAACTTTGTAAAAGTTCAGTGCTAAAGACATTTTCCTGCGCTCTCTTTGAAGGATGCCTAGAAGTTATCAAGACAAATCAAAACATGATTAATAGAGAAGCTTTATGAGGATATTGGCTAATAATTCATATTCAGACAACCTATATAGTAAAATAATATTCATAAACGGATACAATTAGGTTTAGGATGTAGAAATTTTTTTACATAATATCTGAGTGTATTAAGTTAATTCAACAACTTTATAAAAATTTCTACGTATTTTTCATTTAAAATTTATTGAATATAAAGGTCTATGTGATAAAGTAGTATATGATTTCTGCATAGTGTATATTGTGCCTAGATGTAAGATTTTAAATGTATAAGTTTTTCAAAGTTATAAATATAAATTCAGTTGAGGTTATTTTATTTACTAAGCGAAATGCTAAACCGTGCGATACAACCTCTACTCAACAGTGCCCAGAAGGTTTGTTTCATTTAATGATTCATGGAAGCAAGTGGTTTTTCTAGTATAAAAATGGTCATATAGAATTTTAATTGCGGTAATAATTTTAGGTTCTCGCATCTTCTAGTCGTACTCTAATGTTACAAGAACATCATGGAATGGCTATATTAAGAAATGAAGATATAAAAGTGGTTATCATTTTTCACTTATGTTTACACGTTACTTTGGATTTTCTAGAAATTACTCATATCCTAGGTTCCTCCTTTTGGAGTAGCAAAAACAGCTGATGAAGCTAAGGATCAGGCGATAAAAATTGGTAGGATGAGTCACCATGTATTTCCTATTAATTCAGTAAATCTATATGGACTGTTACTTGTCAAATCAAATATTCATCCTTAAAAGTTTTAAGTATATAGATAATATATTCTAAATTTGATTTTGGGGCTGGTCTAAATGGGGTTAATGAACAATTTTAGGTGGAAAGGATTATGTTATAAAGGCTCAAGTTTTGGCTGGTGGTCGTGGAAAAGGATATTTTGATTCAGGACTCCAAGGAGGGGTTCAAGTTGTTTTTACGTGAGTTAATTATGTTAAGGTGACTTATTTTATGTGTTATCCGCAATGTTATTTAGGTTTCTCCTATTCGTGTATTGTTTTATGGATTTTAATTTAATAAACTTCATTGTAGGCATAAATGTTTGTATGCTATCTCGAGTTTAGAGGTTTTTAGGCTATTCTATAATTAAATCGCTGACTTTAATTAGAGAAAATAATTTAGCCCGGAAGAGGCTATGGAGAAGGCAAAACTTATGATTGGTTCTAATTTGATTACTAAGCAAACGGATCACAGAGGGAAATTATGCGAGGAGGTAGAATTTCTCTAGTTCTGTTAATTTTTAGATTTTATTTTTAAAAATGCAATAAGTCAAGTTTCTAGGTGATGGTATGCAAGCGTTTGTTTACTCGCCGCGAATACTACTTCTCCATAACGCTCGACCGAAATACCAGTGTGAGATTTTAGAATTTGGAATTATTCTTGATTTTTACTCATGAACTTATTATTTAGGGTCCCATTCTGATAGGGTCTTCCAGGGGAGGAGTGAATATTGAGGAAGTTGCTGCTACTGAACCTGATGCAATTGTTAAAATGCCTATTGATTTTGCCATTGGAGTCACGCCTGTTATTGCTAGAGAAGTTGCGGAGAAAATGGGATTTCAGGTTTCAATTATACAGTATATTTTTATTTATTTATATATTTACGTAACATTTTAATGTCATTGCAAAGTAACTCATGGTTGAAATATGAGAGGGGGTGGGGCTACAAGCGTTTTATTTATTATGTATTGTAAGACTGAAGCTTCGTTTGCTGTTAAAGGGAGATTGTGCAAAACAAGCTGCAGAGATTATTGAAAAACTATACAGTCTGTTCCGTAAAAGTGATGCCACGCTTGTAGAGATCAACCCTATGGCTGAGGATGTGAATGGCGATGGTAGGTAGTAATTATAATTGTTTAGTTGTAAATATTTATTACCACCTATATTTAGATGTTTGTTTTTCATACTTTGATTATATGAAGTTTAATTTTCTTAAAATATAATAAGATATCTTTAAACATTGAAAAACAACTATAAATTACTTGAAAGATGCTCTACTTATTCAAACACACGTATATGATTTATGCGTATTATTCACCCTTGTTTTCAGTGTATTGCATGGATTGTAAGATGCTGTTGGATACTAATGCTGAATTTCGTCAACATGAGCTTTTTAGACTAAAAGACACCAAACAAGAGGATCCTTTAGAGGTGAGAGGAAAATGCCTGCAATAAAACATGATACCAATGGCAGAGAAAGGTAAAATGATATGAGATTGTTTTATGGATTATAATGACAAATAATCATAAAATCAGATCCGAGCAGCAGCAGCTAGTCTCAACTATATTCGTCTTGATGGAAACATTGGATGCATGGGTATTTTCATCCTACATTTTTACCCATATTTTACGTATTCTGTTTATTACACACAAAAGAATAAATATAATTAATTAATTTCACTGCGAGTATTTTAGTAAATGGAGCTGGTCTTGCTATGGCTACCATGGACATCATTAAGCTCCATGGTGGAGAACCGGCAAACTTTCTCGACGTCGGTGGAGGTGCAACGGTAGAGCAAGTTACGGAGGCATTTAAAATTATTACTGCTGATGAAAAGAAGGTTGGTAGTAAATGATATCTGCATTTGTCCTTATATATTTATATTCAATTTATTATCTATAGTAGCATTTAAAATACCAGTAATTATAGTTTCTTTATAACTGTAGGTTAATGCTATACTGGTCAACATCTTTGGAGGAATAATGCGCTGTGATGTCATTGCTCAGGGTATCATCAAGGCTGCGAAAGAACTTGATCTAAAAATACCTATCGTTGTCAGACTTCAAGGCAAGTCTTAATACCAGTCAATTCTGGCTACTTTTTTAGTCTGGTTAATAGGCATTTCATCCATTATTTTTTAAGAAAAGAAACAGTCTTTAAGTCGAAAAACTTCCCTTCTATGCTATTTGAAATATTTAGAAGTTATATATATATATCGATGTTTTAAGGAACAAAGGTTGATGATGCTAAGGCTCTTATTGCAACATCTCAACTTCGGATTCTTCCATGTGACAATCTTGATGAGGTAGAGCAAATGTTTATGTTTTCACTCAGTAAGATGACTTATAATATTCTATTATAGGCTGCTAAAATGGTCGTCAAATTATCTAACATCGTCAACCTAGCTCGTGCTGCACAAATCGATGTTAAATTCGAATTGTCTATTTAAATAATAAAAGTAATTTATATTATAGATAAGCAAGTTTATATCTATTAGTTAGGTATAGATATGTAGTGGACAAGTTGTATGAATATTTTCATATTACTCAATTTCAAATTGTGATGTTCTAAGCATCATATTTTTGACGATATAGTTTACTGCTCATTGTTTATTATAAATAGGCCTTGTGTAAAATATTTGTAGTATTAGGTAGTTTCTATTTGAGCTGTGTAATACATAAGAACAAGCTGAACACTGTGGTTATGTTTTAATCGATAAATGAAGTCCAGTTTTCCATGTTTAACAGTCATTGCGGGAATTTTCTTCAATAAATTTTAGCTTATATTATGTGAATACTTCATTGCTAGGGCGTTATTAGATTGCGCCATTTGCATTCCTTCTTATCTGAATAACATATATTGGTTTAGAAATAAAAAAATTTATGGTTAAAGCTAGCCTATAGATTATAATATCGTAGATATTATAAATGTGTGTTTATGCTTAAAGTGTCATGCAAAAGCTAATTTTTGAATTTACCAGACAGGATTAATCTTTAGATTTTTAAACTTGTAGATTAGGAACTACATTTGCTCAGATTTTGTCTTATCTATCATCTTATCAGTATTTTTGATGGTCATTTCTCTTGATAGTTTCATGATTTGACGTCAGGCGATTCTGGAACTGTTTCCAAATGATCTAGTTAATTAATTGCTTTCCATAATATTTGTTCTTTTCTGTATACTTTGTCTTTTAAAGTTCATAATTTAGTGTTTATATATTTAATTTTACTCCGAGATTCTATCTTTTATTCTAGAAAAATGGCAAGCTTATGCATTAGGGGTGGTCTCAATTCGGCTATCGGACTTCCTCAATCAGCCTTAGTAATCATTGGGAAAAATAAATATCTTAAACAAACTCGCTTTGAAGGTCCATTAGCCGAAAAGTTTGGCAATTTACTTGGTAAGTTTATGTAAATAGAAATTTAACTAATGTACGTATACTATGCGGTGTTATTAGTAAATAGACTTACGGAAGTACTGAGTATGAAAAAATAAATATTTGAATTGTTCTGTTTGAACATGAGAAATAGACGAATTAAAATGTCTGATTTTTGTAGGGTCTAGTATTATTTCTCTTATACACAAGTTTTGAATAGTCGTGTTGCTGTTAATAGATACACGTTTCTATATAAGATTTATCGTATTTATACATTTTAAATTTTATTCAAGATGAAGCCGGATGGCAGCGGGCTTTGGAACTTGTCCCGATATCAGGAAGTCTTCCGTTAGTTTTTAACCAAGCACGAGTGGTTTCTGTTTCGGATCTGACATCGCGACATAACACACCATCAAACGCTAACTGTGTATTCAAGGAACTTAAGTCTTTGAGTACACCAAAGGGTATCAATGTAAGTTAGGTTTTTTGTATAAGCATAAGTAATATTAGTTTAATTATTATCGTATGTTCAAATAAAGTATTAGTAAGATGACTTGCTTTCAGACTCTGAATGTGGTATTATATGCTGAGTATGCTCACGTTCTAGCCAGTGTAGCTGCTGTAGCACGTTCATTTCCTTTATATTCCTTAAAAACAAAACAAGACGACAAGTTGGATTTGATTGAATTAGAAGTTGTAGTGACAGATGGTAAGGTTGGTGCTAATTTTAACTATTATTTTTCTAATAAGTATAAAATATTTCAGTTTTGGTTAAAATTAAGATTATTAATTCATAAATAATTAACATGTATGTTTTAAGTTTCTTGTTGAAAATAGTAACTACGAATATTTTTCTTATAGGAATTGCGTGAAGTAGATGTGTCTTTTCTAAGTCATCTCGTTCACTCTATTCGTGAAACGGGTAGACTTATCGATATGCCCGCAAACTATCTGACTACAAATGCATTGGTTCTCGAAGCTCTCAAGGTTGCTAAGGGCGTTGGCGCTCAGTCAATTGTTATACAGGTCTACACTAGTACTTATTTTATAGGACATTTATCTGAAAATATTAAATTAATGATTATATACTTTTTTTAGGGAGACGAGCTTAAGGAAAAAGGCTTTGGTGGTATTTATCATGTTGGAAAAGCTGGACCTACCCCTCCAGCATTCGTGGTTCTTAGTCACAAGCCTGCAAGCGGAACAGAAACTTATTGTCTGGTTGGGAAAGGGGTTGTTTATGACACAGGTGGCATGCAAATCAAAGGGAAAACTGGGATGCCTAGTAAGTAATTATAGAAAATTTTTAATATTACGTATTTTATTGTGGATAATCCCTATAATTTTTTAGGTTGTAAATGTATTGTTTTATTTTAAGTATAACTGTTATCATTCAGATATGAAGCGCGATATGGGCGGTGCAGCTGGTATGCTACAAACATTCTATACGTTGGTTAAATCAGGATTCAAACAAAATCTACATGCTTGTTTATGTATTGTTGAAAATAACATCAGTCCTTCAGCCAAGTGAGCTCACTTTTTATTGGGTGTTATGGTTGGCCTCTGATAAGTATGTGGTACGAGTGGCATTAAACTATTTCCTCTTGTACACATTTTGTTCTTACAGTAAACCTGATGATGTAATTACGATGCTTAGTGGAAAAACCGTTGAAATAAATAACACTGATGCGGAAGGCAGATTAATTCTTGCTGATGGAGTGTATTATGCCAAACACGAGCTAAAGGTATTATGTTTGTATAGTATTAATGGGAATTTTTATATAGCTCTAGTATTATTTTAAATATCTGCTTCTATTATATTATATTTGAGGCGGACACCATTATTGATATGGCTACTCTAACAGGAGCTCAATCGTGGATGACTGGGAAATTGCATGGTGCTATTCTTACCAACAGTGAAGAATGGGAAAGCAAAGTAATCTATTAATGATTTTTTTCATAATTATGAGTAGAAATGAAATTATTTAACTTGTTCTAGGCTTGTTCAGCTGGTCGTCGTTCCGGTGACTTGTTAGCTCCTATGGTTTTTTGTCCTGATTTGCATTTTTCCGATTTGAAGAGTCCCATAGCTGATATGAGAAACAGTAATCTCGGCAAGATGGAGGTACGGAAAACAGTAAGTAGTTGTATAGGGCATGATGTTTAATTGATGACAGTGTTAGAGTGTGTATCTAATATTTCTATAATTTGATTATGATTTAACTGGCTTATATAGATCTGCCTTGATTAATGTAAACCATAGTAACTCGAACTAATGTATTAGAGTTTAAAAAGACTGCTTCCTAGGGTCCTCCTTCGGCAATCGCAGGTTTATTTATTGGTTCACATATTGATTTTGGAGAAGGCCTCAATTGGTTGCATTTGGATATCGCAGCTCCTGCTGAGAGTTCTGATCGTGGAACAGGTTATGGACCAGCTTTAATGAGTGTTCTACTCGGTCATCATACTGATGTGCCTCTGCTAAAGCAATAGTGTAATAGTCATAAATATACTGTTGACGACAAATTAACGTTTTCATGGATAGAATTTACATCCTTTTAACAACAGATATAGTCTGTTTTGACTGTATTATATTACAGAGCACTTATATTTTTTCCCATAATCGGCAGTTCTTTTTATAATCCTAGAGCCCTAGATAGTTTGTAAATGTGAAGAAATGTATAACATTTTCTATAATATTGAGTTTTTTTCTGTAACAATGTAATAATCCAACTTATTTAGGATTGGTAGAGGGACATGCCCAAGTGGTCATAATCTTTTAGATTTCATAGTCTGGTGGACTTTTTGATCTGTCTAGGAATATCTATTTTCTATTGTTTATCATTTCTTATCTCTTATCACTAGTGTGCATCGTCTGATCCTTAATAAATTTTTATCATAGATATTGGCCTGCTTTTTGAAGTTATTGCCGTAAGTTAGGAATAATGTAAAGATTTAGAAATTTTAACGTTCTTCTCAACCTTGTGATTATTTGGATCTGTGTTAGTGATTAAGTTAAAGCTATGGATAATTCCAGATGAGAGCTCTTGAAAGTGCACCACCGGTTCTAAAAATATTTTTGATGAGAATAGGAAGTAGTTTGTTCAGACTTTTATCCTAGTTATTTTGAATGTAACCTAGATAAATAGTATATGTTCATTAATTTTATGGTGACTCAAGATCCTAAGGTGCGTTATGTCTAGAGGACCAAACGCAAACGTTAGTTTGTGTCCAACCCTTTGTCACCATATTGTGGATCCAATTGTATTGCAGATCTTGAAACTTAAACAATTTGCATATATAGTGTTTTCATATTCATTACATTTCTTAATCTTATGATATTTATTGTATATCATGGTAGTCCTCATTTATGAAATCATAAACTGATGATAAAATCAGCATCAGCTGTTTTCTTGTCTCCTTGAATTCTCTACACATGCCATAGTAATGTTTAATTTAGTTATCGTCGCAGCTAGAAATAATTATATTAGTTGGATTTAAAATAATAAGATTTTAAGTAGTCTATTTCTAGATCTGTTTTTATATTTTCCAGGACACTTACTAATTAAGTATATTTTATTGAATTCTAAAACTCCAAACCATTTGTTGCTCCCTGAGATAGAATATGATTAATACCACTTCTGATTGTTTTGTTCATAGTAGTATAAATAATACAAACACAACCTAAAAACTAGATTCAAATCGATATTCTAGGGTTTTGACAAAACTAAAAACCGAATAACTGATAATTCCCGTTTAACTAGACGGTGAAATAAACGAATAGCCAACCGTTGGTAAACTGCCAGGCAAGTTGCCCTACTAATACCAGCCATCCAGGTGTATTAAAAAACTGCATATAACAGTACACAAAAGCGCATATTGCTTGACAAAGACAAATAACAGCAGATTGAATAAATACCTTAAATAATGCCCATTTTAGCATTAAAAATTTTAAATAATTTACAGCGTGTTTCATATCCTTTGCTGGTGTACATAATAACAAGGTTGTTCCTGAAACTGCCAAACGAACTAATCTTGAATTTTAACTCTAAACCTCTAGAAAAATAAGTGAATGGATATCCATCCATAATATTTGGAATTTTTGCCTGAAAAATGGAACTGACAAGTCGTTGTGCTAACTCAATTGTTTTCTAGCTCAAGGCACTCAGAAAAAGTGGGAAGATTTGGTCACCATGTACAATTCCAATGTTGCATGTTTATGATAATAATTTTTAAATTATCACTTTTCAACACAATAAAAAACTGTGGCATAATAGTATTTATTTTACTGGTTTTACCTGTTTTTGAGATCCGGTAATGGTTATTTCCATATGTTTATTTTTGACAATCACCAGAAAACATAAGATAGAGTAAAGTGCAATGATAATGAATGCAACAGAACAGTTGTTAATCGTGTGTGGGATATTGACATATAGAGTCGTCTAAACAAAAGTAATTGGGGCACAAAATATTATAGCAGAAGAAGAACTGGTTGTAAAATTGTTTAATTATCTTTATGCTCATACGGTTAAAATGGCCGCTACAAATTTCATGTCGAGCACAAGGTAGTGAAAGTTTTTAACTTCACAAATGAAGTATACTGCTAAAGCTTCCAGTATGCATCGTAAAGTCTTTTAATCTTAATATGTTGAAGTTGGTAACATTACCCACTCTAACATTTCGTTGATCTACAGATTCTATAATTGTCACTCGATTTCGTTAACATATCGACGTTTTGCTTGTCTTATGCTAATAATATCCTTTTTTATGTGATTACTTATTTGAAGTGTTCATACACTTCTGAGTTCTATTTAATACACAGCAATTGCTCACGTTTTTTCCGATGAGTGGATCAAAAAACCATGCACCATTCTTAGAACTGAAAACTGCAGGGCTAGTGAATCCCATGATGAAAACTGTATAAATTAAAGGAATTATTAGAATAAATCCATTTTTTCGTCCTAAAAACAAAAACACTTTATTTGACTTTTTGGTAGTAAATTTAGAAAAAGTGGATTACTAATTCATACAGATCTTTGTCCTTAAGAATAGTTAATGCGAAAGAAAACGAGATATTCCGATCAAAATACCTTCAAATATATTAAGGAGAATATTGTTTTGAGATATAGCAGCAACTCGATTTAACGCCAATATTATGCACGTTATACAGCAACAGCACCAGCCGCCTGTACGAAGAGCTCATGCACATTCCTTTATGATTGATAACTCATTTTGAAGGTACATAAAAAATGCACTTGACCTGTGGCAATACTTCCTATGACAAATTCAATATTGGGATGAGTACAAAAAACACCTCCGATTAGAGTAAAGTAACCAGTATAAAGAGAGTTTACAGCTATACAGATGACATCTG
This sequence comes from Heterorhabditis bacteriophora, assembly GCA_964036235.1. NCBI lineage: Eukaryota > Metazoa > Nematoda > Chromadorea > Rhabditida > Heterorhabditidae > Heterorhabditis > Heterorhabditis bacteriophora. Next base: position 9,381,668 of record OZ038425.1, on the reverse strand, counting down.
CGACACCCAGAAAGAACATTATTTTGTAGCAGGAAATTACAAGAAGTTGTTCACGCCACATCACAATCAAACACATAATGTAGATCATCTAAATATTATACGATTTAATAACATTAACGATATTGAGTAAATAATGACAATTTTGTGAGTTTCTTAAACTAAACTTATATTCTGTCACTTTCATTTATGAATATTGGAAAAAAATCTCCTATGATTAAATTATAGAATATTTAATGAAGTATTCTAAAGAATCTTGCCTCCAATATGATGCCAGTGAAAATATAATATATACCAAGAGTGATATTTTTTTTGCCTTCATCGTACCACTCTTCTACTGTTTTTTCGCTACAACCGTACCGTTCATCTAGTCCATAAATGATGTAGTGAAATAAGCCATCGTTAAACCACATATGAGAATATTCTAAACAGGAAGTAACATTAAAAATTATAAGATATCAAAAAACACTGCCTAAAAAAACGAAGAATTGACGCTTTACTAACAGTTTGATAAGTGGAAATTTTCAGGCTTATTTACAGCGGTAATTTGAACTAGTCGAAGAACAAGCCTGATCTGTAAATTATTGAAAAGATGAGTGATCTATAAAAGAATTTTTATTGTCATATGTTTCAGATATTGTGAAATCATCTGTTAATTAATAGGTAATAAGTATTTAACTCCCAATTGTATCATTAAGCACAGCATAATGAGCCCTCTAGACTATCAGTAAAATATTTAAGTGAAAGTCTAAATGGGTTTATTACAATAAAAAAGTACTTATATCATTTCATATTACAAATCAAAAACTATAGAGCAAAACAATAGTGTGTTCTGAAATGATAGGACATTGAGATCATATTTATTTTATTGCTTTCGTAATGAAAATATTTATCCAATATTCTGCTAATCGAAACAATGTTTTACGGAAACTGTCAGCAAAATCTAGTTATCTTGTCGTTATTTATACAATTTTCCTTTTACTATGATACTTAAAAACAAATATAACTATATCCAAACCTTCGGAAACGATATGGCATTTGATGTAGCAAGCCAATTAGAAACTAAATTAAAAGTCATCAATACCTAAAATAATAATTTAATTGTCTGGATGGCTTTCATTATTTTTATACTATTAAAAATTCTATCTCATATACTACAGAGCAAATTCTAAAGAGTTTTACATTAATCTCTCCCCACTTGTTCAGTACAACTTACCTTAGAGTGAAAATTTACTTAAATTAACGATTATCAGCATAGAAACATCGTACAAGGATTTCTCACTGGTTTTCCATTAGGTTGAAACCCGGAGATTGTGATGAAGTTTTAATGACGTTGATCTTATAACTAAGGCACTTCCTCATAGGGCGGCTTGAATGAATAGTGGCATTATTCTGTCGAAGTGTTAGTTGAACACTAGTAACATTTTGAGAGTATAGGTATAAATGAGTTTATAGTAGTTCATAGAAATTAATAATCATTCTGGTAGATATGAAAGCTAGTTCAACCACACCCTAATGCACCCCTGATCACCTGACTTCAGCCATCAAAGTTTCAAATTGAGAAGTATTTTTTTCCTTTAAGCTTCTTCAGTAAGAGTTCCTACCGTCAGGACCATTTAAACTGAATTTCTTTCTATCGCTGAATACAACTTCTAACTAAGTATGACACCTAGTTCTGGATTATATCTAATATTACACAGAGCTTCTATCTAACATGAATATTCAACTGTAATTCACGAGCCAAATCTATAATTTATCACAATAATTCATAATCCAAATAAATATCTCAATATGAGCTTATACACATTTAAATAATGGTTTAAAAAGCAGATTGGACTACTGTTTTCGAATACATGAGAGAAAATAAGCATTTGCTAAGAATTTTCTCGTCACTCATGTATCCAGCAAAAAGAACTCAAAACGACTGGTCTATTTTAACAATGATTTTATTTTTCAAACCATAATGATATATCATTTCCGAAAAACTAGGTCTAGGTTTCAATGATGCATTTATAGGTCCAAAAGAAATCTTTACTTTATTATAACTGCAGATAATGTCAGGAATCTAAATGTTACGCAAATACTGGAAAACTAGTAAAAAATTCCAATGCAGGTATGACCAAACATGATAAGATTAGTAGGGGGACACCATTAAGCGAGATACTAAAAATTTGTCCAACGTTCTATTTTAGTAGAAGATGTTCAAAAATATTGAGATTTCTTGTGAATATTATGTGAAAGTACGGGAATTTTACTAGCTTTATAAGTTATGCAATCATTTTTCCAAAGTATTTATTTATTTATACCTCTTCATGCTCATAAAAATTATTTATCTTGGAAGTGTCCTACGAAGATAAACAAAGGTGTTATGGAAAATTCGTCTATAAGATACCGTTTTAGTACTAGATTTAAAAACGGCAGTATACTAATAAGCTGAGAGTAAATTGTTGACTATCACTGCGATGCCATATGCAATAGGATAATTTTCGAAAGTATGTGAACTCATGGTAAACAGAATAATAATAATTCCTTATTTTACTATACTCCTTATTTATTGATAACATACCGGAAAAATAACCATTATAACCTTTCCAATTAAAAAATATTACCAGATATACAAAAGAAAGTTGAAAATCTATCTAAATGTGCATGTTTTAGATCTATACAGATCTATTCCTATTTATACATGTCAATCATTACAAGCTTTAATTCCACTCATAATACCATAACCTTTTCCCCATCTCTTCGTATACTATTTTAAAGTGAACAGGAAAGGAATACAATAAGCACACGCGGATTGACGTTCAGCTACAATGTAACGGAGTGGTGATTGAGATGCATACATTGTATGTTGATATGTATATAATCACATGGTAATAATACAATTTCTTATAGAGGCGAATGCTTTATTAAAAGCGAACAAACCTATTTACCTAACAAAATAATGGCCAGTGTTTTGACTGTACTTCAGATTTATACCTAAATTCTACTTCTCTTCATATGGATATAGTTCAAAAAAATGCAACAATTTGTTTAAGATTAATATTATGGCTTGGAAACGTATAATTGAGAAGCATTTCACTAACATATGACTTGAGTGCTAACAAATATGAAACGTATTAACTGTCGCAAACATTATTCTAATAAATATTAGAGCAAGAACCCATTCAAAAACGAACCAGATGTAGTTTAATCTATTTTTCGTAATTTTCCTACCGGTTTCATTACAATTAAACTGTTTCTTTTAATCCTCTTATCTCTTTGGGGGGGCAGGGAGTCTGAGAAATGGGGTCAGATATGATGTGCGGAGATTACGCTGCGAAATCGAAAACACTTCGGATCTATTCGGGAAAGTCATGCTGCGAATTCTCGTCTCTATAGGAATCTGTGGTATGTTCTTGTATTAAATACAAACAAATTAATAACTCCAACACTTACGGAAGAATACTACACTTCCATTATACTATGGAATTGCGCTTTCTGTAGAACAAAACTCCAGGAACCGAAATAATTTTATCCCCTTCCAGTATATCTCGCCACTGCTTATAAGGTTGATAATGAAGTGAACAAGAATAAGAAGGATAATTTTGGTCTTACCAAGGAAAAAAAATCAGACTGTATGAAGGTTGGACCAGATTTTTCCACATAATATACTTATAAGTGAAACAATTTCCTCTATAATCTGTAGAATTCTTAAATGTATGCAATTGCAACAATTTCATCTGAAAAACTAGATTTAAAATCCCTTAAGACCTATGCTGTTATAGCCAAGAAAAATCAGCAGCTCATTCATCCAGTTTTAGATAAACGATGGATTAGGTTGCGCCTGTCCTGTATGCCAAACAGTCATTAAATTTACAAGAATACTAATCCTAGATCATATTGTGAGTATGCATTATGTATTATTATTTTTCTTTGAACAATTTAGTCTAATCTTATCGTACTAATTCTCATAAGCCTGACGAGGAACAAGTGCTAGACAAGGTTTGCCGAAGAATTTTTGCTGGCGAAAAACAGAAACAGATGCTATGTGAGGATATCGTCAAAGCTGAATTGTCCGACATCATCAAATATGTCAAGGCTCGTGTGGATCCTACCAAAATTTGCACCAAGTTCTGTTAAAATGTGTAAAACTACAATATAGATAACTACAGTGAACTTTACATTTAATATCCACTGGTATAATTTATTGTTATTCTTGCATTATCTTAATGTTTATTTATCAATAAAATTCTAATTTGCTTAAAAAATAACTGTTATACAATTGATATGAGCATATAGCATAATGGACCACAACCACATAAAGACAATCTAACATTAAATTTCTTTAGTTCCGTTTTAAACTCCTCACTTTATTCATAAATCTCCGGATTTTTGCTATATCTAATTCATTTTCCCATTTCCCTCCATTTTTAAACTCTGATCCAACAATTAATCCGTCTGCATAAACAAATTCTTCAAGATTTTGTACAGTTACTCCTGAACCTATCAGAACGGGAAGAGAGCAAGAGTCGTGCACTGCTAAAACATTAAAGTAGACATATTTACAATATGCTGAGAAATATGTAGATTAAATAATTATAACCCATGTACTGTCTAAAAACTTATAATACTATATCTAATTATCTTAAAATAAGATACTTAAAAATATATACATACCACTGATATCTTTCGGATTAGCCTGATCTCCAGTGCATCTTCCAGTAAGAATGACTCCATCTGCCAAAAAGAACTGAGCTGCTTCAGCCATACTCCCGATTGAAATATCAGCAGTTATGGAGTGAGAACTATAACCATAATTCAGTTTCCCTTCAATATCTTTTCTGTAAAAAAAATCTATCGTTAACGTTAAAATACAGTTAGTATCAGGCTAATATTCTTCCGAGAAAAATTAAATTCATAATGCACTGAAGGTAATCATATTTTATATAGATTTTCATATCTAATTTAGAGTACTTTAACACTTACGAATGTTTTTTCTTAATATCTGTTATGATGGCCACCTTTTCCGCACCAATAACTTTCTGATACCGTAATAGCTCCCCAGCGCATCCATCCATCCAGCCCTCATCAGCCACGTGTGAGAATACGAAGCACTCAGCTCGTATCAGGTCAAGGCCTGAATTCCATGTCTCTTGCCTCTTTTAAAACGTATTAAACACAGTTTACTTTAAATATTACTACAACATTTCAACTTTACTTTTATTAAACCTCCGCTCTATCTAGTATATATATTATATTATATTGAGAAATGAATCTATTACATGCTTAATACAATATTCATGTTGAATTAACTGATTTTAGTTTTATCACTAATGAATTACAGTTTATTTATTTATCCCTAATACTTATGCATAAAACAAGAATAAGTAGTGCATAATATAAAGTATAATATAGTCGACTAACTAAATAGCATAAATATATTACCTGTTGAATGTGCCACCGCTAAAGCTTCCTGATTACCTCCTGCTAAAACCTGTATTCCGAGCAGCATATCTTTTCTCCGAGATCCAAGAGTTAAGGAGACAGCTAAAAAAGCTACATGTACGGGGAAATTTAAAGTTATATACTAGGAGAAATAAAACATGTTGTGAATTACTATTATCATTTATATATCACGTTTGTATATTAAGCAATTTTATACTGTTCAATATAAAATATTGATAACTTCAAACTATAGCCTGTTAACTTAGTCAACTCTCTTTATTCATTATTATTAGAAACTCTTTTTTCATGATTTTATGTAGTAGATGTTCTGGTATAATACTATTTTACTTCCAGTTTAAATTAAAAATCTAAAAATAAAATTTAATAGCACAAAGTGCTCTAATATCTCTCATTACTATAAGCGTCGTAACTGGAAGACTTATAATACCAATAGAGTTAATTCCACTTAATAACAATACTATGAATATTTATAAGGAAATGAGAATAATACTACACACTGCTTCTTTGTAAAAACTTACTACTTTATGAGACTAGCAAACTAAACACTACATTAAAAAACCATGTAGGATTTATCGAATCTACGAACAAAAAAGACAAAATTAATGACACTTTATAGCCAAAAAACCGAGCGCAGTCATGATAATCTCTTGTGGGAAACTCATTAATCTACTTATAGACGATAGCTCACAAGGAAAATATAAGTCTAACTTAATAAATAGCTTCTACCGCTTAAATTTCGTGTCCGGTCATGAGCTATAAGTGTTTATAATAAAGTACCCATACCTTGTGATGCCATAGTCATAGTCGATATTATCTCAGGGCCAAGAGGTCTCCTACTATATGGAATATCGTGCATGTTCTCAATGATTATTCCATCCTAAGAGTCATTTTTCCCATTTCATAATTTGCTGGTTTATTAAATAACTTTTATCTTAAGCACAATACTCACCACATGTGCTTCCGCATAAATTTCAGTCTCTTTTTTTATGACATTAATGATTTCAGGAACACTTAGTTTATTTCGAGGAGTTCTAAAATATGACTAATATTATTGATATAAACTATAAAATAACGCAAATACGTATATTCTAAAAAAAACGAAGATTTCCTAGTTTTTCTTTGCATACGATAAACAGCTAAACGATTAAGTGGCAAAAAACACAACTTGTTAAATGCAATGTTCCTATTTATTTGGAGCACTTACATTTTATGCCAAATGCAACTCACCCAGGCAATGCAGGTACGTGGATCATTCCAAAAACATATGGCTGGGAACAACTACGAATTACTTCAATAGCCTTCTTCATTAGTGTTTTCAAAAAAAAACCCTGAATATTACTAAAAATGAAATGAATAAATCACAAAAATAACTTACTTTAAAACGATAGTAAAATTGAACTATTAACTTTATCATTAGTCGCAAAAAGACATTTTGATATTACGCTATATCATTTAACAAATTACAGCTTTCATGAAGAAACATTACTTCTTGGCGTACTAAAATTTACTATTAAAGTGAAAGAATACTAATAATGATAACCAAATAAAAAGGAAATTTAAAACAAATATTGATTCTTTTGTCTAAAATTACTTGTTATCTCAATAAGCAGAAAATATATCATCGCTATATTTGTACCTATAATATTAATAAATAAAACCATTCATAGAGATCAGAATTCTTAAAAGTATAATTTTATCTAGAAATACAAAAGAAAAAATTGATTTCTGAGAATTAACGGAATACTGATGGACACAAGAAACGTTCCAAAGCGAATTCATATCATTCGTATTTTGTTTGATAGCGAGAGAACAATATATACACTCCTATCTCATATACGGCGCAAATTAAGTTTAGAACAGATAAGCGAGTGGCGTTGTTGGTTACAACCCAACATTGTGATGCACTGTTGGGGTTTCCATGACCAGAGCCCCACCACCTCAGTGTCGGTGTAATCAAATTTTTGGGAAGCTGCAGTGGGGTAACCACTGTAGCGTCCAGTGGCTGGCTGGGTTGGGGTAGTGTTTGAGCATTTGTCCATCGGTAGGCTATGCTATTCTCTCAACTTGTGGGTGCCATTTGGAGTGGCAAAAGGATTACCTAGTAGGATAATCAATTTTATTTCGTCGTAGTGCTGAACTATGAATGTATTGCTGATGAGTTTCCTACTATAAACATAAATGATTTGTTTAGATATACATCATTAGTAAAACAACTGAAATAAACTAAATGCCATCGAAAAGATTATATCAGTAAGTAAACAATATGTGACAAAAACTACGGAGGATAAAAATCCACAGCAAATGAGAATGGTTTTTTATGACTAGAGCACAATGATGTATAACAAGTTAGGGAAACCAGAAAATATTATCTGGCTATACTATGTTCCTAAATGTCGGTAATTTAATTGATAGGCGTCGGTCACTTTGGTGATCTTTTTACACGTCATAAGGTCAGAACTAATAAGATCAAAAACACTTGTGTCTTGTAGCATTATATGTTTCTTTATCTTCACATCTGATAGAAAATTCATCATAATGTAAAAATATTGGTGGCCAAGCAATTCACTTGTTCACGTAAAATACATGAAAATCTTCAACTGATTGGAGATAATGCAGAAGTGTACCTCATTTAAGAAAATCAATTTCCCAGCACCTAAATTTTATAACTTATCAATTATGATCATTCGTTAAACCAAATTGAGACGATCACTGTCCTAAGATAGAAATAACAATTATTAATAAAATACTAAGTGAACACTTATAATACGCAAAAAAGATTGTTGCAGCATTGTAAAATATACACATTAAATGAAAAAATATATCAAATTTTACACTGCTTTTATTATAGGATTTAACGCCGGAACCTGTGTTAGCTATCAGACAATACTTTGATTTAATTAATGTAAAAGGAAAATAAACATTTGTTCTTTTCCTTCTTCCGAGTAATGACTTACCTCGAAAAGCCACATTAATAAAACAAGTTCCATCCCGCTATTGTAGTGCCTAACTAGCAATACGCTCTACTAATAGCTGTTACTACATCTAGTTATTTTTAGTATACAAGATATGCTAAGGTAGCGAATTTTCTACTTTTCGCTACTGCAATGAATCTTATTTACTTTAAGATTCCTCATATATCTACCTGCAAATATTCTGTGACATCAACATATAATACCAATTCTTTAGAATTTTAGTTTGTTTTTCATTCCAGCTATTTTATTACCAGTAAACGCAGTATGTGGTCCGTTGTACTGCGTATTTTATTCAAGTTTTCCGACCTCGTTCCATTTTAGGCCATTGCTATTCGTTGGTCTCTTGAGGAATTCTTGCAGTTTGTAGAGTAGGGCTACTATGATATGTCTGATCTACTCTATTATCTTGATAAAGCTTGGTGGGTTAATCATAAAATTTTTTTTTAATATTTAAGAAATTTTATTGTATAATATTTGCAGCATATTTTTTGAGAAAGCAAAAAACACCTTAAAATGGTATAGTTATGAGAATTATCTTTCTTCAGGAAATAGTCAAGTGATAATTGGAAATCATATCTTTCCGGTGACTGTTTCGTCTTCTGAAGCTAAATATGAAACAGCTGAGAGAACAGACACCGTGTATGATGAGCCTATAGATATAGTGGTTGAGCCTCCGAATAATCTCACCACTGCTCAAATAACAGTATGCATTTCTAGAAATTTGATGTATCCTAACAGTAATGCTTAAGCTTCTAAAATTTAGAGAAAATAAAAGAAAGATAAATCAACAAAGAAAAATATAATTAAATTGCACTAAACAACATTTTATTGAAATATTGTAGCTTTTAGGAGTATTATGAAAAGGATAAGCTTGATAAGTGGAATAAAAATCGTCTTCCTGCAATATATTATCCTATGTGGAAAATGACAAAGGAAGGAATACCCTATAAAACGAATATGGAAGTTACCAAAAATGATCGGCCAGAAGCTGATGATGATTTCTTGGGAAATGTAGTGAAAGCAGAAAAGTTCTTTCAGGGATCTGGTTAGTTATAAGCTGCGTAGATATTTTTATTTTAAGACATTATGAAAGAAAATTAATTAAATTCTAGATAACCACCTAGGCTTAAACATTTAAGTAGATCCAAGGTAACCAAAACATGAAGACTTAAAGGAATACCATTCTCTACTTCTCGCCCCATCATACGATCGATTAGTTCTGAACCCGAAATCACCATGTCTATGCATTCAATTAGCATTAATGGGCCTGAGGTACCGTCAGAAAACATCGACGAGGTAGAATTATTCTTAGTGGAATCTTTGTTTTACCTAATCTTAGTGTTATAATTAAGCTCCAATTCTGAAGAAATGGGAGTGATTATTTATTATAAGTCCATAGTCTTTTAGTTTATCCTGATTTAGTCTATAACTCTCGCACCGTTACCGCTAGTCTCCAGTTTTGATTTGACAACCGAAGCTCCATTGATCACCTTGCAACCACTCGCTACCAAAGGTACTAATACCATTTCCTTATACATCGAAGTTTACCTTCCTATTCATAAATTTGTGAAAATAAAGTGACAAGCTCAGCACAGTTAGACAATATATTATTTACTAATTGTGTTATCATCAAAATGTAATTTGAGAGTGTTATGAATTATTGTTTGATTAAGTATTTAAACTACTAGTGATTATAGTTGTAGACCTAAATAGTTTGGCTTACTTTTAGTTTTCGAGGACATTGGCCACTCATCTTCCAAAAGCACATCATTTGAAGGATCGTGGGAGGAGGAACCCAGTAACGGTGCAGCGGTAACAATTACTAAATTACCAAAAAAAACTGACGGATTGTCACTGTTGCCTCTTGAGATAACTGGTCTCACTGATGTTGCTGTCTTACCGAGAATGCACAATGATGTACAAAGATTAATACAGGAAGTCAATGTGATTAAGGTTGGAAAGAAACAAATTATTTTATCCGTATGAGAGTATAAAATATATTCATTAAAGCAAAAATAAACTATTTTAAAAAATACCTATTGAAGGTTCTCATTAACAAACTGTTGCTAAAGTCTTATAACGGTGGAAGGAAGAACAGGAAAAGGCATACAAAAGTAATCTTTATACAGTTAGATTAGTGAACTTCATATTAAATATTTAGAAGTCTTTTCACACTTAATATAACATAATATCTTTTAGAATTCATACATTTTACACTTCCATTACTATATTTTAAGGATAATTCTTCCTAATACTTTTTAAGATAACTGGATTATCATCGGCTACTCCTGGAACTCTTCGCCTTATAGCACACCAAAAGATTGAAGACTCTCGTGAAGGTAATTACATTCACATATGGCCAGAAGTGACAACATCAAAACTTGAAATATCCACTGATGACTTTAAAATTTGACATTCATTCTAATTCATTATTGTTTATTAATTTAATAACTACATGGTTGCCTTAAATATAGTTGTTATCAAGAACTAATAATACTGTCATATTCTCCATATATTACCTCGTGGCTGGTATTTGTAAATATTATCAGAAACAGTAAAAAAAATTCAGTGTTTAAAAACTTCTTATTTTAACTAGTTTTATCATTTGTGAACTAAATATGGCTAACTGTTTCAACAACAAGATTGATTGTGGTCGGAAACAAGGTCAATTTCCGAAGGCCATAACAAAAAATTTATAGCAGTATTTTAGCTTTACCATATTTTGTATGAGTATATAATTTTAAAATGTATATTTATGGTATAATAGCGTTTCTTTGTGTCCTCATTGCTTCTAAGTTAAACAACAACCGAAAAGAAATTAAAGTAAAATAACAAGCTAAATAGAGCATCTGTTTTCAAACAAATCTATCAGATATATGTATATTTGGATGTCATCTTGAAAATTTTCTTCATGTTTTCGACATATGTAACTTAAGAGTACGAATCGGCGAAACAGCTACTGATAGTATTTGTGAACATTACGTACTCAGTTGAGTTAGAACTAAATGAAGACTATACGAGCTGGATAGTTATACTGTGATAGAGTCAAGGATGGTAGATCAAGCCAACTGGTCTGAAGAAACGTGTAGAGGAACACAGATTAGTGTTTGTTTTTCCTACTTTCGCTTCGCGCGTGTCGTTGCAGTTGCATCTGCTTTCATACCCTTATATATTTCTTTATTCTTATTGTCAGTATATGGCTCTGAGAATTGGCATCTTAATTACAGTTTTGGTATCTTCTATTTTTGTGAGTGTAAAGTTGCCAACTATTTAAATAGCTCAGCCTATACGAACAAATGTTATTTTCATCCAAATACTATGGTTATTTATTTATTTTCTCGCAACATAAGATACCACTCGTTAGATTGACACTGAGTACATACGCTGAGCTCAGTAGATTATATCTATTCATATTGAGGAATTCACTTAGAAAATTAAAGCATATATACTACATATATGAATCAGAAAATCTGAAACATAGTTTATTATAAAATACCTTATAGAAATGTAAAATTTATTAGCCCGCTCCACGTATAGATGGCATTATCATAATAAGGAAACTAGATTGTGTAACAAATTAATTATTTATCTCACCTTACATTTATATACATGAAGTTTTCGACCAGATACGCACCATACATGTTGCAAACAAGATCTAGGGTAATAAACAAAACCACTCTTAAATTAATGAGCCTCATAAATATTAATACGACGACACAGCATGAAATCAGATCATTGACAGCCTTCTGGTCTTCCTTATCCTTCTTTACCAGATTTTATCCAATCTTATTGTCCTTACCTAATTAAGCATTCAAGTATACGTTTCAAAATATTCCTATTACTGCAAGCAGAATCTTCTATAAATCTCGTTATTATTCATTGCTACTTATTTAGTAATCAAGGCGAAACAAAACTCAAGAAGATAATTAGCTACATTCTTTCAAATCTCGTTCCTTCATAGCTGTGTATCTTTGCTTGCCAACAACTTGTTAGTTTTAGTATCACGTCATAGAAAAAGTATGTGTCATTCTCTAGGACAAATATGATCTATTATTTAATATCATTTTTAGAACAGATTTCCTATATTTTTCACATGAAATTATTTACCTTTATTATATGTATAATAGCTACATAGAATGTTACATAGAGCAAAAAAAAAGAAGTTATCGAGATTTAATTATTATTAAGCCAATGTATTACTATATGTAGCGATACAAAACCGAAATTTTTAATAAACTCTCTTAATTAGTTGGTTTGATTAGCAATGAACGATTTGATTCTCGCTTTGTCGCATGACGTGAATAATAGGCAGTTAATTGGCGGCATGGCAGTTGGTGCGGATATTTTGATTCGCAGTGTTGAGAACTCATCAGCGCTTATCACTCAAGGTTACAATTCTAACAAGCTGCGTAGTTAGGTGGTAGATTTATAGGAAAACGGGTTAGGGGCAAGGTCGATCGAGATGACCCCTTCGTACTATAATAGACAACTTCGAGAAGACTAATTGCTTGATTTGATAGTTTACCGAAGCAGTTCGCAATCACATCGTACAACTACCACATTCCTTCGGCAATACTTTATAGCGAGTTGACTCACTCACTGTTGCTATCCGTAGATCTACGCTTTATCAATGCCAATCCCTATTATATTTAATCGTTTATTTCAGTATTCCACATAAAGTCATTCTTCTTCTAGTTGCACAGACGTTTCCTATAAATACTTTCTACTCTAGGCTATTACCTATTTATAGGCGACTATTCTTGTCGCCACATTGCATAAATTGTGCTTGTAAGAGAATAATTGCAAAACTATAATAGATACGTAACCGAAACCGATGGAGATGTGAACGACATACTTCTTAAAATGATACTTCCTTTTTTTTACCAAATCTAAAAGCAGCAATATGCACTGCTAAGAAAAATCATTATTCCATAATAAATGTTTTAAAGCATTTTGTTAATTAGTGAATATTAAGACTAGAATCATCTTTATTGAAACTAGCTTTTAAATATAATTCTTAACAGATTGCTTTACAAATTATAATAGCACAAAACTAAGCTAAAATTAGTTCTTAAAATGAAATGTGTAACTACTGATATTAGTTCTTCTTTTTTTGAATAATCGACCATTGATTGTTACTTTAACTAGAAATTAACTCTACTTATAGGCTGATGTTTATTTTAATCCTTGTATTCTTTGCCACTAGTGGATCAGCTGAAATACGCGGTAAAATCAAAACCTTCAAGAAAGGAGGTAGGACATCTAATTATATAGAAAACTACCCACTCACTAGGTTTCACTTCTATTGTTAAACAGAACAGTTTTATAAGACAAGACTTAGCTTCTTTCTAAATCATATTACTCAATAATTATTCTTATTTAGATAATGAAATCTTTGATGAAACAGTGTTCACAAATCCTCTTTCCTTCGACTATGACTTTTCCGACGACTTGAATAAACCAGCAGATTCTGATGACTTGTATGATCAAGCTCTAAGCCAATTACCACGATTTAACCTATTTAAATTAGGACAAGATAGTGGATTTACGAAGGTATTAAAGAACTAAAATATTTTATCTACCTTATTTCATTGAAACTTTTTCTAATTCTTAAACACTGAACCAATGGTGAGAATGAATGCATAAAATTCAGGTTCCAATTGTGACTCGCCATTGGAATTCATGGTCTACACCAGTAATATTCAGAAAAGAAAGCAATTATTTTGCAACTGCGTCATTTATGACAACAAAACAGAAAGAAACGACTCAAATTCCAACTACGGCTTCCAAAAGAATATCCAGTGCTAAAACTACAACGGAAAAACCAAGAAGTTCAAGTACTGCTAATATTAGACCAATTACTTCGAAAACGATTACAAGTGAAACTGTAACAGGAACAACAACACCTGGGATTCAAACCACAGCCATAGGTGAAGCTCATAATACAGCTTCCATAAGCAGTTCAAATCCCATACAAATGGGATGGACAACTAAGCCTCATCATATGACTACTGAGTCAACTACAAAGATACCTCGTTCGAGAGATAGACTGCTAGAACTCAACCGTCAAATTTTGTAAGTTGATCTTCGAGTATTTATTAAGTAATGGCCAATAGTGAAAGTACATAATTTCTTTTAAAAACATTTATATTCACTTGATAATAATATTTCAAGTAAAAATTAAAAAAAAAATATTCTGATATTCAATCCCTAGAATTCAAAAACTTAAATGCTATATATGATTAGCTAAAACTTGAGATTTATAAAAAGAATAGTATTAATATTTTTTTGTTTAAAAGTGGTAGCATTTGCCTTTGTATAATTCATTATGTACATTAATTAAAGTACGTTTTCGGAAAAATCGAAAGTATTGCTTCTTAAATATGTTAACATTTTAAACTAAAGAAAAGATATGATTTTGATTTCCTAACTTAATGTAATTTTTTACTAGTAATACTCGTGTCGAGGCTTCACAGCCACCTCCGGCTTTTCGATTTGCTACTGTTATTGGTCTACGGAAGAATCTCATGTCAACTACACCACCTGGAACTACAGTACTTCCCAAACGTGGTCCTATTTGGCGAAAGGGGACCATTATTTTCGAAGAAGAAACAACAATTAGTGAGCCCATCAATACTACAACTAGTCCCTTGTTCAAGCTTTTCTCAACTACGGAATGGCCACAAACTCCTGAAATTTCAATAGAAAGGTTAGTATTTCACTATATTAAAAAAGAAATGTATATATGAATTTAGCGTTACTATTCGAATTTTTAGCTAATTAATTTACAATAAGATTAAAATTTTATTCTAAAAGTAAATCTTTTAGGGCAATAGGAACATTATTGCAAAAGCCTCATTCAATAGCTACACAAATAACAAAGAGTGAAAAATTGAAATTGAGGTAAGATAGCTGGACTTAACTTAATTTGTTATCACATGGAACTTTATAGAACAAAAATATAATATTAGATAGTAATAAAACGTCTATATTTATATGTTCTTATGATCCATTGCGAAAAAACTTCTAGGAAAATTAAATATAAACTGTATTTAAAAAGTAAAACAACCCAATTTTCATGGAACGTTTACTCATTTTATTTGTTATACTAATAATAGATCTATGTCCTTTTAGAGCTCCTTCTCATTCGGAGATGACTCAACAGGAATCTACAACAACCCGTTCGACTGTTCGTTCTGTGCTCCACAGAACTATTACTGCAGCACCAAAGCCAGTGGTGATCCAGCAAGGGCAATCCAAATATCGAGGTTAGATCAAGAAATTGATCTCGATCTATATTTAAAAAAATACTAAGTGGTTAATTTAAGAGAAGACAAGATGTTTGCCTCCATCTGAATGA
Organism: Heterorhabditis bacteriophora; assembly: GCA_964036235.1. Lineage (NCBI taxonomy): Eukaryota > Metazoa > Nematoda > Chromadorea > Rhabditida > Heterorhabditidae > Heterorhabditis > Heterorhabditis bacteriophora. Next base: position 9,365,891 of record OZ038425.1, on the reverse strand, counting down.
AAACGAATATCGTTCGGTATACTGATGAAGAAAAAAGAATTGAAGAACAGTGGGAAAACTTGTAAGAAATATAAATTGGCAGGACACATAAATGTAAATGATTCATAATATTCAGGACCAACCTATAATTGTCGAGTTCTCAATCCATATGAAGATGGAGTGGCTACAGAGGAACACGACTTCTCGTGCATTTTAGCGTATCCAGGTCTCTCGAAGGATGGGTCATGTAGATGCTTTTATAAGGTAAGCAGCCAACTTAGTTTGAAGAACTTGGCTTGAAATATCACGCATTCTGTAGCTTTAATTCAAGTCTGTGCACTTATTATTTGATTAATAAAGCCAGTTTAAAAAAAAATATTCACGACAATGCTCCATAGCTTTTCTTATAAAATGTTCTAAGTAAACTCTTTTCTAAATTAAAATAATTTGATATATAATGGTTATTCGACACATAAACTTAGTTCTCCTAATAGTTCAGCTATGAATTTGTTTATGAAAAAATGAAGATAGGGAAATTAATCCACTTCTTTCGACTTCGAGTATCTATTTGGTTCTGCCAACGCTAACTGTAAACAAGTCTTTCGATTAGTTCATGCTCACGTAATCAAACGAGATCTGGCCAATTGAGAGGCCATTTATTGTGAATTACTTTTAGTCACAAGATGCTCTTCTACTTTTCTATTGCTAGTAGTATAACATTTGAGCTTTTACTTATTTTCAAATAAAAAAGTGAGTATGTTATGCGTATTTAGGAATATATGCACTTGGAAGTAGCTTTACAATAATGGATTTTTTTGAACGTTTGAAAAGAGAGCGAGTGATGATTTGACGTGTCAGGGTGATTTTTAAAAGTGGAAGTTTCAGGTTGCTGGTAGGGACGAAAAGGGCTGCGCAATTGGGTTCCTCTACGCTTGCAAACCTCTAGCAAGTCATAGTGTTCGGGTGTAAACAGAGCCGTGTTGTGACAGCTTGGAAATCAAAGTAATCCGATTTATTTCGAAAAGAATTCTGTTGAATACTAATGTCTATTATGCTCTTCTTCGCTAATAACAAAATTATTCAAATTTATTCACATAACATTTCGCTCAATTATGAATTTCTGTTTTGTCTGCTATTTTATATTTACGATTATGGTGATATATTTGAAGTTCCATTCTACTCTTCGAAAATTCTAATAATTATTTCGCTCAAGTGGAACCAGTTGTCGTAGATTTATAAAAAAGTGTTTGGTTGCTATTTGAGTTTACTTACATGAATTATGTAGTTATATATTCCCTCATATATTACGGTTAGTGTACATTATCTGAATACTGATAAACACTGAAATTTTTAACATTCTCATGGCCTTCTTCAGAAAAATGGTTGCACTCTTAATGAATATTTCTTAAAATGTCTCTTCCATTTCGTTATGTATCTCTCTTTACCCCTACCTTCTCCTTCTTTGTCTTTCTATTTATCTTATTTTAAACATTTGTTTTCTCTCTATAATAAAAACTAGATTCTCTCTATTTCCTTAAGATATATGATACTTAGATTAACTGTCAAATTTGCTTTAGCAGAGCGTACTCATTCCCACACGTTCATTTAATTTTTTGTTTCTCTCTTGTTATCACGAACTAAATAATACAATTTACCAGAATATAATTCCTAGATATTCGTTGCTTCCAATTTCAATATTAAGTGATTACATTTTCCCATACGAATTTTCAGTTATCTATATTGATATTCTAAGAAAAAAGCAGGAAGCACGAAATTTTCCCACTACTTATTTTTCTAAATTTAATTAATACTTAACATAGTTCTGAATTTATAAGATATGGAATTTCTAGACTAACTATAAGTTGAATTCAAACCTGATACTGCATTATTCAAATGAGAACTAATAAAATAATAGTCAGAAAATAACATGGCTTGATAAAAATAGAGCTGCTTTACGGTAGTTGATTTTCTGTTCAGCATTAGCAGCTGCTTGGAGAGGTTTTGAGCACATAGTTCTGTTGTGGTTCACTAGATTAGATGAATAAATCCCTGTTTTTTCTATATCGTTCTATCCGATGTGCTATTAGGAACGTTTCTGTGAAGATCCGCAATTCATCTATCTATCCTCCAATACGCAAGAGGTGTTTCATGAGATTTTCACCCATTCTGAATGATCTCCTATTAGCCATCAGTACACCTAATTCAGCATCTGTTTCCAGTTATTAAGTGCATTTATTCATACAAATATTGCTATTATTACTATTATAATTGTAAATATTGTTACTTAAAACAATATTGACACCAATACTATTATTATTGTTTTAATGACTATCATCACTGCTAATAGGAAAATTATTATTATTGCTGTGAAGTCTCACAAATGTTGCATACACACATTTATTGCTATAATTTGCGTGCATTTTACTTTTTATGTTACGATTTGAGATGTTGCAGGTTTCCAAATGGCTAAATGCCAATATTCTCATCCTGAGATCCCTATACGAATGGTATTAGGTTACACACTGAATCCATTTTGATTTATCTTTAACTTCTCTTTTGTTTGCACGATGCTATATACGTTTTTAGAAGAGTTTTTATACTTTTTTGGAATCGTATGAAGATTATTTCTGGTCATTTTGAATAAAAAATTAGTGCATAATACTTTTTTTTTACAAATAATATATGTTATAGCCATAACTGTACCTCTTTATTAAAGAAGGAGATCCATTATTTGCGACACAACGTCGAATATTGTGTTGAATTTTTTGCCATCGTCTATCTGAATCTTTCTTTGTGTCAAATAACTTAATTGAAATACAAATATACTAGGAAATGAAGGAAGCAAAATATTTTTTTGAAGAAGTGAAAATAAACTAATGTAGTTACCAAAAAAATCCTATAGAAGAATTAATAACAGAAATGTGTGAAGAATTTTACAAATAGCAATTAAAGAATAAATGTTTAGAAATTTATATTTTAATAAATTAAACACCAGTGGTATGACGTAAGAAAAGTCTTGATCACACCTTAGATTATAAAGTAGAGGAATTTTCTCGGTATTATTCTACTAAATAAGTGAAAGTGCCTCCGCCACTTGCGTAACAAATTCATCCTACTCAGCGTTCTATTAGAGGTAAATCGCCATACCGTATTACACCTTTAATTTCCGCTATTATTTTAATTTGTAGATTACAGTCTTCTGGTTAAGTAAGTAGACTAATTCTGCTCTGGCGAATATATTAACTACAAATACTATTGTTATCTAGCAGGTGCAATGGCTATGACTAGTAGATGTCTCGATTCATCCACAAAGTGCTATTTTTGTTGTCAATTTAGTGTTTATACTCTGCCTATTAGTTGCTAGTAATTTTGCAGTTTCCCTGTCATCAATTCTTGGTATAAAAGCTCTAAGCAGCACCAAATGTGTACTAGTTTCCTAGTCTATTTTTCCAGGCACAATATTTGCTTATAACGTTAGTCTATAAATCAATTCATTGAAGAATCGAAAGTGTCAATAAAAAATAATTGTGCATTTCTATATATATCTGATCGATGCCACAGTATTATCACTTATCTTTGTACCCCTTTACAGTTTCATGATTTAAAAAAAATATTCGTCTAGTCTGAAAATTGTTTTCAGATGCATGAACGTACCAGTTTCTATTGCGTCACGTCATGATCCACTCCTACACGGCCCTAATCTCCTGTTCATGTTGATATTACACCACAGATTCTTCTTAATTTAGGGTTCATTTTGTTATTACATCTAAGTAAGGAAGTTAAAGATGCATAATCCATCTTAGCCATTAACGAGAATACATTGCCAGCCAAAATTATAAAAATTGTAAGACAGAAAATTTAAGAGAATTTTAATGAATTTCTAATAATAATATTGAGGATTCATTTATGGTAACTTAAGAAGAATACGTTCTTTCGTTTCAATTGGACTCATGACAACAATAGCTTTATTCGAATAAAAAGTGATCAATACAATATATATTTAGCATCTAAAAAAATAAATACTACTAGTTTTGAGTAGTTTTTTTTCATCAGCAAATTGACTTTCTGAATTAAAAAAAAATCCAACTATGTCAACGAAGTACATCTGAAAAATCAACCTAGGAGTTGTTCTATGGATTCTGTCAGTGTTTTTTAAATGAAGAGGCTATGTAAATTCGTTAGTGGACTTTTGGCTTACAGTCGTTAGAATAGTAGTGTTAGTAAGCCTAGCCCAAGTTGAGAAAAACAACATGCATAAATAAGGAGTTTTATATTTTATGCTTTCAACATTGATTTTCGCTTCTTTTTCACATTGAAAAAGTTGTCAACCATTGGTTGTTGGTTCTTAATTGTTTTTTTATCTATGCGCTATCACGTTTAGTGCCAAATCTATTTACACATATTTTTAAATAATGCTGATAACATAAATTTAATGTTCTTAAGCAAAATACATTTCTCTGTTTAGTAAAATTTTTATGATCTAGGCTAATAAATTTTATTTGGACTAAATTAAGCAACTTCTTATAGGCTCATTCACTTGTGAAAGCTCGTAATGTTATTTAATGCTACTTGTTTATTTCCAAAAAAAAATATGCTTATTCAAATAAATTGTTCTCAATAGTCGAAATTAATTTTTAGAAAATCAATTATTTTGCTTAATTTTTTAATTTCAGCATATCCTTCACTATCTGAGCTCCATTGTATTCTACTGCTCCTCAGAAATTTTGCGTGTTTTTGTTAAGGACTCCGAAATCAATCCCCAAAGGTATGAAGAAATGATTACGTAGACAAATAGTTACTTGTGCCTCTTAAGACACTGAGTGTGATCGACTGTCCTCGAGATGTGAAAATGCAACGAGTGTCCGGCTCTTTCTGTTGTTTGCTTGAAAGGCTGTTCTACAGTAAAAGCCTATGACGATAAATTGAACATTATTGCTAAAATCTTTTTAAAAGTTCTATGTCACGGCAGGGAATTATTATCGCTATTTGAATTCCAAAATGTTAAGTTTGGTCATACGAAGCAAACTAAAAGCAGGACTCATCACGACATAGTTGAGAGCCATTATCTAAATTATTTATTGGTGGAAATATTGTATAATGAGAGGCTTCATATATTTAGTTCATCAATGAAAATATAGATCAAGTGAGTAGTTGAATAGGCTGATGCCGACAGTATTGATTGCTTGTGTGGATGTAGATAAGCGTCATATAAAAGGAGATTGCACTATATGATAAATTTGATAATTATATTATTAAATAACTAATCATAGAATAGTACATTGCTTATTTTATTTCGCTAAAGTTTGAGTATCCATTTACTTTGCAATTATACGTAGATGTTCTATGTGACAAGGGAAGGATTTAGCAAAGTTGTTCATCTCTACGTCAAATTCTCAATTAATAGTAAGGATATTTCAACAGGCCTAGTTTCCAGCTTATGACTTTTAATCAACCTTACGAGAGGGTGAGAAATCTATAAATTTCAAAAAAACAAGTTTTAAAAATACGGTATTATTGCACTGTAGCTTTTTTCTTTCAAGCAAACATCATTCAAACTATTCTTACAAAATATATAAATTCGAACCTGATTTCTAAGCCTAACAATTCAAGTGTACTTTGCGAAAATACAAAATTAGATAAAAGTAGAAATGAAATATATTTATAAATGTTTTGACTGTATCTGAGTGTTTAAACTCGTTAGGCGCACTACTCGTAAATTACGATGAAGACTAAATTTTATATATCAGATGTTTGTACAAACAATGTCTTTTCTTTTTTCAAGTAAGAAGTTATTTAGCGACTAATTTGTGCTAAGTGTGAGACTCTAAATTCATAAAACTATATTTAAATATTGATCACTAATATGAAAACTTCAAGAAAAAAGATGTGAAATTGTTCATACATTTTTAGTTGGCTCGTTTATGTCATACATTATTTATTGTAGCAGAAACCCCATAATCTGTTTAACAGACTATTGAGAAGTATTCCAGATATATTCTATTAGGAAGACAATTTATTCCAGTCATAGCGAATTGAGTTTTTCTTTGATATTTTTTCATATTCATAAATATATCCTTGCAGTTTCTCATAAAAGATGAATGAGAGCCGGATTTTTTTTGCACATACTTCAGAAGACGTTTCTCTGACACATCTTTGATTTGACGTATGATTGGCTTTGCCGCGAGCACTCTTCTAATCCTCAACCTCGCGTGTGCAGCTTTTGCAAATTAAAAGCCATCTCTCCAATAAAACTATAATTTTATTATATCTTTACTGTAGAGTTAAAATGATCTACTGCCCACAATGCATTGATGAGATGTAACTTTAATCAGTGTTGCTTGGAATGGAATTTATTCTATAAGGAATAAGATAAACACATCACATAAACAATTAACTACATTACGACTTGAGCATCGGGGTTATTATAAGTTATTTTCAATTACGTAACTATTTAACATTGTAGTTGTACTTAAAGTAGTACGCAGTAACAAAATAATGGAGGGAGTGGTTAGTTTTATAAGCTCTAAGCAGGGGAACAACTTTATTCTCTCGAAATATATGTATTGTCTAGATTTCGGAAGAAGTGTCATTACTCACTTACTTACGACAAAGTGCAGCAAAAATTGTTTCAAATTAATTTCCACACATAAATTCTCATCTTGGCTATTCAGTTCACCGAAGAGACATAATTCGCGAATGTTTCATGCTACTGCATGTCACATTCGTGTACATACGGGATAAGCTCGCAACATTAAATCATATAATTACGCAATTTCAAGATTATGTCTTTAATTAAACATAAGTATTATCATCACTGTATTCTACATATAAAGACGTTTTAATCATTGCAAAAATAGTCATTGTAGTGAGGTGTATCCTTGCTTTATTGCTATCAAATAGTTCAAAACTATAGTGATTTTTACTATCACATAACACCAAACATTTATGCAATAATATATTTTGATACATTTTCCATAGTATCTTAGAGAGTTACCTATTTTGCACTAAACTGTTCCCATTTAGGCTTACATTTTTATCTACTAATAAATGTGGATTTAGTGTCCATTTATTTGATATTATTTGATGTGAATAAAATTGTTTTGTAATCAGTAACATTCCACCTGCATAATACCTCATTTTTCATAATCTATCATTCTAGAACGTTATCCACATTTTCTCTTCTAATTAGTTCCACTGAGGTTTCTGTGTATCAGTGGGAATGCTGAATCATGCAATATTTAGTCTTTTTTCAAGACTTGCTATTAAAACTTATTGTGTCACAGGCCTCTAAAATGCTTTATGGTCTTTGCCAACTTCATAATTATATAGTTTTTTTCACTTCGAACACATGTCACAATTATACTAAATAAAATAATATTGACAGCTATAGCTTATATTATATAATAGTAACTCCTATCACTCATTTTCATAATATAAGAAGCGGATAAATATTAGTATAAATTTAAGTTTCTATAAACTCTATATTCGAAAATACTAGCTTTTTTAAGCCAGCAAAGTCTAATCTATCTAATATTCTGTATTGACCTAATTTTTTTCTCTCAATCTTCTCTGTATTATTATAGCAAAATTAGTTTTTTTCCTTTTCCGGTGCTGACCTATAGCGTAGACCGTTCTTTGTTGTATGGCATTCATAAGCCAATTTTCTCATTTGCTATTAATATACACTAGAAATCAGAAACCAGAGAATTACGAACCTCCTTTATGAAATTATTTTGTATTACTCTATTTAGATATTTTATCTGATCTATCTTTAATCAATCTACAACTCAGTCAATAGAATTTATTTGATTACGCACATGTCTCCATGTAGCATACGTATATTTATTTATGTTGACACCTGACGAACTATTTCCTAATTTAACGTTTATATATGCTAACAGATATTTTCAATTGTTAGTGAAACATTTGTTGCATGAAGAGTATTTGACTTCAATATGTGGTAGATTTTGAATAAGTTGGCGATCAAACAGTGTTTCAAACGTTCATGTTCCTACTGTAATTGTTCTAGTCAATGCCACCTACTATTTGACTAATTAATCATTCAGAAAAACGAAATGCGAGCGTCCCTTTACTTAAGTCTTCAGTACCCTACTTTTAATATCACTCTCTTTTACTTTTCTCATGATATGTTGAATTATTCTCACCAACCCTCAATGCGGTGCATTATTATGAGATACTTAAGGCTACGAAGAGAGATAAAAGTAAAAGAAAGGCAAAAAAGTCAAGAACCGAGGGAGAAAATTAAAAACCAATGATGGGATTTTAAACAAATTATAGAGTAGATGTAACTATTTATATTATTAATATTATTATATGAAATTTTCTTTTTTTATATACATTTTTTCTTCTCCACTAAGCATAATTAGCCAAAAAGTTCAATTAAGATTGATATAAATTTGAGTACTACAGAGGTTAATTGTTTATTCATTAATTTACTACCTATAAGATAATATCTTTCCTCTTAAATATGGTTATCTATGATGAAGTTATTTCTTAGGCAATTGTGTTTACTCATTAAGCCTATTTATATTAAATAAGTACGTTTTACTGTTATTCCATTGGAATTTTTTAAAAATTGTTATTATTTTCTTTGCTCTTATCTAGGGATATAGATATCAAAGTAGCTTTAGGCTTGGAACAAAATAAAAACAATAGTACATAGTGTTCAAATCGAATTTCGTTCTACAATAGAGGAGATGGTCTTTCAGATGGTAGTTTTTCTAGAACTCTATTTCTAATTTTTCTCGCGAGGCGTTGAATGGAGTTAGAGACATAAAAGACTTCAGAAGATTATTTTATCACTCTCATAATTTAAATTGTTAACTAATAATAAAATATAGGGTGACCACGAAACGAATTTAGGGAGTATTGAACTTTAGACCTAAAGAAGATTTTTGATTGAGAATTTTTCTGGAGGCTTATTTCTCTGGCTTCTCGACGTTCTTAGCTTCATTAGCATTGCTATATGCGAAAGGTGCTACCATCAAATGTGTGAAGACACCCATTTTTGTGTTTTTTTCACACGAATCCGGACCCACTTATCTCGTCTTTCGCCTTGTCTAATAATTGCAGGTGCTTTTTGTTGTTTCACAGAAAACTACTCTACGTGATATTTTAGTCCTTAACTATTGTTGCATAAGTTTGAGATAAGCCTATGATACTTTCAAAATCGGCATTTCCACTCACTCCGTATAGCGACTCTGAACATTCATCTCCTAATTCTGTGTGCTTAATTGGTGCGAAATTTGAACTATATGTTAACTCGCGTAGTTTTTCTGTTATAAACACCCTCGCTTGCCATCTTTGAATCCTTATCTCCATTTTTTGCGACGAAATGTTAATCTCGCCCCGTACTCAATTTGTTATGAATTTATTAAATTGTGTATCAATATCTTCACCAAATCAGTAGTAAAGTGTACTTAAAACTAGCTAGTGTTATTATATGCTAACTTTATATTAGGATGTAAATGTGAGAGGCATAGGAATAGCCATTTTCGTCCAATGTCAGTAGCAAGACATGCTCTTAATTTGTAAGTGGAACTGAAGGAACTGTTATAATCTTTATGTACTCAAAACTGCAGATTTTTGGGAAATAGTAATACTCAAAAGTGGAAAATTGTAGAAATGCGATGACGTTGGCTTCATAAGTTTGCATGAAGCCCAGTAGCAATTCATATTTATACAAATACTTAGATTACGCACATCATTATACGGCATACTAGTAATTATAATAATAAGGAGAATCAAAATTTCTCCCATTTTCATATTCTTCTATAGTTTATTGTGTTCTTTTTGTAAGTAGATCAAATGAAGTTGTCCATGATTTACCCATCTCAGTCCCAACAGTTAGTTTTTTCACTTATTTTAATTTGATAAATGAAGTTGACGTTAATTTTCTAGGAAGGTATATGAATAGATAAGCCGTCAATATCTTGGATTGTTTACAACCTGATAAGTACTAATCTTTGGCAAATATCATTTCGAAAATAATTATTTACTATGCTTAAATCTCTGACTAATATTATTTGCTTATTTATTTGTCAGCGTTTATCACGCTTCGAGCAAATCGTTACAGTCCCATCTCTTTACTGTTCATCATTGAAACACTAAGCCTCACAAAAAAGCAATACATGTGACTTTTTAATTTCTTGAAATTTTTCCTTTGTCCGAGATATAGGAAAACATCAATTTTCTTTAAGACCTTGTGTTCTTTGAGAAATTTAAAAAAAGAGCAAAATAATCTTGCATCGTCAGAGATTGTTAGCTATCGAAATAGCCCTACATATCTAGAATGTGATGTTCTCATATAAAATCCCTCAATAAGCTCATCACGGCTTTTTTGATCTTCTTTCCGGCTATCATTTAGTGCCAAATGTCTTTAGATGCCCGCGAAAGGGGCGGTAATCAAGTTATTCTATGTCGCTAAGAATTCTCTATCTGTTCCATTACATTCGAGAGAATTATTCTTATGCATAAGCAAATCATTTTGTGTTAATTTAAAAATACATTGAAGCACTTATTTTCATACAGTTTAAAATGTTTTTAGTATTCTATATTTTTTTCGCTTATCGTTAGAAATTTAACAGACATTTTTTTTCTTCCACTTGATTTTACCGATAAATTTTAATTCAAGTTTTTTTCCACACTGTGGTTTATTCCCGATGGATTCTTTTTTTAAAATAATTATCTATATGTAGAAACCATATATTGATATCAGCTATCACAATCTTTATTTAGTGCTGTTTACCCTAGTAAAATTTTCTGCGGTGACTTGTTGAATTTAAAATGAAATACTATTCTGATTTTAGACTTTCTAATTGACCTATTCTCATTCCATAATCCTAATGGGGAGTTTGAACTTATTTGTTAAAGTCTATTCACTAGGTAACATATAATTAAGAAATTATTGTTTTTACAAGTGTTTTTTTCATTAGCTAATTAAGATAACTACCATACAGATAATCTTTTATTTTAAACATCCCAATTTATTGCCGATTTGTTGCGATTATCATTCCGCTGGATACCTCTTAATGGCAATTTTAGTTCCTCTCTTTTTCATCTTTCTTGTTAATTCCAAGCACATAGATAAGATTTAGTCTTGCGAAAAGCCATGAAAACTTGTCCAATTATTTAGGAACTTTCTTAGATCAATATTAAATATTTTATTTTAGATGTCATGAATTTTAAAGAACTTCGATTTATATATAATATCTATGTTGAAGTTCTCAAGTACTGATACCACATACCATTTCTTCACAGATGCTTAAATCCGGATTTTATTTTTGGATAACGATGGCTTCTTAGATTTTTTCCCCGTTGATTGGCTTCTGCCTCTAGCATTGTCACTGAAAGCACAATCTCTTCTCGGCTATGATGAATCCTATAGTGCGATTATCACAGTGATTACTGATAATTATACATTTAGAATTGCTCGTTTCTATTTATTTCAATACGACATTTTCTTATACATGGACTTAGAGATATTGACTATTTATTGTAGGTCAAATCTTTGAACGTTGTTAACATATATAGACGTATATATGATAACGAAATGTAAGAGTAATGACCATGCATATAAAATTTATATTTGAATAGCAATTTACACACGTACATAGCATATCTATTTACTCATATTTATTTATTTATGTGAGGGGATAATATATATTTATTGAATTATTCGCAATTCGGTCTGATTGTGTCTAGAAGGAGAGCACTGTAGTATTCGTGTCTCTAGCCATCCTTGCACCGTTTTCACTCAGCTCCGCCTCCACTCAGCTGCCATTTCCGTGTTCTCTGTGCTGTAATTGAGGTTCAGTCGCCCCATCTCCGACCTTCATTTCTTTTGGTATTCATTTAAGGTTGGTTACTATGTACTACTTGTAATAAACTCTCTATAAGTAATTGAAACTATATTACACTCAAGAACTATAATTTCTCATAATATACGGTGAAGTTCGAAGACTTCAAGAGAATTGAATAACTTTAAAATAAGTTTATTAGTGTTTTTGGTTTTCCTGTACTTAGTATAAAATATAAAATTACAAAACTATTTATTATCTCATAAGTTAGAAAGCCAGAAATCCTTTTCCACTAATTAAGAAAATGGAGATCACAGGTGTTGTATTCATATCAGAAGTGGGTGTCTAGTCTCGCCACTAACTACTACCCTGATGATCACATCCTTATTAACCATGATCATCTTAACTACTTAAAGTTACATCTTTATATTATTGTGTCATGGGAGAATCATTATATGCACTAACTATAACGAAATAAGGTCTGCACTCATTATGTTGAATTTTCCCGAAGAAATTTTCCTCCTTTTGAAGATCCATAACAATTTTAAGTCACTGTGTACGAAATCATGATCCTAATGATCTACTCATAACAAAGAAAACTTCATTAACTATATTCAACTCTTATACTATTTTTATATAAAAAACAAGAACAATATTGTGTCTACACTTGTCGTTGATATGTAAATTTCAGTAGCTGTACGTATTCCTGTACTTTGTTAAAAGCCTCATTGATATTTTCATATATTGCAACGAATATGTGCTTCATCACAACATATTTTTGCAGATGAGGTTCGTGGGAACATCAGCCAATAGAAACCTCAGCTATGCCGATGTTCTAGAGGTGAACTTTGCATAATTCTTCTATTCGTCTCCATATGGAAAATGAAGCAGATAATTTTAACAATTTTTTAAAAAAAATCCGATAAATTTTTTGGGGATATTTTTGACAAAAATGTTATGTAAAATTTAATGAAGTTCATTCATTGCTATTATAATTAATATCATAGACAACAAAGTGGAATATCAAGCACAAAATGTGAGAATTTAAAAAGTACATATAGGCTTACCTATCTACAGCAGTAGTAATTTTTGTTTTTTATACGTTTCCATAAAATCAAAATTAGAATTTTATTGTTATAAGACCTAGGTTTTAATTGCCAATTTTAGAATTTTAGATTCATACAAAATTCTTTTCCTACTAAGCTCTAATTCCATAGAGGTGAAATTTATTCAGCATATTAGAGAAATAAGGTCCAGATTTTAGGATTCTCATGTTTGCAAGAGAATTCTCTAAGCCTATAAATATGCACTAATAATTGCAAAGACGTTTTTTGGAATGACGTTATGCGTAGATAAATAGATAAGTCTATGGTTTCAGATGTTCCATTCATCGGACTCAATATTGTTCTTCCTTCTGGGCTCAGCCGCCTCACTATTCTCAATATTTACTATATTTTCTAATTTGTTTACTATTTTCCTCCTTGTGCGATATCGACCAATGCAAAAATCGATTTCAAATTTATACATTCTTAGTCTGAGTATTGCTGATGTCTTGATCGGGCTTACAGTTTTTGTCTTCTTCGCTGTACATCTTACCTCAACCAGGTGGGATTGAACTTTTATTTTATTATTTATTGTATAATATTTAACGTATTAAGCAAAAAACAAGGAAGTTGTCCCGTCAGCAGACATTCTCGTGATTACTCTTTTAATTAACTATTCATAAATAATTTTAAGTAGTTCATTTGTTAATCATAATGGTAGTTAATCCTATTAAGGCTCATGACTTCACAATATTACAAAATTGTGACTATCTACATATCATCTACACAAAATTACGTTCTAATCAAATCCAGAAAGTTCCATTCCCAGAATAGGCTCGTATTTAGTGAAACTGCATGGAATAGTCGGACTCACCACTTATCAACTGTGCTCTAATCTGGTAGCAATGATTTTTTAAGCAAAGTGTCTGGCGAATGATTTTTGTTTCGTAATTTTCATATTACCCTGCTATTGATGGTCAGAAGTCTACGTAGAAACACCTCTAAAAACTACTGCTTTATTTTGTTACATAAAAAGGCTACTACATTAAACCATTAAATTGAAAAGCTAAATAAATTCCTTAGCTCTTCATTATGTACAATGTGTCTATTTATAATTCAGTTAAGATCGAAATATTTCTTCCTCTATAAATACCCATTAGTCTGAAAACAGTAAATTATAGGCTTAAACCACATGGTTTTTGATTTTTTTAAAGCTATTACTTGAAATTGCAGTTCAATTTTTGTTGAAAATATTTGATTTATAAATGTGCGTGCGGAGTGTGCACTTCAGTCAGCCGAACTTCCTGGAACAATTTCTGTCAATTTGATCTAATGCGTGGAGATAACTTCCGAAATGCACACATTGGTTGCGTTACATTACTTTTAATTTTTATGAGAGATCTTTCATAAAACTGAAACATAATAACTTCGGATTAACTGCTTGGAACTATGAATGTAGTAATCTTGAACTATTTTTTCTGGTTTTGAAAACCAGATCTAATATATTTCAACTATGTTTGTGTAAATTGTAATCAATGAGTGCATTTATTTGAATTATTACATTTCAGACATTCTGTCTAGTCAAAGATATAACTTTCCGCCTAAAAAAACCAAACTTCGATGTTGTCAGTCCTCTGGCATTGAAAATGCGTTTTCAACAGAAGTAGATCATACGCGATAAATTGTTATCGGTATATAGAAAACACTTCTTAGACAATTCTTACCCTAATGCATGCTCCTAAGAAGTGCAGAGTACGTATATATATATTGTTGCATTACTGGATAACAAGAAGTACAGCAACTTTCATCGAGCAGTAAATAATGTTATAGATTATTTAATTAGTTGTTAAATTTGGAAATAAGAAATATTTCCTCTTCTTTCTAATTAGTATAGTTTTTCATTGACTAATATTTGCAGTACATTTTGGTTCCCTGAACGATCATGGCTCTGTGACGCTTGGCAAGTTGCCGACTTTGTGCTATCAACTGTGAGCCTTTACTCTATCTGTGCCATTGCTCTTGATAGAGTGTGGAATTTGGTGAGAACCTATCTGTAACTTTGTTCTAGGTTTTTTTACGAAATAATAAAATAAGTCAATCCTTGGTTCATCATATTTTCCATTTGTTCCTATTATTTTCTACTAAACTATTAGTCTCATTTTTTTATCTTGGCATTTTCGTTTTAAGGAACAAACATACAATTTGTGGTTTTATCTTAATAATCTTATACTAATTGCATATTTGAATTTGGTACTGTTTTTGTTTATCAGCAAACGTACGATTTAATCTCCAATGAAAACAATTTTTTAATATTTTAAGATTGGAGTTATTTTAACGGATGAAGTGTTTAAGAGCATCTCCAGCTAATAAGATATATCAACCTTAAAGATAAGGGAGTTCAATAGAATGATAGAACTTGCTTGTCCTAATAGCATAAATTACTATTACAATGTAAAATTTTGTGAAGTATTAACTACATATAGTATTCGTGATGTGAATATTTGGTTAAAACATTGGTTTACATAGTTTGTAACTAAACTAATAATGACTGGCATCCAAGATATTATCACTTATATAATATTTCGGATTCCCAATGTTCTGATCAGATAGGCTTATAGTACAGATTTCTCTTGTAATCAAATTTGTCGCAAATCTTCTTTGCTCACACTTTGTTCTTCTTTGACTTTTGGTAATGTACTGCGTGGGAGTGAGAAATATCCTCTTTCGGGAGATTTTTGACCTCCTCGGTCATACGACACTAGATGCTTAATTGTATCCATCACCCACCTTTCGTGGGAATCCGTGCGGCTCGGCCTATCTCGATGGACTCTAATTAGGTTTTTGCTCATGGATTCGACGCAACCAATAGCCACGAATCTTAGACAGCAAAGAAGGGAACCATCAGTTTTATAGTTACATTGAGTCATTTTCTTTTCCCCTCTCACCTAGTTTTTCGGGCAAATTCACTCAAAGCATAAACTACCAATATATATGTTTTTATGCATATCTAGAAAATCTATTTTTCAGGAAAAACCATTACGAGTTTTTAAACGAAGTCGACGATTGGCTATCAAGTTGATTCTCTGCATCTGGATTTCACCTTTTGTCATTTGGATACCGTATTACTACTTTGTGACTGAATCTCGCATGCTGGGCTCCGAAAGTATGAACCACACTTGCACGTCAGAATACAGACTGCCTTTTGCGGTGCCTTTTATTGCTGCACCAATATTATATATTCCTGCAATTGCACTTGTGAGTTTATCTAATATTATTTATTGGTTATTCTATTTCCATCACTATATATTTTTAAAAATTGTTCGTAATTAAATAAAATGAACCTAGATTTCAGACTTTCTAATTTTCAGGTAGCTATGTTTGTGCGAATTTCTGTGGTTGTTCATGGTCATCTTTCGTTTCTTAAAGAGCATTCAAACCATCCTGGAACCTCTTTGGTGAACACCAATTCATTTAGAGGGTCTAAAGAGAGCACTCCATTTACTCGGACGCCTGAACAGACTAAGAAGTTTTCCGAAGGCAGTCAGACATCAGGTGATCATGGTAAAAGAAATAATGAAATTTGAAAATAACTCTAAGAATCTAGAATATTAATAATAAGTAGAATTATATTTTCTTTAGAATTTTAAACGAAAAAAGTATTTTCTATAATTTCATGTTTTATTGGTAGTTTTGTAGCAATTTGACAATATTTATTGACTAAAACATATTATTACTATTTAATTATAAGTAGATCATTTAAGTGATCTCAGTCTGACCACTGTTCAGGGAATAACTGAAGTATTTATGAATAAAATATGCATATCAACGTCTATAAACTGCGTTAGATAAGGCATTCGCTTAAAGTCCTATTAAAAATTATTATGGCTATATTAAAACGTTTAATTATGTATATTATTAATGAAAATACTGAAATATATCATGTTAAGGTCAACTAATAAAAAATCATAAAATATAACAGGATATGGAACAATTCGAACTCCACGTTCACAATCTCCTCGTTATCTCCGTGTTGAATTGACACCCTTGAGCGAAGAAAAGAGCAGTGGACGGGAACGTAGTCTAAGTGAGCAGTTGACTGGCAGGATAGAGCAATTCGATGTGGGTGTAGTTGTCAACAAAAAGTACAATATTTCTATAATGTTCAATTACATAGTAAATAGCTTTCATTATAATTGCCTTTAATACTGTTATGGATTCTTGAAATACTCTTTTCATAATCTGACAAATTTAGTGGTTTTGGCACGGATTGGGTGTATGTACTCCTTCATACAATTGTATCAGTGTGTCAAATTTACCTTATATTTCATGTTTAGTAGTATTTAATCTCATCAATTTATCACAGGTTGATAGTACGAATCACCTTCGTGTGAAAAGTACTACTTCTAATCCGACGAGAAAAGAGTCTCTGAAGGCTCGACAGCTAATGATGTCACAGAGAGGAGAAAATTTTTTGCTAGCCAAAAGGGTTGGTACAATTCCTATCTCATCTTAAATTTCAATATTAAAGGATGTACTAGTTATAATATGCCATATGCTGATTTCAACCACTAATAGCTACTTTTCACGGATTAGCTAAGAGTTTTAAATTACGGCTTGATAAAACTTCATAATATATGCGAACCATGTGATTACTCTCCAAAAGTAATTATACTGGAAAAGTTGATGCCAGTTTTATTATGAGCTCGTAAAATTGTTCGTATTTTTTCGAAAGAAGAATGATTATCGAGTATAGAGTTGAATTATGCTAAAATTCTTATTCTTGCCTGATTTACGGTTATTTGCCCTCATTGAACACTCTCGAAACGACTTTTTTCCAAAATAAGTGTCATCTAGGGTCTTGAAAAGCAAATGAATTAACAGATGTGAAGCTTTATTTGCAGAATTCAAAATTGAATGAAGGGTACATAATAAGAAAAAAATCACAGTGAAAGGAGAGAGCTTATAAACAATTTATTATATGTAGTAGTTACTGATAGCTTGAAATCTATTGAAACAATGTTATTGAAAGTGCAATTTTTTTTACAGGTTATAAACACAGAATGCTTGTTTTCAGTTCTCTCGATGTTCTTTCCGACGTCTATCTTCTTTAAGTAGAAATGGATCTAGAAGATTTTCTGTTATTGCCATTCCCAGTAATCTGGCAGAACTACTACAGAGAGAAGGAGTATCTCAGCAGGTAGTTTAAGTTAATTATTTTTATATTTTATTGATGATAATTAATATTAAATTACGGAAGTTGGATAAATAACTTAGGAAATACAAATAGCTATCTGCTTGCAATACATATTCTAAAGTCCGAGATACCAGACATGAAAATAATTTGCAGGTTCGAGCAGCGAAGGCGGTGGCTTTGATTTTGATATGTTTTCTTGTTTGCTGGCTTCCCTTTCTTGTGATATGGCCTATAAAACTGTATTGCCGGTGAGTGAGAATTGTGGTGTATAGAATATACCAATATTATTAGTATTAATAATATATTATGTGTGCACAACAGAGTGTTTGTTATATTATGTAAATAATAGCGAAACTAGCAAATACAAATAGCACTGAAAGTTTCTATCTTACAGTTCTTGTATTCCCAACTGGCTGTATATAGTGTCGATCTTCCTCAACTATCTGTGTTCTGCTCTTAATCCACTCCTGTACACACTGTCCAGTCCTCGAATTAGAATAGTCATGCAGTCATATTGCTCCTTCTTCTGTGCAACTACCAAACGGCGAATGAAACACAGCTACATCGTCAGAAGTGGAACTATGGTGTAGTTGAACTTAATCTCAGGTTCGATTCTTTCTTCAACGTTCTTTCTTTTTCATATTCTCCATTAATCAAAAATTACTTAATAATATAATATTTCTTCAATAGCACCATCATATTGTGCACTATTTGAGCAACACTAACCATAATCAGAACTAGGCAAACATTTAATAAAATATGCACTTCTTCTTTATACAAAATTATTGCGTTTTGCATGAAATTATTTGCTATTTGTAATTTTTATGCTCATTTATTCTTCCACCACTGATTTTTCCAAGTTTATAAACCTTGTTACCGTCATTACTTGCCTCTGCTTCTCCTTTCCATTATTATTACTGTTTCATCTAGTTAAATATTTTTACTAAATATGCTAAATATCTACATTATAATTGATAAATGTCCTTATTATGCAGTTATAATTTCCTAGTTGGCTTAATTTTTGTCAACCACATTTAATTTTTATAGTATTACGCATTATGGCGGGTGTTTGTATAGATCTCAATTCAACATATGTATATTGTATGTAGCAATGGTGATAATATTGTGACATACAGTTTTTGAATAAATATTAATTTTGCTAACATCGTTAATTAAGCTCATTAGCTATATATAATTATGTACGATTTTATAAACGGCTTATTCTGAAAATATTTATGTAAAATATAAACATCCGAACATTCGACAAAACTTATAAAGCATCAATATTAATTGAGAATAAATATAAAATATAGTAATATTCCATAATTAGTGCAACTTCTCTCTAAGCCTATGGAAAATCAACAACCGTTTCTAACTACTGATTGATAGGTGATCTGTAGCATTATGGTGATATTTGGCTCCACTTGTGTCGAACTGCACCAAGATGAGGAAGTAGGTGAAAATAGCAGAAAAAAGCTACAAATAAATAATTTATATCAAATTTCGTAGTAGCAATGCTTTGTAATAAGTTAATTATGAAATCGAAAACAGCACAAATTCTTTTACGTAGATTGCGAAGTTTGTATACATAGAAAGCTGATTTTAGAAGATCGATGGTGTGGGGTGTCCTAAGCAATTGCCAAAGTAGGACAATTTAATCAAAATTTCCAATGTATTCAAACATCATGTCATATAATTTGAAGCGATATATAACTAAAATAAATTAACTCTTTCAAGTTTTTGCTAGAAACACTTTCACTTTCTAGATTAAGGAAAAACACCATGAAATATTGAAAAAAATTTCAAGTTCCAAGAAATCATCAAAACGCTAACGCTATCAGTGCTCAATTAGACATAAGCCATATAAATTCCGGCTGTTTCGAAAATGTACAATTACCTAATGAAGGGTTATTAGTAAACAAGATAAGAATAGATAAAGAATGATTGAATTGTATTTATATTAAAATGCTCACTCCCTTCATGATACTTAACAGAACTTTTCCTACACAATTTCTAATATCAAGGCTAGTCTTCATTTACTCAGTTGAAAGATGTTGGATGCAATCAAGGTTATTTCGTGTTCCTAATTTCATACTTACCGACAGTAATATTTTCCTATTCATGTAGAAATAATGCCCAGCAGTCAAAGTCAATTTGGTAGAGTGCATTTGGAAGGCGAGAAAATTCATCTGTGACTGAAAATGAAGAAAAACAAGTAGTTGATGGAGAAATTTCTATTCAGGAATCCCGATTTCTCGATTATTTTTCTCAAATACTACCCTTAATATATAATATCTCCTACATTAAAGTGGTAGAATAAAAAAATATTGGCGTCCATGAAGTAAAATGTTTAGTTTAAAATAGTGTTGAAAGTTATAATTACAAAATTATGTTTGCAATAATTGGCTGAAAATCTAAGATGGTCTAAGCCTATATAAAACACTTGTTTTTCAACGATTTAATGCAGGTTACCAACCAACACTAGAAGGTCCCGTTCCTCGCAAAGAGTCTCGTGGTACATTTTGAACGAAGCACCCAGTAGCTTGTCTCCCTATATCATCAGTATTACGAATACTCAAAGTGGATCACGAAAAAATGAGAGTGAAGGTTATTAAACTTATTTACCTCTTCATGTATTATAAACGCTGGAATACTGAACAACAAAAGGGTGAGCATTGTGTTAAAGATCCAGATCACAATTGCGAGATTCTCTGCGAATTCCGCCTGCAAACTTAGTTTTTATTCAAAAAGAATGTAATTTGATTTTATATCACAATTATTTTCTATATAATTCCTTAGAAATATCACTATTACATTTTACTGTCTCTTGATATATTCCAGTCATTTCTCTTCCAATTATCCATAAAAAGAAATGGAACTAATCTCCTTAAAAAGCGTCCTAGAGCAGATTACAAGATGAAGGGTTAATGATCATCACTTTGTTAATATTCACAAAATTGAATAATTCTTAGGGATACATGAACATAATTTTTCGTGTAAAACATTGTTTAGATATTTCTTGTTTCAATGAAAGGCACGGTTCTCCTATTTACTGAGAACATTTTAGGAATATGGCTGTAATTATTGTTAGAGAGTGAGTAATGTTATTTGACGTTCAACAACTGAGCTTAATCTCAGAAGAACCAAGTCTAGCTCATATGACAATAAAATTAATTAGTATTTGCTGTCTCCTTAATAAGTTTTATTTTTTATCTATGTTTAGGAGTTTGATATTAGGTATTCTGGATCAATATGACTTGAAAATTCGAGCAAAATTTCTTTACATTCTAAAGCTATAACAACATAAATAGACCTATGCTTAATGCACTTTGAAGGCAGTTATTTTGCTTACTAAAGAAGTGTCTTGTTTATGGCGAGGTGAGTCCCAAGTTTGATGTCCTCTGTATCAAAATCGTCCCAAAGTCGGGACCGCTCATCTTAGGTTTGTTGAAGGAATATTAAAATTCAATGTGATTTATTGGCCCATGTGAGTTTTTTAAAATAATTTCTAATAGCTCCTTGCACTATGTGACTATGACGAAATTGATACAGGAATGGGAATTCGTTAGTAGGAAGATTTTACACCATCAGAAGCAATGAAGGAAAAAGTATAAGTTCACACTTATATTTAAGAAATTTCCATATTCCCATCTTTAATATATATTTTTTAAGTATTTAAAGACATACACTTTATAAGAATATCTGGTGAGTTAATGCTGGGTTAATGTTCTGCTTGAATCTATGCATTAAATTACTTTGTACATTTCCAGTGATTCACACTACTTTAACTGCAACTTTGTGTATCATATTCATTAATTGACAGATATGATTTTGTCAATTAATACTAAGATTCTCAAGAACACTAAATACAGCATGTGCTAATACAGTGTTGTATGGATAGTGGATTATTTTCTAAGGCTGATTGAACTATGAGCAATTTGTAACGTCAAGATATATTAAGCTAATAAACTTCTGGAAATAGTTTCAAAATTTTGTTTTCATTTAAGGAGCCAACACATAAGCGGACGAACACATATTGGCTTATAATAAATTAGTCTTCTCTAAGTGTGCCAAGAATATTAAATAAGAGCAGATTTGACGTTATGCTAAGAAAATATAATCCAGAAATGAAGTGGAAAACGTAATTTTACGACTTGATATCATCACTCGCAGAACTCTACATCCACGTATCATTAGACTCAGATTAGAAAACACCTTTCAACTTATTCCTTTTAAAAGATCTTAAACTTTCACTTCGATATTACTCAAAATATGACTATTAAAGATCAAAGTAGATTGATCATTCTTATTCTTAAAAGATACTTTAATATGCCAACCTGGTAATTTCTTGTTATAATATAGGCCAACAAACATAGAATCGGAATACAGCATCCGTATGTGTAAAAAAGAGCAAAAGAAAAATTATCCTCAATTAAGGTTTTTCCATTAAAAATCTCTTGATAATGAACTTGAACATCATGGATTTGTTGTAGAGACTGTTCTGGCAAAGGACAGCTGAAAACAACAGCAATTCATTAAGAAAAAATGAATCACTTTATAAAGAGGGAAATAAAAATGTTGTTAATGAATGTGACATACTCTTCTTTTTCAGAGGGAACCATTTCTTCAATTAATTTATGTATACTTTGCCTCAAAATCAGACATAGCTGAAAAAACAAAATCGCCAGCATTGAAATAGCACTTTGTGAGATGAAGATCTGAAGAAAAAGCTTATGTATTTATTTTTCACTAATTCATATGTTATTTTTTAAAATCCACTTTCAAATATTGAAAATTCAGAAAAAGAGCTTACGACATATCCTTCTATCACAACAAAGTATGAACTATCCGTTATTAGGCTAGGCGTCCATGGCAAACCAATAATACCTAGCTTTGAGCCTAAAATAAAATTGATTTATTTTTTGCTATGCTAATATCATATTAATAGGAAGTTATTTATGGTGATTCTGAAAAAATTTCATATTTACTACCATAACTTTATTTTATAAGATATCGGAATACCGTTGTTTAGGTGCACCGCATGCTTTCAGACTATATTAAAAGTTGTTCTCTGGCATCGCAGTATCTCAACCAAATTGGGAAGACAGCATTTATTTTTCTAGAATAAAATTAATTTTTACAAAACTATGTTTGATTTGGCGATGGGACACAATTTTGAAGGATTTGCTCTGTCATACTTGTATATTCCCAGTGAAAAAAACCTCTCCTATTAGCAAAGGTGTCTATATACTTCAGCGAAAACATCTTCCCATCAAATAGTAGCAACAAATCCCATTTATATAGAATTTTCTCTTAATTTCTTCCTAGTTATTAAAGACTAATCTCTTTGTTATCCTACACTCTAACCCACCTATTGATGCCATCTAGCATAATTCAAGATATTTTCATTTGACCTTTAACTTCACCTGCATATTAATGTTAAGGCATATACAAATAAAAGATAAAACTGTGACTAACACATATGAGTGATTGACATGGAAGTAGAGAAGATAAAACTGACGCAGACGAGAAACTTGTTCATATGGAAATGTCTTTGATCATGCTCCTTTGTTCGGTTTTTTCCTAAGCCTTGGTCTAGCACCTTAAAAATATTTAATGTTCTATGAACATAAAAATAACTTCAATTTCTCAACTTTTACTCCGGATATTTCATCAAAATATATTTTGATTCAGCCTCAAGCATTAAAAAAACCCATTTATTTTATTAATGACATAAAATAGTTAATGCCTGAGTGCGAAAGTTGTATAAGAAATCGAAAACTAGCAAATAATGAACAACTACCAACTCGATAAACACGCGACCGTTGTTTCTGAAGTTGGAGAAGGAGAAATGCAGCAGAAGTCCCACTAAAAGCAATGGTTCTACTACTTTTTGAAATGCATATAAAACAAATATTTGTCAAAATTATCTATGCAAAAAGCTACACAAGATAAGATACTTTATTGATGTTTTTAAAAATATAAATACATATATATAATTTAAGTAATTATACCTAAATAAAAAAAGTGCGTTAATTAGGGTGAGAACAATGGCTGGATCAAACACGGAACCCTGGAAGGATAACTCAGTTGATCTATTGGAGTGAACTCCAATTTGAGAGAACTTGCGTATGGTAGAACAAATCTAAAAAACATGGATTTGGTTCTGTATGTTTCTGATTATTTTAAACGTATACTATACACAAGATGCGCCAAGAGTTCTGCTAGAAATGTGAAGTAGCATAATTTTGTGGTGACAACAGCATTATTCGACACAAAACGTACCTAGACACACACAGAACATCACGTTGCAAACCGCTTCATGAAATGCAGACTCCCCTTTTGCTGTCACCCAGACTTGTAGACGTGTCCGATGACACCACGACGGCCCTCAGCTCGTCTTGACCGATTTCGTCTCAGACTCCCACTAAAGCGACGCCCAATTGGTGTGACATGCTCTATTCGGCTTGTTTCTGAGACTGACCATACTGTGAAAGCCGTCAGACTCATCGGGCTTGAATCCAATGGTCCAACCTCCATGTTTCTACGGTCTGGAAACTGCTGTTAACACAGCTCAACAGTTCTGGCTCCACGACAGGATGGCTGCTCCTGTCGAAGCGTTCTGTTCTGTGGTCCAAAGTGCTTTGAGGCTCAAAGAACCAGTGTCTCCAACAGAAGTTGCTTCCAGAAATCGCAACATTTGTCTCTCGTTGCTCGTGCGAATGGGAGTGGAAGTGCATAGATTTTCACATAAAACAACAGTTCGGAGACGACTGAATCGGACCAGATTTGGGACATCGTCCAAAGTGACTTTAAGCAACATTTTCATTACCTCAGCGAATTGCTACGTTAAACATCCTAATTTAACTGCACTTACATTTCTGCTTCAGAACTTTTGGCGCATTCTATATATGCGGAATTTTATATTTGATTATTTTACACGAAACAACTTTAAAATTTTTTAAAAGAGTCTGACAAACAGGGTAGATAAAACATAGGATACCACTTAGAATATTCCTCACCAGAATAAAAATTACGAGATAGTTATAAGCCATTAGCAGCTTCTTCCATCGTGGTTCGAAAGTGTGATTTAATCCGATGAAAATCATGTAGGTGTACAAAGGTCGCAGTACTTGGTCACAGTAAGTACCCGTGATATCAATTTCCATTGATACTTTCCTATCGTTTCCTGCTAAATATTCAATCAATACTAAAACATATTTATGATTATTGTAAATATATTTGGACTTATTTTTGGGGTGAGAAAAAATGTTATTCAAAAGATTTTCAGACTTCACCATTTCATACATGTTCAAATAAATTCAACTTTATGATGTTATAATATTTGCATATAAATTTAAATTAAGCCTCTCAACGATTTGCATTATCATAAATTACATATGTTATATTGATGCCAGCCACCTCAATCTTGAAACGAATCAATACGTCTATTACGTGAAGAAGGTCTCCGAATGATTGGTTAATATCTATGCTCTGCTAGTCATATAGGCGACCAAATTCTGTGTGAAATTTAAGAACTCATTCTAGAACCAATAATTCCATGAAGACATTTATCAACGAAAAACGATATCAACAACTCCCACTGTGATTTCAACATTTAGATTATTGGTACGATTAATATGTTTCATTTTCACCAATACAGACGGATATGTTCCGGTTTCTGAGGAATATACACGTTAGTGACTCCCCAACTCATAATTCCTAAACAATATAACAACCTAATAATTTAGAGATATTCCGTAATATTCTAATTTCTCCAGATTATTCATAATGAAAAAGGCTTAGACTTAACTGTAACTTTTAAAAACCGTGTTTTAAAAATAGAAAATTCATTGCTCTAAAATAGTGGAAAACAAACTAAGCAAGTACCACTTTTCTGATACAAAATGGCTAAATTAATTTTCACCAACTAATAAAATATTTTATATAGTAATACCAGCAAGACAATTTTGAAATAGGTATTTAATAAATAAGTTGAATAATCATTGTAAAGAATGACTTTATAAAAATAAAAAATTAAGAGATTAAAACATGCATCTATCTGCGAGTCAACAAAACTTCATAAATTTGATTAAATAGATTGAACTCACCGTTTTTCTCTAGCCATATTGACATGAATTGTGGAACAAATTTCATATCAATAGAACATGTTTTTTTCTCCTTCAGTTCCTTTCTTTTATCTTCGGAAGTAGATGGTCTCAAAGAACTTTTCCGTCTCGTTTTCTTTATTTTTTTAAATAATGAACTCCTTATCTCAGTCTCCATTATATGTCATATAAAAATAACTAAAATAAAGGTTTTAGTGTAAATAATATGGAACAAATATGTTTCAGTGAGACATGCACATATGCAGAATGATATAATGTTGCATTTACTTCTGGTTCGTATTTATAGGCATAACATATTAAGAAAGTATATTACTCCATAGAAAAGTAAGTAGGAGTAAAAGCCTTTCCATTATATAATTTGAAGTATTTCAGCATAATTTTCACTATTTAAGGAAGAAAATCGTGTCTCTCTATAAATAACTAACAAAAAATGTCACGGGATTCAGTAGAAAAGAATTACATAACTCTCACTTTGGAGAACATTAAATAAAAGTACTGATCAAACAAAGTCTTGGCTCGTTTATAAAGTGATTAATTTAAAAGCACATTCGAACCTGTCTAAAACATGAGGTTTCGTATTACTTAAGTAATACTAGATGAGCTTTTTAATTTATTGAACTCATAAAAACAATTGCTAATTTAGAATGAACACTGAACTTGCATATTGTTTGCCATTGTTGTTAAATGATTTAACGTAAATACTAATATTAGCAGTGCTTATTTAGTAATCTACAGAAAACAAGTAGATCTACCTGTTTCATGAAACAATCACATTTTTAAAGAAAAATATCTAGCAATCATTAGTGGTTTAACTATCTACATATATGTTTATGTATATATGTAATTATGCAAAGATTCGTCTCTTAAGACTTCAGTGAATATCATTAACAAGTATCATATTATGCTACTTTCGCATTTAACAAATATTATTATAGCAGTTATATATTGTTTGGACTACAGCGCATTTCAAAATGGTAACACTCTATTTTTTCGCTTTTTTCTGTTCCCAGTCGTCAGATTAATCTAGATATTTTTCTGAGACGAGGTGTAATAGCCTAGGAAATCTCCAGTTTACCCTTCATAATTTTCATACAAATTACCGCTTTTATGCTAATTTGTCACAAAACCACTCACTTTTCATCGTTTCGAAATGATAGCACACTTTATTAAAATAGGTGTTTATGACAAAAACAATAGAAACCAGTGTAAATAGCAGTTAGCTAATAATCAGAACAACTACTGCTTCTATAATGACCTGCACAATTCGTTCAGGCACACTGCCAAGATTTTGATGACACTTTTGTGTACTCCGCTCCGCACTCTGCTAATGGCACATCCGAGATCGTTGACGGTCTCAAACTGTCGATTATCGACACGAAACCGACAGACAAGAATTTCCCAAAGATTCCCCATCAGATTCAAGTAGTAAGAGCCAATCCATAGTGGCCACAAAATTGTTCTTCAATCAGGTCTTGGTGCTTCAACTGGCGTGGATTGTGGCATTATCTTGTTGGAAAATGAAGCTAGCATCTGGAAATCATTGGAGATATGGGACTAGACGATGTTATAAGACTGGTAGTCTGCGCTGTTCATCTTCTTTGAGACAAACGCCAAGTCGACTAGTCCTATTGCACTGAAAGCTCCCCAAACCATATGACTTCCTCCGCCGAAATTTCGCGTTGAAAAGTGCCAGGGTTCCTTACATAAATCCCTTCAATAGGAGTGGAACCCATCAGAACCGTCTAGATTGAACTTCTTCTCGCCACTGAAAGTTGCCTAAATTCGAAATAACGAGTTTATAGGCTTATTTTAGAAGACTCATAAAAGTGTTATCTTTTCCTAGTCGCATCTCATGAATATTCTGGCCCAGCAAAGTCTTTCACCGTTATATGCTAGTGCCAGTTGTAAAACTTCTTCATTCGTGATCGGACAATATTGGGACGCTTGTCCAGAATTCTCCACCGTAGATTCTGAATTATTAGTACCACAAGTTGTACAGATTTTATTGATGCTGGTCGTGTTATTTGATGCTGTCCGCAGAATTTCCCTTTTTTCGTTAAATAATGCCAAAATGTGTTAAATTTGCTATTATTTTAAAGTGATGAAAGGTAAGTTATTTTGAAAAAAATTAGCATAAAAGCGGTAGTTTTTTTTTATGAGAAACTATGACATCAAAACTGGAGATTGCCAAGGCTACAACGCCTCATCTCGAGAAAAATTGAATCAATTTGACGACGAAAATAGGAAAAAATATTTAAAAAAACAAGTTGTGCTATAATTTTGAAATGCACTGTATGTTTATTTAGCTAGCTATGAATGTGAGAATCTGTGTATGTAAATTAGAGGATGTTGCCTTTCCATAACTGCTATTAGGAAATTTTTGCAAACTCAAATAACGCCGTATATTTTGTTTTTTACCCTATTTAACATTATAAATAATCCTTAATAAACAATTATGATTTGTTAATTATGTAGTTAAGATCTCGTTATGAAATACTATAATACTACATATCAATTGTAAAATTGAGCAGATGGAAGCAATTCCCTAGTTGCAAATCCAGTGATTTCTACTCATTATGATGAAATTCAGTATTCTTCATTGTTTTATGAATTTAGTGACCATGAATGATAGAAATTGACAATTAATAAAGTCTTAATTGAGTACTAAGTAAATAAACTAAACTATCGCAGTTTCCATTTAACTGCACTTCTGTCTCCACTTACCAGATGGTGTCACTCTCTCTTTGCACCGTCCCTTCTCAAGTGTTACCATCTCCTGTTTATTTTCCCACGTTTATTGTGTTTGACTGTCGATTGCCCAAACGTCTGTTATCCTCTGATCTGCCCTGAGCTGCAGCATCAATGCAATCGTTATTTAGAAGGTAATACCACTTTTAAAATACTGCTCAAATATGTTTGTAATAAATCTCCAAATAGCTATTTTAATTATAATCTTTTGGATACAGCATGTCATTCTATTTCATTGTTCTGTTACATCAATGCTTCTCAGCCATAGATACTCTCAAATATCATGATATACCAGGTTAGTTGATGTCATTTTAGTTGAACAGAAATGAGTCAACTTTTGTTTTTCGCTGATTTAGAATTTTTATGCTAGTTTGGTCACAGAATATTGCCCCAACCAATCTTCTCCTGGAAAATCTCCTTCGGGAGATACTATCTGGTGTACTTCAAAAGCGGCCTGTAGTACTAATTGGGAATGCATTCCATCGGGACTCACTCATTTTGGAACATCCATAAACTATTGCTGCCAGACCAGAGGTCACTTTCTTTTTTTTCAAGATATATTTTGTCTTTTCCATGCAATAACTTGTTTCTTCAATTCAACTGCTAGTTTTTTCTAAATGTTATTTATTAAAATCATAACTATTCAGAATCGATTTGCTCACTACCACCAAATCCTGGATATGGTGATTGTACTGTGGAACCCAAGACCAAATATTATTTCGATCTATTAGAACTTAAGTAGGCACATGAGTAATATAATTTACACTGATTTATTGAGGCTATAAATGTTATTCTTAGTGTTATGACTTCTTTTTATAATTTAGATGTAAACCATTCCAATTTTTTGAATGCATTGGACAAAATCAAAATAAATTTGAAACAGTACAAGAATGCTACAAATTCTGCCAAAGTACAGGTAAATTGTCAAAGGAGCGCAAGAGCAACGAAATGAGACATAAAAAAGAGTGAAAGGACAATTTTCAGTAAAATAGGTTTCAGCATGCTCTGAAGGACAGTCCCTTCTACTCGCCTCAAACAACAATCCTTTCATTTGTGCTGGAAATTCAACTTGTCCAGATGGGTACAAATGTGTTTATGATGCTTTGTTCAGAAGACATGTATGTTGTGGACATTCTAAAGACGGTTTGTAGTATAAATTTTTGACCGACTTTAAATTCTTATAATATATTGCACTATCATGAAATATATAAGTTTAAATTTCTGGTATCTATACCAACCACAGATAGATTGTTTAATGTTTTTATGCTGTAAATTAAAAATGTAGTCAAATCGACTTTTTGGAATGAAACCATGTAATATCTTTGTTATTCAACCCTTTTTAGGGTCTTGTCCTATAGAGTCCATCCCGTTTTTCTCTCCGCGTTCTTTCACACCTCTCCGATGCAAAGATTCTTCGACAACCGATCACTGTCCTCCTAACTATCTTTGTTCAATTCGAAATAGAGAGGGATTCTGTTGTAAACCCTATGGCGGTAATATATAGAATATTATTAATTTATTAGTCTTAAATAACTTTTAAAATATAGAATACACGAAGTTTCTAAACGAAATTCTTCCTGAAAATAAATTGATATGCAACATTATCTTCGTGATAAAAAGTCAAAAACCTTTCTAAACTGCAGAACGTTTAAAGTAATAATATTTATAGGGTTATGCCCTATCGGCCAGAAGGCCTACACCCACCCATTGTCAGGACAGTCGATGAAGTGCGATCCGATGCGAGTGATTTCTGAATGTCCACAAGACCACATTTGCACATCGGTCATACCAGGTGCACAATGGGGATTTTGTTGCAGCAATAAGATCACAGGCAAATAAATAATTTTTTTATTCCTAAAATTTAGAAATTTAGAATGCCAGATAATTTGATTACTGTGCGATAGCATATTCTTAAAAATAAATTTTTTTAAATGTATATAATTTAGGCATAATTTTACTACACTCATCAAGTCTTTATAAATTCTCTAAATATGTGAAACTTAAAAATAGCATACAAATCAAAGTTTCGATATTAACTATAGAAAATTTTCAGCTGAATGCCCAACTAATACTGAACCATACCTTGATCCGATAACCCGGAATCCTCACAAATGCACTGTTGGAGTAACTACATGCAGGTTAATAAAGATAAACGACACCATTCATTTTTTTGAATTATAAAATATTATCAGATATTTCCTAAAGTTTCAGCTATGGCTACACATGTCAAAGCACTCGTGATGAGATTATTGGTTTCTGCTGCAGTGTCTCGAAAAGTGGATTAAAATCGTATTTAAATAAAATTATTGGTGCAAAAATGCGCAAAAGTTAGTGGATAACGTTTAATACCTGTACTTGTTTATTTATAAACTACGTTGTAATTTATTATTCAATATCTTGTTGACTTATTATCCATATTTTATTCAATTTAACCCTGCGAATTTCTTTCCTTCTCTCTATTTCAAATGAATTATATGTTAACATCGACAAAATAGGCACATAAATTGTCAAACATTGGCAAATACAATGTATTGATTTTTAGAATTTTTTAAACACTTGCAAATGAAATGGCTATAAATTGCATTAATTTCAGCAAATGATGCTTACAAATATTACACTAGTAGTTCCGACTTGTCTTTCATCCGGCCTAGCGAAATAATGAATGATTTCAAACCTGAAAAAAGGATTGTTGGTAGGCAAATATTGTATTATAATAACATATATAAACTACATATATTAATTCTGAATAGTTTAAACTAACTATCTAATTATTAAATTGAAATATCTTTTTCTAGAACACTTGAACTTTCAGACATTCAAAAACAAATAGATAAAAGCGCAGAAGCTACAATTACCCCCTCTAGAAGTTCACAATTGGAAACATTGTCACTATCTTCACCCTCATGCCCTGAAGATGCCAGACCACAGTACTTTGATGGAACTCAGCTGACGATGGAATGTACTCCGGCCATCGGTCTTACTAACAAGTGTGGAAGTGAGCTAAAATTAATCCAATTTATACACTTATAGTATTTCACTAAAAACTTTTTAGACACTTTACAAATATAGATGTAATGAAAAACACGTTAACTAACGTTGAGCATTTTAAACTGTAGAGTTTCAGAATTGGCTAAATGCGTAGCAGCACCAAAAGATATCTTTCGAAGATTTGTGTGCTGTTTTTTTTCTGATGACATCACTACTACTCTGTCAACAACCACAGCTTTACGTGAAATGTATCCTGAACGAAGAGCTGGACGAGTACACAATTATCAGGATTATGAAGATAGTTTCATGAATTCACCGTACGTCTATACTGTTACTTCTAAGCCTATACAAATAGCCACGGAATATTCATCAGGTATGTGGTTTAAACATTTTAAAAGTTCTCGAATAACGACGCAGTTTAAATTAGTGCTTATAATATATCGCTCCTCTACAAGCTACTTGATTATTGACAAAAGCGACTATGATATAAATTGTAGTAATTCTCACATTAAGGTGAATTAAATCAAGTAATGGTATAAAAACATTTTACTTTAGCACAATAATTTATTAAGCAAGATGCCTAGGATTATTAGTCATTATTTCCAGATCCATATTGCCCAAGTGTGATATCAGGTCGCACCTGTCGTCCTGGTTTGAGCGACCAATGCCCTGAATACGATTATTTTTGCCAGTACAACATTGAGAAGAATACTTTTGTTTGCTGTTCAATGACTGTGGCGCAACATCGATGAAAATAGTCTCTGCACTATTTCCGAGCCATTGTGCTCATTAATAAACAATATAGAATCTATAAAGATACGAACTACTTTCTCATTTGTTTATCATGTATTAATAGGATGATTAATCAGAATAACTACCTCTTAAAGGAGGGAATAGCCAAGCGATTACTCACTTACTCTATTTAATTATACATCTTTGATCTCAGCCACTAACATCAATTCAGGCTGATTGTTTGCATTTGCTCTACACATTAATTGTTTCATGTTTGTATAATTAATAAAATGGTACTACAGCACTTTTAAGTGCTACGCGTTTAAATGATAGTATCTTTACATTATTCCGTGAGGGAAATAAAAGAAATAACTAGGATGAGTAATAAAAAAAGAATAATGCGATTTTTGAAGGTTAAATGTTTCATAGGCGTTAGATCATAAGTGTTTAACCTGACGCAAACTAGTTAAAGGATCACCAACTGTAATCGTCACATTTTTAGGTTCAAAATCGATGACAAATTCTAGATTCCTATGGAGGAATTGTAGTGTTTGGGCTAATCAACTAGCAGCTGTTAATCCATTTTCGCACAACAATCCCAACTGAATGCGTTATTTCATTTGCACCTAGACGCCGTGAGATATCCCCTCGGGCCAAGCCTAGGCGGTTATTTCAGACCTTCTATTTGGCACAGTAGTCGTATCTTATTTTGCTCCATTAAGTTTAAAGATACTCTATAAAGCCGTACAAATTAAGTTAATGTGAATCACCTCAACTAAGCCTCTACCATATTCCCTCTCAGTCTAAATTCAAATAGCCGTATTATTCTCTTTCATTACGATCATTACAATTGTCTATGGTTTTATGCTTCTATCTCGGACTCTCTCCCACTTTCCTATTGTTCTTTATATCTGTCTATGCATTCTGCCTCAATCCATTTACACCCACCATTACGTCCTCCAGTTGCTGGTATATCTATTATTTCCCAGTGTCAGGTGGCCGATAGACTAGTCACTATCGACCATAAACATAGTTTTAGAATTGTTTTGCATTGCTTAATGAAGTTCGAGTATTTCATTATTATTTACATTTATTTTTAATTATGTATTAGCTGTTTGCAAATCTCCAAAAGGGCAATTGCACTGAATTGCTCGCAAGTGATCGTTTAACTTGTGTAAAGTCCAAATGATCTCAAACGGATCAAACATTAGAAGACATGTCCTTGGATAACTATCAAGCATATCTAGATAAATGTCAATCTGTTATTGCTGTGGTGTATTTGGTTAGAAGAGTGGTAATTAAGTTCTAAAATTACATTTGTCAGTGGTGATTTTTCGATTGATGTATGAGAAAATAAGCATAATAACTGCTTTCATGAGTGTTGTCACATTCTATTTTTAATTTGCTGGTATTTTGTTTTATATAATTTCGACCTTTTTGCATCATAACATTTTATTTTATGATACCAGCACGTGTTACAGAAAACACTTAATGATGTTGGCTTTTTATTACAGTTTCGCTGCCCTCACCTTTAAGCTGCAATACGTTTATTGAAATAGTAATAATTAAGTATGAAGTTAATAATGCTCGGTAAGTGTCATACTGATGTACTTATTCAGCTCTAATACTAAGCTATTTTACCTACCCTATCAGTTTTACGACTACTTTCAGCATTATTGATCTTCTACGTGGAATCTAATCGATATGCCGATCAACTCTATGAAGATCTCTTGTATTATTACAATAAAAACGTTAGACCGGTAAAGAATGCGAGCGAAAGTATAAAAGTGAAATTCGGAGCATCATTAATTAGGATTATTGACGTGGTTAGTCCTTTTCAAATTAATAGGATTTGATTAGCACATTTCACAAAACGACTACATATAACATTTTTACCTCGGTCATTTTACTTTTTTACAAACTAAAAAAAGGCTCAAAAAAAATCAATTATCACTCGTATTCTTCTTTCATAAAAACTATGTAAATATCATATACACTAAAAACACTTAAAACTATGTGTTTCCTGTTATTTTCTGTTCATCCAAAATTTCCTGTATCCGTCGGAATCCTCAGATTCTTTTTTGGTTTGGTACACCGGAACCACAATATGAGATACTCCACAATCGGATGGACAGTAGGAAGCAGGCATACCTAATATGAATAATCAAAATATACTGCATATATGTATACCTAGTGTTGCCTAAAAGTTTAGGTCATATAATCAGAAATACAAAACATACCAGGGTCTCCAGGAGGTCCGAATGATCCTTCCTCCCCTGGTTTTCCAACTAATCCCATATTTCCTGGATTTCCTGATTCTCCAGGAGATCCAGGTAAGCCCATTTCTTTTGCCGACTTTCCAGGAGGTCCAGGTTTACCTTTCATTCCAGCTGGACCAGGTGGTCCCATAGGCCCTTTAACACCTACACCAGCAATAATTGTCTCTCCTGATTCTCCCATTGCACCCATTGGTCCAGATAAACCAATTCCTCCTGGTGGACCTATATAACCTTGCGGTCCATCAGATCCTGGATTACCCGGTGGCCCACTTTCCCCGCGTATACCAGGGTAGCCGGGCATACCACGTTCACCCTGAGGTCCTCTGGAATATTCAACACCTATACATTTTTAAATACAATAATTTACTTTGAATAAAATCCCAGAATTATCAGCAACTTCACAAAGTTGTTTTACGTCGTATCAGATACCAAGCACTAGTAAGTAATTAAAACGAATTAGTTGGTAAAATAATCTGATAATAGTGCGTTATTCAACAATCTTTTACTTATTTTTTAGACTTTTGGGTCAATTTATGAAATTCTATTAAACTTTTCCGTTAATCTTAAATTATCTCAAAATATCTAACTCTAAAATTACATGGATATGCAAAAACAATTCTTCTTGGTTGAAAAATATTAGCAGTATAATGTTTAGAGTGTATTATAAAATGATTTATTGAATTAAATACCGTACTTTTTATATATTATTTTTGTATTATACATAGGTTTATTGAATTTATACGCACCTGGGTCCTGGGGGACCTGCTGGACAGATGGTACAAGGCATTTCATCTTCTGGAGCTAACTCAACATCGTATCCGTCCTCTCCTGCTAACCCAGGGTTTCCAAGTAGACCAGGTAGACCGTCTTGTCCAGGACGACCGGCTGGTCCAGGTAGACCTTGAGGACATGTAAGCATACTGCAACCTAAAAAAAGCAGGTTTGAGGAAGGGACAATAACTTTTAAATTAATTTAAATTAGTTATACTTTTATATCATACTAAAACAAGTTAATAAGCAAGATTGTTTCAAAACCTTGGCAGGTTTGCATTTGATCCCATGGGTTTCTCCTCTTTCGAGAGAAGAATGTTGGTGAGGCACCATTGTTATAGTTGTTTGTACTCATCAAGACTTGAACTTCGCGCCAAATTCGGTTCGAATCTTCCTAGATTGTAGTCTCTCGAACAAATCCCTCTCTATTTCTCGACTACCTTATTCTATTCCTTTTCTCTTAATCATTGATTTATATACATATTCTTTTGGTTATTGTTTCTCTTGAACTGATAATTAAGATAACGTCTTACCTTAAACTGCTGAGCTTTAGTTTCAATGGTAAGCATTTCGTTGGAAGACTTGAGATATAGAGTTGGAACAGCTACAGTTAAAAAAAGGACGGAAAAGATAGAAAGAGACGCAGAAAATATAGCCATCCGGTAGTAGAATTCATGATTATATCCCATCCTTTGAAATATACCTATCTTAGAATAAATAAGGGATTTGAATACTTAGATACGAAACAATTGGATCAATCATAATATAAGGCTAGGAAAAAATATTAGTAGGAAAGGCGATCAAATAAATACAATTATTTTTGTTATATTTAGATATAGTAATTATTAGAAACAACCCTGATTTGTCATTTACTGGAGTTAATAAAGAAATATTCTAAGCAACCACTGTAGGAATTCTAAGAGTTCAAATGTACTTTCTAATGTTCGTAAGTGAAATTTTCTTATCGGATCAAAAACATCTTTCGGAACGGGGAAATCGGGCCAAGGGGCGACCCGTAGACTTTCCCCCAGCACTTTTATACTTCTCCCAACTCGATAACTGATCGAACAAATGCAATTGGGTCAGGATGAACAAAAGAAAGAGATGAGTATAAGAACTGAATGTGTTACAAATTAGAGAACTAATTCAAAAACCTTTTAAGCTAATTTGGCCTTTAACCATAGCAACTGCAAAACTGCATTGTCAACGCTTCATAGAAAGAATTACGTTCATTTCAAATAATGATATTCTGATAAGTATTATATCTTGATTTCCATGATAAAACAATGTGTGTGAGTTATTCTTGTGGATTAAGAAGAGAGTCATAAAAACTAAACAGGTGTTTTACATCATGACACTCTATCCTCGAATGTAATCTGAAGTAGGAGGATTTGTGAATTTGAATATGCATCATAAGAGAATTACTAACAACTCATTATTACAGTAGAAATTCTAGGACGAAGTAAACCAAGTTCTTACAACCAATCTTTGGCTTGAAATGCAGTGGTTCGACTACAAATTATCATGGGAACCCACCAAATGGGGAGGAATTAGGAAGCTCCACATTCCTTCCGACCAGATATGGATCCCCGACATTCTTCTCTATAATAAGTGAGTTTAGTTTGATTTTTATATTACTTCTATCGTTTTATGGAAATATGAATGTTAGAAATGAATGTGTTCTATAGAAAAGCGTTAGTAGAAGAATAGTACTAATAGAATAACTTCTACATGCAAAACTCACATTTTCAGTGAATTATTAGTGGTTCTAAATATCTTTCTTTAAATTTCTCCAAAGTAACAAGATTTTTAATCCTTTGGCCTCTTTTAGTGCAGATGGTGAGCCGCACATCACGATCATGAGTGACGCATTAGTATATCATAATGGACTTGTCGTGTGGAAGCCACCTAGCATCTACAAGAGTTTTTGTCCAATAAATATTGAATACTTCCCATATGACTCCCAGTCATGTTCCCTTAAGTTTGGAGGATGGAGTTACAATGGATTCTTATTAGATGTGAGACAGTTGCCAGTAAGTTACTATAAGAATTATTTTTGGTGAATGCTTTACAAAAGGCACAGCAACTATTTGGTCTCCAGTCGACAGATTCGCCGATAATCAATAAAGAGGATGATAGTGGTAAAGAATATCAGTATTTGGAGAAAGGAATGGATCTATCCGGATTCTATCAGTTAGTTCAACGTTAAACCAATTTACTAGAGTTTTATCTTTATTTACAGTGTATATTGCGGTATTTTAGACGGCTTTTTTTGAGCTATGATCCTTCCGTTTACTTGGTCAAAGCGAAGATCTCGCTTTAGAAGTCTGGAGTGGGACTTAATGTCATTGACTTCACAACGACACGAGCAATTATATCCGGGTTGCTGCGGTCAAGAGTTCTA
This sequence comes from Heterorhabditis bacteriophora, assembly GCA_964036235.1. Classification (NCBI taxonomy): domain Eukaryota; kingdom Metazoa; phylum Nematoda; class Chromadorea; order Rhabditida; family Heterorhabditidae; genus Heterorhabditis; species Heterorhabditis bacteriophora. The sequence goes on along the minus strand of OZ038425.1, from coordinate 9,327,805 downwards.
CATTGATGTAACCTTCGACATTGCGTTAAGAAGAAAAACACTCTTCTACACGGTCAATCTTGTCATTCCATGTATGCTAATTGGTTAGTCAAAATTTACTGTAACATTTTTTTTAGATTCGAAAACGTACTATTATTTTTAGCATTTAATTTTGTTATGCACACATGCATTACTACTGTCAGCAATGTTTTCATTCTTCCCAATTTACCTTTAACAAAAAATTTAAATAGAAGTTCCAGTAGATTTCAAAAAAAACCCATGCATGTTCTATATCTTACCTAATGGTGTAGCTAATTTTTATGTTGAATAGGAAGTCGTAATATATGGGAAAAATATGATTTCACTTATGCCCTTACATTTATACATGCGAAAACATATTATAATTAAGCCATTCTGACAACATTTGTGTTCTACATACCACCAATCGAGCACAAAATGACGTTTTCCATATCGATTCTTGTCTCGCTCACTGTGTTCTATTTGGTTCTTATTGAACTTATTCCACCAACTTCATTAGTTATTCCATTAATAGGTGAGTAGAAAATGATAACAATACTTTTCAATATTTGTTTGCTGTTTCTAGAGAACTAGATAGAATTATGATTGTACCTTTTTAATTATCAATATTTGAAATTTTATAACTATAATATATTCTAAATCTGGGAAAAATGTAATCTAAATTTTGCTTTAATTTTAATCGCTAGAACTAGGAAATGAATGTTTCAGGAAAATACTTGTTATTTACGATGTTTCTTGTCGCCATCTCCATTTTACTTTCTGTGGTATCTTTGAATTACTATCGACGGTAAGAAAGGCAGAGCATCCAGAACATGCTTCTATAATATTCCTTGTATTTGAGAAAAAATGTTGTAGAGATGGCTCAGCTCATCCAATGCCGCATTGGGTGCACGCTGTATTTATCGAAACCCTTCCAAAGTACTTATGCATGAAGCCGGCAGAAGACGACGAGATCAGCGACAAAGGCAGCAGCACGTCGGGTGAGACAGCGTTTAGATCACCATTTTATAGTATTTAGATGTAATTGTTATAGAAATTCCTCAATTTATGGATTCTTCACGAAGACCGTCTCCATATTTTCTAGCAGTTCCTTCACCATTACAAGACGGTCCGGTAAGAAAATACAAAACGTTTTAAATCTGACATTTGAAAAAGTTTTGGAATTAAAACACTACTATGTTTTGATCTCAGAATCTATAAATTTTATTGAAACAGATTCAGTTTTCACTTAATACATCAGTTATGATTCATATTAGAACTTACAACTTTTTTTGTACAAAAGAGAGTATGTTAAATTTCATATAGACATGTATTCAACTTAATAAAAACACCATTAATTAATCTTTGAATTATAAATGTAAACGTATAACGTGATTTTGAGTAGTATAAAGACATTTAAAATATCAACAAGGAATGAAAGGAAATCAATAAAACAGGAAATACCAACTCTATTTTCATAATCCCACAAATAGTAAAACATTAAGTTATTCTTTCTAAATTGTAAGTCTATTCAAATTATTTAAGGTATTGTGTATTTTCTTTTTGATTTGTTAAAGGCGAAATAATTTTCGGTCAAAGATGAAAATAATAATAAGTGGTAAGATGGATATAGTAGGCTTCAATTGTGTGAATATAACAAAGAGAAGATAAGTAGCTGCTTCTTTTGAATGAATTTCGCTGATGCATTAGAGCTAAAAATGCTTTGAGAGCTTTTTCGTATCATTATTGTTAATTTAAAAGATTGCAACATGATAAATATTATTTCTGAGCATTATTTATTTGAAAAAATAGAAAGATTATGAAAGATAATTTGACTAGGAACCGTCCTCTAGATGCGACTCTCTCAATTAGCCCAGTTACGTGGAATGCATCCTGATTTGATCCGAAGAATGATAGATAATGTTGCCTTCATCGCAGATCACTTCAGAGCCATCAAGAAAGAGGACAAGGTTTGGCATTTTTCTTGAATAATATTTGTTATAAATCAAATAAGAAAATTAGTGGCCAACTAATATAACTCTATTTTATATTATATGAATCACTTCCTAAAAAGGTGTTGCTTGATTTGTTGAAATATAGCGTATGTTTTAAAGATTTTCAGGACTTCAAATGTTTTACAAAATTTCAGAAGTATTATGGAGTTTATAGTCAGACCAATTTTCTATCTCAACTATTAAATGTAATTTATATTGCATTATAGATCTCATCTGATTGGTCATATGTTGCTAATGTCATTGATCGACTGGTTCTTATTATATTTCTTTTCGTTAACATCGCAGGGACACTGCTGATTATTCAGAAGTCTCCAGTGCTTTTTGATGACAATGAACCTCTGAAAATAGTGAGTGATACTGATTGTGTTCTCATAATTATGTATTATTGTGGATTATATCAGGTAGCAGCTAGTAGACCACTTTCCGGTGACACCTTCGAGAATACTTTTGATGCTAATTTTACGCAGGAAAGCTGGTGGATGCATTTAGGAGGACTTTAAATACTACTTTATACATTGTTGATTTGTATTTGAATACTGTTATTTTAATCGTGAAATATTTTGAAAATTAAGTAATAATTGTATTTTGTTCTAAGTGAAGTATCCTCGGTTCCTATACTTTAAATACGTCAGCTCTGAAGTTCAAACTTGATGAAATAACAATAATATAAGATTGATATTTGCTGTTGCTAATAATTAACAATAAATTGTCACACTCGAACTGCTATATACCTGTATTCAAGATCAATGTAAACATATAGTAGAAGAAACAACGTTTTTAAACCAGTTAAATTTAATTAATCTATAAGATTACAATACACTATGGTATAATTTATGTTAGTATCTAAAAATGTCCAACGATTTATTGGTGTATTTACCTAGAAATTTAATAATTTGTTAAAACCAAGCTAAACGTGCGTAACCTTCCTTAATGTATGACTAAAAACTGTGGAACTATTTGAACTGGCAATGCTTCTGATTTTATTATGATTGGGAAATAATCTGTTGTATGTCCCACTATATAAAGACATCACCGCTGTCCTGTATGGTCTGAGTACTGTCAGAAGTGTAATGCAAAATAAAATTCCACTCAAATGAAATGGAATGCAGAACACAAGAGTGAGGGGAACAGATGTCCTGAAACCATTTAAAAATTAAATTAAATATTAAACAACTTACTTATATTTGTTGTGAAACACATACTACAAACATGCATATGGAAAAGATTGTACTATATTTAATAAAATTTATTATTTTGATGTAAACATGGCTGAAAAGGTAGAATTCTTCCTCACCAAAACTGATCTAAAGAGATTTCACTTAATTAGGTTTTATAAAATGACTAGTGTAATGAAATAATGTTTTTTAATGAAAATAAATAAATCAAAATATTAACTATCTTGGTGAAATCGTTATATCTACACACCTATTCAAAATACTAATATTTAAAGTAATTATAAACTTGATACTTAAATATTCCTTATAAATAACAGAGTGGTAGGCTTAATATCAAATCTCAGAGAAATAGTAACTTATGCAGAAATTATTCTCAGATTTATAACGAAATCTTTACTAATTCAATACAAGAGTCGCATGGGTTTGATTGCAATAATTAGCTGAATTTATCATCTCCACTCATTGCTTAAATTGTGATAAATCCATACTCTAAGATAAAAGTTGAATAAAATTAAAGAATCTATATTTAACCTACTTTATTAAACACAATGTATTCATAAATAATCAGCTAGTATTATGCAAACAAATTACTTTCTAAGAACAATATATGTCCTAAGAATACTTCCGTTACGAAATGGGATAAATAGCTACATATAAAAAGATCAGTTTGTAAAAGTAGAAAATATTTTTTATATATTGTATTCTACATTTGTATTTTATTTGCTGGTATCAAAAATAGGTTCCAAAAGTGGAGAATATCACGGATAATTAGAACTGAACTAGATCCTTAGGAGTCGCTTAGGCTATAAATACAATTCCTTACTGAGATAGTTCTACGTTTCGTTTAATAAGTCGAATAGATGATGAGCATTAACGTAAATTCATTAAATTTAGTCACGCAATTCGATGTTTATAAGAAGAAAGTAATAGCGGCCCTGTTTCTCTCGGAAAATATGGGTATCCAACGTTTAGTGCGTATTTTTGTCTAAGACAATAATCAATGTCGTAATACTTTAAGAATCTCTATCTTCCTAAAATTATGAAATGGTTTATGTAAAGGGAGTGGTACATCCGTTAATAATTGTACACAGCAAGTAGTGTAAGAAAATTTATAAATTAGCTGTACTAATATAAATATAAGTAGATATATTTTTTACCAACTATATTTTTAGGCATTATACCCAAATAAAATCATCAGTAGTATTGGAATTATAAATAATATTACTGATGAGACATTTGCGTTTGAATTATATTCAGAAAGTCATTACCTAGATGGTGCTTCCTTCTTCCAGACGAGAGTGCTCAGTTCGGCTATGACGATGCTAGTGCAGACGGCGATGACGACAATCATGTAGCTAGTCATCAGAAATAATAGGCCACACATAGACTGGCGAGTATACTTTGAAAGCGATAACCGATTTTCCACAAGAACAATAGCCACCCTAAAAATCCAATATATCTGTTTCCAATTAATACGTGAACTGCTCCCTTAAATATTGTTAGAAGTTAAGTAAAGCATTGCTGTTTCCAAACTAATTGTTCTGTAGACTTCTTCAATTCTCATCTCCAAATGGCTCAAATTACAAGCATCACTCGGTCTTTTGGATCGCCTTATGATCATAGCATCAATTAAAACTCAAAAAACAAGGAAACTAGCTATTTACTGTTTATGTGCTCAGTAACGTGTAATAGAAACACAGTAATACAATAGACTATCTGAAATCAAATGCACTACCTATTAAAATTTATTTATTTATTTCGCTCTTTTTGTAACAATCCGTCTTTTAAAAAGACCATTTAAAGATATGGATTAGGAAATTAGTTCATCCAGTTTGCTTCAAAAGTGAAACAACGTAAACATAAGGTAGTAGTTCTGTCAAAGTACACTAGTTTGCGAGTTCATTTTAACCACTATTCTAGTGCCTAAAGAGTCTAGAACAGAATTATTATCTGGCTGACAGTCAAGAGTTGGATAAATCATGCCTGACGATTACAAAGATATTGTTGGACAACGCAATAACAATAATTTGGAAATCTATTTATATATTCTAGGAAATGAAAAGCTGCTTTCTACACAATATTTAAAAAAAAAGCTTAAGAACTCTTTTAATAAGATGTTTTAGTATGATTTAGCTATAAAGATAGAGTTCTGATTTCAGCCCCTTAATAATTACTAAAAACTACCAAATGAAAGTTGGGACAACGTTGGAAACGATTTTACCAAACTAATTATAAGAGAGAGGTGAACTTTATAACCAATATGTTTTTTTGTTGGTTTTTATCAGATTATTTCATTTAACTTCTTACAACAAAGCCTTATAGTGATATATTATTATTTTCGCTTAATATATAGTAAAAATATAAATTATTTACCTTATCGTTGCGTAGGTAGTAAATATGGACACACTAATCGCTTGGATGAGTGCGCGTAGTGACAATATAGTTAAGCCTATATTATTCTTAATAGCAAAAATGTAAGGCTTATACATATTAATTAACTCATTCACTCTAGAATCCATTGTTACAAGTGCTTTTTGATCACTGTCAATTTCGAGATTCAAACATGCATAAGAGACGAAGGTATTCATCACCAGAATAATTAACAAAAATACAAAAATAATAATATTAATTTTAATGATGTGTCTATTAAGCCATGAATTATGACATAAAGTTAGATAATAGAAAAACATTAGTTTAGTCATATTTGCTATAGATAGTTCAAATCCTAGAATAAGCACAGATAGCATGAATCCCCCAGAAAATTCTCTGCTAAGAGTATTGATATTGAGTACAATCTGATAAGGAAAAATGAAAAATGGTTGATAAATGATTCCTGTGAATGTAACTGTTAGAGAGATGAATATAACACTAAATAGCAGATGATACATATATGCCCTGAAATTATAGATCATAAAAACAAATAGGAACGAATTCGACTTTAGTGCATAACTTTATCATTCAGATCAAATTATAATTTGGAATGTTATGTGAAAAAAGTAAAAGAGGTATAAATTTTAATAAATAATATCGTTTGATGAAACTGTTGACAGCTAATAACGTACCTATAAACCTTGCCACTATAGACAATAATTATGTAACTTGTGAATACCATTGCTATAAATGATAGTACACCACATATATTACAAAATAATTTGAAAGGCTCGAAAAATTTCTTTTGATATAAATAGGCTTCGTAGAGACCAGCGAATTCTTCAGGATTTATCATTTGTGTATTACCTAAATGCAACACGCAAAAGTTGTAGCTTTCAATTGCTTATGTGATTATGACGGAATATTTTAAATATAATTTAAACTCAATTTGTTTGTGAATAGATCATGTAACACAAAAGAACATTAATTAGATTGAAAAGCACATGAGATCTTATAAACAACAAGGCTATGGTGGGCGCGAATAATATAAAAATATATACTAATAAGAGCGCTTGCGTTCCACCTCTTCATTAAAAGATGGGTGAAGTTTGAGTAGTATTTGATTACAGTAATACTAATAGTGGTTTTAAACGCCTGAATAAATACATCCTATATTAAAGTTCTAATACAAAATGTAAATTCAGTTAGTATATATGATGTGGCAACTCCTTATGCTAATGTAGATGTGCTGAATATTCTGTATCGGGTCACCACACATTTACTTTACAGCTTCTATAGATTTATTACCTCATGCATCTGGCCTCCACCAGAGGCTCACTGACCTGACCTATATCTCATGTGTATATAAGATCCAGTTTTGCGTTAATAAAGATTCTTACTCCAAGCGAAAGAGCAATCTAACATACAAAGTGAGCATCGATTGTTCAGCGCAGTAGATGTGTCGCTTAAAGTTTCTTTGTAGCATACTCTAATTTCATTCAGTTTTCTTGCTTCTGAACTCTTATTTAATATCCAAAGCTCAATGCACTATCGTCATCCACTTGCACGAGCAAGGAGAGAAGAATACACGGTTAACAAGCTCTGTTTCACGAGAATGGCTGTTCACCGTACTGTGAAACGATAACAAGAGTTTGATATGGTAGAGAATCATGCTAGGAGTGGAGGACCCAGGTCTGTGAATACTCGCGTTTGAAAAAATTGTCAAGAAGAGGATTCTCCGACATAACAAGAGACGATAAGGAAGATAACTTCTGACCTCAATATTAGTCGAACGTCAATGAGGAGAATCGTCAAACATAAAATCGGGGTTCTGTCTATATAAAATCCGTCGAACTCATATTTTGACGAAGAAAATGAAGGTCAATCGTTACGAAAACACAAATAAACTTCTAAACATCGTTCGGCAGAGCCATGATGCGAACATTCTTTTCACTTGTAGAAAAAATTTTCAATGCCAACCAGGCATTCAATAGTCATAACAGTAGGCAATTTCTTCGACGTAGATACCAGACGTCTGAGAAAGCATCCATAAATACCAGAAGCCGTTTTCCGTCATCTGTTATGGTTTGAGCCGAAAAAACTGCATCAGGTAAAACTGCCTTGGTATTCGTCAACAAAAATGTCAAAATTAACGCTAAATTACTAGCAAAACAAAATTTTATTGAAGATAGTACTTCTTTGGGCCTAAAAACATTTAGGATCACAGAATTTAACATCTATATTTAGACACATAAACTTAAAAACTAGACGTTTCATGTAAAATACACAGAAACTAGCTTAAATGGCGCAATCGTTTATATAAAGATTATCCATAAAATATTCAGATTTTATACAGAATTTGGAATTATTTGAAACTCGAATTGTTAAATTAAAAGATATCATGTTTAATATGTCAATACCGCTATTCGTCATACACAATGGTTTCGGAGAAATAGAATTAGGCTGTTATCAAAGGAAATTCTAAAAGTTTCTAATTCCATATCGTCAAAAGCACCACTGTGACTTAGAAATTTAAGCAGTCATTATAGCATTGTTGGTTAAAAATAAAACTTGTGTTGACAGAACGAAGTATTTAATATGTAATGAAGTATTCCCCAATTCAACGAGTCTCAAAAATTGTAGCTACTGGAATACAAAAAGTTATATTTCCTTTATTTCTGCGTCAACTAAGTTTATTATCGATTAATGATGTATAAACTAGAAATATTTGCACAATTTAAATTTGAGTTTAATAGTAGCAATTTTTTTCATGAAGTGAACGAAAGTAGTAAATATTGCACTCTCTTCTATAGCTCTTTCAATTTACGATTCGAGTGATTTCAGACGATCGCATGTTATTCTACAAATCGTAGAAATGAAGTCATCATAGTATACTATAGTGTTGTCTTTAAAAAAATTTGATTCAGTAGTTACAATCATGCAAATTAAATGAATTTTAACAATTCAACTATTTTTCATATCTATAAGAGATATTTTATTCTAAACTCAAGCATATTCATATTATACGGGTATAATAATTAATCAAATCACTATTGAAGAAATTAATTATTTTCAGAAGTACACCAGGTCTAATTCAAAGATGGAAGCATTTGAGAGTAGACATGAAGCATACATTTTTTATTATTACATATACTATTAATTGCATGGTCTTCTAGATACTCGAAAAATATTTGTATGTTGAAAAGGGCTTTATACAAAGACAAAAACATTTTATATCGTGATATTTCTAGACATCCAAAACAAAAATCACTATGTAAATTAAATATTATGAAATATTGTCTAAATATAATATATATTTTAGTAACTGATAGCTTTTCGTATAACATTGTGCCACAAGAAAATGTTAGGATTAAGAGTAACCTAATATGATGAGTGGACAAACAATCGAAGCAGTAATGCCTGTTTGTGTCGGTACTTTAAACAAATTTCACTTATATAATATGTATAAATACAACTAGGAAGTGTAGGAATGCTGAAGGGAATTGGGGAATATTTTCGTGTTTTTATTATGATTATCGGTTCTTATTTACTGATGTATGTACTATATCAGTAGGCTTGGGTAAGCTCTACTTGTGAAATGCCGCACTCTTTCATTTCAGTGATAGCCGGTGTTTGGGTCAAAAACGGACGCCAAGGTCGGGCAGGGACATACATTCCGCTGCTAGTCTGACGATATCAGGCACATTTTGTTATTTTTAACCTCTTTTCCTCATTTCCACTGTCTTATTCTCATCCTTACAACGCCATTTCATTATATTTTCTCATGATTTTGCTTAAATTCTTTTATCCTTTCCCCTCCCTTGTGAAACGCTGCGTTAATAACCTACCATACTCTTCCTGATCCATCATTTTGTACCTCCAGCAAATCCATGATTATTTACGCTTAGTTGATTTTTTCCTTTCACGCTTATACAGATATAGTATTTTAAATTCTTTTTCAATCTTTCTATTTAAGCCTATCATAATTCCAACCCAATTTCTGTTATATTTCGTGGCTTTAATATTGACACACAAGAGAAATAAGTTTAAACCTGTCAATAAAATATAAATTTGATATGCATGAACGCAACTATACTTTCAGAAGAGATTGAAAAATGCATCGGACCGTTTGCTTCTGAGACCTTAATTATTAATAATTACAAATCCTGATTTATTTAATTTTACCTGCCATCATCTGTTCACTTCAGTCGCTTGAGTGACCCATATTCGTGCTTAACACTGACGCCAGTTGACCTTCCGAATTACCAGACAACTGCGAGTGATCTTACACCAGCCACCATTTTCTTGGCATGTCTACCTGGAATACTTTAAAAACTGACACATAGCCAAGAATAGAAAATACTAGGTATTTGATTAATGGAACATAATTCTACTATGCTATTAATTCCTATAAAATAGGTTCTAAAAAAAAGTCATACTATTTATTCCTTTGTATTCCTAATTTTTCATGTTACATTTTCTGTACTAACACAGTTTTACATCAAATTAACAAAATTAGTGATTTTAGAGGTTGCACAGTTTTCAGTTCTTCCACCCATTATCCAGTGAAAAGTGTTAAAGAATTCCATTTCGTCTGACCGAGTTTCCAAATCGATGTTTTCCGGTGACAACAAATTGCGGCTCACTATGCATAGTTACTGAAAGCATCATCCTTAAAAATGAAAATCCGTAAAAAGTGCTTGATTACCGTCGCTATCAATAAAACTAGATTCCGTTAAATCCTATCTCACCACATATTATTCATAAACACTTAAAAGGAATGTTATCTTGATCTATGTGCTATTTCGAGTTCACTAGCTTTTCTTAGTTATTGTCTTGTTATTATTTCTTCTTTGCCTTCACTTATCCTCATTAAATTCATTCTCATGCTCTTAGCTACATGACCTTCAGAATTCTCATCTATCTTGTTCACTTCGGGACTTTTCTATTGGTTTTTCTTTCATTTCACATATTCGCGAGTTTTGCGAAGCAATGAGTTTATCTTGCAAACACTGCTATAATGTTATAACATGTCATTTTGTAAATTTTTCCTTGTACATTTTAAGAATTTGATTGTACTAATAATTGGAGTATTTATGAACATTTTATAGTTTCATGATATCATTCTTGGTAGGTTCATGCGGTTTTTCATAGTGAACATGCGTGGTGACATCAGATCTTATCGCACCTTGACATTGAGTTTTTCAGATTCGACCACCAAATATAAACGCAGAAACTACCTTGTAACTTAAACTAGCTATAAATTACGGTCTCTTTATTAAGCCTATCCTTTTTGATATTCCATGTCCTATCTTGCAACAATAAACAAAATATCTAACGTAGTATTTTAATGCAAACTTTAAAAAATAATTTTATATAGTAGATGTTTTAGATGCGATTACTTGGGTGGCTGACGATATTTATTTTACTACATACAACTTTCTCCAGCAGTTTACTCAGTAAAACTATTAATGCAGATGGAAGCAAAGGTCAGAACAGTTTTAGAGAGAACAATCCGTCATTCGATTTAAACGTCATGAGAATAAAGGAAAATGAATATTATAAATATTTGTTAAATTCTACCCTTTAGGATTCATTGCAATAGATAACGAAAGTAGTAGTGCTAGTTATACAACGCTGTACCATAGGACAACACGATTATAACAGTTTCTGATAATTTAGGCTGATACATTTCTGAAATAAAAATATTGTTTTTAGAATTCCACATTGTGAAGAATATTAGGCACAACACATGCAATTGTCAATGCCGATGTATTCCTGATCTAGATAACCACTTTCTAACTTCGCCACCTGTTAAAATTGTCTCAACAGAGTCGATTGAGACTGAAGATCAACCTACTACTAATCCCAACCTTCCAAGAACCAGTATATCCTTCGAACATGAAGATTTAATTCAAGAAGAAATTACTAAAGCTATTAGCACAACCACACCAGATTCAATGCCAAAGATATTAAGTGGTCCAGAACCCATCAAAAAAGAAGATAATGCACCAGATTCCAAAAATCTAAGTTCGGATGTCAGAAGTAAAATAAATGAACAAATAAAAGCCATGGAACAGATAGAAAATACTCAACCATCTAAACTTTTTTCATATAAGAGAGGAAAATTAGAGGATTCAAATGAAATACTAGAAGAGGTACCTACCGGCTTACAAGAAACTCACCTAAATAATGATACGAAGTCAACTATAGCAATAAAGACAAAAAATCCAGAATTTCTGACAACTAAAACTGTACCATATACAAAAGAGACAGTTAAAACTACTACATTGGGTGGTATCTCCACGGGAACCTTCACTGAGATTTCTACTAATTCGGTAACACCAACAGAAAATGAAACGTCACCGTTGTCCACTAGCACTGCTGACAAAATTTTTTCAATTTCGACCAATAATAACATTGAAAATAATACGCTATCAACTCAAACATCAGTTACTGATTCTGTTCACTTAATCACACCAACAATAAAAACATATTCTAGTAGTAATAATGTGAGTGAACATTTTATAACCTTGCCATCATTTCGAGTTAACGGCACAAATGATATTTCATCTTCAGTAAATATATCACTATCAGGAATAGAAAAGCCGAAAGTACCAGTTATTTCCAAAAAGGAAACTTCTACTAAAGCTACGATTGAGTTATTAGTTGATTCACAAATAACAGAGCAATCTAAAGATGAAACATTCAAGAAGTTAGAAGCTAAGCCTATTCAAAACATTATTCTGGGCTCAACTAATTCTGATAAAGTTGGAGTGATGCTTTCCACAGAATCCATTTCTACAAGTAAAAGTTCGTATGAAACAAAAAAAATGAAGGATATATTAACTGTGATTCCACTTACCGAAGAGCCATCAGCAACAGAAGCGCTCAAGACGAGCATCACTCCTTCCAGCAATTATAGCGAGCATCACTTTGAAACAGATATCGCTGAGATTAAAAAGGATGAACCACATTTGACTAATGAAGAATCGGCGTCAACGGAATCATCTAATATAGAACGAACAACTGTGTCAGAAAAAAGAAACACTTGGACTGCTACAAGTGCTCAATTTGGAAGTGGAATTTCTGTCGTTGATATTAAGAAAGAGATAGGTATAACAGGTTAGTTTTTATATAAAACTTATAACCATTATAGATATTTTCCTATTACTTTATAAAAACCAATATACCAAAGCATATAAAGACCAGAATATGATAAAGTTAAATTTTAGAAAGAAAACAGTTCATTCTCTATTGTACTAAACAAAACATTATTACAGTACATAATGAGTCTCTCAAGGAGCAGCTAAACAAATCATCTACCATCATATCAATTTCGGACTTTGAGAAGGGAGGATCTATTCTTAATGTATCAACTTTACCTAAAACATCAACGTCTACTCCCATATCTATGACTCAAAAAGAAATGTTACCGGAGAGGTGGAAAGAACTAGTACAAAAACTTAAAAAAAAGATTGAAGCTCTGAAAAAGCTTAAAAGTAACATGAAACCTCATGCTGAGCATAATTTAGACCCAAAATTCACAAATAAGAGTCTCAATACAGAAAATTCCTCTATGCCAGTCACAGTAATTAAAGCATCAAAAGAAACGGATTCACAGATTTCCACAAAATTACATAAAGAAGAAATTATAAAACCTGTGGAGGAAATGTCAACAGTGTATTCATTTGTCACTGATTCAGCATTGTATACGACATCGCCTTCTTTAAATAATTTTAGCAAATTGTCTTCTGCTTCTTCGAAAACGAGTACGGAATTTATGGATATATCAACCATTGTTTCTACTGCATTTACGTCAACGACGCATAAACCAGAGAATTCCAGTGTCGATATTGAGGACAAACTAAGTCTAGAAAAAACTTCATTAGAAACAAATACTACAGAACAAATAAACGAAAAGTCAGAAGATACAACAACTATGACTATTACTTCAGATAAAGTAGCAGAAGAGTGGAAAACCACTAAACCAAAAGTATCTGCTTCAGAAGATTCTATTTTAGAGTTCTCCACTTCTGAAATTCATGAAATTAATCATTTAAATAGAACTACTTTATCACTAGAAACTACTTCAGGGGTGCCATTTATTTTAGAAGGAAATACTAAAGTGGGAGAAAATACTACTATCACATCAACAATTAAACCAACTACAACAATTGATGTTACTATAACTACTCCAAACTTTACTGAGCTGCTGATATCTACAAGTGAACCAACTGTAGAGATTGCAAAACTCTCACTTACATCTACAGAAAATAAGCTAATAACAACAGAAGCATATGAATCAACTACTGTTACGACTATATCTGAAGAAAAGGAAAACACATCGGATTCTAAGAAAAGCAAACCATATGTTGATAGATTTTCTAAACAAATAGATACAGAAATAACCAAAGTTGAAAAAATACCAGCCGAAACCACAACGTTGTCAAGTGTTGGTACAACATCGACGTGGTATAAGGTGAATGCAATTGGAGGCTTTGTAACTTCATTAAGGGATTCTTCAGAAGAAATAGAACAAAAGAAGAAAACGACATCAATGCCTACATCTACAGACAGCACGAAACCGTTCGTCACAATTATAGGTGGGTCTTTGATAGCAGATAATACTCACTGTTGTTTAAAATAATTTTTTTGATGTATATAGGATGTTTGGAATAGAACCGGTGTATGTAACTCTTTCTTACTAAAATGCGAAATCAATTATGATAAATTGCTTATGATTTAATTAACTTCAGGAAATACAACTAATGGAACTGAACTGAATGTCAAGATGCCTCTAAACGAAAACAGCATTGCTCCACCAGCTCTTGCTTTTGCAATTCAAAATGCTAAGGCACAATTTAAAGACATCGATAGCAATAAGTAAGATATTTTAAAATCAGTAAAACTAATAAAATACTACATTGAATTTTCATAGAATATTATGCAGAGTAATCAGGCGAAGAATTGTATTGAAGGTTGTGGTTTCAATTAGGGTTGGCATCCCGAGACTCTCGATTCTCCGAATTCTGGGAAATACCCGCCTTTTCCAAAATCTCGAAAACCCGGAAACCTGGTAACTCGACATTTTAGTCTCGAATGCCAACCCTAGTTTCAGTAGAACCATATCAAGGGGATATAGTTTATTTATAACCGTCGTAAAATAAGGAAAATAATATCACCACTTATTTTAAATTATTTCATATTTGGAAGCGTTCATGATTCTGTTACCCGCACCGACGTGCTTACCTCACTAATCTCTGGTCTCATAGGTGGAGCACATAATGTCATGGAGAAAACAAGGAGAATCATTAACACTGCGGCTCCGTTAGTTTCACATCTTATATATATTATCTATAATAGTATACATACAATAATTTATTATTATTATTATTAGTGTTATTATTATTATTATTATTATTGACCTATTGATATGAAGCAAAAAGTCAAAATAATCTACTTGGGTAGCTTTAGATCAGATTCTACGTTATTGACTGTAACTCCATCATCTCACGAATTTATACCTCTTCACGTCGATAAAACAGAAATGAGAAGAGCAGAACAAAAAAGATTACTAGAAGAATCTGCAGAATATGAAAAAAGAATTAGAGAGGAAAGGATAAGGTTGGAACAGGTAAGACTTGTTCACTGTTAGATACAAGTTTACTATATTCAACAATTATGGAGAACTCCAAGCAGTACTAATTTAATCTCAAAAATAGAGTCACTTGTTCATTAATTACGTAAGAAATCTGATAAGCAATCATTTAATAGAACGAATGAGAAAATTCAAATTTTATATGTAACCTCATAATATGTGACACAAGAAGTAAATGGGGATGGTTGCTTTATGATTTTAAAAGTGTTACATAAACTCATTTTGTACAAACAATGTAAGAAAACATTAAGGAATTAATGTCTCCACAATTTATTTGTTAAATGTGTTTATTAAATGACTCTATTGCAACTAGTGGCTAGTAAAGTAGGAAAATAAATGAAATAAAATCATGACCGAGTATAGAAGCAATTAAAACAACTATTACGCCACAGGCAAAACATTTACGCGAAGAAAAGATGAGAATAGAACGACTACATGAAAAAGAAAGGGAGGAGATGCTACGAAAAGAGATATTGAAAAGGAGGGAAGAAATGCAGAGGCAGATGGAAGAACTGAGAGCAGCAGAGGAAAGGCAGCATGCGCAATTGGAAGAGCAAAGGAAAATTGAGGAGGTAACAGAAAGGCAAGCAAAGATAAATGTGAAAATGGTTGGATAAATTTCAGTGTTTGATAAGACTAATATAAAAATCTTGTATATTTGATGATTGAATCCATATGCTTAAAAAACTATCTTAGGAACGACTTCGACTCATAGCGAATAAAAAAGCAGAGGTCGAGTTCGCAGAAATCACTAGTACTACCGATTACAACCTAACAAAGACAGAAAGGGTTCGCTATAAGCTGCGACCATCTCAGGTGGGATTCAAAAGATCTGAGCTTTCCTTACCATCGAAATAAAACAGGAATTTTTATAAAGAAATGTTTAAATTAACTCTAAATAAAAAAGTCATAGTGAAAAATTATGCAAAGTTAATGTGCAATAAAAACAATTTCCAATGCAACCCATTGCTGTAAAGTTTTCAGCTTATAAGAATCAATTTCAGTTTTATTCCATCAAAAACCTCCATTACAATAAGAACTAAAAGACACTAAGAAATTAGTTTCAGTGTGCTGCCATCAGTAAGTTCACTCGGGTATTTAAAATCACGGATCCTTCTGATTGGATTGCGAAGAATTGTCTCTTTGCCAAGAAGTTAGTGACTATTAATTTAAATCATTACAACCTAAAATATTTAAAAAATGAATAGAGAAAAAACACTGGAATAAATTACTTCGCTACAGATACTTCCCTCAAGCCTCATGCTCTCAGATTCGATCACTAATCGAATCCTGCTTCACCTTCCTTTGATTCTCAGCTTTGCAAAATTAATGAAACTTTCATTTAATTTATTTGCTTATTAAAAATATATGGACTTTATTTGTTAATCTTACTACCTACTCAGTATTGTACGTGTGACTTTTTTTGACTGAAACATTCCTGTTTTGTTCTTATCAATTTGAACATAATTATAGTAATAAAAAAATAACAGTAATATGTATAAAAATTCATATAAAGAGTGTTTTATAGACAGAAATAAATCTGTTAATATAATCTAAATAACTGTTTTTTCCATATCCGAAATCTATACAATTATCTCCATAGATGTATTTTTTTAGCTCTTAACACTAAAAATAATTCGTAAAATAGCACAAATTTTGCTCAAGCAGTTTTTTTGATTTACTTGTATTTAAATGTTACATTATGATAGAGCTTTAGACGTGTCAAACAGGTGACTCCTGCACAACAAATGTGCTTCTCAGATTTCAAGTTCGTAAGCTGTCACCAACACCTTTTTGATAGATATGTATGAGTGGGAATTAAAGTGGAATTAAACATTAAATAATTAAAGTTCGATTTCTGATAATCTTGGGAATGGTCTCGTGATTCGCTTTGTACCCGGTGGTATCATCATAGTTGTACTTAGGAACAAATACACTTTATTGGTATCCATTATCAAATAAATCTGAAAGAAAACTGCAAACTTCAGACAATCTAAAGCCTTTGAGAGTATTTTAAAAATTAATTACTAGAGTGTTTTCTAGAATAATCGAAAAATGCAAGTCATTAGCAGTTACTATTGTTCGCTACCCATATGTTTTACCAGATATGACTTTCTATCCGAATAATACTAACAATTTTAATTATTATTTTGTATAATACAGTGCGTTTCATAATTATAGAAGACCCCCCATTTGTCGCTCTAACTCGGGACCCAGTGTTTCAAACTTTGCAAAATTTTCATCCTGAGACCCTGTAACATCGCAAGACCATTTACACTTTTTTCTTCATTGTCAATACATTTTTTTCACGAAGGCAAAAAATTCATTTTTCTATTGTTCCATAATTATAGGGCATTTAGGATAAATACAAAAAACAAGAAAAATTCATAACGGGTAACAAATGACTTCTAATAATTGGTACAACTACCTCTTCTACTAATTACTTGAAAAGTGCGTTCTGTCATACTTGTTGGCAGGTTTTTGAGGTTGGTTGGGTCAATTTTGCTCCACTCTTCTGAAACTGTCTTCTTCAGGTCCTCAATTGAAGACAACTGCCTGTTGTGAGCATAAACTTGACGGGCTAATATTCGCCAAAGATTTTCCATGGGATTTAGGTCCGGTGACCGAAAGGGCCAGTCCATAAAAACTATGTTCCTGCGCTGAAACCAATCCTTTGTACTGCAATTCACGTGGATGGCAGCGTTGTCTTGTTGAAATATGAAGTTCTTCTGAGGGAATCTGTTGTGATAAAGGAGTAGTTGATTTTCAAGGACTTGTTGGTAGTCGACACTGTTCATTTTAGTGGAAACGAAAACTAATTCGAGAGAACCAAACGATGAAAATGCAGCCCATACCATCAAGCTTCTGCCTACAAAGTTTAGTGCAGAAAAAAACTATTTCCGCCTCCTCAAATTTCTCCAGTTGGAAGTAAATCCGTCTGGACCATTAAGATTAAATTTCTTTTCATCGTTGAGGATGACCTTAATAAAATTAAGTCTGTACTGAAAGGGCACACATATATTGAAAAAAAGAACTACCTCAACCCATTTCAAAGTCCATGACATGTGATCTGCTGTTAAAATGAGACACTTCCTCATTCTTTCCCGCCTGATGAATGGATTTGCCTTCAGTGCCCCACAAACTGTTGTTTTTGACACAGTCGGGCAGTAGTTGCTTCTGATTTCATCCAGAGTGGCCGTGCTATTTGATGCCATTATCGTTATCCTTCTTTTTCCCCTGTTCCCAGCTTTGATGGCCTTCTTTGATTATTTTCGATTTCATATTCATGAGAACCTCTCAGGAAATTGACAACGACCAACATCAGAAAATGCCAGAATTTGTTCCTTTTCGGTATCGTTGAAGAGGGAAGCACGAGCTCTCTACCATTTTCTGCACTGATCCACAAAGGGATATTTGCCTCGTGATATTCTAATTTTAATAATCGAGTATCCTAAGTGCTCTAAAATTACAACACGGTGAAACCAAAATTTATGGTGTTGGGAAAAATCGTATTAATAATCAGAAAAAAAGTTTAGATGATCTTGATGATGTGACAGGATGTCAGTGTAAAAGTTTTGAAAAATTTTAAACACTGGGTCCCAAGTTAGAGCGACAAATGGAGGGGGGGTCTTATAATTATGAAACGCAGTGTATATATCAAACAACCAAAGATTTGTAATTTAATTATATATTATGATGTGCTGCTCGAAGTGCATTGAAGACTTCTCAGCGCATCTACGACTACTTCTCATTTAGTAAACTATTCTTTTCCGGAGACGGCGAGCGGCCTCCAAGTCTCCGAGGGTAATCCCTCGACCTGAGAGACTGAAGGTGAGTGGCACGTCAGAGGAATGACACGACCTCACCCAGGAGGATTCCGTCCACTCACTCGGCTTCTAGTCACAACACCTACTCATTTACTTGTAGGCTTATGTCACACGACATCAAAGGAGACGCATATCTTACAAGTGTTTATTGAGAAAGCAGGGGTTCAACGTAAATTGTATTGAGTTAGGCCTTCTTTTTGAAGGAATAAATCAACTGTTTCAGTGTTTCAAATCTCTTTCTCTCACTCTTAATGCATGTTTATTTATATTGAGTACATTTATTAAATTTAAGTTTATGCCTACACTAAAGCGTAACTACTGACATTTTATAAGTCTTTTATAGTTTTCTTTTATTTTTCTGATAATTTTCTAATGAAACAACATTGTTTAAGCTTTTATTGTCGGTACTATCACTTTTTGAAAACATCTATTAACGAAATATGGTTATCTAGTCAATATATTCGCTCGTAAATAAATACAGTTGATCGGAATTAGGCAGTGGAGAAAAAATACCACGCATTTCAAAGCTGGAAAGCATACTTGAGCCTTATACGTATTTTAGTTCTCAGACACCCTTATATGTACTTAAATGTGACTCTCACTATAAGTCTTCCTTGACAAAGATTCTTGGATAGAAATTGTCACCCATAATTTGTATAAATGTAAGGCACTAATATGTTAATTAAGGCTTTTGTTAATCCAATGTGCCCAGATATTTTTCGTACTTTACTTTGAGATTTCTCTCTATCTTGACATTTCTACAGAAAAATCTACAACTTTGAAGTTCAAGAGTACGCAGTTTGCCTTTTTTAGAGAAGAAAGAGCACTCTATTCTATATTTCGCATGAGAATCTTTCCAAGACTAGAATATTGCTGTCACTACAAATGACATTCTGTTAGTAATAAAATACTGGATTTCCATTGTGAAAAAATACAAGATATCAAATGGGATATTAGAAAACTTTAATCTACTCCTCCTATCTTTCTTTTTTTTTTGAAAAACTTTTCAAAACTGCTAATAAATGCATACAGGTGATTAGTTACTTAAACATTGGCAAACTTAGATGATAAGAAACAAATAGAATCATTATTTTTAAAATAAATCGTATTTTGTCCAGAAAAAAACATTCTAATAAATTTTTTCTCCTAAGCTATCCAATGAACAATAAAATGTGAAATTTAACCCACGAACAACGTCCTACTAGAGCTCGAAAATATTTGTCGGTAGATTGCCAACAAGTTTTGTTTAATTGAATTTATCAATCGTTCATCATTATTGTTTTGCGCTTACACAAAAAGTCTGTCTTTAGTGATATAATTTTTAATTTAGTATACAGTAAAATTATACAATCTTAATTTATTAAATATAAACAAGTAGTTTGAAATATTTATTTAAATCGTATTCACCGGAAGCCATCTTGGCTCACAGTCAGTAAGTGAATAATTAAAAAGTAAGTATATTAAGCATTACAGCAAACTGCGTCCAAACCCGTGAAAGCGGACTTTGTCAATATGTTAACATTTTTTGTCTCTAAAGAATTATAATAATAATGACATTAATACGAAGAAAAAAATTAGTAATCACCAGAAAAACATATGCGCTTAATTATTTAATAACTATTCACTTTTAGGAATATCGTTCAAACGAAATTGTATATTGTAGAAGTATTTGAAGCAAAAAACTTTAGAAATAATCAGAAGAACCGTTTTTTAATAGATAGCAGCTGAGCGCATTTTGGACAGTAGTGATGTACGTCTTTGCAGGAATCGAGACAAAACGGTACGAAGGCCAGAGGGAAGAAGAAGAAAAGTACTAGAATACAAACTATCCACGTCAGGGTACCGCTCACGAACGTCTGCTTCGTAGTCACATTTTGCTGGAAGAGAAGAAGAAATTACGATCGGTTTTAGTTACAGTAACATATGTGTATTTAAGAATACATGCAGGTGTGATAACAAAATTGTAGAATTTAGTTGTTATCCAATTACACTATTCTGAGCCTATTCATCGCTGTAGCAATTTGAACACATCGGTATAAATGTAAGATGGAATAAATTATGCCTCCCTGTTAAATAATTCAGAGTCAATCGTTTCTGCCGACAACTCGAGTTTTTGTGCAAATATGCATAAGCTTGACAGGTGTTTACACACTGTACATATCACTAATTTGAAATTATAATACTGGAGTGCTTATACTGAAAGAATAGCCATATTATAGTTTTCACTATATCCTTTCTCAAAATAAATTACTTATTATACTGTAAATTCATTAGTATAGTTAATCACACTTGTCTCCATCAGAAATATTACTAGTATATCTCATTTGCAAATAAAAACTTTAAAAAAGAAATAGTCTTCATTATATCTATTCTATAGTATAGGACTATTAATTTCAATATTGGAAGAATCAAAAATAATATAATTAGGGTATCTTAGCAGGATGCTTCATCTTATGGTCACAAGTTAAGGACCCAATTTATTTCGATTAAGAATATCCTATCGATTCGACGAGCGAATATGTAATATTAGGATTGTGATATACAAATAGTTGGCCAGGAATTTAAAACAGCTACCTGTAAACTATTAAAATTAAGTTGTGAGCGATACTATAATTTCCATCTCTGAATTAGATATCGCAATATTTTCTCAATCGATTTTTTCTTTAATACTTTTTTAATTGAAAGGAAATTAAATTCTTTGATAGAAGTAATTTTCAGGCTCAAAAATAAGATGATTGATTTTCCAAAAAATATCTTTTTTGAAAGATTATCACTTAGGGAAGAAGGAATAGTAGTTTTTAGTCCTCGTAATGCAATCTTTAGACAACAGTAATTAGGGTCCAGGTATGCTTGCAGATCGACCGATAGAGAATAACAATGTTCCAAAATATAATTTTAGTTTTTAAAAAATGAACTAAAAGATAGTGACTTGATGATCAGAACTATCTTTCAGGCATCTAATTCTCATCGAATCAATATATTTGAATCAAATTAGTTTCACAGAAGTTTAGTCAACAACTTTAATGCTATAAATTCAATAGAGCGGAACATTTATGAAAACAAATATAATAATGATGGATTCTAGGTATTTTTGCGCGAAACATCTACAAATTTGTCTCTCGATGTCCTGTGTGCCTCCATAACAGATTTGCACGATTGGAATTTTAATGCGATTAATATGAAATATGATAGAATCGACACGCATATGATGAGTGAGCAAAAAGCAACAAAAAAATAGAAAATGTGGAAAATTAGGTTGAAAACACTAGAGAGGGATGAGAAAAGTATTGGAGGAGGAAAATAATTTAATAACTGACTCCACATTTTTCACAGTAGGTGATGTAAGGAGAGAAGGTCGGCGCCTCCTTCACGTTGTGAATAACAACGATGTGTGTTGTCTGAAGTGGTCTATTCAAAGGAGGATTTTGCATCTGTGACTGATGCTGTACGGAATGAAGTGTGGCAGGATTCATTTGTGTTGGAGCAGGTCCACTTAACGGGGCGAAAGGTGGTGGTGAAATCTTATAGGACGAGCTACTTTCCTAAATTGAGTGTTAAATATATTCATATAGATTTGCTTACAGCATATTTTTTCGTGCTAAAATTCATGATAAATGTATTTATTAGGAATAAGTATAAAAACAGTTTGAAAACAGATGTTATACCAATGTTACCTTTTGTTCATTTTCATTATTCTGTTCCTTATACGGTGGAGGTGGACGTGGAGGAAAATATGAAGGAGGGGGCGAAGACATCTAAAATATGTCTCTTTAGTTGCAAAATAATACGTTAGTTTCTATAGGTTTTGTATACACTCCTCATTCACGTTTTCTGCTAATAAATGTTGTATTCCAACTATTGCAAAAGAGAAATACGAGAACATTTGTATAAATGTAATTAAAGCACTTCTTCAGAAAATAAGTGGAGCAGATTCACGATTATTAATCAAAATGCATCTAATTAACAAGTAGATTTTCTATTTTTAGTATCAAAATTTAAAAATTCCTTTCAAACTGAAGTTTATTTTCAATGAGTAAAGATGTGATCTCCCTTGTACAACTGCGTTGCTTATAGGTGAATTTTCACATTGTGTTACTTTTAAACCTTTGTTAATTATAAAAATTGGAAAATAGAGCATTTATATGAACTTAACCGAAGGAACACATAACAAAGGAGGACATTTTGTCTTTCATGAGAGTTAAACGAGACAATAATACTCACCAACACATGCGGAAACATTATTTGCTTTTTATTTCACCTCAAAAACGGTTGATGTGAATTTATAACACCGACTTAAAATATTCAAAATATGCGAATTTTTCCCCATATTTCTACAGTATAATTATGTTATCATGAAGTATGTACTTATGTGTGAGGCAAAAACTGACAAAAATATTAGTTTTGAGATCTATTCATTTCCGCTATAACTTGTAGAATACACAACTGTATATCCAGAAAGATTTAGGTTTTTGTCAGGTTCCCAGGTTACCCACAGCTGGCCATGGTGACATGTGTTAGAAATCGTTTCAGCATTTGCAACATTTTTTAATTATTGTGTAATCATCAAAAGTTGGCCTCTGCTTTTTTTGCTAACTCGACGAAAACATACACTGGGAAGTTAATACACACCAATTAAGAAGTGGGGGTAGTGAAAAATAAAGATGTATTTTAATAGTAAAAATAAAAGGACGATGGGAGGGTCCGAGTAAGAAAAAAGGAAGCTGTCGACTTGCTTTCGAATCGAACTTGTTCAAAAAATTGGTACACGGATCGAAAGTGGTACGCCGATATAAATGTCTTATTTCTCAAATAGTTGCAAACTACATATTAATAGAAAAATAGAAGATTATTGGTTATGACAAAAGATTTTCGTAAGCAACACTCCTCCTTAAATTTTGTTGAAAAATATAAATTTCAATAGGTGTCCATAATAACAAAACCATGTTTTTCATAGCTCCCAAGAAATCAAGAGAAAATAGCTGTATAAATATATCTGGGCATACACACTTGAATAATTAGCTTTAACTAAGCATGATAGGAAAATGAAATAAAAAGTAAGAAGGGAGAGATAGTTTTACCCGAAATAAAAACCGTAGTCAGGAGAGTATGCCCATTTTTATATTTCATATTTCCTGTTAAAGGTACAATGAGAGTTGAGCAAAAATTTAAATAAGCTCACCAATGTGTTCTCGTTATCTCTATGAAAATTTTAAAAATAATTCGAAAAATTCGCTTGGCAACTTATGAGGACCCTTTAAACATCTAAAACGTAAATATAGTTATTTAATAAGTTAGAACTCTAGCTTATTTGTTAATTGAAATTCAACGCATAACTATGTTATAAATCATAGATATCTTTTGAAATTAGTCGAAGTAATTATCTTACTGATAGTTGTGTAGAACAAAGATCATTATTTGCGCTAAAAAGAGCTAAATACTTTGACACAAAGTGTTATTGCAGTCAAACTATGAAAGCTTTTCACTTAAAGATACTGAATTCTAGGAAAAGTACACAAACGAATTTAACATTGAAAACATTTTTCACCTTATGGTAGGTAATTTTGACGTTATTTTAACCATTGAGAAAAAAGTTCACTATTCATGATATACTTAATATCGTTACAAGTAATTAGATCGAAATACTCCTTGCCGAAAACGTATCTCGATCAGGAATCAAGGAAGAAAAAGAATGCGTGAGATTCGAGAAAAAAAAGGATAGATAGATATAAGACGAACTATTAAAGAGAAATATATTAAAATTATGATTTGATAACAGATATTTTTCCGAATATTACAGGAAAGCATCAAAAGAGTTGGCAATAAATCCGGAGAATAAACACTAAATTACTCATCGAATGTTTATGACTACGTATTATCAGATATGAAGATAATTACATTAGGACACTGGGCCAGTAGATAAAAACATTAGATGATCACGAAATGAAATATAGAAAAGAAAAAAGAGAGAAACTAGAAGGAAGCAAATAAAGGTGAGATTTTTGCTAATGAAGGGTAAACTGCACATGTGTTACCATGCATGATCGGCGATCGATTGTCATGAAAAACAGCAAACAGGTTGAGCATGTGTTCGACTGAACCCTAGAGAACTGCGTCACCAAGGCAGGACGGAAAATGAAGCCTAATAGTGGATAGACAGCTATACAGAACTAAAAGACATGGCCAATTAAGTATAGGTAAATATTTATACAACGTCTTCACAGCAATGAATATAATTTAAGCATCAGTGATCATATTTAATTTATTCTAGTGGAATAATGCTTGGGAAGGTTTATTTTAGCACACTTGTGAAATTAGATCCATGTCAACCAACATTACGAAAACCACACAATATGCTATTTTTTTGGTATAATACATCTTTTCTAAGTAGTTCACATAAAATAGAAGAGAAAACAAAATGTTTGATTGATAATTGTATAGCAATTAGGAACACTATTAACGAGCTTTGCTTCCTTCAGCGTTTTCGACAATTATATAAACGTCTGTTAATGAGAACCGAGCAGCAAATAACAGTTAACTAGTATTTTGGATGGAATATAGTCGTTTGGGTGGCATTAAAATTTACAGAATGCCGCTCTGAGGCCATCGTTCTATTGCATTGATTAGGTTTTAATAAAAACCAAGCAGTTATTTTACCACTATTACTTGGGTAAAGTAAACTAACATAGAAAAATATATTAAATAGGTTATGAGAGGGTTGATTATGAGATAGCAGAAGTTCACTATAGAGGTTAAGTTCGGTTTTACGCGGAGTATACGATAGCGGGGTGCCTGAGCAAATAACTAGGTCACTCTACCAATATTACCATTCAAAAAAAAGGTGATTCCCATTGGAAACATATCAACATTATAATCGTTTGAATTTCTTTAAAAAAACATGATTCATAGTAAAGCTACCATTGCTTAGATAAGACTCACATTGATACGTCGTCGTCTGTAGTTGCGTGAAAAGTAAATAATGGTAAATAACGTTTCAATAGGTCAAAGTAATTCCATTATGAATCATAAGCAAGAATGTAATTATAATTATATTCACTTTACGCAAAATGTAGATAATTTTGTTCTAATGGTTTCCTTCATGAAACATATTTGAGCTTAGCGTTAATTATCCGACTGTCATTTGCAGACATACAATGTTTGTTAAGAGATCATGTTGACTTAGAACAAAAAATGAATCATTTATCGAGATATATATTGATACAAAGACGTGGTGCGAACTGACAAAAGACGACCACACATACCAAAAAACTATTGTTTTCCTTACTTTGAGTGGCATAAAATAGGGGGTGGAGCAAAAATATAGTCAACAAAAGGCACAACTGATTAATATAGCGTTCACCGCAGAAAGAAATCTACATGATATGATCGTTATTTGCTAACGAGTAGATTTAAGTAACAATAAAAGTTGTCTCATCATATACAGATTTATACATATATGTATTTATATTTGCACATATTTATTGGCTAGAAAACGACTATCAATGACTATTCCTAGAGGTGAAAATATGTATGAAAGATTCTAATTCTACGCTGGAATGAGTAGATAAATATCAGACTTGAAATAATTTCGCAATATCAATTGTAGATTTGGTGGTGAAATGAGTGAGAAGGAAGTTTCTTTGCACAAATCACATATTACATGCATAGAATGGCAATTTAGGGGTGAAATGATTAAGTTTATTAAATACATCAGAGTGTTTACATTGTGCATCATCGAGTAGCAAAGCATCATGAAAAGAGAAATTAGCAATGATGGATTTACGACGAGCAGCTTCGTCAAATGTGCAACGATACGGTTCAGTTGATAGGAGATTGGATGAATGTGTTGATTCGTAGCTAGGAATCCTTGCGGACGATGAAGCCTGGCTACTAATGGGCTCTGCTCATAAATAACTAGCCACAACAACATTCAGAGCGGATATCTCAGAACAAGATAAAAGTTAAAGTCACTTGATTATATCATTTTCATAGGGACTACTACTCTTTAAAATACTTGGAAACAGTACTTTGGACTTTAATTAAGAATTCAACGAGTGAATTTAAAGTGCATTCTAGAGATCATATTTAAAACTGCAAAAACTAGTTGTGCATTGAGAAAATTATATTCATTGGTGGCTGGCTATGAAAAAGCTGATTATGATAATCAGAAAGGATAAAACGAAATACGTAATATTATAATAAGACGATAGAAATAGAATTAGACATTACAGTAAGATAGGAGAAAAAGTAGAAGCAGGAAATAAATAAAAACTGGAGCGGGAATAAGAGCAAATAATTAAAGAGCTGTGCATTTGTTTACCTTTTTACCTATAGAATAGAGTCATAGTTGAGTGGAACTGATGTGTATGACTGTGTATGACTGTGAATGAGCAGATAATCGGTCGCTAAAGTCAAAAGTGAGATACGAATGCTGGTTAGGTGACGGTGAGTCATCGATGATGGCATATCAAACTGATCGATTCTCACACTGAATGTAAGGGTGTGCTATTTTAAATGTCCTTAAATTGTTAGTAATAATTCAAATTCTTGAGAACATTGGAATTAATTCAGATAAATAATGGAATAGTGTCATAAATCTTATTTGACATATGCAAAATTTAATTCATACGTTCTAAGTAATTGAAATCCATCGCGAAATATTTATATGAACAAAGATGAACAAACAAATTTAAAATTAAGAGAAAACAAAACTGAAAGATCAATGTGTCTGTCGCATAATAAATAAGTCTATATCACAAGCTTTGTTGAGGATGAACGTCCTCAGTTTTAGCGATTATATTAAACTACTTCAAATGTATAGTGCATATATGCCTCTATTAAAATATAAACTATGCGTGGCAACACAGAGTATTCTGACTTTTACATAGGTCATAGAAGTCAAAGAAGCAATGGTATGTGTTTTAAATAATATGACAGAAAAGGTAGAGAAGACTAATATATACAAGTTGAGGGAGAGAAAGAGAAACAGATGGTGATGAAGAGGACGGATTCAGGATGATGCTAATATCGTGTTGGTACACCTAGTGAGAACCACTCAAGCCGTGTAGAATATGACCCCGTAAAATAAATACGAGTCTTAATACAAATAGATCGACGGTCTCCTATTGAGTATCCGATAAAGTAGTCGACAACCGGTGTGCGCGTATGACGCGAATATCCATCTCTATCTCTCTCTTTTTTCTTCGTGTTAGCACTTTCTCTTCAACGCCTATAACAAATCACTATCCATACGTTATAAGAACATTCCGGAAGGTAATGGTTTTTATGAGCTCTGATAATAAAAAAAGATGGAGAATAAAGGAAATATCGGGAACGAGTCTCTTGGCGGGTTATGCTGTTGCTGGCACAGCTGCCTGTGAGTAATTCGCACACGCCATCTGTCGCTTTGTCTCGAAAATGGTTTGGTAGGAATTCCCGAAACATTCCATTTCAGTGGAATTGCACAGAATGGAGAAATGCGAAAGATAGGTTGAGAGATTAATATAAATGCCAAATTGAACGGCTATTACAATTCTCAGCACATACAAATATGCGTAGGTAAATATATATATAGAATGAATAAATACAATATTTGAAATATCCTATATCATTTTTCAAGCAAATTATTTTCAATCTAGTGGGTCGCCATGGTGAGTAAAAACTGCATTGCATATGGGACTGAATTTGAGAATGGGGAAAGTAAGCAATTGATGTAAGAATCTAGTGCTGTAAAGCTCTAATTATAGTTATTAGCAAATTTAAAAAGTTATAGATGTTCCAAAAAAAGTATATTTCTTTTCTGTAATATAGGATATGTAAAGGATTTTTCGAAAATCTCTTCTAGATAAAATTTCACTTAATAATGGCAGATTTCAAAGTGATGAGGGATGTAGTAATGCTTTCAAACCTCCGGATGGAAATTTCAGGTCGCTGGTCGTAAAATCAGCTCGGATTCAGACAAACACACATCCTAAAAGGGAGGATGCAGTGTCAACAAACTTTTAGTACGTAAGAATTCCACTTTGTTCTTCAATACTCTAATATTAAAGTAATTTATATTAAGCATTGTTCCATTACATATCCTAGAACACGGAAAAGTTCTTCTTTTAAATCAGCAATAATTTTAAGGTCAAAATAATGGAGTTAAGAATCCTAAATAAAAAAAAAGAACGTCAACAATAATGCATTCCACCACTCTTACGATTGAACTGATTGATAAAATTGAGAAATTGATTTGTGCTGTTGTTTTCATGCATATTACTGACTAGGTTTATTTTTGATTGTTAGTCATTCTATTCACAAGTGACTTTTTTCGTAAACAATATTAACGACTAACTGTGCGGACTGTAATTTTTCTGAGTAATAATTATGAAGGAGGGAAATCATCAATAGAAGTGAAGCAAAAGTAAAATGACGTCATGGAATCTTAACCTAAATTTTATATATCTGTTTTACTTAGATTTACAGTAAACATCATCTATATTCAAAATAATAACATAGTTGATCTGTACTAAACAATATAAAACAAAAAGTATCTAGGCTTAATGATGGAAAAGGAGCGTAATCGTTGGGAACAAAATGAGTATGAAAACTTAGTTTGGTATAAACCTGAATTTAGCCTTATATAACCTAGGCTTTACGAGTTCGTTGGATCTGTTGTTGAGTAGAAGTCAGCGATGTCTTCATTACACCAGGAGGAAAAAACACCTACAAATTCAGCTCACAAAATGCATACATATTGTATGAATTGTTTATTTTGTCTTCAATATTTGTTCTGAGTGACCTTTATTTTTTAAGAATAAAGAATACATTCCATGTCATTATTTTCCAAGGCTTACGCCATGTATTTCTCTAGTACAGATTCATAACTCACATTGGCTACACGTTTATGGCAAATCAATTCCAGGACTCCTTTTCGAATAGTCTTATTAACTGTTACATATATTAAACAGACACAACCTAAACCATAAGAGCTGTATTTGTTAGATAATAATAACTTAAAAGAAAATATCTTGCATGTTTGCAGAGTCACAGAATATACTTTCATACATTTCTAAGAAGAACCAAGTGATAAAAGGTGTTAGATACCTGTACTTCAAAGCTATATCTTTTGACCTACCACTACTATTCTGCCAACAAAGCTGTCCAAAAAGTACTACCCAGTTAGGTGTTGAGAAGAACTGCATAAATACATAAATATATGCCGCAATCGCATTGGAGAAGCAAATTAGACTGGCTTGGAGTACAATCTAAAACAATCCTCTTAAAAAAGTCAAAGCATATCATCGTTATTCTAATTGCTGTAGCTTATTAGAATGACACTAAACGTATTTATATATGAAAGACTCAGAGGAAAAATAGGAATGACAGTCACTAAAGATATGCTGACTGTATAATTTATGAACGTATGACTGTTGTTCAAAATCATATAGAGTAGCAGCTTTTCTCTGAATTTTTCACATCGTTGAATTATTCCCAACATATCTTAAAAATACTAGTAGACATAATGACGGTTTTTTGTCTTTGTTTTTTTTTTGGCAAAAGAATTAGTTGTAAAGAAAACTACTCATTAAAAAGCATTGACTTTTAGGAAAATTAGTGTGCTTTATCTAATTTATTAATGGATTTGGTATAAATATTGCCTAACTAATGTGATCAAAAACATGTATTCTAAGCTACAAATACCATGTTTAACCGGAACATTAAGAATAAATCGGTTTAAGATTATGTTTGTCTGGCTTTTGAAAACGACGAAAATCCCGGATTAGTTTAGGGATCCTTATAAAACTCATTTCCTTCTGGACGTTCGAGTAAATTCCACTGCTTGTTTTGCAGAGTCGATATGTAATAGTACACAAATAGGCATAGAGTGGCGTCGTGCCCAAAGCAACTATGCAGTTGTTGATAGTATGAGGAAAATTGGTATACAGGGAACTCTGAAAAAGAGTTCATCAAAAAGCAAACGGCCTCAAGCATTTTTAGTTGTGCACAAGGATGGAAGTGCTTCTCCATCAAAGGATAGATAGATATTTTATGCTCCTATGAAGTGAAGAAATATTTTCCCATTATATATTCTAGAATATGGTTCAAGTTTCGGAAAGAAACAATTTAATATGGTGGTTTGTTCTAAATTAGTGATTAAAGACCAGCAAATTCACCAACTTGTATATAAAATAATAAATGTAATTAATTCGTACCTTATTGTAATATGACACAATAATAAGTTATCTCACCTCAAGGCCAATGAAAGGGTCGAAAAACCAGGCACTATATTTAGAATTAAAAAGTACGGGTTGTGTGAAGCCTACGAAGAAGAGACAGTAGACGATGGGAGCAGCCTGGATGAAGCAAACTTTGTTGCCTTCGAACAAGTAGTGCAGCACCCTCTTCTCTGACAAGTCAAAGCATCGATTTAAGGCGAGGATGACGCAGGTGAGGCAACAACAGCACCAACAGCCTGTAACAAGCTATTATTCGCATCTTCATTTATTCTTCTATTTAATTTACACAATGCCTGAGTCATAATACTTCCCACATCAGCATTTATATCTACTGGTATCAGTATCTACTTAAGAAAAGGAAATGTCAATTTCAGAATTACTAATTAACGCCTTAATAAAACACTACCAGTTACGTACTCATTCCTATACTTCCTGATATGAATATAAGATTTGGATGAGTACAGTATACCGCTCCATTAAATGTAAGATATCCAGTGATAACAGAATTTACAAAAATACAGCAGATATCGGATATACCAAGAATCAACATTATTTTATAACATGAATTTCTGATTAAATCCTTTTTCAGCATAACAATCAGACAAGGAATATAAATCATCTGGAAAACATGATCTTCCTATTCCCTAATTTTTTTGCTATTTCCGTCCATTATTGTCGCTCTAGTGTTTTCTCATGATAATGTTTAAAAACATTTTCCAATGAGATAATTGCTGAACAATATTCCAACTTCAGGTAAAAATAATAATTTAAAATATGCATTCTTCTCTACTAATTTTGTATTACCTCAAGAATAATTCCACTGATGAGAAAATATATTCCCAGAGGCTTATTCGCTGTTCCTTCAATGTACCATTCATCTTCAGTTTTTGCTGAACAATTATATAATTCCATATTTGGATGCCCATTCAAAAAGTAGTGAAAGAGTCCGAGATGCAATTTAATTTCTGAAAAAAGTTTATGGGTAGAAAAATAGAAATGAAACTCTACTATCTTGTAAAAATTCACAGAT
Organism: Heterorhabditis bacteriophora; assembly: GCA_964036235.1. Taxonomy (NCBI): domain Eukaryota; kingdom Metazoa; phylum Nematoda; class Chromadorea; order Rhabditida; family Heterorhabditidae; genus Heterorhabditis; species Heterorhabditis bacteriophora. The sequence continues at coordinate 9,295,512 of OZ038425.1, read as the reverse complement.
TGTTTTTAAGCTGTTTTATCAATGTGTTTTAGTGCTTTAAATTTTGGTAATGCTTATATAGTTATGTGAAAAAATTTTGCTCTTATAGAATGTGTTTTGTTATATTTGGAATAGGTTAAAATTATAGGAATAACTCTAATTCATTAAATGCGTTTTATTTGAAACAACGGCATGTTTATTTGCATTAAAATGTCCATTGCAGATGTACGATACAAGAATGCAATTTTCTGAGCATCACCTAGAACCCTTTAGAAATCATTTTTTCTACTAATCACATTGATCGTAGCAATTAAACTGATTGAATATCTGTAAATCTTAGTCGGACGCCTAAATGTTTTCCCCTAGTTCCGTTAATCTTACTTTACCATAAACGCAAACTGATTTCGTGTTAAGCGAAAAATGACTCGTCAATAAAAGCATCGGTAGAGGTGCTCTGCTTGAGGGCACAGGCCCTTGTCCTTCGTCCACGAGAAGATTGCCAACTCCGAAGCGATGTTAGCAGCAGAACAACTGCTCTACGGAACGAGACCCACGACAAAGCTCAGTTCAGGGAATACGAAGATCAAGAAGACATTGAAAACCTATGTCAACCTAACTCAATGGCTTAGAATCTAATTTATGGTAAAGAGGTCATATAATTATAGCTAGCCACGATGAAGGGATATTTTAATTGAAACGATATCCTATATAGCATAGTAATTTATCATCATTGAACAAATATTTTAAAGAACTTTGGCAGGAAATTAGTTTTACATTTCTATGCGAAAGGTTATTAGACCAGCAGAATTCTTAAGATCGATAGAGAGAGTATCTATTTTCTTTCCCATCTATACATTAGGTGTCAAAATGGGTTATATATAAGATTATGCTCATCAACAGGATATTAGTATTCACCAAACATAATGGTAAATCCAGAAGGCAGATGTACGAAGAATTAATTAGTTCAGGCGATGTATTAAGACGGTTCCTGCAATCAGCTAAGGAAATTAGATTAGAAACTGAATACATTGTGACCTTTTAAACGTAAAACTGCTAAAATTGTATTGCAGTGACTATTGTAAAAATGTAGCAGAATCACAAGTTAAATAAATATATAAAAAATAATTGAAGTAATGGTAAAAATAGGGATGAATAACATTTTTCACTATGAAATTTTAACGGCTTCCAGCTAGGAGAATACTAATATATGAATAGAATTTAGGATTACTCTAGAAGATAAAAGCATTATTGCTAATCAGGTGGAAGTATCTTTTATAGAATAGAACATGTAAATTGCCAACATTATCTTACAATATAAATACTATTAATCTTACATTTAGACACTTATACATTTCACTTTTTATCCTAACAATTAACTACGCATTAGCCATTTTACCGTCAATAGGAATTAGCCACTGTGACGCATTTTTGTTTTGGTAGCATGTAAGCAAAATAATAATTTAGTCGCACAAAGATCAATTCTGGAAATACAACTTTTATACCAATTTTCATATAACTACCACTCACCAACTGGGATATTGCCCACAGTCATCAGAATGATTGAATGCACAAATCTTGTATTACCAAAAAAGATTAGTTAGATTTTTAGATCTTCCCACTAGTATTTTTTAGACCGCTGCTTCTGTTATAGGTATTAACGCCCTGTCGGGACTACTTTATTTCTGATTGTAGCCGAATTTGATGATACAGTGTCATAAAGCGCATAGCTTTAGATACCTTTATATAACATACGAATTTTTATATATGTTTTTCAACCAAAAAACTTATAAAGTAAAAATACCCAACCTATTAATTTACATATTACAATTACATTGAGTTTAAACAATGTTAGCTTGAGCATTAGTTGCAAATATTTGCAAATTATTGAACGTGTTTAAATAATAATATGAAAGTACTAGCTTCTAAGCCTAAGCGATAAGAAAGCAAACTTTTGTTTTCGACACAACTTATGGGTTTTTACAGCCAGCTTCATTATAATTATTTATATAGTGAAATGAATTACGGTGCATGTTGGACACTAATATTAATATATAGTAATATTGTATTGTATGTATGTTCCCATTATTTTAGAAAATTCATCTGAATATTTGCTTAGCAATAATTAGATTAGGTTGACCCACGAATTTCTCACCAAACCCCTTTTTTTGTGGAAATAATAGTCTTGTTAATTTTCCAAAGAATAACAAGGTGTTTGGTAGAAACAAAATTTTTTTAGTGCACCTATAAATTAAAATGAAAGTAGCAACTGTTATTTAAAATAATCAGTAAGGTTGTTAATTTTAACTTAGAGCAATATTAAACTAATCAATCAGTATTCCTGGACATTTAAATTAGATTTATTTGGATATGAGACCAGTTTACAATTTATAGTACATAGTAACAGCGTACGGTAGATATGGGTCTGTAGATCTCCATGGTTTATTTTCTTTTAAATAAATGGAGGCAGGAACCTAAAAAGATAATTTTATGAATTTCTTTGTTATAATCTAGTACGATTTAAAGAAAGTAGACAACATTTAAAATTTTCTTTATACAATTTATATCATTATAATATTGTATAAAGTCATTTAATAATATCTACATTAAAGAAATCTACTTTTGCACCATCCTATATATGAATTATAATATAATTTTAGAATCAACTGGAGAATAAATATTCTTCCTACTTCATAAATACAGTGGTACCCAAGGCTTTGAAACTGAAGTTTGCTAGTGTTTGCAGTAGCCACTGCAATAATCCCATCAAGATTCTCCCCTTCCTAAAATAAATTTAAACATCTAACCGTTAAATATTATATATAACTTACGGAAAATACATTAACTAGGAAATTCGTATTAGCTGCGACAACAGATTTCACAGTAAGACAATTCTAATGATCTGATCATTCGATAAAGTCAAAATCAAAAACATTCAATGTTGTTTGCTCATCCTGTTTTTACGTATAAATTTGATCTTGTTTGATGGTGAAATCTATTGTCATTGAAACCATTCATGCGTGAAATTCTGATGGAAGACTATAATGCACTGGTGCAGTTGATAGGGAAACGAAACCACTCAAAGAAAGATGCCTATAATGTCGTATGGAGATCAATATATGCACAGGGATATAAATAAACTATTCCTTGTTAAGCTTATTGAATACTGAGTGCTGAGTAGACACCATAGTGGATCCGATTCCTTTTCGTCTGAATTCTGGCTCTACGAATACTGCAACCACCATCCAAACCTTAAACTGGGCAGAACACTTACATATATATTGCTACTCTTTAATTACAGCTGTCATGATTCATTCACATGAAACACTTCGGCGAACAACCTCGTTTGATCATTTATCAGCATAGAGCATAGTCATATGGGGACGAACCCTGTGGACACTAGGTGTAACTTTCCAAAACTCCTGTTCGCAGTGATCGTAAATGTCGCCTATAAGTATGCTATTGTAATCACATTAAGTTTTGTTTAAAAAAGAAAGGATAATTTTTACATTGATTTTTACACTATTTAGCTGTATCACATTGAATTCCTACTCCAAAGCGATTTTCAATCAATAACACTATTATTAGTTAGCCAGTTTTTATATATAATTATGAGAAAAACGTTATGATTTTTAACTTAATGAATCAACTGACAGAGAAGGGAGAAGTTAGGAGTGCGATCTGGTTTAGGTCCTAGAATTTCCAATCGGTTGAAAGCTGCATTACGATGACGAACCGTAATCAAACTGCATAATGAAATGTGTAGAAATAATTTCGATGGAGAAAAAAAATATTTGAAGCTTAAAATTTATAGATAAGCCTGAGGAAGAGCAAAGCCTTTTCTTAATGTAACCATCAATCCCTTTTATAAAAAAGTAATGATATTTAAACAATAAAATTATTCATCAAAATTGCTTTCTTTAAGGCTTGCTAACCTGAATCCAATAGGTCTGTCCTTGTAGTAGGCAACTCTAGTGTAAGGATAGCGAAGAGAATCGCGAACAAAGTAGTCTATGGACTGTTCCGTTTCAAGTGAAGAGCCACCCAGACCCTGAGAGTACGAAATTTTCAGGCACTTTCATTTTTAAGTTATAGGCATTAAGTATGCATAAAAAACTACATCTTCACAAAAACTAATATTTATAAGTATTTCTTACGCATTATTAATTTATATGCACCAGTTTCTTCAAATTCAGCCAAGGTAAGAGTATTTATTTTACAGTCCAAAATAAAATATCTTATTTATTTTTTCTGAATGGTTACGAATAATCTTCAATTAATACATAATTATTCTCCAATACTTTCCATATCCTTACCTTATAATGTTCATTATGCATGATGTATTGCTGAACGGCGAGATTAATTAGGACGCTTTTGTCCATTTTCTTTGCCATTCGGTAGATGACATTCGACGCTACCATTCGAATATTCACTGTATAAAATGTTTTGTTACAGTAATGAAAGATTTGTAAATAAAAATCTAACCAGTAGAATAAATTTCCACTACATTTTTATGCGGAGATTACTATTTATAAAAAAATTTAAAAAATTAAAAAATAAATATATGCATGTAGGCAACTAACCTTTCATATTCTTATCTAATAGAACTTTCATAAAAGTGATCATTTTGATATCCTAAAGTTTAAATAATAGATTATATACATTGATTAATAGCAACATAAGTATGAGAAATTAGTTATTTACTAATTTATTGGTGGAAGATGCATTTAAACAGGTGATCAGCCATAATTTCCGTTTATCGACCGTATGGCTCATTCATATACTTCCGATTTTCATTGTTCTATAGATTTACTAAAGAAATACAGAAGGAGATAAACCGGGAGTTCTAAGATGGAGACGTAAAACTGCGAGCTGAAGCCCTTTTGTCAGCTAGAAAACCGGAAGCATAAGAATGAGTCACGCAGTAGATTGACAACAATGGCATTTTCACATCATTCATTTATCGGGTCAAGGATAACTTCAATAAATTGGTAATTAGTATTTTGTTTAAACTTAAATTATATCGAGTTAATGAACAATTGACTGTATATAAGCCTATAGAATCCTATTTTATAATTTGATTCCCTGATAGAACATTGTGAATATTTACGGAAAAGGTGTCATTATTGTTAGCTATAACTATTTTTAAAAAATTATAAATACTATATAGTTACCGCTCTTAGTTTTGTTAGTTATGCTTATCTTCCATTTATAAAAAGACTTTAATCTTGGGATAATACTGAATTAGCTCAGTTGTTAAAAAAGTACTTAAAGCGTGTGGAAAAGTTCCAGTTTTTACACTGAGTGGACGTATTAATTTTAGAAATAAGTCAGTTATAGAATAATAAATGTTAGATACATTTTCAACTACAATTGTTTATTTATTTATATACATTATCGTTTGAATAACTCGTTGATGCCTTGAATGTCAATATCATCACAGAAATAAGTCTAGATCTTTTAGTTCTTATCATTACTCTACTAGTAATAATGAACAGTTAGGACATTGCAATGGATCATATCAAATATTGTGCCAAATTTTCAAACAAAATAATAAGGTTAGAAATATAAGATTTTACTAAATAATGAAGTAGTTTAATAATCACAGCTGTATTTCTGGTTCAGCACACAAATTTTAGTCGGATATGATATTTGTCCACAAGCATTTTATCTAATTAATCTGCATAATCCCAACCCGTTTCATTAATATTATTGACTCAAGTACTCATGAAGTTATCAGTGAAGAGACAACTACAGATAAGACATTTGAACAATCTTAAAACCTAAATAGTTTTCGGATTCTTTCCTCAATATAAATATGGCGAATATTAGATACTTTTCAATGTGTTCCCAGTACCACTAGTGCCATCAAGATATGTCTCCTTTAGATCAACTTCTTAATTTCTATATAACAATGTATGTCTTGCTAGATAAAACTAATTCGACAAGCCTGTCAGAGATCAAACAGTGGCAAGTATGCCTGTTTTATACAAAAAGTCTAAATATTAGGTTAGAATTCGTTGCCGGTCAAATATTCAAATAGAGAGGTAATAGATGTATAAATTAGTGAGACAGGTTAGGTGTATTAAAGACCGTCCTAAAAGAGACGTGACTGTGAAGAATAGTTGTTTTCGAAATTTAATTCATTGTCTTCTTCATTGAATTGAGCTGAATGACTATGAGAATAGATAAATAAATGAAAAAGAATTGTTTACTGTTGCTTTCATACATTGATTGGATGTTGATGTTCTTGTTATTTATATGATATTACACAAGTATTAGTTGGTAGAGGAAAACTAATCTAGCGTATTTCCTTTCTAAGGTTTGTTTTCATAAAATTTTTAGGATGTCTTTATAAATTTGAAGTCCATACCATAGAATGAATATACACATATAATTCCCGTAATCACTTAAATTCAATATCAATATGTAAATCGGAACTACATCATGGCTTAACAACGAAAATAGTAATCACTTCTTCTAACTAAGTTACTTTTTCGCAGCATCATTAAAAACATAAGTGAATTGAATGTATAAATGAAACTATATGTATTATTTATTCATATTTACACTCGTAATTTAAAAATTCATCCACAAAAGTTCAAATTATTATTGTTTTGTCGATATTGACTTAACTAAGGTATGAAATATATAGCAAGATAAATTTTAGCAGAGACGAGTAAAAATTTGTCTGAAAATTTTCAGGAAAAAAAATATGCAAATGACGTTATTTTGTTTCGCTAGTCTGTTGCAAATGTTCTTGGTAAAAATAAAGGCTTGAATAAGCACCAAAAATTTAAATAAAGTTTTTGCAATGTATGAATATTGTTAAAACGAGATTCCTTGAAAACCGTTAAAAGTAGCAGTAGTTTTCAACAGATAATTTGTATTTAACTGTTTGCAAATTTATATTGCACACATAAAGCAGGGAATATAAAACGAAAGAAACCCACTGTTTCTGGAAATAAATTGGCAGAAATGATTCACAGCCGAAGTAGCACTTCGTTCACCACTCAGTATTATAACTTGTTCAATCTTATTATAAATGTAAAATTCAAGAAGTTATTAGAATACGATACCTAGAAGTTTTGTCAACTAAGCCTTGATACAAATATATGGAGTTATACAACAAACGCTCATCTCAATTGATGTTAATGAAACTGAATTTATAGTTATATATGCTTCCTACAAGCAGTGGAAAGCCTAAAACCTAAAAAATACTAGATATTACCAATTGTGGGTAGTAAACAAAAATATTGTCTTTAACAGGATCTAACTCCGATTTGACTCGTCGGATATAATACGGATAAGCAGGGAATAATTGGTGACGTAAAGATGAATCGGGTTAATCTGTAAAATAAGTCTGGAGTGGAATAATTTAAATTATTATTGACTTTTAATTTGATTGGTTTTGAATATGTAGTTTTATAGAATTACTATTTTCTAAAACTAGAAACAGTAAAATATGAGACAGTATTACTGGTACTTTTTTTTCCCATATGAAAATGTCGGTTCTCATTCATGGGAATGTCTACCTTTTCTATGTAATTAATAGAACTGTAATTTCTCAAAGAACATTCAGAAAGTTTATTATTATTATTTGTGTAAACATTATGATTGGCACGAAATATTTGGAATGAATCTAAGCAATTAGGCTTCCAACTTATATTGAAGTATTGTTCGAAATTAGAAAATAATTTTTTTTGTTATAGGTATCATAGTTAAGTGAATCATACATTATTAGGCTTGTGAAAAAAAATTAACCATCAACTTTAAAGCAGTATATCTCAGCTTATAACAAATTTATTAATCGAATCAAAGAGCATTGGAATCTACGAATTTTTGCCAACAAGTCTATTTATTCTAGTAGCATAAAATTTTGGAGTCTTGAAACCGATGAATTCTTCGACGGTGTTTTTAGTTGCTGTTAGGTTGCTGAGAACCCTCTCTTGCAGGAAGTTGTCGAAATGCTTCAAAAAGTGGTAGTCAGTGGGAGAGAGGTCTGGTGAGTAAGCTGAGTAAGGCAGTCTCGTAGGCCAGTTCGTTCCATTTCTGCAGAGTCGTTTGGGAGACATGTGGTCTGGCACTGTCATGGAAGAGCACTAATCCTTTTCGATTGACCAGCACTGGACGCAAACGTTGCTGTTTTTGGTGAATTTTGTCGATTTCCTGGCAATACTTCTCTCCTGTGATGGTTTCGCCAGGATCCAAGAAGTTGTAGTGGATGACTCCACTTGCCGACCACCAAACAGTGACCATAGCCTTCTTTTGATGTAGTTTCTGTTTGGGGAAGTGTTTTGGAGCTTCATCATGGTCCAGCCACTGGGCGGAACGCTGTTAATTGTCGCAGAGAATCCACTTTTCATCACATGTCACAATGTGATCAAGAAATATTTTTTTTTTTGTTGCGCAAGAGAAGCGTAGAGCAGATTTTGTAATGAAAATTTTTGACTTTCGTTCAGCTCGTGTAGCACCCATTGGTCTAGATTTGTTAATTTCCCAATTCGGTGCAAATATCGAACTCCTGACTGGCTAACGTTTAGTTCTTCTGTAATCTCTCGAGTTGTTTTGCGTGGGTCCACTTCAGCAATGGCCCTCAGTTGGCCGTCGTCAACCACCAACGAATGTCCACGGCCTTCCTCATCTTCAAGACTCGTCTCCGTTACGAAATCTTCGAAACCAATGTTGAGCTGCAAGTTTGTTGATGGTTCCCTCGTCAAATGCTTCGTTAATATTGCGAGCAGTTTCCGCTGCTTTACTTCTTGATTTGAACTGGTACAACAAAATCGCTTAAATTCGCTTTTGCTGTTTAATTTTACAGCCTAAAATAAACAAAATACACCATTAAAGCGAAATCATTAGCATAAATCAATGGAACGACTTTGGCGACTTAAAATGGTATATTACATGAGCATAGTTAAGTAAAAGTTTAATTTAAATCAACACCGAAATTTGAATCAACAAAAACCGTTACTATTTTTAAGAAAGCTAAAAGTTACTGCAAAAAATATGTGTAATCTCATTAAATCTAGATAGAATTTGATGGAATATGTTTAGTACAGTAAAGCTGCAGATGTTTCCTAAAATGAAATGTTTTCATAACTCATTTCTTCTAACATGAATAATTTTTTTGATAGATCATACTTGTTTTAAACTTTTGGCTAAACTAAATTTTGCTTGATGCACATAGATCCTGAATTAGTAAGTCTTCAACCTGATATTCTTTTACCGAAATGTTCTGTGTAAACAGTATTCAACGCTGTTTCTAAATGTGTACAAGCGTAAAATAAATGTATGTATACTTTAGATATAAAATTGACTGATTTGCAAATATGTTACCAATGATAACTAGATTTGTTTCAGTTAGCGACTTGTAGCCTTCAAATAAAGCTATTTGGAAGTTTTCTATCGAAAATATAAACATTTATTGTAACTACTGTCATTTAACCATGCCAAGTGAAAATATAAAGTACAAATAGTTTAGAAAACATTTTAAACAATCATAAAGACGTGTAGTCTTTTAGTTTATTATAACCAGCGCATGTTTTTAATAGTAAATGCTTAATACTAAAACTCCAGTACTTATTCAAAATGCTTCTCTTTAAATTGAGTTACTATAATGTCATCCATATCATTTGCTTGAGGATTAAACCGTTTCGTAAAATTTGCCTATCTAAAACTAAAATCTGCATATTTAAAGAACATTTGTAATTTGTTCCCCACCACTATTTAGTGAAATGACGTTTAAATATCACAGAACATTCTATAGGATGAAAGTGATTGTAAGCTTGAGATAAACACAGGGGAACGTAAGACCATATGACTTAATCAGCAGAGAACAATGCTAAACTATATATGGTAAAAGTAGAAACGTATTTTCAAGATGACTTAAATAGGAAGCTTATATATATATATATATATGTAGATATAGATTAAAAAATTCTTAAAATTTCCTTTTCGTTCATCTATAGATTTTATATTTTGGAAGTAACCGTCATATAACCATCTCATTGTGTATTGATAATAAATTTCTGTAGTCTACTTTTGATTTGGTCATTGGTATTCAGTGAATGGAAAATATACTACTATAATACTCAAACAGCCACCTATTAGCTTTCTAATAATTTTACCCATAAATAAACAGATATTTATCAAAACAACGCACTGAAAATTCTAAAAAGAAAATCTCTTCGTCCTTGAAATATTAGCATTCAATATGTTCGAATACGGTTATACCAGCCACACGTTCCCGATCCCTCTCAACCTGATTTTGAATCGGTAAAGTGATACGTGCACCTGTTTGCATATAACTATAATCCTTCTCTATTCTCTTTCCTTGTCATAATATCCCTCTGCGATTCTCTCAGAATAAACACTATTTCACTGATACTCTTGTAAATACTCTCTACGATATGCGTGTTTTCTCACGGCTCCTCCCACTCGCGCCAGCCTACAGTAGTCTGGGGATTTAGGCGCATCAGTCTGTTTCAGTCACAGCTTTCACTGATAAAATGCTCCTATTCATACTTATCTACAGTTTGTTTAATATTTGAAAAAAAATTAACTTTGCCTATTTAAAAAATTATATTATTGATCCAATAAAAATTTTACAAATGACAATGGTGTATTATAGAAACTATATTATATCTATCTTAAAATGTTATATTTCATATAGCTTATTCTCACTAATGTTAGATGAGGAGTTTTCAACGTTTTCACGCATCGGTGACAAAGAAGAAGTGAAAAAGGGAAAATTACTGATCAAGCACCTGACAGTATAATAAACATTAAGTGTTAATTTTATTTAAAATTCTCAAATATTACTGAGAATTAGTAGTATTCAAATTATGTTTCACCATAAATTCGTTTCTTTTTTTTATATTTTACAGATAATCATTTGATTGTATACATGTTAACTTCAACCAACTCTATACGACTTTTCCAGAATTCATTTCGGGTAGATCGTAACAATTCAACAATTACAAATTCTAGGAAAGCTGTTGTTCCTCTTACAATTCTACAAAACAGCAGGGTATGGCTTTCTTCTCAAAATATATTCCTATCACATTTACTCCACAACAAACATTTAGCACAAATATTCAGTTTATTCTTGGCAAAAATAAAGTACTCCAAGGATTTTATAAACTAATGACATTGAATAGTTATAATTAGTGTCTAATAGTATATTTTTGGTGTTATTATAAGCAACTGTTTTTAAACAGAGTAAGAGAGCAATCATACTGTAATTACAAACAATGAGGTGCGATAATTTCGTTTGCACAGCGGCGTGTACGGTCAATTGTTGGTTGCGCAAGAGAGAGGATAGAAATTACTTGACCTCAGCAGCTTCAAAGAACCTCTGACGATTAAAGGACGCTTCTGAACCAGGCAGCGAAAGGTCCAATTAAATCTCTAGCTTTACTACCAGTCGGTGCTTTTATCAAAACATAAACTAGTTATACGTCTCTTCGCATGTAGGCATATTTTCGAACACATTTCATTTCATAATAAACCGCTAATCGAAAAACAATATTAAACAATTCACTAAAAGCTCAGTTAACCATGCTGCTTTTAGCCTTTTTTTCACAGTGTTTCAATTCCCTTTGGGCGTCGTTAAGTCTATTTACGAAAATGTTATGTCTGTAACCACATTTAAAACTTTTAACCCAATATGGTCTTTAAATAACTTGACCAATATTTTCAAACTTAATTTATTGAAATCTAATTTATTTTTTCATAATCTGTTATAGAAATTATATAACAATGTCCATTAATCTCTGGAGGGTCTAGAGTTGAATTGATTAAGTCATATTCCTTATTAAATAGGAAACTAATAGTTTAAAGAAAAATAATAAAACCGAAAATCAAAGCAGCAAGCGTATGAATCCAGCTTCCGGCTTACTGTGGATGATAGCCTCGCTGACTCTTGCCGCCATGCAATTATGGGCATTGCGCCAAATAGGTGCAATCTGTCGGTTCATCTCGGCTCTTGAATAAACCTTGGATGACCTTCCTCTCTTAAGTTATTAGTGTTCTCACTGAAGTGTTTTACCTATTCTTAACTCTTATGCCACTAGGTGCACTGTTTCTAGTTCTTCCACCTCTTGAGATGATCATCAACAGTTTCTGAGTGTTACGAGATATTTCCATGCTTTTCTACCTCCCATATTACGATCTATTAACCAAAATGAAACACATTTCGAAACGTCTTTATTCTGACTCTGAATCTGATTGTGGATACTCAGTCTATACTGAACTGAGCAATGTGATGGAATCTAATGGTGAGTTCATTTTTTCAGGATACATGGCATACATGCACTGATTCTCATTCTCAAAATATTTTATTCTCATACTTTTCAGATAAATCATTTTTCCAAATACAATTCTTCAACGATCGTATTATATGTTTGATTTTTTAAATATTCGACCTAATTTTAGAAGGCACTATGATACTAACGTTTTATTAAGTGTTGAAGATAAACTAGTTAAGAACATATTATTAATTATTGCGAGAATAGCTTATAATTAATACTAAAGAAAACTGTTTTTTTTTGTTTCAAGAGCTGCTCTTTGGTTTGTGTTTATTTGTCGGGTTTATGCGCGGGTTGAGTATGTTACGCCGATCCATCGGACAAATCCCAAGATTATCTACTGAAACAGAATAAAAAGTATATGTATGTGATTTAGTGCTATATATCCCAAAACTAGCTGTTTGCATAAAAGCGAACGGATCCTATGTGGTAGTTGCGACTCTAAGGTTTCATAGCTCCTTAGTGAATAACATTAGAATTATTCAGATCAAATACTATCTTGGTTATATTTTGTTACATTTCGCTTATCTTTTAATGTTTCTCGTAGATTTGAGTCTGCCCACTTTATTTTAAGCTTGCATCCAATATTGCGTTCATAGTAATAGTGATAGATATTAAGTTGTTTACAAAAGCGATCATTATGCCGTGAACTCAAATACAACTCATAAAATACTTTGTACATGTAATATATGTATATCTGATTAATATTTTCTCCAGCTCCGTAATGCACAGTTAAAATAGCAAACGGGCAATGCAACATTTTGATTCAGATTTTTGTGTGGTACTAGTTATTTTTCAGAGAGCACTGTATCTTCTTCCGACTCCTCTCCGATGATCTTCCTAACGGCTATCACAAAGGAAGAAGACGAGATAAGAGAAAATCAGGATCAGCTCTGTAGAAGTAGTACCAGTCCCCCACCACTGTCGAGTCTCGTTAGCACAACCTACAATAACACAAATGGTTCATTAATTTTTCTTCTTAAAATAGTTTTTTCTTAAATTACAGAAATATTTATCATTGAAAAAGGTGAATGAGAAAAATTCGATTTTTAATTCCTCACTACGCTAATATTCTGCGGTAAACCACCACTTTAATGATGAGTAAACACTTTTAATAATCATTTTATTTGAAGCAAAAATTTCTGGTTTCTGGAATTTTTTGGATTAAATTTCTACCGTAATCTTTCGGGAGTATTAATTGGTCTTGGCCTGCGCTAGTGATCGTATTTCACACGTGTGTCCGACTATAACTGATGCGTTATGTTTCTGAGACTGCCGGCGGATAGCGGGATTGTGAGGGAGTATATGTCATAAAGATCAAACATATGGGACAGTAGAAAACAACAACCAAATTATATAATAACATTTATTTTACCTTTGCTTTCAAAATAAATTCTAGTCGTTTGACTTTGCAAAGCTGTTCACGGTCTGTGCAGTCATTAAGTTTTTAAAATATAATTATCGTATTGAATGCAATTAATCTTGTTTCATTTTAAGCTGTTCAAATAATTTATATTTCACTATTAAAAAAATGGTCGTTTCGTAACTAATATGCACTTTTTGTTATTAAGATCATAGAAACGATAATTGTAGATAAATTCTTAGGTATAACAAATACAATAAGATTACAAGAAAATCACTGATAATCAAAATTATATCTGCTTTAATACTCACTGCGTAGAAAATAAACCTAATTATGCTGCCGATTGCAGAGCCATGCACCTTGTGCCATCACTCCATTTCCGATCAATACCTCGTTCTCCTGGATGGAAGACCATACCACCCTCACTGTCTGCGGTGTTCATTGTGCGAGTGTGACCTCAGTTACGATTCGTCGTGCTTTGTTAAGGACGGTCTAATATTGTGCAGGGCAGACTACATGGCGTTAGTCTTTTAAATGAAATAATGAATGAAAAGCTAACCAAAGAGCAGTGGATTAAAATAATTAAAGATTTCCATAGATTTCAGAGATCAAATATCAGATATCAAAGATATATTTTTAGACTATACAATTATTAGTAGCAGAATTTGCCAATTGGATAAATTTTGAAATTAAAATGAACAAGATTTTCTATCAGTTTAACTGTAGAAAGTACCGTCGTACGTGTGATAAATGTCGGATCCTGCTTGAAACCGATGACGTGGTTATGCGTGCTCGTGATGCTGTCTTCCATGTCCACTGCTTCTCATGTTTTGTTAGTAATATTGGTCATTTAACTTATTCACTAGTTTTTAGCAGTGGTCCTAGAAAATTTTTAAATAACAAGTTTCATATAATTGAAATAAAAATATATTGTAAACAATTTAGATTTGCGGAATGCCGTTGAATGTTGGTGACGTTTTTGCTATGACAGAGCATTGTGAACTTTTTTGTCAAGGTACGTTCATTATGATAAGCAAATATGGTTTATTCTATTTTATTTCGAGAGAATCATCGATAAATGATATATGAAACTCTTAAAAATTCAATATATACTCGTCCGTAAAACTACAATTAAATATGGCCCATATATTTGAGTATTCTCAGATCTTAGTCCTATATCCACATATTTTGTTATTCTTAGTCCACTATGATACACCACTGATTCCTCGTGGAGATGAAACGTTGTTATCAATGAAGAGAAAAGAAGATTCTGATGAGCATGATGGTGAGATTAGTTATTCATTATCTTTTGAGTGACATTATTCCTGCTTGCTATTGTTTCCAATTTCTTAATGTCTTGCACTTAAGAACAACTCTAACTCATTCTGCTTCTTAGCTCGCACTCAGCTACCGTATTCCATATTAGCCTCATTATTGACCACCGTAGTCTATTGATTTTGCAAGAAGAGGCGCTCGCTCTGGGGAAGCGACGCATGTTATTGTTATGAAGACGAAGCGCAATAAGGGTAGTCTGTCTCTGAGTTGAGGGCTGTTGTCTGGGGTTGTGATTAGGGATCAAATTCTTGTCTCGCTCACTATTCGTTCCATCGCATTCCACATAAAACATGAGGTTGTATAGTAATAGTAATAACAATAATGGTGTTGGTAGTAATAATAACATATATCAAATATAGTTTCTATCCTATTTAAGTTATATTATTCACTTTGATTCGTAAGCTAATAAGAGTGACTAATAAGATACATGAGCACCACTCTTCCCATAACTGTAGTAAACCGAATATTAGTCTATTATTCGTCGTCATTCGACCTTTTACTATCATTTTCTTTCAAATAACAATAATTACTAGCTTTTGCAGAAATGAGATGGTGAATGGTATAACTAGATTACAACTTTGTTGTATGTTAATTTACCTGATTGCTAGAAAAATCACACCCACAATTCATAAATAGATTTAAGTACATATTAAATGTAATTAATACTAATAATAAGTGGATGAATAATTGTAATATGTTCCATTTTTTTCTGTAATTTTCATATTAAATGCCAAATTTCTATTCCAAACTAAAAACGAGAACGAAAATAGCTTCTATTTTCTCAATAAACACTTGTAAGATATGCGTCTCCTTTGATGTCGTGTGACATAAGCCTACAAGTAAATGAGTAGGTGTTGTGACTAGAAGCCGAGTGAGTGGACGGAATCCTCCTGGGTGAGGTCGTGTCATTCCTCTGACGTGCCACTCACCTTCAGTCTCTCAGGTCGAGGGATTACCCTCGGAGACTTGGAGGCCGCTCGCCGTCTCCGGAAAAGAATAGTTTACTAAATGAGAAGTAGTCGTAGATTCGCTGAGAAGTCTTCAATGCACTTCGAGCAGCACGTCATAACTATTACTATAATATAGTAATTTATTTAAATAACGCATTGTTATTCTTATTTTATTTGTCTAAAATGTTTAAAGCTATTCCTTTTTGAAATGATATCATTAGTAATAAAATAATATTCAAGAGTTAAATATGTAAAAATAAGGTAAATGCTTTGATTTTAGCCAACAAAATTCAAAACAATATTTTCAACAAAAAGACATTAATACCTTGCTTAAAAATGACAATTTTTTATAGTTTTAATCTGTATATTAATTTGAGTACCCTTGGGAAAGAACTTGATCACTGTCGTTGTCATAACGCTTGCCTTAAGATGAAAATTAATTCTGACTTGAAATCATTGTAACGGAATGCAATGTTTCACCTCTATAATGTACGAAAGTTTAGATAAATTAATTTCCATTATATATATATATATATATATATATATCAGAAATAATGTTGTGATTTAATAGAAAAAAACTTCATTCAAAAATTAAGCAACTAAGTAAAATGGAGTTGTAATTGGTTGCATTTTAGTTTAACAGACCTAGGAACTCTTGGTTTCCCTCCATAACAGGTGTACGTTCATGATACCAACTGAGATCAAGTTACAAACGAACTACGCGCTAATCCGCATGCAAATCAAGCCTAATGACCACCTGGTGGTAGAATTAGTTGACTCCAAAGGGGCATGACTATAAAAGACATTAAATCTACAATTATAGGGCTCCATTACTTTAAAACAATGAAAAACTACATCTTAATGTAATAGTTATTAGTTTATGGGTGACGACGTTTTGTTTTATTCTATCAAAAATCTTTTTTTCACTAGTTTATTACTTGGTAGAAATGTTCTGATATTTGAAGTTGTTGGAAAACTTGTATCTAAATATTACATACTAAAATAAGAGAACCTGGATCTTATTTTCTGAAGCACTAATTTCACTTTTTTTTTCTTTAGAATACCCAGAAGACGATCACGTACAGCACAATCGATCTAAAAGGATGAGAACATCATTCAAACATCATCAGCTAAGAGCGATGAAGCAGTACTTTAATTTAAATCACAATCCCGATGCTAAAGACCTTAAACAGCTAGCACAGAAGACAGGTCTTACCAAACGAGTTCTTCAGGTGAGTAGAATATTTGTGCATTTTCCTGAATGAAAGAAACTACGTTTTCATTTGCATAACTCCGCAGTTTAGAATCACTTGTTATATAATTCTATTCCAATTTTATCTTAATAAACTTGCTAGTCAGTAATGGTACCAAGTTCTTTGAAAAATAATTTTAAATTGTTCTTTTATATTGACAAATACAAATACTTTTATTCGTAAAAACTTTAGTGTCCAAGTTTAAAATAATATAGAACCACACAACATTCGAATTGAGCATATAGTTATATGACATTTACATATAAAAGAGAAATATAGATCAAATATGTACCAATTATATGCATTCATTGTAATTATTATTCATTGTTTAAAGTATAAAGTAGTATATGTCTGCATGCAAAATACTTAACATTTAGGTATGGTTTCAAAATGCGCGGGCCAAGTTCAGGCGATCAATGCAGGGAAGAGAAGGGTCAAGCATTTCTCCAACTATGTCAGGAGCAGTCACTACTGTTTTAGATACGCAGGTACACCGATTGGTACCATACAAAATCAATCGACTGGAAGAGAGATACTTATTATTATGTGCAACTAGTTCCCATCCTTAACTAATTTATAAATGAATAAGATAGCTCAAGTTAATCACTTTCAAACAAATAATTTATCAAAAATCTGATATTTATTTAGGTAGCATCCTCATCCTCAAATCACTCATCAGAATACCAATCAACATCTCCCGATCACGCAAAAGAATACTTTGAGCACAATGGTAGCAACAGCAACAACAATAGCAGCAACGTCAGTAATAGCAGTAACAACAACAGCAAAAATAACTAACGTAGCCATTAGTATAGTATTTTCTTTGTTTAAGAATCCACACAATGATAAATGAAGCTGTAATTATTTTCCACGTAATTAGTTGATGTATTTTAATATACTAAACATATATATATATATATATATATATATATGTACGATCTCTGAAAATCGGTTAAATTCTAGTCGAATAAATAATTGATCACTCTAGTTAGAATATTTAGAAGATTACTAATAATTTTTTAAAGTTACAAATAGAAAGTGGGTTAATCTGTCCACTTTCAATTTATTTCCTTCTCTAGGTCTAGTGAGGTGATCAATGTCCATCATCACTAGTTAAATACGGAATATAGTTAAGCTTAACATATGGAGATTCCTTAATTTCAATTATTTTAGGCATTTTCAACACTTTCTCACAGCAGTTTTTAAAGTTCATATGTTTTCCGAAAGATATGGCTTCTTTGATTGAGAAATGTTATGCGTCTCGTTATATATAAAATTGTCTCTAAAATATCTAATCAAATACATTCTCGATAGTGATTTCTTTTGTGAAATCATAGCCGATATTTAAGAGATTTCTTTTTTGAATTTAGGTTTTTATTCACTTGATTCTCTAAATATTTGGTAATTGTGAACAGTATGACATGTTGTACAATACATATTTATTATAAATTTATATTTTCTTTAAAAGGTATGTTAGAAAAATCCATGAAGGCCAATGGATCTGTGATTTTAGCCTAGTACTTATACAGATCTTAGTTTTTGATCAAAATTTGTAAAAGGTAATTCTGCTTAAATTTATTTTATTAATAGAAAATTGTTTATAATTTAGTATATATCAGAATAGACAAAAAATAGTCGAATTTATTTGCTCTATTTTCGGCTAGTATTTCCAAGAAATACTCGCAAAATTTCTTTACTACTCTGAAAGTATAATTATCTAATATTTATATTTTACAAGATTGATAAAATAGGCTACAACATGTAATAATTCTAATTTAAAGGTACAAGATGAAAATACTATTATGTGGCCTTATAACGATTCTCTCTATGTCTCTACGCATTCTAATTGTCTAATTCTGCATAATGATTTCACGTAAGCCAACAGGACCAGCTACGTTTGCTGCGTTTTTTATGCATGGTTTTTTAATCTAATTTGATGATTTTGATTTAGGATTTCAACAGTTTTAACTAAACTTAATGTCACCCTTTTTTGTAATTTATATCCCAAAATAAGGTTTCTGAAAGTAATGAATTTATAAAAATCGTGAACCCATGTAATCATAATGGATAATTTTTTTTAAAGATTCGTCTCGATTTGTGGTAAACAATCGTCGGTGTCTCTTGCGCAGTCACCGTCTTTCGTAGCCATTTTCTGTGTCCGTGTATTGTCTGTCCGAAAATATACTAATTATGAACACTGGAGCTCAACAGTACTACAACACCAACCAATCCAAGTTAGTAGTTTTGTTTTCGAATAAGTATGGTATTTATTTCTCATTGCTTTATTAACATAAAAGTTATCTCAATTAACATTTTATTTTTCTTTAATATGTTCACTGTTGTTTGAGCCTTTTAAATTTAGTCAGTGGTCACGCAGTCAACCGCCACTCACGATTCAAGGAAATCGCGGATTTGGACAAGCTAATGGTTTTGGAAGCTTACAGCAAAGTAGCGGGTATGGAGCTACAAGTATTAGCTACCCACAACAGCAGAATGGATACGCAATTCCTCCGCCCCTCTACGGACAAAGCCAGTGCTATGCACAGGCTAGATCGCAGGGGTGAGAGTATGATAAAGACCAGCTATTGTTGTACCTTGAAATGCAATCTAAAATTTATTTTGGAAAAAAGTCAAAATGTATTATTATGCACATGTAACTTATTATTTATATCAGAGTTTTTTTTTATCCACTTAGATATCAAATTGGCATCTAGATTATTTTAGATGTCATTTTCTTAATAAGTTCAGCATTAGATTGCATTCCAAGAACTGCTACAGTTGCTTGTGCTTTGTCTGGTTGATGTGTTCAGTCCGCTGTCTTCTAAATACGCTTTTGTATTTGCATGATTTAGCATGGATCGGTATTCGAGCAGTCTAATTAAGATTCCCTTTATATTCTAATTTAATAAATAATCAGATGTTGTTTTTTGAACTTTTTAAATGTCGGTTCTGTATGCGTTGTAACTAAAAGACTGATGTTATTACATGCAAGTAATATATTGACGTCATATTCTGTTAAAAAAATATCATCTGAGTAATGTCTGGTAAAGTACTGCGGATGGGAAATACTTATAAATGTTCTATATTTTCAATGCTTTTATCACTCCGTTTGAATTATCCTAAAGTTTTAACCAGTTTTGAGAATGTTGTCTGGACTTATGGATTAAATCAATCTGGATTAATGGTTTTGTATTTATTAAGATTAGTTCTTATATAGCATTTCTTTCTTTCGCTAGTAGTAGATATAATTGTTGGAGAATTAATTTCAGCTACCAGAATGGTTATCACCAGCTACAGAACGGTTACCAGCAGGCGGCGCCATCATCACATTCAGAGTATAGTAATGGAGTGAATGCTGGCTATGTCACAAAAGGTTTTGGAGGACCATATGACAATAAAGAAGCTAGGTGAGTATACATTAATATTCGTGTTTTTAATTGGTAATTCAAAGAAAGATGTCTCATTCTAGCGGCGATTTTAATGGTGTTAACTGGAACAATCAGGCTGTAGGCACGGATTCAGCAGAAAAGTTGGTTAAAAATATAGGCAGTATGAGAGTTGCTTTTTAAGAGCACTTTTAATATGTTTTCTGCATTGTAGACAGATATATTATAATTTTGTTTTAGGCAACTATTCAATCATGCCAATAGTGGTATTAACTTTGATAAATATGAAAACATCCCAGTGGAAGTTAGTGGAGATTCTCCACCTGATGCTATTGCCACAGTTAGTTAATGTTATATAGTGTATTACCTTCCCTTTAATTTTCATATTCATAATAGAACAGTTCATGTTCGAAAAATAATATTCCTGTGTAACGCATTTTGGGAAATATTTTGTCAGAGCTTATAAATTTTGGAGGATGATGTAGGTTTTGAATTGGATATCTTATAGACGGTATCTATTTAAATTTAAATTCGTTTCTTTGTTTAGTTTGCTGATGCAAAAATGCATGAATGGATTCAAGAGAATGTCGATAAAAGTGGTTATAAGAAGCCCACGCCAGTGCAGGTTAGCTTATCAGTGTACATTTTTGTATAAGTTTAAGCTTCGTTAATTTTGTCAATTTTTTTTCATAAATTGTATTGTTTTCAGAAGCATTCTATTCCTACACTGCTTAGTAACCGGGATCTGATGTCATGTGCACAGACTGGATCGGGTAAAACTGCAGCCTTTTTGTTGCCTATTATAAATCATATTCTTATTAATGGACCAGAAGCTATGAAACAGGTAAATGTTATTTTATCTTAATATTTCATATATATATATATATATATTTAGCCAATGACGGCTAGCTCTGGCCGTCGTATGTTCTTTCCAGCAGCTCTTGTACTTTCCCCAACGCGAGAGCTAGCTATTCAAATCCATAAGGTTTGCTTTGAATGGCTACATAAGTGTTTTTTTACTTTCATAAAAACGTTAATTTCATTAAATTTATTTTAAATTATTTCAGAAATATATACTTTATGGGGGGGTTTTTTTTAGGAGGCTGCCAAGTTTAGCTATCGAACCAATATTGTAACAGCGATTTTATATGGAGGTCGTGAAAATTATCGTGAACAAATCAACCGCCTTCGAAATGGATGTCACATTCTTATAGCTACTCCTGGGAGATTGATCGATATCCTAGAGCAGGTTTGTTTGTCATTTTTATTAAAATATTAGTTTTCACATTATTTTTTTACACTATTTCAAATATAAAATTATGTTAGAATAGTAATAATTAGTTTAAAGCATGTACTAGTTAGTGTTTAGGGTTATATCGGACTTGCGGGATGTCGTTATCTAGTTTTGGATGAAGCTGATCGGATGCTCGATATGGGTTTTGAACCGCAGATTAGGAAAATTGTTAATCAAGGGATGCCTGCTAAAGCGAATCGGGTCACTGCCATGTTTAGTGCGACGTTTCCTAAAGAAATACAGGTGTTCTATTTATTTGCATGTTATATGGATCTCATTTTATATAGTTTGTCTGAGATTATACTGATAATCATTTTAGGTTCTTGCCCAGGACTTTCTTAAGTCTAACTATGTCTTTCTTGCTGTAGGACGGGTTGGATCTACATCGGAAAATATTGATCAACAATTAGTCTGGGTGGATGAATATGACAAACGGAAGGCTCTGATGAGCATCTTGGAAAAAGAAGGTTGTAAAATCTAATAGTTTATTATGATATTTTAAATAATTGGTGATTTCAGATCCTGCATCCCTCGTACTTGTTTTTGTTGAAACTAAACGTGGAGCAAATGAATTGGCTTATTATTTACAGAGGCAACATCTCAGGTAAGCAGTAATGAATTTACGAATATTAGTATTTTAAAATTTTCTCATTTTCAAGAGCCGTTGCTATCCATGGCGATCTTAAGCAGTTTGAACGTGAACGCAATTTGGAAATGTTTCGTAGTGGGCAAAATCCTGTACTCGTAGCTACAGCCGTAAGTTCTTATTTGTGATAATAATAATAATGATAGTAAAAACAGTAATTACTGTAAATGTTAGGTGGCTGCTCGTGGTCTTGATATACCAAATGTACGCCATGTCGTTAATTATGATCTTCCGGGAGATATCGATGAATATGTGCATCGCATTGGAAGAACTGGTCGGTGTGGAAATACCGGTCGTGCTACAAGTTTCTTCAATGAGAAAGTTAGTCATCAAATGCATTGTACTTACATTTCGAGATTTTTATAATGAATAAGTAACCTGATTTATAGGTTTAAGGCTGCCTTTTTTGGAAGCTAAATAGTTTTAATATATTAATGCTTAGAATCGTGGGATTGGCCGCGATCTGGCTCAATTGATCAGTGAGTCGAATCAAGAAGTTCCGGATTGGCTTCAACGAGTTGCGGCGGAAGGAAGGACATCTGGAAGGCAGGCAAACAAAAGATTTGGGGGGACTGATCATCGTAGAGGTGGAGGATCTGGGTTTGGTGGACGCACTGGATATCAGTGAGACATAATCTTATTTTGATGTTCCCTAATCATTATGTGCTATTATGTTAGTGAATATTAAGGTTAAGGTCAAATGGCTCTCACGCTCAATCGAACGGGTTTGGAGGCACCAGTGGGTATGGATTTGGCGTAACAGGAAATGGATTTAGTCAACAAACGCGCACCTATCCTATACAGATTAATGGATACGGAGGACCACAGAATGGATTTGGCACAGCATTCACTAGAGGTCAGTATTTTTATGTCACCGTTGAAGAACTACTTAAAGTCATTCATTTTATTTTTATAGGAGGCTTCGGTACTTCGTCAGGTGGTTTTAGTGGAGGCATGATGACCACAGTTCCACGCATTAATAATTTCACGACTGCTCCAGTTAACACCTTTCAGCCTGCTTCTGTTAATGGTTATCAGCAACAGCGTAGTTTTGGTAACTGGCAGAACTAAGTAAGTTTCGCGTTTTTTCTGTTAACTGTAGTAATCTTCTTTAAACTTATACATACATTTACAGATTTCTCTTAGACATGGATTGATATGGCTCGCGCATTCTTCCTGACGCTTGTTTACCTCTTGAATCATTTTGGTTCAATTCTTGTTAAAACCATGTCTTATCATTAATCCTTGTATTATTATTTTTATCATGTTGCTTTGTGTTAAGATTTTCATATGGGTTAGGAGACTTATAAGTCAATAATCCTGACTACCTAACATGCGTCAAGTATTTTTTTTTTCTCCTTTTTTTTGTTTTTCGGAGCTTTAAGTGAGTAATTTTAATTTGTGCATTTGTTAAGAATTCAATTGCGACGTGTATTGCACCTATTCTCCTAACCATTTTCTAGACTTGCGAATTTCGCTTTTGTATGTAACTGAGGTCTTTTTGTAGGTAACATAATTTTTAGATGTTCTCAGGATAGTCTTGCTGTATTTATCGGTCCGTTTTGCTAGAGATCTACCTAATCAGATCTCCAGTAATGAAAATGACATCATGTGCATCAGGTCATAGCTCACGCCGTCTTCTGTGTGGGATTTTCGATCCTAAGTTGTCTAACAGGCATTATTTTAGGAGTCAGTTGTTCCATTCCATTTTCGACCCGTGATGTACATTCCGTATATATAAGTTGATGTTTCGTGATTTGAAGTGTTTAGCTCGTACTGCTGGCGAACTAAGAATTGTATCTAATAATGTCTAGTTGCGTTTAGCTTCTAATTATATTTAGACTTACTGATTAAGCTAAACCAGGCTATATAAGGGAGATTTTTGTATTGTTGAGCAGTGCAAGAACGCAAGTGTACGGCAGTGGAAGTACCAGATTTCATATAGCACTCTCATCATATTTAGCACTCTGGTACACCGTTGACGTGCCTTGAGTATTTGATTTATAGATCATGATCAGTCCTTAACATCAATGTTGTATTTATATGGAGCTTTCGGTCCGACTATAGTATTTGTAGGATTAGACTTTATTTTTTTTATTATTTATCTCCTTGTAGGCTAATTTAACGGGTAAGATTGTGGATCTCTGTGTGGTCTGTTGCTGGATCTTGCAGACATCCCTGTGCAGGCGATGTGGCTGCGTGTCCATTACGATGCGTAGATGTTTATTCGTCCTTCCCGTTGTTGGCTATTAGCCTAACTAATAATGTTCCTTTTTGTTCGAGATTTGTGTATTGACCGGTCTCATGCGTCGCTGTTGTTGTTGAAAGGTATCTAGGTGGGTCTTCATTAGAAGATTTCTATCGGGTGCTGTAGGGATATGATTGAGTCACAAGTTGTGTTGTTCACTTTCTGCTCTGATTTTTGTTTTCACGTATCGTGAAGGGATAAAAGGTCGAAGGACATTAATATTTACGCATTTATAACGTATGTGATAATATTGCATTCTAAGAATCAGATGTATGCTCAAAAATTTGCAGGTGCATGGAGGTGCATTGTTTTAGAATTATATAATTATTAAGTAAAGCAATTTAGTTATTTATCTATGCCTAAGGAAATATGAAAATTGAACAGAGTTTTTGAATAAATTAAGCGGTCTAACTTGTGACCCAAGTAGTTAACCATCGGGTTGTTGATATGAGTATACCTATAAAAATATTTGTTTGCAAGTATATTTTTAGCAAATTGGTTTGGAAATAATAAGATTTTCGTTTAACATATGGTGATTTCGAATTTTTAGAAAAAAGTTCCTAGTGATCTATACTTCAAAGTGCTATTTCGATGATTTTTGATTTCATTTGGAGAAAGGAATTACTAGTGGTTTCTGTTAATTTGAGGACAATTTTTTAGATTTTTATACGTGAGCGAGAAGATCGAGGGAGAACTTATATCCAGTTTATTATGTAGTGTTATAATCGTGGTAGGTGCTCTATGGATGTAATGTTATTATGTAAAAGTTTAGTGGAACAGTTTTCCTTATATGTCGAGAATATAGGATAAAACAAGGTTTATTCATTAAGATTATAAAAGAAGGAGATCAATTCTACATTTACGTGTACAAACGTACGACTTATAATAGGTAATAGACGTGTTTCTTAGAACCTCTAGCTTCATATTGAGTTTGTCGAAAATGCTTTTTCGGGTAAGCTCAAGTTCTTAATTTCTTTTTGTGTATCGCTTTGCTGTTACGTTTTATTTTTCGCCTAAATAATTAGAGAGTAATTTTATTCCAGTATACCTAATTGGTATATTATAAGCCTATAGTCAGTAGAACTTAAGTGTAATTCTTGAACATGAGAGGCGAATTGGTTTCGTATTATTCTTATAAAAATGCATCTATTACTCAAATTTAACTGGAAATAAAAGGCTAATGTTCTGTGTAAATATCTCATATAAAAGTATTGTTCTCAATAATTAATTTCTACCTGAAGTTAAATTGTAGGCAGATGTAATATGCTATTTAACTAAGCCAGTTTGTTAATATTATTTCCTTCTTTGCATTATTTATTAAACATAAGCCGTTTAACAAGCTCATTTTTATGTTGGAACTATGTCACAATGACTACATAATATTCACCATTATATTATAAGAATTTAATTACTGCCTTTAACTATGTTAGGTGTTACCGTTCCGATTTCGCTATGAATTCACCTTTATTGAATAGAGCATATTACTACCAAAATGAGTTAATAAGGGTTTTTAATTATTTATAGACAAGGCACTATTTTTTAATAGATGGATTAGTTGGCATTCATGGAAGTGAATATACTCCATTCCATTATTCCAAGTTATCTCTCGAGAGCGTATCGGTAGACGCCTTTAGATTGTTTCCAGAGGTAGTTTATTTAATGTCTATATTTTCTACATTATTTGTTAATATGAAGTGATTCCTTTTTATCTTTATATCCTATTTAAGATGCTACAGTTTCCATTGTACAAATATTTCCCATGGATAAATGCTATGGGATCATGTCTATTTAATTCTTTACTTATTTTTTTTGTTATTACGAAAACTAAAACCGATCTCGGAAGCTATAGATATGTCATTTTGTGTTTAGCTATATTTGATATACTATATTCGATCGCAGATGCTATTTGCAAACCGGTATGAGCATCTATGTTTTCCGCACTTCGGAAATATAATCAAAGAAAGTCTGGTTTTAAATGATTTTACCTAGTCCTGCATTGTCATGCATAGATGTATATATCTATATCCATTAAAACACTCAGAAAGTGTAATATAATATACTTATTGATAATACTATGATCTTTGGAAACTATTTTTTCTGGATCTTTCTACATATTTTAGAGTAACTATGAATCCCCATGCTACCATAGTTGATTCCTTAGAAATTGTGCTCATTAGTTATTTAAATATAACAGTGCAATGTAAAATTACATTTTGGCTTAGGGTTTCCATATTTATGGAGCGTCTTTCACTGTGCTCATCACTGGTTTTCTTGGTGAGGATCAGTTGGTGGGAGGTTGGGCAGCTTGTATAATCTGTGGCATGTTTTGCCAAAGCATAATATTACTTGCTATACACTTCGTTTACAGACATATTGTCATTTGTAGGTAAGCCGAGTGTAAGATTTTACTATATTGTTATTTAAAACAACAATTAGGTATTGATGCGTAAGAAAACGCACAACCGTATGTATTGATCGTACATAGGCTTAGCATCTAATATTATATTTAGACTGATTACATTAAGTGCTAAAACCCTCTTTATTCTTTCACTTTGATTTAAAAGAAGTGCATATACTTGTATTCATGTAAATTCATTTTACTAATGTGGCATTTCCATTATTTTTGAGATTAATCGTTGCTGATATTTCGATTATGTCATACTCCATAATTGAGCTTAAGAAATATAATATTAAATCAAGCGTAACAATATTATTCTCCCTACTTTTAACATAGTCATAGAAACAAGGGATCACAAAATTTTAAAAGGCACTGTTTTTAAACAAACAAAACAAAACAAATCTTATCTATATTTGCGTTTCATTTATATAGATGCACAGGTTTAGATTATTTATTTAAATATATTTGAAATTTTTTTAGACCAAAACTTCTTATATTGTTCAAACGACCTATTTTCATCGTTATGTGGTTTATTATTGTGATGTTTTTTGGCTTGAATTGGACCCTTACATGTTTTTACACACAATGGCCAGATCAAGAAAACAAAGATTATATTAGAGATTCAATTCGAACAGAATTTGGAGAACGTTTTGAGAAGATGGCTTTCATTGGACCTCTTTATTACGCAAGTTGTTAAAATATTTTGTAATGTCTCTTTCACTAGGATATGAAATTCAATAAATTATGTAATTAATTTTTCCGTCAGAGATTTAACTGGATATTTTTAGGTGGAACGTAGTGGAATTACAGAAATTCGGTGGAAACAACTACTTGGAGTAATTAACATGCTATGTATTAGTGGATTTTCATTTTCTGTAATTATGTACTGTGGGATTACCATATTTTTAAAAATTGGTACCTTGACACTAAGCAAGAGGATGAAGGAATTGCATATGCAACTATTTAAAGCCCTTTTTGTGCAGGTAGCTATAATAAAAAATTAATATGCGTTTAAATTTAATACGGTGAAGATTCCTTTTCTAAGGAACATTGACATAGAACTCTTACGTGAACGGAAAAAAAGCTCCACTTATAGTTGTTATATTTCAGACACTTATCCCGTTTTTGTTCTCATATTTGCCATGTATTGTAGCATTCATATCTCCCATGACTCGACTTCAGTTGGGAAGGTTGGTGTAGAACGGCTATTGCCTGTACAACTTTGCGTCAAACAGTGTTTTTACAGTTTAACTGATTACTATTTGCGGATTTTTCTCACATTTCCTCCGTTTCTCAACCCTACTGTAACCATATACTTCATAAGAGAATATCGACGTGCGATGTACTTATGCATGAAGGGAATGTTTTTTACCAACAATTCTGTAAGTCCCAAAAGTGGCCGCACTGTTTCATTTAAATTACCAACGTTAAAAACAGAAACGATCTGATATTTCAACAATTTCAACATTAATGTGGTAGGCTTGTTCATGTTTTGTTTGCTTTTATTTTACTATGACATACATAGTAGATTTAATAAGTTTTTACAATATTTAGCTTTTTATGTACAGAATATTTGTGAATACCTTCTACTTTGATCAGTGAATTACACTAATTTAAGTATTAAGAAAACATAAAGTTGTATCTTGGTGAAACAATTAATAGGCATTCGGTCAATACAAAGTACAATAGCTAACACTATATAATACAAACAAATATTCTGTGAAACAAAGTTATAAATTACTTCTTCATTCACTAAAATATGTGAAAAACAAAGACCACTTAATTAATGTAAAAAAATAAATGGATATCATCAAGAACAGAAAAAATAAAAATAGACTCTCCGTATATAGGCAAGAAAAATTGTAGGTAGAAAGTTCACTCATAAGTCAAGGGGTTAATTACATCACTGGATTGAGGAACTGGCAAAGTCCGGTACCATACTTCAAATCAGACGAAACAGTCGACTTGGACCCTGCATTCAATCTTTATTATGGAAAGTAGTATTTTTGTCTGTGATTATATTTAACAGTTTCAACTACTCTGCCAAAATAGTATAAATTCATTTTAAGTCTGCAATTAGGGGAATAAAATACTCCGTAATATTAAAATATGCTATATTATTTGGTTTGATTACTATCCCGATCGAGATAAATTGTATTAATTATGATAGCATTCATTTTAATTTCTCAAAGCAAATCCGTTATATTTGAAAATACTACTCAAATTATTAATGTACGTAATTACAATGCTATAAATTAAGTTCAGTATATCTCGACACTGAGTACAAAAGATTATTTTATACAATAAGCAGAATCAGCCATGTGTCATCTCCATTAAATACATTTCATATCAAAATAAATACCAACGATTTTCATTGGCATTCATAGATCTCGTACCTTGTACAAATTTTCTTAAGTTAATCTGTATAATACACTAATATTCTGTTGTCTCTTGTAGAATATAAATGAAATAATATGTAATTCATAAAGACAATTGCAATTGGACACAACTATACATTATATAAATTGTATTCGTCTATGTTTATTCTCTTCAAAATACGTCAGGTTACTAGCAAAAACTGCATATTAAACGAATTCTTCCCATTAAGCCTGCTAAATTTTCCGATTTAAAAATTATTGTATTAAACAGACTTAATTTTTTAAAATCATGTTGGTAATATCTGAAAATAATGTGCCAAGAAGAAAGTACTTTTATGGATGCTTTATTTCGTTGAATATTTAAATAATGTTTGCAGTTCGTATTTTGATGGAATGGGCAATAATCTATGGTGGTATAAACAATATCCCACTATATAATTGCAGGTGGGCTCCAGTTCTAGGTTTTATTCTGCAGGACTTGAGTATTTTCATATAGTTAGTTAGCATATTTAAAGTGTTTTTCATTGTTTAAGAATAGATTCAATTGTCACTTAAGGAGAGCACTAATCCGGTACATTAGAGAAAGAGACACTAATTGGGAATATAATTCAGCTTTCAGTACACTTTCATCTCAAGAATGGACAACACAGCATGGCGAAGTTCAAATGACTAATGGGATTATATCCTTTGTCTATGGAATAATTACCTGGGTTCAGTTCATTTTGTAGATAAATCGCAATTTTCGGTCCTATCGTTTTCAATTCTATATGTAATTTGAAGATGTCCAAATATAAAGGATAGCTTAATCTGATAATCTAAAAGATTAAGAAAAGTCTAAAAGACAATGACTCTTTGGTAACTCTCTTCATTTCAGATACTATATATCCCATGTCTACGTGTGATGGCCTACGAAAGTAACTACCGAATGTCTTGTTATAAAATTATGTTCTTCTTAGGACTTTTGGATATAAGCGCAATAATTGTTAACTCTATAATAAGTGGAATTCTGTTAATGGAAGGTGCTGTATACTGTTCACATCCAACATTAATATATATTACTGGTTCCATGGGCTTAGGTGAGACCGTAAAATATTGTTTCAGAAACAAAGACATCTAAAAAGTATAACTTTAAGAAACAATTTGGTATTTCTTCAAAGTAGCTGAGTATACATCTTTCTGGTGAATACTGTTTAACAAACTATACATGACTTAAAAATGTACTTATATTTTATATGCTTTACCAATTTTTTGTTCAATAACAAAAAAAATTATAGGTCTCTGGTGTTCTACATGCATAGTTTGTATAACTCTTTTAATCAATCGTCTGCTCGATATATGGAAGCCTTATTTAGTATTCAGATATTTTGGAGGACGACGGACCTATATTTGGCTCACTGTGGCCTTTCTTTACGGACTATACTTTGTCATGTTTACACATCCCGTACTCTTCAACTCCAAGTATCAGTCGTGGTTCTTTGACCCTTTCATAAACTCAAACATGGGTCTCATGGTAATTAGACATTTTTAAATACACATCTAATTTACAGTTTATCTTAACATTATATTCTAGACAAATTATGCCTACTCAGAAATGTATAATAGATTTTTTTGCTTATATATTTCCAATTTAATCCGTAATCTAAAGCATTCTAATAGTTGAATCTAATAATTTCAGTACCAGAATGTTGCTCACACCTTCAACAATTCTATTATAGTGATGATTATATGTTTTCTCTATGGAATATTCTATAGAACCTTGGAAAAGTTATACAATAATCGCAAAACTGTTCGATGTAATAGAAACAATATCAGAGTTTTTGAGGTGAAATTCTACAACATTCTTTTCTAATGATCAGTATGATATGTTTCGTGAATACTTGGTAGGAGTAGAATAGAATGTATTGACGTCACTAGTTGTCTGCAGATTTTTATCCAGTGTACAATCATTTGCGTGATCAACTTCTTCGGTTCTATTATTTTCATTGTAATGCAGTTTTTCCCAGTCCCTCTCTTCATGATCACAGTTGCGCACTGCGCCTGGCAACTTACACATGGTAACTTACATCATACAATTTTTATTATAGTATTTCTATATGAAAGATTTTTCAAAGCATTTTACACCATCGATAGTTTCATTACTACATCATCATCAAAATATAACTACATTTTAGGGTGTCCTGCTTTCATATACCTTTTAATGAACCGAAACATCCGAGGCAGTATCTTCCAAATGTTTAAAACTTGCATTCCCACGATACACCAAGATCCTTGTATCAATACTGTATCATAAATTAGTTTCTTCTATCTCTCCCAATCGATCTTGGTATACAAAACTGACGTATATTAAGGGAACATTTTGTATCCTACATTCGTGTTCTAAAATGAATTACAAATGCTTTATCATTAATTACTTATATTGGTGCTAAAATAAGCTAGTTACCACTTAAAAACTTGAAAATTGTATTATATTTCATAACTATAGTCTAGCTCTTATATATTGTAATAGTTACAGACCAAATCTTTCAAATTGTATTTTTGAAGGAAATTTACGTAATCTATCAAAAATAAATATGTAGATGATTTTGATAGGAATAAGGACAAAATCCTCTTAAATTTGGAACATTAATTCCTGAGTTTTAACAACAAGTGGGGTGGGTTATATTTATTAAATGCACTATATTCCTGTTGTGGGATGTTGCCGAACTAAATGTTATAAGCCTATTCAATACACTAAAATATTTTAAAAAAGTAAACAACTTTTATCACACACTGTTATCCCATCTACATGTTTTGATTTCTATTAATGAAAGTAAATAAGAAATATAATAGCAAAACACACGAACAAATATTACTTAATAATTTTGAATTGAACTTAATAATACTGATTAGCAAGTTTCATAGAAGTCATAGATAGTTTCTCTAGTCGATTACAATATAACTAATCTACTATTCATTCATTAAGCGATCCCTTCTTTGAATCTCCAAGACTATTTCCACTTTCGTCTTCTAAAAACATAATTATAATCTGATGGAACTTTTAACACAATTGTATCTGTTCTCAAATATTAATGCTGTCAACAAATTATATGCTTGCAGTTTCGTTCTATTTGCATGCTTTCCCTATAGATATAAACAGAATATTGTTTCAGCAGCTAATCTCTGATTTTTAAACATTAATATTGGCCAAAATCATACAGTACCGTCATTAAGTTCCGTCGCTTTTGATCATCAATAGTAGATGTCCTCTAGAAATGCGTGAAAACTATACTGTAGCAAAGAAGCAGAAAACTACGCAATTTACTGTGAAACGTTGATTGATCCTTCTATTTTTCTTAAATTCAAGGAAGGATCGTCTTATTTTAATGTTCTCAGCCATAAGTCCCGTTAATGTTGGGCTTAGGCTTATCACCTTTTGACTTTATAGCTAGGCTTTTTCAGTGAGAAGAAACCTACGCTATTGACACTTTCATATAAGTCAAATATGGGTACCTTATATTCCAATAGCACCTAATGTTATAATTAGTAGCATTTAAATGTAAATCTTAAAAGTTATAAGATACTTTGGAATAAGATTTTACAAACCTTCAATGAATAATTTATGATCAATAGCGGTAATGACATCTTTAAATACTGTGTCGGGATCAGAGTCACCATCCACCTTGAATGGATGTTATATTATTCACCAAAGAAATTTTCGTAAAAAGCGAAATATTAAACTGAAATACTTCGTTAGATTGGCATTCCACTCCACAAATACAAATAGTGCAAGCCACAGATAGACGACAAGAGAGGAACACATGCTACCGACCTTTGAGTAGGTTTACAAAAAAACTTGGGCTTATGGGTATTTTCAATAAGTTTCTTCGCAAATGGTTCATCTCATTAAAACTTAAATGAGAGTAACCTTACATAGATACCTGTCATTCTCATTATCTCTCCTCCTTCTTTTCCTTATTCCTATTTTATTATTATTTGTAAACCTCTCCATCGGCCTACCCTCATTCCACCCCTAACCACACGCAGTAATCCATTGTCATCTAAGTGCTTCAACATTGGAAGTGTATTTTGCTTGAAGAGATTAAGTCGCAATTTCAAAACTTCAGGATCATCATCTAAAATAATCTCAAGTAGCATAAGGAATACTCATAACGAATTTTACTGAATAATTATGTCTCCATAGAAAACAATTTATTAGCAAATTATATAACTAATTTCGTAAGTTATTTTATACTTACATGCTGGCAATATTTTAAAGTAATGCATTCAAATTATATATAGTTGCAACATAATATACATAATTATATTCTATAGGCCAAAGTAGCATGGATTTGTTTTTTCCTCATTTATTTTTGGAACAGTGCTATATTTTAATAAAATACTATAATGGTTACCCACCAGGTCTCTCATTTTTAAATTCCTGGTACCGCTTTTCTATGTTATTCATGCAGAACTGTTCTGTACAATCGATAAGAATGGCCATATCGATTTTTCCAAGCTGGAAATTAATTCTACGTTAACTAAAAATGTATGAATTAGAAAAAATAACTTCGACATACAACATTCTCCATATCCTCTAGCTGAGCCTGCGTCCTTGGATATCCCTCAATTACATATCCCCAGCTTGTCTTTCCGACGTTATGCAATTCGTTGTACAGCAATTCACGACACAATTTCTATAATAATGTTAATAAATAATCGAATAATGCTAGAATTAGGGTAAACTAAGATCTACAAGGTTAAAATATAAAAATGAATGCTCATTATATTTTAGATCTTGACAAAGTTGGGGAATAAAGAAGGGCAAAATTATAGACGATCAATTATTATTTCAGTAGTTATGGTTAAAATCAAGTAGTTTTATATTTCTGTATGGGAACTATTTCTGTTCTCTATATAATTAATAATAGCGGAATTATCAATATTCGTTATTGTTTAATTTTCGTCTTAATTGAATTGGTATCAATGAGTATTCTTCTCTACCAATGTCACATCACGAAAACAGTTAAACTTGGTAAATAAACTAACAGTTTGTACCCACCATCGGTACAGTTTCCCCTTGATCTATCTTCTTCTTTATCCGTTGCCACAATTCATCTTCCTTTTCGCTCTCAGCCTTAGCCCTAAGCAGATCTCCCATTGATAATAGTACGAATCCATCGTATTTCTGGGCTACTCTTTTGGCGATATCAGATTTCTGAGCTCCTGGTGCACCTTTAATTAACCAATAACATCAAGAAATTCTGTCACTGTTTTTTAAAATTTTAATATGAAAATCTTTATTCGTGTATGTTGGTACTTATATGAAGTAAAAACTGTCATAAAAAAATCATGCACAGTACTATATTAGTTCATAATTGTAGTGTATAGCTTTTCCATTTACATCTCTCTTTTTTTAAAGAAAATACAAATTTTTTTACAATATATAATTTATTTAGACTAAAGATTAGTTTAAAAGACATCACTAAACTGAAATGATGATATCACTAACCTATGACTAGTACTACGGGTGCGTTGTTCGGAAGTCCTTGAGGCACCTTGTCGTCTAGTGCCGCAATCGTCTGAATTTCATCGCTCGCTGCTAGAAATGATTCAGAATTTTAAAATGCTTTCTATCCGTAGGCGACAATGTTTATGTAAATAATATTTAACATGAAAATTACTAATATTTATTTTCAGTATATTAGAGGTTCATGGTATTTTCAAAATAAAGTAATTTTCTAAAAGATTTTAGTGCAAAAAGTTTATCTTTTAAATATTCTTCTTCTAATTCTCAGTATTAATTTACCTGTGCTCGCTGTTGGAGGTGCAGTAGGAGGTGCAAGCACTACGGTGGGATTGGAAGAACTGGGATCAACTAAATTTTATATTTTAATGTAGTA
Organism: Heterorhabditis bacteriophora; assembly: GCA_964036235.1. Taxonomy (NCBI): domain Eukaryota; kingdom Metazoa; phylum Nematoda; class Chromadorea; order Rhabditida; family Heterorhabditidae; genus Heterorhabditis; species Heterorhabditis bacteriophora. The sequence goes on along the minus strand of OZ038425.1, from coordinate 9,260,095 downwards.
TGCTTATCATAGAGTAGTTTGCAATCATATAGAATAGATATTAGCATAGTTGAGCATCAACTTATGATTGATTAACTAAGTCTATCAAATAAGTTAATTTGGATTCTAGTTATTTTTACCATTTTCTGAATTCTCCTCGTTGACGATAATTACTGTTGCTGGTTGTTGACTGCTACTTGACGAAGGCTCTAAATATGTTCTCTTATAATTTAAATAGTTATTTACTAAAATTCGCGAAACAAAGTCTTCATTATTTTAAGATATTTGGGAAATTTCCGGAGCAATTTAATATAAGAGTATATTTGATATAAGTATTAGTTAACGTGATATGAATAATGGATTGAGCCTACTTACTTTGTGGATTCTCCTTGATCGATGATATTGAACTTCTTTTGCTCTTAATGGATGCACTGCGAGCAACACTTGATGCAGAACCTAAAGTCACTTTGTTTAGACAAAGTCCCAGTCAATAAGTAAATGAATTATAGTGAAAGTACTACGTTACTTCTTGTTCTGCTGTAATAAACTGTTGAGAATATTCTAGCATTACATAGTAGTGTGAATAGAACGGGAATAATGTTTTAACCAAAACTAGAACCATAAATGAAATATAACTAAAATGACTTAATTTGTTTACTACTTCTTCCTCTCGATTGTGAACGGGATTCTTTTACGGTTGGAGGGCGACGTGAAGAAGCAGCAGTGGGAGGTAATTCTGGAAAGACTATTGTACGTTTTTATTCTTAAAGCGGTATTAAAATACTAACTAGTTCTTGCGAATACTTATAAGATTGCATTAAACTACGACCATATAGCTCAAAATATATGGAATAAAAATAATTATTTAAAATACATCACTAACCAGCGCCACTTGGAGGCCGAGATGTTGTTCTGCTAACTGGAGCACTACTTCCAACAGAAGAGATATCAACTACATTGCTAGTTGAGTCTTCACTGTGGTGAGATGAAGGAGAAGTTCTGGCCCCAGCCTGGATGAACTTAATTTGTTGCATATGCATACAGAGGAGTCGTGTATTTGTGACTATATAATGCAATGGATGGCACCTAATTGCTCTCTTGCCTATAACTTCCTTCATATTTCAAATTTTGCAATTCTGAGCACTGATTTGGAATTAATGTCAAATTTCCGATGTGATATATATCGACTTTAGTTCTATTGAAAGATAGTTTTTTTTAGAAATAAAAGTTTGGAATTTACCAAATTGTCATTTTTCACAGAATTAATAGTTATCTGATAGAATCAAAGAGATTGCTGAGTTAATGGTCATAAGAGGTATATAGTTCTGTATTTCGGTAAAATCGTCTTTTCGACATTTTGAAAAATATTCTACCATTCCCCCCGTATCTACACTTTTTGATTCTTATCGCTTTAGTAAAAAACTAGTTTTAAGATTTTTTTCTTGAAAAAGAGGTGATATATACAACATTGGAAATTCAATGTTAATTTCAAATGTCTTTAGGATTAAAAATGTACTTTGAAAGAATTTATGAACGACAGAGCATTTAATTGCTATATTTTACAGAATATATCCATCACTACGTAATACCATTATTACTGCACCTACCACTCCATTTATTTCTGCTGCTGGAGGTGACACCACGAGAGGCTAAAAATAAGTATGAGATTTTAATTTCTAGTCTATGACAGTATTTTTACTAATTCTGTGAGTTAAAATTAATTGCATATTATATCATAAAAATGCGTACTTCAATTCTAGCTGTCAATGAATTATTATATAATAAATTAGCATAAATTGTATACACTTTGATAACACTCAGTTTTTATCTTAACAAATGTTTTCATTCATATAAGATGAATATTTTGATAAAATTAGTGCGCCGTTATTATTATTATGTATTTTAGATGCTCTCACACATTTTTTTTTGCAATATTCCGGTAGGTTTTAATTACCTCTGGCGAGCGATGTTGGGCTTGACTAGGAGGATTACTGTTTAAAACCGGCACGCCAGTTTCCATTGCTTTCTTCACAAGATCCCTCATTCGTTCGAAAATCGTCTGGTCATCTTTTTCTCCTGGGATCTAAAATATTTACTTTCAGAGTGATTGAAGTACGACTTAAGTTGATTAGAAATAATTAATCTATTGTGTATAAATGGTTACTAGCATAAACCATTAATACTAATTTAACGGGATATTCTCACTTATAATTTATACTAATTATTGAATATTGTGATTTTCATATCTAGTTAATTTATAAAAAAACCTAAATCCTATGTGATTTTTAAATTTGCCAATCTTAAATTTGTTGCGAAAGAAATTTAGAAAATAAATATACGTACTAGATGTAACAGCTTTTGATCGTCAAAGTACTTTGCTGATGGAAGAGTCTTCTGCTTGAACTCCTGTAAAACATTTTTTGGTACAGATTGATTAAGGTATTACAATTCAGATGTCAATTTATAATTTAAGGGTAGCCAAGTATTTTTCTCTTTTCAAAAGTGTTCATGGATGAATGTTTTCATCTCTCTGATTATTATTGTTGTCCTTTTAGAAATTATGTACTGATTTTTCGCAGCTACTATTTTGTTTAAATAGAAGAATCCACTTTTCCAAGAATTCGTTAAAATCACATCTAGCATAATCATTACGCACCAAAAGGAGATCTTATAGACTATAGTATACTAGAGTTTATCAAAAATATCATGTCAGATTTATGCTAAATACCAAGTTTATACATTGATGAGAAAATTAAGTTACCTTGATCCTCTGATCAATGATCTCCATTCCCATACCCCTTTTCTCCATATGATCTCTCAGTGTCTTTTCGTCGTAATCCAAAATCAAAGCCATATTCACTGATTTTACCTGGAAAATAAAAGTATTATCCACAAGTAATTTTATTATGAAAACTATTAATGCTTTATAATTACTTTTACCCTAAAATCGACGTGATTACTTGTAGTGAATCGCTATAATGTGTATACTAAATCGCTTTTAAGTTTTATAATTTTCAAACTTCGAAAAAATTACATCGTCTTCATTTTTAATGTTCGTATAAAAATAAAATAGTATTATGGTCTTATAGTATCTGCACTTGGTCATTTCTTATATCTTAATACTTTGTATAAAGATCTACTACTTTCCCGATGGTATGCTTGAATGAAATACCTGTCTCTCAAAGTCTTCCACCTGCCTAGCTTCCCGAGGAAATCCTTCTAAAAAGAATGCGGCTGCATTCGGATGTCGCCCCATTTCGGCCTTCACAAGAGCAAGAGCAAGGTGATTGGGAATAAGCTCACCTAAAATCTCGGATCATAGATTTTTCCCTGGATTAATTCAGTAATAATCAATTCTAATTACCATTTTAAAGGTAAAATTGCATTATCTAATATAATTGCCACATTTAAGAAAATAACTTTTTCGCTAAATAATAATGATACTTTCATAGTTAATTTCATCAATATATTTACATTTTCCTATAACTGGTCATTCACATATTATAGACATAAATAGGAGCTTAGAGAAATAATAAAGCAATATAGTTAATATGAACATACCTCTTAAATAATGATCATTGGCACTTTTCCACTCCGAATAATGATCCTTATATTTAGCCAAAGCATTTCTCAAAAACGATTGTAATTTTTTAATGTCTGTCAGCTTTTAAATATTTGAAATAAATTATCAGATATACAGTGGCGGCCATATAGTTAAGGCACCCCCCTCGATCAGGCTCAATGACGTATTTCACGAACTACGTCATCAATTTGAGTGATTCAGAAGTGGAGAGAGGTAGGAGATGTAGTTTGCTCCCTACTATCGATTGATTTTCGTTGATTCCGTTGCTACTTCTGGAGAAAATTAGCCTAATCTCAAATCACCCATCTCCAACGCGACCATGTGATTAAAGCACCCCGAAGTAAGTGATTTAATTCCTTTTTACATGAGCTTTCCTATGCTCATTACCCAGATTATTGTAGTTAAGTGTTTTAATAGCCATGCAATCTGTTTACAGAAGGGTAGAGGAATGAGTATCACAAATTTTGTAATATGCTTAATAGTATTTAGAATTGCACACCGAGCGAGTTTTAAATTCTTTGCAATCTGCATCTAACTCTAGTTTTGGTAGCAAAGCTTTGATCACTGCTCGTTGATTTGGGGTGATACTCATTCCTCTACCCTTCTGTAAACAGATTGCATGGCTATTAAAACACTTAACTACAATAATCTGGGTAATGAGCATAGGAAAGCTCATGTAAAAAGGAATTAAATCACTTACTTCGGGGTGCTTTAATCACATGGTCGCGTTGGAGATGGGTGATTTGAGATTAGGCTAATTTTCTCCAGAAGTAGCAACGGAATCAACGAAAATCAATCGATAGTAGGGAGCAGACTACATCTCCTACCTCTCTCCACTTCTGAATCACTCAAATTGATGACGTAGTTCGTGAAATACGTCATTGAGCCTGATCGAGGGGGGTGCCTTAACTATATGGCCGCCACTGTAACTGAGAAAAACCTGTGGAGGTGAATTCAAATAAATATATTTACCTTATCACATCAGGCATGCAAATATGGATCAGACCTTGGTCAGCGAGAGCATTCGAAACCCTTGCTGCATGTCTAGTTTTTCCACCTCCAGGACCACCTATAAAAGGAACAAATCTTTCTGGAGTTCATTATCTCTCATAATTTTATGTATTATTTTACTTCTTAAGTCAAATAGTTTGCTTCCACAAATAGATATTTTGTGATATATATTTTTCAACTAAGCGATCACTCCGGTCAGTAGCCAATAATATGACTGCGGAAGTAATTTCTTGTTTTTATACTAGTCTATAGTAAATAAGCTAAATGCTCTATTGGTACTATTTCCCTATTCAGCTTGTCACCACTTCTCAAAACCAATCAGTAAAAACGTTGTAGATGTATGTTATCTTCAATATAGAAATAATTTAGAAGCGTTACTAGCATGGAAGCAGTCAATAAGAAGCATACATATTCTAGATAATATAGCTAATCATTTTTTTAAATAACGATATAATTTTTTGAACTTTTGGCTTCACGACTATTTTTGCTACTACTTTAAAAGGCATTTCTTATAAAAGTGGCCTATCAGATTAAACAACTATAATATAAAATATAACACGTATGTAGAGATTCAATAGTATTGGGATTATTGCAAGTTATTTACTTAGTAACAATACACTTGCCGGATGATAAAATGAAATTTATTCTGAAAAATATGGAAAAAATTATCATAAGTTAAATAAATAATCTTAGAGATAAACTTATTTCCAATTAAATGCATTATATCAATTTAGAATTAAAAAAACTCTTCTTGATGTTCTCTATGTCTACTTTATTTTTCACTTTTAATATATTATAAGGTAACTACTTCATAACTCACCCATGAATAAAACTATAGGAACATGAGGGATTTGTGCTACGTCCGCTGCTTTAATCACAGATGGAGATCTCTGAAGAACCATTTTACCGTCCTCTCCTGTATCTGTTTGTGAACCAGGTGGTGAGGAACTTTTATCTATGCTAATATCCTTTTGTTTGTTCTTAACTTTCTTCGTCTTTGTTGACCTAAATATACTAATAATAGTGTTTTCACTAATTTCAATGCTTAATCATGCAGTTATTTAAAAAATAGACCCTTTGTTTTCTTTGTTGTTAACTTGTTCGTGCGGATCGCGTTTCGCCTTCTTAGTAGTCGTATCCCACTTCTCTGTAATAATCACCTATTTGTGTATTTCGTTAATAAATATATATTTTCATCAATATGTGAGTTTTCACGTAAGCCAGGGAGTCAAAGTATTATTCCAGCTGATTTAAAAATAACTATCTTTAGATAATAGTAACAAAAAATAAATAAAGTATCTTACGTTAGAAATTATCTGGAATTTGTGGCTATTGATTGGTTTCAAATATAGAATAAGGTAATTTGTGAGAACACTGAGTTAGTATTAAGTAGCTAAATGATTATTTATTAAATAGGTAATAGAAAATATATATCAGTGTTATAAAAGATGGTACAGTAATTAAACAACCACGTAAATTATAATTGTAATAAGCAATAGTGGAAAAGTTATAAAGCAAGACAGCGCGTTCTGGCCCCTCAACTATCGAACAGCAATTACGCACACCTATGTTCACCCGCCTACTCCCTCGTACTCCCTTTGCCCTATAATCTGCCTATCTCTTCTGATCTACCAGCTTTTTCCCATTCTAACTTCGGGAAATCCTACACTTTTCTAACTTGGTACGAACTAATTATCAGTATAATTTTCTCTCTCCGTGCTACTTTAGTATTCGGGATACTCATTATATCAGTTTATAATTCTAGTAAAAAAAAATCTATTTCCCAGTTTAAAGGTAATATTTTATGAATTAAAAAACATTATAATTAGGTCTTATTTAATCTCTCAGTTTAGAAAATTGCACAAGCTATCGAATACAAGCTAGCTGAAGTTGTGCAAATGTGGAAAACCTATATTGCCTTGGTCGCCAGATATTTATAATTACGTAAAAAAAAGGCAATATGCTTCAATCAGTTTATTATTTACCCTAGTTCTACCCTATGCTTCGCTTATGAAAACCGTCAAACTCTTTTATCAAGAAGATGTAATCAAGTTATGTTTGCTTGATTAACGGTGATAAGACAGAAATACTAAAAAACTAAATACGCGAAGTACATGGTTTTAGAAGGGTGAATAATAACACCAGATTTTCTTTTTCCTTATAGTTTCATAAATATCAGTAAATTATCTTGATATAAATATGTATAAACCGTATAACAATCGAATCAAAAGATAATCGAGAAAATAGATTAGTAGGAAAAGATCATAGAAAAACTTTGAAGTCTTATGCTTTGGCTTAAAAATAAATTCACATAAATAAGTAAATAAACTTACCGTTACTGGAAAGACCTTTGTCAATAAACATATCCCAAGAAAGTCCTTCATCTGGATTAGCTTTGATCTTCGCGATTGCTTCTTCCAAAAACTCTAGTGGATTTGCTGGTCGATTGTAGATTAAACCAGTCATTAGACCCTGAAAATCAGTGATTTATATCAGTTTGATGTAAAAAGCGGTATATGTATGTGTTACTTTTTTTATTGTGTAGGAATTTGTATTTATAGTAGCATTGAGATGCTTTACTAGTGCCTACGTCTTCTATATTAGTTCTTCAATTGCTTTTATCTGTCGATATCGCATTATTTTTATCTATGGTTATTTTTTCATACTTTCTTTCTCGTGTCTTTTGTACGTGTGGGTGTCGTAATAGTGGGCAACGAAATTCACACTACTCAAGACAATTCTACCCATACATAAATATGTAAACTCTTGAGATTGATAAATGCTACTTTAAGCTTCAAGCTTGAATGAACTCCACAAGGATAAATTAAACGAATTGATAGAACTTGATGTGTTAGAGCAACCAGAACAAGTGTCACGTGCAAACAAACATCTAATTACCTCAAACAATTGAGGAATTGAATGTTCTTGAAGGTAAAGCTTAGCTTCGGCTCCCATGGTCACGTCTGTAATTATATATCTTTCAAAATATATACCAGGATATGTACATTTTTTATAACTCGAAAAAATGTGTTGCTCGACTCAATACTATGTCAAACATGTGCAGAAAGGTAAAAAATTATAAATATATTTCAGTTATAATTTAGTGCTTCCACTAGTATATATTTAATATTAATAATAGTTTCTATATTTGGTTTGCAGAGGCTTATTGTTTTTCCAGAACATCTTCAGGGATTTCCTTTAGTGTGTCTAAATTATATTTGTTCAAATAATTCAGATTAATAGAACAGCCCTGAGTGGAAGTGATGAAAACCTTTCTATATATGCATCAAAACCTTTAATATTAAATGTGAGAATTAGTATATTGGATGTCTCTCACACTTTTCAATATTAAAACGCTTATTTAATTACCAGGAAAGGTATGCACTTAACATGAAAATCTATTTCCATCTGTAATTTCCAGGCTAAATTGTAGGTGTTCTGGTTCTTTGTGGTGGCTTAGTTGGTGGTAAAAATGCATTTTAAACAGTAATTCTCAGAGAAAACATAAACAAATGACTACAGATGAAAGTTTTAATCTACCATAACTTAATACGATTATAGATAATGTTAGGTATTTAAGGCTTAATAACGAAAATTCAAAATTTTAATAATTTATAAAAATTTTAAAGTTATTAAGTTAAAGTACCCAGAATAATTAGTTTTGATAGTTTACTATCAACTATTCATGATTACGACATGGAATAAACAACAGAAAACAATGACTCACAACTTTAAATACCCTGAATTAATGTGGAAAACTCAGTGATTCCTTAATTTTTTTGAACATAATATGATAAGCTTAAGGTCACACTAGGCTTCAATTAAGATTCAGGATTAATACCAAGATTTAACATATAAATCACTCGGCAGAAGGTGATTATTTAGGCGTACAAATGAAGCCTAAAACGTTCAACTATTTTGGCTTTCATAAACCTGTTGTGTTACTAGATTTGGAAGGCTTAGTCGAATTCAAAGTTATATAGTTTAAATAATATACTTCATTATTTTATTATTGCGTGATGTGTAGGAAATATTTGTTCAACGAAATTCTTGTCTACAGCAATAAAGAAAATAGTGAAAAAGCTGTTAATAACTGATAAAAATACTATTCATTCAAAGCACGTAACATATTCCACAAAAACAATTATATATTAGTTTAAAAAGTCATAATATTCAATGATTTCAGCACTTGAAATTGTATGGTAGAATCGCAAAAAATTATAAGCTAAATTCCTTAATGATTCAACGACGATTTAATTTAATTTATCTAATTTTGTAGGATATTTTCGAATAAATGTAAACACTCTCAAAAATTTACGTAACAAATAGTGCTTTAAGATGACTATTGCTAATTTATATTCAAATAGCCGGTTTTTAAAATAAATAACATGTTTCAAAAGCATGCAATGACTCTCTTGTAGAGCTTGATATGGATTTCACACTAAAGACTAATTTTATAAAATATCCCAATATTTCATAGTATATAATTTCAAAATGCAAAACTACAAAGGTAAGCAAAAAATAATAAAGTGGCACCAGATTTACTCTAATATTAGACTGTACTGAAATAACACTAAGATTTCTAATGAGGAACGTCATTTTTTGTGAGATTTTTGTTCTTCGTGAAAACAGTGTACGCAAAAAGTATGATCATTCAAAGCACAAAGAAATCAATATCATATGGCAATATACTGGTGATCGAATGAGCGACGGATGTGTTTCCTCCCGATTAGTTCTGCCGGAATTGGCCGTGTAATTCATGAACCGAAGGCGTTGCCGGGGAGACCAAACAGATCTAGTGATAATGAAAACATGAATGATAGTTGAGGAAAGATCTGTTTTGGTTGCCTCCATTTTCCACATATATATAATACTTATTTCTATTCCTTTAAACTTGTTTGATTCTAATGGCTAAAACTAACGATAATTCACACTCTATTCGGCTCAGTAAAAATTGTGCAGTTGAAAAAATTCGAAAGGCTTATTTAACCATCAATCTTCAGTAAACAACTTTTTTTAGTATTGTTTTTCTCAATATTAAAACACTCTAAATCTATGATTATTGTATAATATTATTATTGTAACTGCTACTTCTGCTTCTACCATTTCTGCAATTTTGTACAAAATTAAACTGCTTAAACATAAGTAGTGAAAAATAATTTTTCAAATTTCTGTTTCCATAAAGGTGGCATAATTTATCTGAAAGAGGGTCAAAAGTGGTAGATTCAGTTTAATGTTGTTTTTAGATCTCATGGAATATTACCCAAAAAACGTTATAAACACATATTAGCTATGCCTATGGAATCCACAATTAGTACATAGGGGGAAACTGTACTGCTTTGAAAGCTTTCCAAACTGTTAGCATGCAATTTCGTTGAGAAAAGTTTGATAGTTAGTATAAACCAATAAGAGTATAGATTAATCAGTTTTCACTAATAACGTTTCTTATCCAGTTTCCTGAAAATATTTAAAAAAAAGAAGCATGGTAAAGAAAGAAACCGAAATTTAAAGAATAATTTGTCTTGGCATAGTGTAAATTTCCTAGCTATTAAACAAGCTTCCAGAGTTTCAGTTTGACTACTTAAAACTGATTTCAGTTTATCTTATTGCATATGTAAAAACTTCTTAGAAAATTACCGGACCTATCGATTTTATGGGTTATATTTAATAAATTTGCATTACATTGAAGAAAACGTTTCTGAAGTGTATTTATATGAATGACTTGAATCAAAAAATCTTGTTTAAAAATATTGAGCGACACTTCAAAAATTTCGTTCAGTCTTAGAGTCAGACATTTTCTGAGAAAGGTGTTTCCAGGGTTAGTCGCGATACGTCCCATTGACCAAAGTTCAATATTACTAAAAACATTATTCATAAAAAGTACTGATAGTCTCAACCCCATGTATTCGTCGAAACTATCCTAGTTCCTATGTAGAACGTTTATTATAAAAATTTGGCTGGCACAGCTTTAAAGAACTTTAAATCACTCATATTATAAACAATGTCGGGACCTGTTTATAAAATGTTAGTTAACCTTAAACTAGATCTAAACTTACGACATTATCACTTCATCTAAAATGCTGTTCGAAAGTAAATAAATTAAGCATTTATTAGGAACACAATCTAAAGTTTGTTTTACATCACTTTTGGCTCTTCAAACTCGATTTTATTCGCTGTATTTAATATATACGCAACGGAGTTCATATATTTTTGCTAATGGACAAACACAATACTGAACATTTCAACTAAATACTAGTCAATCATCCAGAATTCTTTAGAGGATTATGTTCCACTGATAGTGGTTCTTAAGCATTTAGCTATGATCAATCCCTTGAAAATTACATCAGTAACGTGAGCAAAACAGCAGAAAACAAACTAAATATTATCATAAAATTTCGTATTCCTATACAGAGATATAGTTTACCGATAATCTCCATGCATTTCTGAATCCCTAACAGAAAAAATTACTCATTAGTAGTATTTGTATCCAGCGTTCCCAAAGGACTCATCCTATGTCAGAGAAAGACGAATCAACGGAATCATCTACATCAGAAAACATCCGGGAAGATTATCCCCAGATGGCATCAGCCATAATCAACAAGAGAAAAGCAGCAAGCTAATCAATAGGTCCCAAAATGCTTGAGATATATCATGTTATCGCCATGTTATATTGCATCAATGTTCGGAAACAAACCGTAAAAAATGTAACACAAGTACTTTATTTATAAAACCCAAATACAAAAGGTCTTAAATTATGGCTCAATAGGCTATAACTATGCATGAAGTTTTTTAAACCCAATATAAATACAGATTTAGTAACAGGAAATTACAAATAGTTAGGAAAGTATAAAACACGAAATGAACCTCCCAGGTATGTTACAGCATACACGTAGACAGGAAAGGATAAAAACGCCACAATAAATCTAAATAGGTGGTAAGAAATAAAACTTAACCATATATTTTACATTATAAATACTTATGAACTGATAATGCCCAATATATTAAAATAGTAACTGACTTTTAACGATTGGCGAATGAACAAGCGACAGTCTGAAAATGTACAACTTTCAAATTATGGTATAATTGATTTAGCTTCTTCAGCAGGCGTAGCAGCTTGACTATTTCCACCTCGTGCAGCTCCAGAAAGATGGTCAATGGATGTAGAAGCAGCCATCTTAGCCTTAAATATTATCAGTTTCAATTGAAAATACTTTAGACGTTTTGCATTAATTCATAAAATCTTCAAAATATAGCTCTAAATAAAAAAAAAGTAAATTTATCACCGCTTCCTATAAGGTCCTCTAGCATGCAGTCACTACATCATATTATTTTACTACACATAATAAAGGCCTAAAATGCCACTAGCTGGAGCACAGCTAATGAATTAGCCATGCTTGAAATAATGGTCATGATAAAATTAGAATTGAATTCTCTGCTATTTTTACATATGAATGGCTACTAAATTCCAATATAATTTGGCATTTTTCTTCTTTAAACGCTTCAATGTAAATAGCCCACCGATGTAACTACACAAGTACGAGAAACAAAATTAAGCGACGACACCTACAGCACAATAAAGTAAGTTGAACAGCAGCGAGGACCATTAACTGGAACCGGCGACCCACCCTTACATTGGTATAAGCGGTACCAAGTTTCGATTCAAAAGACTTGAAAAGTGATGAGTTGCGCATGTCGTTCCATTTTCCTTTGACAGTGTCTGCAGTAGCAGTAGCAACCTCATGTGTTTTTTGGAAACTATAAAAACCCCACTATTTATTACTGTAACAGTTCTACATATATAGATTAAAAAATAAGTATTAAATTTTCTTTAATTCAAGGTGAAGACAATGATAAGCATGATTAAAAGTTGAATATAATTTGATAAATATGTATTTTCTAATCTCATTTAGATTTTAAATCAGAAAACTAGATAGAATTTGTCAGAATTTCTCATTTACTATACATCCAAACACTTCTGATGTTTATAATTGGTGAGACGTCACAAGCTATATGGTAAAGTAAACTCACGCATCGGTCTCAGTAACAACTTTAATTCCTTTGTTTATGTCATTTCCAAGTTCCATGAGAGGATTAATCCCTAGTTTTCGCTTAAGTTCTGAAGCATGTTTCTGGCGAGCTACCAGCACTTGTTTCAGTGTCTGGATTTCATCCTCCGTCTTAAACAAAATATACTACAAAACCTTCCAGTACTCCATTAATCTGTGATTGTTTAACCAAGATTCAAAATGATATATAGAAATCTTAATTAAATTCACACTGGCAATAATCCAGTAAAAAATCGTCTTTACATGAAGTAATTGAAAAACAAGATCTACATTACCTTCTTGAGTTCCTCTCTTAACAGATCCTTTTCTGTCTCACTTAAATGAGAATCGCAATTATGTACTTCGAACACAGAATCAGCAGCTTAAAGTATTTAAGGAAGAATGCGATAAAGAATGTATTATAGGTATAAAATAAAATAATAATCTTGTAAATTCCTACCCTGTTTCGAAAACTCACTCCTATACGTTAATATCAATTTACCAAACCACATTAAATGTGATTTATGATTTCATTTAATCAGCAGCTCTACAGTCACGTTAAAATAGGGCAACTGATTTGATAAGATACAAGCTCAAAATCACACTAGGAACTAATAAGAAATGTATGTATTGTGAATATTCCATAACATTAAGAGGATTTTAGTTAGCAGTTAAATATTAATGAATACCCCCAAATCATCAACGCTTCTTTCAGGTTGACCCATTTCTTGATCACTTGTGATCTTTTTCAGTGATAACCACGACTTCATCTATATCATACACTTCCGCAAATCTCTTCAAGTTATCTTTATGGGCCATTAGCGTAATAATCGTTTCCGGCTTCTATGGTTTTATCTACCTAATATATATATATATATATATGTTAATTACAGACATAACTATCATATCAATATCACAAATACGTTAATAGGTCTAGGTGACTAAATAAGTTAAACCAACATCCATGAAACTCACTCCAACTAAACAAATGTTCAATTCTAAATTAAAAATTAAAAAGTTTAATACAATTTTTAGTAATATAATTTTAAGGAACCAATAACTGATTGAAGCAACATCAGACCGTGAAAATAGAGAAGGTGGCACTGAAGCTAGATAGAAACAACCCTGCACCCATTACATTTAACTAGCAAACTATTACAGAGTTATTAATCAGTATTTACTTCCAATGATTTGAAGTATTTCCAGTGCACACATCCATAATTTAGCTTGATATATTTATAAATTGGTTAATGTGAAAAATAATGCACTAAAGAATTAGGACATTCCTCATTAGGTAGGATAAACTCACTTTCCATTGCAGGAGTTGCCATTACAAAATCGATGGAATTTTACGTGTGTAACAAACGAATTGGCTGTGCGGAAATCAATAACTAGTACCACCGGATTGTTCAATGGAAATGGAACGGGTCGGCTGAATATTAATAATTCAAGAATACAAGTACACCATAAACAATTCAATATGGAAAATAACATGAATATGCTCCAGTAGAGAAATATTATACAGAAAACCAAACATGCACAAGAGCAAAATGGATGTATGCACTTCTGATCATACAAATAGCACAAATATTCAAAGCACAACGGAAGCAGTAAAACGAGTGAAGAGTAAATAATGAGGAATATCGATTCGCGACGAATAATTAGCCCCTACTTGTATGTTCATATAACAAAGAATTCAATGGAAAATTGTATTAGAATAGTGGTTAAAGTTGTGAGAAAAATTTCATATAAAGTTTAAAAAAATTGCAGCAAAAGTACGTCACAGGAACAGTTAATAAACAATAACTGTAATAGTAATGATATAAGAAAAAACATGAAGTTTCTGGATAGCATATTAATACTACCGATTCAAACATAACTACATAAATAACAATTTAATCAATAAATATGAACATAAAATATCTTCAGAAACAACTAATTATTATATACTTCTTACATAAACCGCAGTACAACTAAATCCAGAAATATACTATTTTAACCGGGAAGGTTCACTAATGATAAAATATTACGCTGATTACACATAAAGGCTCAGTAAAGACAGAAAGTGGGAAGTAACACGAACACGGTTGGTTTCTATTGATTAACTAACCTATCAACTTGGATTTGGAAAACAAGGTTTACTTTAAAATACGGACTATTAATAAAAAGAGAATTTTTATTTCTACATTAAATGCTAAAAAATCAAAGAAAATCACGATCCAAAAATGCATATACTTCCTTCACATCCCTTTATAGTTTACAAGAAATCGATAACGTAACTCATGAAAAGATACATGGCGAACTGCTTTGTTGAATGTCCATCTAGGAGTGGACATATTGACTTTTCACATCAAGGCATTTTCAAAATACAATTCTCCGCTTGAAGACCTTTAAAATACAGTATGCTTCTAAAAATTAGCAACGCGACACAAGGAAATTTCATTCCACTTGGAACTACAATTGTAATAGGCGGAGCATACATAAAACTAATCCTACTTTCACATAACTTTAAATACACTGCTGGCGACTCACCGTTCTATGCTTAAAATATTTAACCACGATAACTATTCACAGCAGCCAGAAGTGTAAAAAGCACTCAAAGAACCAGCTTCTCCCATGTCAAGCACATTTACTTTGTTTTATGAATGAAACAATACGTGTAACGACAAAATAGATAAACAACATTTATTAACAACAAAACAATTAAGCGTGTCCAAGATCCCTTGCACGAGCCTTCTCAAACTTCAGTTTCTTAGCCTGAGAACGGTCGGACATAATGCCACCTCCCCAGTGTTTTCTGATTTCATCTCCTCTTTCATTGAAGTTGGTGCTAACTGTCTCAACAATTTTTGACAGTCCAGATTTGTCCTCACTGCAATACAGTGTTTAGCAGAGAAATTCATGAGAAAAAGACCCGACACTTACGGATTAACATCGACAATGGCAAGAGCTGTAGCAGTCTTGCGACGGACAACTCTTCCAAGGGCAGCCTTTCCCTTCACAATGGCGTATGGAACGTTGAACTTGCGACAAAGGGCAGGGAGGAAGATGACTATTTCAATTGGATCAACATCGTGAGCGATAAGAACAAGTTGTGCCTAAAAAACATACGCTAGTTCAAATTTCACTGTTAGAAAAACATGACTCTAACCTTTCTTGTTTCAATCAAGCGAGTGACGGTATTCACTCCTTGACGAACAACGGGAGGACGCTTGGTAATTTCCTCCGTCTTTCCAGCAGCTCGAGCTTCAGCACGTGCACGTAAACGTTCCTTCTTTTGTTCTTTAGCTTCTGGACGATACTTATCCAACAGCTTGAAGACCTGTGTTGCTGCAATATACTATGCATTAATCAGCATATTATTCCTCGTCGAAACTTCTCAAATTTAATAGTTTAAAGTGATTATTCATGAGGAGTTCACCGACGAGACAAATACACCCACCTCATCATTCAGAACATAATGCATCACTGCTTCACCTCTAGGTATAGCTTAACATTAGTTCTGAACATTTGGAGCATATTCCTGCACATACCGGTCTGCTTATCCAGTGCAGTTCTAAACTGGTTGATTGGTGGTGGGATCTTCAATCTCTTTTGGAGCACAGCCTTTTGTCTTTGTAGACGAATGTACTTAGGCCATCGGACAAAACGTGTAAGATCTCTCTTTGGTTGAATATCAGCACCTAAAAAAAAATATTCATTCACGAATAAGTTCCCTTTGCGGTATAACACACCTACCAATATTGAAATTCCTTGTCCTCTTCTCAAAAAGGGGATTCTTTACCTCCTTCTGAGGAGCAGCACTTTTAAGGTGAGCGGGTGTAGCCGCAACCTTCTTTTTCACAACCTTCTTTGAAGGCTAAAAAAACATTAGGAGAATTAAAACTCATTTAAGCATTGGCACTTCACTTGTACAAAAAATATTAGAAACTTAAATATGAAACAATTAATATTTCAATTTAACTAACAAAAATACTCACCATGGTCTGAGCAGAACTGAGCCCAAAAATAAAAGAAGAGCGACATCATTCGGTCCTAATGCCTTCTAACGCTGAGTATTATTTAAATTACTGTAGTTTAAGTGTCTTCAAACGAAAAATGTAAAGATGGGCGCCTATTTAAAAGTTAGAATTTTCTTATCAAATCAATACCGTTATTACCATGTGATGTTTGTTTTTATTTATATATTATTTATTACTTTATATATGTGAGGTTTTAGTAGTTTGAGGCAATTAAAATTGTTGGTATACCGAAGGGATATTTGTTATTATTTGACGGCTTTTTGAGTATTATCTGATTATATCTAGAATGACACTGATTTGCTTTATCTTTTTTTAAATTTTTCTGTCTTACATTTATTCTTCGAATTATCAATGATTTTTCCTAAAATAGTCTTATGCGTTATCATCTCTATGTCATTCCTATATTTCTTTAAATATGCTTGCAAATTGAACATATTTTTATATAACGTTTGTCTTTTGGTAATTTGGTTTTACAGTTAAAATAAGATTGAATTGTTCAAGACCATTTCAATGTTTGATGTAAACGTTATTAGTAAAAGTAGTATCATGTCCGACCGTTCTCAGGCTAAGAAACTGAAGTTTGAGAAGGCTCGTGCAAGGGATCTTGGACACGCTTAATTGTTTTGTTGTTAATAAATGTTGTTTATCTATTTTGTCGTTATACGTATTGTTTCATTCATAAAACAAAGTAAATGTGCTTGACATGGGAGAAGCTGATTCTTTGAGTGCTTTTTACACTTTTGGCTGCTGTGAATAATTTTTCAAGTATGATTTTTCTGCACGACATGCAGTGGATAATAATATGACTATTATGGTCTGGACAAATATATATTTTGGGATGTAAAATCAGCATATCGTTACAATTATTTTTCTGTATGGGAAAGTATCATTTTTGCTCTAATAGACCTTATCAGTGAATATAAGCCGAGAAAAAAAAATCATATCAACATGACTCGTTGATAGCACCGAAAATTATTGAAAATCACGTAAAAAATGTAGTTTATAGCCTTTAAATCTGACGTGGTTTGTTGAGCGAGGTCGTTGATTGATAACTGGTTTACAGAGCGGCTGTATGTTCATCGTCACGTAACGCAATGTGTGGTAGGCTGCAAGTCTGTCCATCTTTAAGTTAGCCAGTATAGTATCCATATCCATTTTCACGAATTCACTTTTTCCTAAAGCTACTTAGAAGGTGCATTATAGACGTAGAAGTAATTGTAAAGTACTAGTTCTGCGATACAAAAAATTTAAATAGTTCTTCTATTTTGTTACTATTATTTTACATATTTCATTTTCTATTAAATACCCTAATGCTCGAAGGTAACAATTACATTAAAGAGATTTTTAGATTTATGTTTTCGTAGAAATTTTTTGTACGTAATAGATCTAGACGTTTGTTCCATTCTACATTTTCTGCAATTTGAGAATTTATATAGCGTGGTATGCATACCTTGCTTTTGTATTTTTTATGTTTCCGATCATGTCTCGTGAAATTATGGCAAGTGATGGAACCAATGTAATCGGCAATACTCCACTACTTTTGTTAAACAACGTCACCAAAGGACTTGATGCTAAAATAGGTAAAGTAATGTAATGCAGCTATACTGAAAACATTATCTTTATCCTTGTAGACATACTTTTGATGTACAGAAGTCACTGATATCTGCTGTTAAATAGTTAAACAATGCCTATATACCTGGAAATATATATAAGCAGGAAAATAGGTTTAAAATAACAGTATCTATTTTAATTCGATGCTATGACTGTCAAATGTTTTTTTACTCTTTTAGCGGTAAAACTAGAGTACATGAACCCATCGGGATCCGTGAAAGACCGTATTGCGTACAGTATGATGGAAGCAGCCGAGAGGGACGGACTCATTACTCCAGGCAAAACAGTGCTCGTAGAGGGTACCAGTGGTAACCTTGGGATTGCTCTGGCCTATTGTGCAGCTTTAAGGGGGTAAGTAATATTTAATTTTAGGAAATTTCAATTAGAATGTGCTTCTTATTGTAATGCAACACAAACTATAAACACTATTTTAGATATAAATTGGTTCTTGCAATGCCATCCACTATGAGTGTTGAACGACGAGCGATTCTTAAGGCGTATGGAGCAGAGGTGAGAGATATAATCCCTATTTGAAATTTAAATCACAAACAGTTTATTTAAGGTAATTTTGACCGATCCTGCTCTAGGATTCAAAGGAGTAGAAGATTGTGCACTAAACTTGGCTGAGTCTATTCCTAACTCATACATTCTCAATCAGGCAGGTTTTTCAACTTCAATTTATCTTATTTGTGGTCAAATGCATTTATAGCATATTTTTCAGTTTACCAATCCTGCTAATCCTGCTGCTCATTATCGATCAACTGGACCAGAAATTTGGAAGCAGACTGATGGAAAGGTAAACGCTTCCTAGACTCCTTATTAGTTTATTTGGTTTATGATTTAATACTTAGGAAGCAAGAAACTCATGTGTAGCACTTTTCAGGTTGATATTGTCTGTTTCGGAGTTGGTTCTGGTGGTACTGTTTCTGGAGTGGGCCGATATCTCAGAGAAAAAAAACCATCTGTTGAGGTAAGCTTTAAAACTTGTTATTTTTTACATTTAAATGTTTAGTTTCATTTATTACAAACTATACTGCTATGATATCAGTGAATGGGTAAATTCCTTGTTAGTCGAAAGAATTTCTTTATTTAATTCTATAACAGTTAGTGTGAGTGATGTTTAAAATACGTTGATTAGGATCTATTGCAATCTATCTGACTATTAGTAGGGAATCTTTAAAAACCAAGGTGAATAATCTAAAGTAACAAAATATTTTTCTTGTCGATAGGCTTGTTCTGAACTAAAATTTTAGAAATTCTATTAGAAACCGTGTTTTCAAAATCTACATAGTTACAGATACTTAAAAATGAAAGAGATAGTTAGTACAATATTGAGTAATTTTATAATCTAACCGTGTTAAGTTGCAAAATATTGTTAATATAAGAAAAAAAAAGACTATGGCTATATTTCGCCATATGATACCTTGAAAATTCATAATATTTGTGTAAATACTTTGTTTGCTGCTAGTGAGAAGATAGTTAAAATGCAGTTATTTTCCTTAAGTAGCATATTGAGATTTTGTGTTAATGTGCTGATGTGGTTATTTTGGAACAGAAGTTTCGTTTTTAGCTTTTTTAAAGTAGGTTTTGGTGTAAGTGAGCTTGCCGATGATTCCGATTTCTATTATATAACTATAAATGCTTGTATGACCTTCTATATAGATCTTCCTTTTTATAAAACATTTATTCGTTTAAATAGTGAAGTGCTTTGGTAATATGAATATTGCTTTGTTTTCTGATGATTCAAATTATTCTGCCCAACCACGGTTTATCAATCCAAATTATAGATTTTTGCTGTTGAGCCCTACGAGTCATCAGTTATTAACGGCTTACCTAGCGGACCTCACAAAATTCAAGGTATGTCGTATTAGACATATAAATATATCTTAATTTAATATAAATTTTTACTTAAGTACAGTGTTTTTCAAAATGGTAACGCACTTTATTTTTTCGCTTTTTTCTGTTCCCAGTCGTCAGATTAATCTAGATATTTTTCTGAAATGAGGCGTAATAGTCTGGGGAAATCTCCGATTTAAACTTCGTAATTTTCATACAAATTACCGCTTTTATGCTAATTTGTCCCAAAACCACTCACTTTTCATCGTTTCGAAATGATAGCACACTTTATTAAAATAGGTGTTTATGACAAAAACAATAGAAACCAGTGTAAATAGCAGTTAGCTAATAATCAGTACAACTACTGCTTCTATAATGACCTGAAAAATTCGCTCAGACATACTTTTTACTAGGTTTTCAATGACAATATTGTCTACTTCGCTCCATGCTTTGCTAACGACTCTTTGGAGGTCCTTGACGCTCAAACTATCGATTATCGACACGAATCCGACAGACAAGAATTTGCCCAAAGATTCTCGATCGAATTTAAGTCCAGAGAGCACGAGGGCCAGTCCGTAGTGCCTACGTCATTGTCCTCCACCCAGGTCTTGGTGCTTCGACTGGCATGGATTGTGGCATTGTCTTGGTGGAAAGTGAAGCGAACACCTGGAAATCGTTGGAGATACGAAACTAGATGATGTCCTAAGACATCCTGGTAGTCCACGTTGTTCATCTTCGTCGAGACAAACGCCAAGTCGACTAGTCCCATAGCACTGAACGCGTCCCAAACCATAACACTTCCTCCAACGATATCTCGGGTTGAAAAGTGTCGGGGTTCCTTACGTAAATCCCTCCAATTGGAGTGGCAACTATCAGAACCGTCTAGATTGAACTTTTTCTCATCACTGAAGGTCACCTAAATTCGAAATAATGAGTTTATAGGCTTATTGTTGAAGACTTGTGAAGGTTGGACTTTTTCCCAGTCACATTTATCTGGCATTCGGCACATCATACTTTTTGAAGCATCAATGCCACAAGTCCTACGGATTCCAACGATGCTGATCGTGCATTCGACGTTGTCCGCAAAATTTCCATTTTTTCACGGTCATCCAAGTAGCTAGGTCGTCCACTACTCATTTTATACCATATTCTTCTTGGTGACGAAGGAAATCTGTAATAGCCTTTCTGGAGCGCCTGACGACATCTGCAATCTGCTTCACCGTGTAACCGGCAATTGACAGAGCTTTAATTCGACCTCTTTCGTGTAAACTCAGCTTAGGAGCATGACTCATTGTTATGGTGGTTAAGGATTAGTGAGTTTGCGCTTTTTTCGTTAAATGACGCCAAAATGTGTTAAGTGCGCTAGCATTTTAAAGTGATGAAAGGTGAGTTGTTTTGAAAAAAATTAGCATAAAAGCGGTAGTTTTTTTAATGAAAATTACGATGTTTAAATCGGAGATTTCGCTAGGCTATTACGCCTCATTTCAGAAAAAAGTTATATTAATCTGACGTCTGAGAACAGAAAAAAGCGAAAAAAAACAGAGTTCTATCATCTTGAAAGTGTATATCTTTTTACGTTTTTTTTTTGATTCGGTGCCTATTCTATGTACACATTGTTATACGGTTTTGCACTTTATACTATTAAGAAAAATAGAAGATATGTAAATGGAAAATATATTGCAGGAATTGGGGCAGGAATAATACCTGAAAACTTGGACACCACTCTTTTGAAGGAAACTATTCGAATCAAAGGCGATGATGCCATCGCCATGGCTAAACGACTTGCCAAAGAAGAGGCCATCCTAGCAGGCATTTCATCGGGCGCTAATGTTTGCGCAGCCATCGAGGTGAATTTGTTATATTAAATGCAGTATTGATTGAAGGCTTATGCATTATTCAATTAATACTTGAAATACAGTGATTATCATTTATAGTAAAGTAGTTGTGTCACGATAAATTGTAGTGTCTTCCAAAATACTAACATACTTTGTTTTCTCTTACTTTTTCTGTTCTCATTCATCAGATTAATTCAATGTGTTTGACATAAGACGTAATAGTCTTGAAATTCTTCAGTTTTAGTCTCGTGTTTCTGCGTCCTTGTTTCTCAAAACCACGCACATTTAACTGTTTCAAACTGATAGCACTTTATTAAATTATGTGTTAACGACAAAAACGATAACAACCAATGTATACAACAATTAACCAAAATTTGAAAACAACCTATGTTACACGTGTTTTATGTGTAGTACAATTATTACTAACGGTATTCACGGAATACTTTTCTAAGATTATAGGAGGCCTAATAATTACTAAGATGCACTGCTAGAGTAAGTGGTGATTATCAATTAGGAAAAGAGTGTGAAAATATTTCATTTTACTTTTACAGTTAGCTAAACGACCCGAAAACAAGGGCAAGCTGATTATTACTACAATAAATAGTTTTGGAGAACGATATCTGTAAGTTTCATGGATTTATATTGTTTTGGGAAGGGATATTTTCTGTTTATTTCCCAGTAAATATTGCAAGATAATACAATCACTTACAGCTCCTCCGAATTGTACTCCGACATTAGAGAACAGGTTGAATCACTGAGTTTTTCGCCTTTAGAAGAGTCGATTGAGACTGTTAAGAAGTTCTTAGAAAATGAATAGTCGTTTGATTATATTACATTATTTTTTTAGTTCACATTGAGTACTGTGATAATTATAGACCCTATCTTCATTTTTAATACCTTTATAAATAAAAGATTTATGATATGGATAGTGTCTAAGTGACAAAATTTTTACTCTTTAATACTTAAAACATTTTTTCACCGAGTTTTATTAGGTTTATCAGTGAATCAGTACAGTATGATATTACTTATGGAATTATAGCTCGATAGAGTTAGTAAATCTTTGAAAAATAAGTGTATTATAAAGATTGAATAGATGACGTTAGTCATTCATTTTGGTCTTCAACAGAGATGCTATGCATTACTGAGTCTCGGATTAGGGATAATTTTAGCTTTTGAAAAATATTGATATGATAATCTCAAATAAAAATCCGGGTTTTAACATAATTTCAGGGTATATTGTTTGAATTTTGGAATTGACCAAATTAAATGCATTTAAAACTCATTTTGCTCAACTTTTAGTATTAATTCATTCATTTCACTTAAATCTATTAATCTTTCTACTTTAACCAGAAATCGCTGAACTTACTATTTTCTAAATGTATTTTATTAATTAATAGGACATTATATCTAGAAATCATTCATAAGTGCAATAACAATAGGAAATATTTTAACGTAACACTTTATCTCAGTAGTCAGTAGCTATTTATCATCACTATTTGCTTATGAATTCCATATATTATTCATAACTTTAAAATGGTCCTCTGATACAGTTCCTATTTTATTGATCCTCCTCGTTCGAATCAAATCGTACCGTCGATAAAAAACAATAGGATAAAGGTTGAGCAGAACCGGTAGAGATAATAAGGATCCCAGTTCCTAGAAAACCATAATGCTGCTTATTTAGTTTATATATGTTGAATAAATACATTTAATCCATAATCTTTAATGGCCTATCATTTTCTATTCTGACTACCTAATCCTATTATTAAATTATTTTATATTACAACAAATTAAAAAAAGTACGAAATCTAATATAAGCTCATCAATCCACCATGAATAAAATCGAACCTTGCAAATTGCTAAGCTGAGTAGATCAAGATCTCCAAAAACTAAAACAATTATTGTAGTAGTACTGCTAGCTGTTAGTACAGCCACAGCAAGGGCTATGATAGGTAATACTAATCGTGTAGCCACCAGGGTCTGATATGACTCGTGTCGGGATACGAGATCGTGAGAGTGTGTCAACAGAGTGATTCTGGGATTACAAGTATGTTAATATGACTGCTGTTTTCTTATTTTACGTCTGTAATAACGTTTTCTCTAGTTTTCCTATCAAATTTGATATTTAGAGTTGTAAACTAACGAATATAAATTTATGGATAAAATAAATTTTATACATTACTTACCGAAATGTAGTAAAATGATATTAATATTTTTTCTGTTGCTAGAGGAGACATAAACAGAATAGATTAAGCAAAAACCTACTCGAGTTTTTTGTTGGTCACCTTCCGTACAGTGAGAAATATGGTAACTGTCATAATATTCATTAAATATAAAACTATACTACTAGCAATGCCATATATTCCTGACGTAGCTGAGCTACAATATGCCATTCGATCACCGTTAAAATCCGATTTTATATATGCAGTTTGAAAGTTTCTTATGAAGGTTATCAGCCAGAATATCCACTAAAATATTAAATTATAAAGTGAAAAACTAGTCTATTTTTTTAGAAAAAATATATGGTAGATATATTTGCATGCATTTTATCCAAAATGTTTGGTTTGAAACATGAAGTTCTTTTAATTTATGGTTAGAAATTCATATTGGCGGTACTTAAAATGATTTACTATTTGCCCCTTGAATAGTATCCACATAAAATCTCTATCGATTTAAAATTAAGCCTAGTTTGCTGCAATATTATGTAGATGTACATTCCATCAAATCGGTACAAATTTAACCGAAAAATAAGAAAAAAATTTCAACGGCAGCAAATTACAGAATCAAAAAGATAAAACACTAAAATGAGAAGTTGGAGGCGTAATTGCAGTTTAGAAATAATTACTGTTCGAAATTTCCTTTTTCTATGTATATCTTTTTAAACGATCGAATTTTATTGCTATTCAGTATAGTTTTCGAAATCCCATCCTAATTCACAGTGAATAGAATACTGTTGATCAAGCTCAAGAATAATGGAAACAATTTCTAGAGTCAAAATTTGCTCCTAAACCAGAGCACTACGAAAAAACTAAAGTTTGAATAATAGAGGGTAATGAAACTAATGAATTCACAAGGTGGCAATAAGGTTTCACAAGTAGTTCGAAATTTAATCTTGACTCTATTTTTAGCAAAAGTTAGTGAAGCTTTTCTTGTAATATAAGTTCGTCACTAAGTTATAAATGTAGGCTAAAAATGACTCGTCAATAAAAGCATCGGTAGAGGTGCTCTGCTTGAGGGCACAGGCCCTTGTCCTTCGTCCACGAGAAGATTGCCAACTCCGAAGCGATGTTAGCAGCAGAACAACTGCTCTACGGAACGAGACCCACGACAAAGCTCAGTTCAGGGAATACGAATAGGTCATGTAAACTTATTAAATATGAACTACTAAAAACATCACTATACAGTTAATTTATGTATATAATTACTGAAAACTATGATTAGGATATTTACTAGCAGAAATACTAGATAAATCAAAATTGGGATTTATTTGCTTAGAACTAGTAATTAAGTTTTTAGAAGAAAAAAAACCTTAAAAGTCCAACCAATATATTTGTAATTATTACAAATGGACCTATCTTGTAACTAAAATTCCAAAAATATTTCCTATAAATTTATATGGAAAACTCACGCCTAATGCTGCGAGAACTGATCCAATAACTTTGAAATGAACTCTTTCGTATGAATGGGAAAAGCATGTTGCTAAAGAGCGTTCTAAGCCAAGAAGTAAAAGTCCCATAATGAAAACAGAAGCACTCGAAGAAGTTATACTTCCTTCCGCTTGACATTTAACTATGTCAGTTGTTAAATCACACGCTGTCTGAAATTCATGCCATCTCAAATTCCTAATAACTTAAAATAAATATAGGATGCTAATTGTATAAGATAATCTTAAGCAAAAGTTAGAAAATATGACGGAAAATATGCACAAGTATAACCTTGTACGTAGATACGCTGATCAGCAAGATAGTAGATCTACGCAAAGTGGCAATGCCTCTTAACAACAGAGCGGCTCCTAGACTGAGACAATGTACACGATAGTTCACATGAAAAACCTAAATCAAAAAGAACTAACAAAATTATTATACAGGGTATCCACGAAAAAGACCAATTTTTAAAGTTTTATTACTTCTTTTAAACTCAACTAAAATTGTCGTTTAAAAGCGTTT
Source organism: Heterorhabditis bacteriophora (assembly GCA_964036235.1). Lineage (NCBI taxonomy): Eukaryota > Metazoa > Nematoda > Chromadorea > Rhabditida > Heterorhabditidae > Heterorhabditis > Heterorhabditis bacteriophora. The sequence goes on along the minus strand of OZ038425.1, from coordinate 9,234,007 downwards.
TGAAGTGTTGAATATCTGACTTTTCCATCGTATTAGTTCCATTGGCATATATATGCGAAGGACAAGGTATAATCATCGATTTTGTGAAGACACCAATTTTTAGTTAATAGAGTAGTGAATATTCGAGACAAGTGAAGTCGAATACGTGTGAAAAGAACATGGAAATCGACACTCTCGTAAAGTCGACAACTATATTTTTCATGTGGGAGATATGCTAATGAAGTTAATACAGTCGAAAAGCCAGAATATCGCGCTTTAAAAAACACTCTTAAACGATGTTAAGTTTGAAGAAACTTTGAAAACATTTAAAATAGATCGTTTATTGTGAATACTCTGTATTTTTCAGTTATGAAAAATTTCTTTACCAAAAAAATTATGAACAGGTGATATTTATCATATTTTATTGAAAGGTTGGTTGGAAATGTGTTACCTTTGTACGGAATATTTTAATGCTTATAGCCACAGTGGTAAAAGATCCAAAAGTGTTGAGTAAAACAATTAGGGCATGGTTCATAATCATAAAGGGATTCGTGTTGATAACCACGGCTGCAGTACAGTTGTTCAGGTTACTAGACAGGATTTCTTCCATAGTCATCTGCAACGAACTTCTCGCTTTGTCAAATCTTTAACCTCAATAATATTTTCAACTGTAATCATGCTTTCAGAAAATTACCTTTCCTCTATAGATTTATATTTTATGTTTTTCATTTTAGATATTAATAGCACAGCGTAAGAATAACAAAAGAATTATATATTTCACTGATTATTTAAGCCTCAAATAGCAACTAATATAAGTGGGGTCGCGTGGCGACGGGCTCGGATTGCTCTGGAGAGCAATCGAGTGATACTTTGTGCTCTCTCGCCCAGAACTTCTTTCGAAGTGGAAATTCTGCAAATCTAAGGAAATAGAGAAAATCAGCACTGAATTTCCGATCTTCCACATACCAAACGTGTGTATATGAACTATTTATCATCATCTTCTCTAATACAATAAATTACTATTTCAAATCAAAACAAATTCCTTGGAAATAAATAGGGATAGTAAACTTATTTTAACTGATAGCTGTTAATAAGTAGGGCATATGGGTGTAAAAGGACAAGTTTGGTATGTGAAAGATCGGAAACTCAGTGTCTGATTCTCTTTATTTCCTTATATTTGCAGAATTTCCACTTTGAAAGAAGTTATGGATGAGAGAGCACCAAATAGCACTCGATTGCTCTCCAGAGCAATCGGAACCCGTCGCCACGCGACCCCACTGTAAAGGGTGAATGATTTGCGCTGTATCTGTCTATAAATTAGTCGGTGAGAAAAAGTTGTATACTACACGACATAGATAATAAATGTCGCTAATAATTCACTTTTAATATTAGTGTTGATTTTATAAGGATGCTTGAATGTATTCCGATATTTCATATGTAATGAATTTAAAAATGAATGTATTTTGCTATATATTCATTTGAAGGAACTTAATTCATTAAACGAACTATCTAATTGAGAAGAAATTTCAATCATTTTCAAAAACCAACTGAGTTTCAGTGATGAATAACGAAAGAAATCTAGAAACGCTTTATTCAGTCGCCATCTCTACGTAATTTGCAATTTTTGCATTTGTAAAGGTATTAGAATTATGTTAATTTGTAAAACTTTCTAATACTAAAAAATCGCGTGATGGATAAAAATACATTGTAAGTGTAAGATATTAAAATAGACACAGGTGCTGCTCAATTTGTATAGTATAACTTCCATACATAGTATAATATATTTTCTGAAGATACAAATTATTCTTTCTAAATGATGTAGTAATATTTTGAATTAAATAAATATAGGAAAAAACTAATGGAAAAATGATGTATGTTAACTGAGTGATGGAAAGTAATGCAGTTTGTAATCTATAATAATAACAACGCTAAAAACAGTATTTAATGGTGATGAGCGGTTTGGAGGCGAAATAATAGGACGTTGTAACCAAGTGTAACTTACAAAATTTAGGAGATTAGTAGACACAATCTACGCTTAGAGCAATAGGTCTGGTCAATTCTTGCGGTTCAAATCAGAGCTAATGAACCAAAGGCAGCAGTAGATTTGCAGAGATATGCACGGTTGAACTCTGGTTTTGACAAAAACTATTCCTTCGATTCGATGAAACGCTACTATTTAATTTTTTATGCAATGCGATCCTTTAAGTTTATCCTAGGTTGTGCAGAGTATAAACTAGTCGAAACTAAAATGTCCTACTAAAAGTATTGTCGTCGTTTACATAAATAATTGAAAATATACGAGTGACAATATATTGACGCTATTTAACACTGAATAAATAAAAAATCAATGAGGAGAATTTGAGATATGCTTTCATCTTATTACCCGCGACTGACCGCTTATGATCTTTACAGATTTATAACGAACGAGTCATCTTTTAAAAGGCATTAAAGTTATATGCTTCAATAATTTGCAATTCATAAATCAATGTGATTATGCAACAGCTGTTTGTCAAAATGTAATTAAACATAAATATAAACTTTTTCGTAAATATACAAATGCACTTCTGAAATGTTTGAATTGAATGTAATCATCGTTTAAATCCCTAAACGATCCACGATTGCGAATTAGTAAAACAAGCACGTTGGAGGATGAAAAATCATTATTCTAAACCCAGTTTAAGATGTAAGATATATTTCTGACCCTCCCCTCTCCAATTTATTTGGTAACAATGTATATTCATCTGATTTGAGTATGTTTTTGTCGCAAATCATATTTCCATGAATTATCTCGATTTTGACTTTATAGACCTGGCAATACCCAACTTAATTTCACTAGTTGAAGCTTTTTCTCTGCAAATTTTAAAGGGATAAATCAGATAATATTTCATATTACTAATCCATCAAACTTCTAGGTAAATCTTTAATCCACGAAGTTTCTTAAACGGCAAGTACAAAACAGTACAGATTGCCAAAAATTTCATTTCAGCTAGACTTAAACCGTAACAAAAAGTTTTAATCTAATTAAGATCCTTATCGATAATGAAAGTAATTCCATAACTATGCGTTTTAATTTTACATTTCTCTCAATGAATCTGTCGTTAACATTTATACGGGGATAAATAGAATCTCTAGGTAATTTCCAGAGTGTTGATGTCATTACTGGAGGTGGATATTTACCTGAGAGTGTGTGTCACAATTTAATAACAGCGTATAATTATCGCGTTATTGACTGAACATTTCGGAACAATAACTTACTTATTCTAAAGACTAGGACAACATTGTGCATGTTTGCTTAGCATGCTGTCTAGTGGTTATTATTAGTAGGTCTCTGCAACAAACAATTATTTATGTACTCCAGCTGTAAAAGCCATACATGACCTTTTTAAAACTATTAACTAACATAATTTGAAGCAATTTTGTGAAGTAAAAAATATTGAAACAAACTAATGATGCGAACAACACTGAAAAAAAATGAAGGGTCGTAAAGAGTATTCTTCAATATGTAAATGGTTTTAAAAAATAGCATCATAAATCTGCTAATACTAATTACTGCAGCATTTAATAAATATTGAATGGACTAATTTAAGCAGTATTTAAAGGGTAATTGGAAATGTCCATACGGTAATATTTTAATGCTCTATACTAATATACAACTGGAAACACAGAAGACGTATTAATCATAATGCTATCATAGAATAATAAAAATAATTCATAAATCATAGACTATAATAATTATTTTAAACCAAATAGGGTATTTTGCTATTTATAGAGCCTATGTGTTTCGTTCCTGTTTAGATAATCCACTGACTGCACTTGTGTGAATAACTAGCTCACCAATGAATACTTATAACAATTTGAAAATTTGAAAGTTAAGCAAAGTAATTTATAAAGTTAATTGTTGCTATAAATAAAGTTGAAAAACACGCCACAGTTTATCAAGAATTTCTAGAATACTCTCATATTAATAAACAACTATTATTAAAATAGTGCTATATACAACATCAAGGATGTCCTGGTTTAAATAGTATGTACTGGAATTAGTTTTTTTTTAAATATTTCCCACATTCTTTCGCTATATTTTTCATGATCTTACGTTCCTCGACCTGGGTTAAATTTTGCTTTTAAAATCTTTCTTATATCAAGTATTTTAGTGATTATCCATCATATCTTCTTGTTGTGGTATTTGTCACTTAGGTGTCGTTTTAATTACAGTATGCGGCTGTCTTGTATGAAGGTCGTTTCGGACAAGTCAGACAGTGAAAGAGAATACACTGAGAAAGAGGGAACAGACATAGATGGTATAGATAGGCGGAGCACGGTCGAGGTATATCGATCGTTCGCCACTCTCTGTCCTCTCAAAAAGAACTCGGTTCATAATATTAACTGTTCTGTACTGTATTTTATCATAACGAGTCCGAATGACGCTAACATTAACAACCATATTTCATTATCATCTTGTTGCTTGTATATTATTCACGACCCTCATTATTAGAGTGCATACTGTATGGACTGAGGAAGATGAAGCTCAGCGAATTGCTATGGTGAGTGTTTAAAATATCTACATTGAATTCCATAAAAGTTTGAATGTATTTAGAAATAGCAGTAGGGCTATTAATAGGTGGTATAACCTATAGTAGTGAGGAAAGGTAGAAAGAGGGAGGGTGTAAGGGTAAAGGGTAAAGGAAATTATTAGAAAAATGAAATAGTGTGAAGAATAGAGGTAAGGAAATCAAATAGAATTCCATGCTAACTTTTGATTAGTTGTAGTCGGATCTCTATGGAAAAGTTGTCTATCCACAAGTAGTTTCATGCTGACATCAATTTTACTACTATTTAATGAACTAATAATTGATACTCAAGATTCAACGTTACGAACATTCGCATAGGAATCAGTTTACGATATGTTTACGTCGTGCTCAACATTTATTGTCAATCGGTCGTTAATTTTGCTGGCTTTTCACAACCAATTTTATTCTCCGTGATGGAAAAGATTATTTACCAAATAACTTGAACGAAATCGTTAAAAAATAACTTTCTATATTTTAAAATGTAATAATTAGTAGTAAAACCCACATATAAAATAATTCAGTTAAAATAGGTGTATTTTCAATTTGTACTGCGAGAAAATGTTGGTGAAAATAAGAAGCACTTAGCACCCACCTATCAGTCAGAATATACATCCGCCATCGAGCTGACCGAACATCATGTGCTTTGACTATTTGAGTTCTCTTCAACCTATTCACGTATTTCAGAACAATTTCCGATTGACATTAATTAGGCTTAAAATCATATTAGGCTACTGTAAAACACTTCTGGAAAAGCACATACATTCTAATTTCCTCTAACTTTTGTGATAAGCCATTTAGTTTTCTGCTCAACTATTTACTCATAGTGGAATGCGTTGAGAATATTAAATGCACACATATATAGAGTACTTCCAGTCAATGATATTGAAAATAATCGATACAGATTTATTTTTCAGTAAGATATTGATGTAAATAGAATTTCTGAAGCAATTTTTTTCGAATTTACTAATTTTTATTCGGAACCAAAATTACACCTTCTAAACAAGCGATTTTTACTGATGATTGAACATGTTGTTTACCATATGTCTTTACGATGATCATTGCCGACGCCGAGCTATCAAGCGTGAAGATGGATTGCTGACAAGAAATGGGACTGGGAAGACTATTGCTATTCAATATGGCCCATTTGATACCGCTAAGGAATTTTTCCAAACGTTTATAGCAGTACAAAAATCTCAAGGTCAAATTATAAACATTATAAGTTGATATATGTATTTCTACAATCTATAAACTCATAGTGCGTATGATTACTATTCTACATCGGTTTATGGTCCAAGTCTTGACATTTGATAAGAGTTAATGATCTACTCTCGAATAAACTGAATTGGCCGCATTTTAGCAAGTGGTGCAGAAAATTAGCCAGTGGAACCGGCTGTCTTTGTACTAAATGCGTCTATCGCACAGGCGACAATCGGAGTGCATGGACTCGACACTAATATGGAAAATAAATGCTACAAAGACCTAAAAAAACGATAATCAAAACGAAAACCACGATCCTTTGATGTTGAAATAAATCACGATATGCTGAATAATATTGCTTTCAACGTTTTTCATTTCCTAAACACTTAAATGAAAGTTGTTATCTGATATTTTACCAGATATGGAATGTTTATTATTACCGTTGTCACATTTTAAAAACTTGGACATTAATTTTCTAATTAAATCGCGCTCAATTTGATTATTGGAAGAAAAAAAATTTTATGATAAAAATTTTGCTACTGAATATCTAAAACATTTAGTAGTACCGGTTTTGTATGACAATAGTCATTAATCCTGCCATTCATGTGGCGTGCAAAGAGCGATGCGATGAACGTACAAGAATTTTGCTTGATAATATCAAGCTATTTAACTATTTGATAATATGTAGTTGTGCTATACATAAAATTAATTCATTTGACGAATTTACTTACTAAGTTCAGATATCGAAACAATACTTCATTTAAAATTTTCGACAACAGAACTGTTTAGATTATGAATGACGAAAGAAAAGAATTTGAAAATGAAATGCGAGCTCAGCAACAGGCGAAATATCAAATGGAAGCCAGCAACGGATTCGCAACGGAGATCAAGCACATTAGTAGACCTTCAAAACAAGAATTCCCATGGGTGACACCAACAGAAAAAGACATTGATGGTGAGGCATTAAATAGGTTAATTTTAATCTAGCAATAACGGTCCCGTATCTGTACAATAAGTAAATTATTCTTCAAAGCTTATATATGTTATGTCATATTTTCAGCCTTCAAGGATCAAGATAATTGGTGCTATCATTGTGCATCTCCAATTGGCCACCTTTCCAATGATATGAAGAAAACTATCCGGCAGTTCCTCTACGTACGGAGAACCACGTATCCAAGTGGTAAGCATAGGTACTATTTCTGACGACGTAGTTGCTATAAAGATAGCTTAATAATAATATTTAAATGACTTTGTTCTTTGAACAGTTTAAGAGTATTAAGCACTCGCTTTCCATGCAGTAATACTAGTGATCATCAGAAGCAGTAACCTCTGAGTGTAGCAGCGCTCGAAATTTTTCTTTGCTTCACAAACAGACGTGCAAGCACAAATATTGTGAAACCATCGCACTGGTCGATCACAACGAAGGTTAGAAAAATCAAAATTTATGAGATAAAGCGATAGAGGAAAGAAACAAGATAATATTATTAGGTGGTTGCAGAAGTTTTAGTCATTTTTTTCAAAATTTTAATTTTATTTCCATAATATACAAAAAGCAGTTCAATCATCAAAATATTTTCCCTCGCTTTCTATGACCTTCTGCCATCTCTCAGGTAACTTTCGGATTCCTTCGTGAAAAAACGACTTCGAGTTGGAAGCAATGAAATCGTCGATCCATTTTGCACTTCAGCCGCATCTTGAAAGCGCTGTCCCTCTAGACAGTTCTGCATTGACCGGAATAAATGGTAATCCGAAGGCCTCAAGTCCGATGAATACGCCACGTCAGGAAATACTTCCCAGCCTAAGTTCAAAATAGTTTACTGACTACTAAGAGCAACGTGAGGCCTAGCGTTGTCATGCAGCAAAATGACCTTCCGACTTCCTTGTCCAGAAAATGGTTGTTTTTGTTCAATTGCATTGAACAAATCAATTAGTTGACGGCCGTAGCACCCGGCACTAACCGTCTCACCTGGTTGAAGGAGTTCATAAAACAACACACCCTTCATATCCCACCAGATGCACAGAAGGAAGTTTGGCTTTGCCGTGGATGTTGTTGGCTGTCCGGGGTCTACCCATGAATGTGTGCGTGTTTAGGATTATCGTACACAATCTATTTTTCTCACCAGTAACAATTTTTCAGAAAAAGTTCTTCTTGCGTTGCCTGGCAAACAACGAGATGCATGAGTTGAGCCGGCGGTCAATACTGTCTTTGAAGAGTTCATGTGGTGCCTACTTTCCGAGCTTGCGAATTTTCCCCATCTCATGCAATCATCTGGAGACTGTTGCTTTATCAACTCCTAGGTGTTCCGTGAGTAGTTCTTGGGTCTGCAACGGATTTTCATCCAACAATGCTTTCAAAGCATCAGTCTTCGAGATTCGTGGCATCCCAGAGCGTTGCCGGTCACTGACATCAAAATCACCAGCTTTAAAACGTCGGAACCAATATCTGCAAGTTCTGCGGGAGAGAACACCTTCATCGAGTACAGATCATATTGATTGGCGTGCTTCAGCAGCATTCTTCCCTTGTTGGAACTCGTGGAGAATATAGTGTTGAATATGCAGTGTTTGGTGGCTCAGCTTATTCGAATTATTTTGTGAGGCTAAGTTTACCATTAAATCTTGACTTATGGTTTTCACAACCTACAAACCCAACACTACAAAAACACAAAAGAGCGGAAATTTATTTAGGTTTTAAATAATTGTACTAAAGCGCTGAAAAAAAAAGACTAAAACTTCTGCAACCACCTAATATATATTTAAATAATACAACCTTTTAAATTCTGGGAACCTCATTCGTTCTTCGTGGTTGTGCCGAAAATTTTGGCGCCATTGACAGCAGACTATTAGAAAAGCAAGAGGATAACACATGCAACAAGTAAGTAGATTATTCAGCATTATTTAATATATACCAATAACTACTTTTGGATTAGTATTTTATTTGAACCATTTGTCGGTTGTAATTTCATCTGTCATTTGGTGTTCTCAAGACACAGTCATAGAACCTGGGAATTTCCATATTTTTGATCTTTATTCTAGTTTTTGTGCGGTTCGATCAAACAGTTGAATAAGTTTTTCTTGTTTTTTCTTCTGTAATGTATTGATATGCTAACGAACATGTATGTCCATAATGTACGTGATAGGAACCCCAATTTGAAATAAGCTTAGATTAACAGAATTATTTAAAAATTAGTTCTCACTAAATCTGATATTTTTCAGACTTCATGATCAGTTAGATATTAAGGAATGCATTTGCAAAGAAAGAAAATACTGTTTTGCCGGAAAACATCGAGGTTCCACCACTACGGTGTCTACTAATTTACTCTGGAATTTACTTAGTTTTCTATTCTTATTTATCTAGACTAATTGTCTGTAAAGTTTTATTAGATTTTCTCTATAACTAGTTTAGCAAAAATTGATGGAGTGTTAGATTATATCCTATTTGTTTCAATTAGTAATAGATGGATTAATGTACATAATTTTTATGACTAATTATGAATTCAGGTCCATGGGATCATTTGATCTTAGCTGTCATAAGTTATATTTCACAAAATATTTCAGATTTTATTTAAAATAGTGCCTTAAACTATAGCTCAATTCTGCACCTTAAGAGTTTCATATTTGTCTATTTTTGTTTGTTCTTTAAATATACACAGGGTTTGGAATTATTATAACAACACAGTTGTTTACTTATAATAGATTTATAATTATGTATTATGAATAATTCCTTATAAGATTACTTATTACTTGTCGAACGACAATAAAACAGATGATTATTATGAGATGTTTTTCTGATTCATGCTTTCTAGAGTCACCTTCTTGCAAGATTCTCCGATGCGGATTTTAAATGTTTTCTCATTACTTCCGCTGTGAAATATGTCTCTAGAATATTTCTTTTATTCGTTAAGAACCATGAAGCACCAAAGCTGTTTTGACGACCAATGTTTTGTGATTCGTGATAATTCCATTCAGCGACTCACGTGCCTTCGAATAGGAGCTATAGGCGAAAATCTATAATTGAGAAAAGAAATAATCTGACTCTCGCACATATATTCCATTCAGGTTCCTCGTCACTGTAATGTCACAATCACTTAATTCCTTTAAGTTAAGCTCTCTTAATGTAAATACGTAATTATACGTATTTCATTTATCCATACAAACGCTATGTGCAACAATAAATGTGGTAAAAATTGTTTCAGTATTAGATATGTTTTGTGTAATATATATATTTATTTACTTTCACTGTTAAATGTAATCAAGAACTTGACGGTATATTTTACTTGAATATATAATACTATACCCTTTTCTTTTTAAGAGTGTTTTGCTAGATCAGAGAGAATAATATAATCTTTAAAAATGTAATGAATTAAGTGGGAAGAAGTTGATAGTTCTTAATAAAACTATATTAATAATCAACTAGATACTCATACAGATTTAAAAACGATGAAAAAAGGCACATTTAAAGAGAAAGTCTTCCCTTGATAATTTATCAGCATTCAAGAAATAAGAAATTGAAGGATCTGATGTAAAAATTTTTTTTGAATAGTTCATGCTTGAAATGATCTCGATAATTATCAGGACATATTGTGTTTTGATTTCAACTAACGAGACATTTTACATATGAAACCTTATATTTCCCAAGAAAGACAAAGTCAACTTGTACGCGAAGAAATAAATGGTTAAGTATACTAAAAATAATTTAGTTTTTCATGATTTATTTATCAGTGCTCAATAGTGACCTCTGTAAACAGAACCCAATTTCTTCAACTATTAGATACTAAAACCTGTGAGATGAAGTAAGTATAAATGGAACGTAACTATTGCTTGATTATATTCTGATGTTTCTTACTTTGAAAAAAGCAGCAGAGAGATTCCATCTAAATAATTTTTCCAGAAACAGTTGATTCTATATTATTCCATAACAAATTTCTGGTTTCTTTTCATTCCTGAAGTATAGTTTAGATTTTTACTGCCTCTGCTGAAGTCTTCTTTTTCAGCTCAAGATTACAATTAAGAGTCTCAAATATTATCATTATTATGTGGTTAAATTGATTATTTTCTTTGGACTTTAACATATTTAGTATTATTGCCTATCGTGATTTGAGTCAAATATAGATTATTATGTATTTAAAACTTTCTTTATACATTCTCTATTCATATACGGCTAGTTTAATATGACATTGTTTTCCACTTCAACCTGCAAAATGCATTTCCCTGTTTCTTAGTAATAATTTTCAAATAACGATTTCTAGAATAAATTATGTAACCTATTAGATAACATAATAATTGAGCAAAAGTTGATATGTTTCAAAATAATGTTCTATGATTTGTACGGGTGTGATTGTGTTAATATTAATTTAATTTATATACAATAAAGTAGAGAACCATAAATTAATTGAGCACAGAAATGATTTGTATAGGATAGTAGGGAATTCTAAAAATAGATAAATGATATTTAATCGAAAGAAAAATATTTTCGTATAAGTTTTTAATAATATAGAGCTGTTTAGCGCCCGTTTTCAAGCTGGAAAATTCTAGAGCTATGAATGTTCGCCACGTGACCACTAAAGAGCTAATAGCGATTTCCGCTCGGAGAGATCGTAATGACGGCGAAAGGTGAATATTTTGACGGCTTATGGCTTATTATTTGTGTCGTGAATGGTAATCTTTTAGGCTTATTAATTTTTTTCATGATCTAATATCACTGCTATTAAAACACTAGAATACTCCTCATAACAAAATACCAGCAATTTGTTGAAAAGAAGATGTCGCTTATTTTACCTTGACGTCATTATAAAGACCACCTAATAGGTTTTCATAAACTAATTACTGTACACTAGTTTATTAAGAGCATTGCTATAATAAAACAAGAAATATTCTTTAAATAATGAAGCATTTGTGGAAGATTCTGGAAAATAATGCTATAGCATTGACACTAACTATATAGGACATGCTTAAATTGTTTGGAATTTACAAAATATGACTTATATTTATAGATAACTACCTCTATTATTGTTTAATAACTTTTTGTATCTTAGCTTTATTGAAATTACATTAACAGGATAATTTGTGAAATTTAGCTTATTGTGAGAAAACCTATGAAAAGTGGTTTATGGTGCATCTCACTCCTGGATTTATTAGGCAACTCTCCAAGTAATAATCTCCTTTTTTTGATGGAAATGTGAGGTAAAACTAGCTAGATAAAGCATCATAGTGTATTATATTAATATAGTTATTCGTTATTTATTTTAGTGAAGAACATTAAAAGACATATTTCTTTCTCATCAACAAACGATACGGATGAGTTACCAATTGATCTGGTGGTCATGCTGAGATATGGTCTTATTATTTTTGTTGGACCATTAATATGCCATTGTGAAAAATTATTTAAAACAAAAGTAAGCCTTAATAATACTACTGTTAACGATTTTTAAGTTCCACTTTGAAATAGAATCTCTGAAAAAAATGTTTATAATCTAGAAGATCATAGCGCTTCTTAATTTGTCCCACCTGCTTTGTGGGAAAACTTGATAAAATTAATTCGTATATTATGCAGTTCCTTGCAATGGTAGATGATTCATTCTATCAGCTAACTTGCTACATCGTATTTTCTTCTACTAACAACTATTCTGAATGGCAGTTATTTATTGGAACATTTATAATAATTGTGCACTCAGAAAATGATAGTGTTTGACACTTCCTATAATACTTAATTTAGTGTTCCAGCTTCTTATTCATATATTTGAAACAAGGACAATTCCTTGTATATAACAATTAGATTGATAGTCGTTTCTCCGCCTGTCATGGAAACTCGATATGTACCTCTTTATGCGGAGTCGAAACGGTGTATTTAGTCAAACGTGAATAAATCTGCTTAGCAACTTTGTTAACTTCCTTTAAGTATGGCAAATGTATTTTTACCAATGATTTTGGCTGTATTTAATATAAGACCCTGATAAAATGAAAGTCTTAGTCGATGTTTATATCCATATTTATGTTATGTGTACTCAATTGTTCTGTTTTTCGAAAATTTCAATGTTACACCTTTTTCTCGATTCTATATATATAAAATCAATTGGTGATTTACAGGCAAATCCCCATCAAAATTTAATTTCGCTATATACTTACTGTTATCTTTATGATGAATAATCGTCTCAGACCATTTCATCTAGGAACTGTCCCTTCGCTAGACGTGTGGTACCTCAGGTTCGTTGTGCCTTATCTCTGCTTATATTTTCCACTATTGGCTTTAAATCTTTGTTTGTGTGGAAGTATATTCTAATAAAGATAAATATTTAACAATGTATAAAATCTTATATACTTGAAAATAGTCAGTGTGTATGTGGACAATAGTTGGTAAAGCGGAGAATATTTTGTAGAATGGAATGAAGTATGTTTGAAATATACTTTTCAGGAGAGGATGTACTACCACCGACGATCCTGAATTAATCTGCTCATATCACAATGTCATTCCTCCCTTCGAAATGAAGAGTGAAGACAAAGATATACTACGATCACACTTCAACAACACCTTCATGGGTATATTTCCCTCTTCATATTTTCACGTAATGATTGGTCATTAATTCTAAATAAACAAATCAATTATTATGAATGCTACTGGCGCAGAGAATAAACACTAGCGGCACTGCCTGTTTTGTGTTTTTCCTAGTTTCCAACTATTTAGAGCAATTCCAGCACAACGTCCAAATGCTTTTCATAAAACTATGCTGAACTGTATACAGTCGAGTCCAAAGTTGAATGAAATAATCGCCTGTCAGATCTATTGTTACAGGGATTTAACTAAATGGCCTAAACTTAACGGCATTTGGTAAGCGAACTATTAATAAGTATTATTTGTGAACTTTCCAGATGTTATGTTTAAATAACAATAGAATATTTTTGTAGACACTATCTGTTATAATATACATTAATAAATAGAGCTTATTGGTCTCTAACAATTACAATATTTTGAAATGCCATAGGCCGAGATGGCCTCAGTATTCCAATATACTGAATTGCGCAATTCTCATTCACATGCTTGATTAAGAAGCAAAAAACGTACATAGAACGACTATAGCACTTTAAACTTAGCAGATCAAATCAAGTGTAACCACTTTGTATCGGTTGAATAAAGTACTATTCTACTTTAAGTATGATACAATTCATTCGCTAATTAGATTAAATTACAGTCCTAGTACTCTTAAATTAATATCTAATTTTCTTTGATTTTTATTTTGCTATATTTTTAAAAATAATAGCTGGCACTATTTTATGTTAGTTAGGGGGAGTTTTTGCATTATTGATCTCCGAAGTTTGCTTAAATCTATATAGATTTAACATATACGTTGGAGTTGGTTCTTAAACCTTCGTTTTTCATTTATGTACAGTTTCAGCCAGGCACAACAGTCATTTTACTCCCGACTCATTTACCAGTTAGACCTCGACAGTTCCGGCGTTGCGGACGCCGCGTATTCTCTAGGCCGCATTCACTTTCATTACGCACAATATGGATTGAAGCCACATTTTCTTGATCTATGGACACTTCACATGGAAAAGGTAACATTTTAATTTAAATAAATAGACGTTTGTCGATTTATTAAGATAAGCAAGCGCAGTCATTAGTCTAATATTTAATGTTTCTCTAACCTTCTAGTCATCCATATTCTCATATTCTCCAATCTATTAGCTTTTTAAACGTTTAATTTATAAATAAGTGAATGCTATTTCAAAAACGAAATACATTGATAGAAAAATAATATGATTAATTATGGTTGACTTTCCATACTCAAGATTGCTTAAATATTTTAGAGATATTAATTGAGACGTAGCTTCACCTAAAAAAACCACTTGATTTTTTTAGACCTAGTTGACGTTATACCCCGTTAATATAAAATCATCTACATGTATAACTAAAAATCTGGTTAGATAATTTCTTTACAGATCGTCAGTGAACTGAAGTTCGATTTAGAAAAGGAAAAGAAGCAATTTCTAAACGCATTCCGACAACTAAGTGGCTACATAACGGAGATGATGAACCTCGCCTATTCAAGATGTCAGCAGGAAGCGTTGCTCAAGTCAAGGGCTGAAGCTAGTTAGATAATATTTCGACAAATGTTAAAAGAAAGTTCAAAATTTACCCATTGCTTTGATTTCCATTATGTTTTTAAAACCATAGCATAATGTAAGCCTACAAATGCGATCTTTCAGAACTCATAATTGCTTCTAAGCAGAAGCCCATTATTTAGATGCGCTTTAATTACTAATGTTAAAAGTATTTTTGCACTCAAAGAATTCAAGACCAATATGATTCTAATTTTTAAACTGATAACTCCAAATATATATATATATTAGGGTTGGCATCTCGGGATCCCCGATTCCCCGAATCCCGGGAAATACCCGGCTTTTCCAAATTCTCGAAAACCCGTTAACCCGATAACTCGACTTTTTAAAATACCACGAAAACCCGGAAACCCGGTAACTCGACATTTTACTCCCGAATGCCAACCCTAATATATATATATATATATATATAAGGGATGATAAAGTATAGATAATTAACTAAAAATAAAGAAAGCCTATAAACACTTGGGTACAATAATGTTTATCGGTAATATGGTAATTAGCCATTCTGAACTTCCCTATGCACGTAATTTTTGATATTTTCTATTGCATATACCATGTAACTGAAATGAAATTTTTTAAACGTTGTGATGTACTTTCTTGGACGCAGCAATTTTCAATACCTCATTTAGCATACTGAGTTTTGTCTCACTTCCTTGTGACTAAACAATCGCTATCTTATGCAGAGAGCATGAATATTGTGAGTTTTTCAGACTTTGTGAACATAATATGCTTTAACTCAAATTCGTTCTTCTAATTCATAGTGTACAAATTTTCGAATACTTAGGACTTTTTGTTATATTCTTCAAAAAAATTGTGAATCGTTGACGGGATTTTTAGCTATTTGTCTTGGATGCAACAATATTCTTCAATGTAAATCAGAAAAGAGAATTGTGTCGCGGACATCTGGGAAGATTTAGCAATCTTGGCGTAGTCTCTGTGAGATTTCTACACTGATGGAAACTGTTTCTTTCTTGCTGAGTAAAATTCTTTTTATGCAAAACATTTCAAAAATTCTTTCATTTTTGTACATATACGTTAGATTGTCAATGAACTTTTCAATTCAGAGTTTTCATTCTTCAAATAAAATCTTTTTACAAGTAATTTGCATTGTAGTAATCCTTCTAGAAACTTTTTGTTATGAGTAACTTATAGATACAATGCAGATATTTGCAGACTGAAAATATTATAGCAAATTTAGATATATATTTAGCAATAATAAGATCGTTTAGTTGCAGGACAAGGTCCCATATAGCAAAAGTCATTTATTGATGCTCTTCATCCTAGCAGTAATGCACTCTTTGTCATCCAGTGTTCGTGTGTAAATCAGCTGTGACGCACTCTAAACTTATCACAACAAATGTGTTTCTCTATCTCTATGAATTCCTATGATCTCGAATGAACTTCGAAATCAATTTCTAGGATTTCTATTTTTGTCTGTGTGAATTATGTCAGAAATCGTTTGATTTTATTTAGCCACTTTGTCTGTGTTGTTTAAATTGTTATTTTAGTTATTTTGCCAAACAGTTTTTTTCACTAAAATAAATACCAAATATTTTTAGAAATCCACAAAACTTTAATGTTATACTAATTAGCATGACAAATTTGGAGTATTTCACTCTTTGTTTGCGCTTTTGCTGCACATAGGTTCGTCATAGCATTTATGTTTTCATTACTTTTAGGTACACATTCCCATCAACATTGTTTGCTGTTTTTTGTACACGTGGTCCTCGATTATTTATTGATTTGAAGCCAAGCGTTTGAGATATTTGTAAAAAAGGTGAATTCGTGATTCTAGCAATGAAGCCGACACCCAATCCAAAGGATAAACTCTTGCTATCTATCAGTGAAGTTCTTCCACATTTATATTTGGCAGGTTATGGTTGCATAACCGAGGGCAAGGTATGAATTTTACACATCTTACAAGGCAGAACTATATTCATAAAGGGAATATCCTGAAATAAAAGAACATAATATGATTGGAAACTGTAGCATATGTCCTTTAAAAACTATACAACACTTACTATGTTTAATAATATATTTCAAATACTAATCATTTGAAACGGAGTATTGCCTTGAGCTCTTGGAAATTTAAACCATTCGCACTTTAGAATGTTTTGTTCAAATTTCCAGTTGAAGAAATTCGGCATTACACATGCCATTGACGCTACAAATCTTGGCTCTAATAGAAGGCTATCAGGGATCAAGTATATGGATGTTCCAGTGGACGATTCTAACATTGCTAGGATTTCAGGATATTTCGAGAAAGTCTGCCAATTTATAGATTCAGCGAAGGAATCGGTAAATAGGTCTTATGTGCATCACGTCTTATTAAATCAATGAATTTCCAGTTTATTAGAGTTCAAATTGTGAGATGCAGTATGCCTTTTTGTGTTTAAGTGTTGGTAAAGAAAACATTAGATTAGAGAGCGAGTAGTGAAGAAATTTTAATATTAAAAATTTAATTCTATGATTGAATAATGGGATTATAGCACTTATTAAATATTACAACATATTCTTGTAAATATTTGAAGGGTGGCAAGACGATAATTTTTTGTGCTGCTGGAGTAAGTAGAAGTGCAACATTGGCCATCATGTACCTTATGATTAGAAATGACAAAACACTTAAGGAGGCTTACTACTGTGTCAATCAAGTATGAAATACCTTACTTTTACATGTCTAATTGAGTGGAAAGTCTATCGTTCTCTAGTATATTGAATGTACTTTTCATTTTGCACTATTTTTTGTTCTACTCACCACTTATCTAATCATTAATTTAGGTCCGACCAATAATCTCACCAAATGTCGGATTTTGGAGACAAATGATTGATTATGAAAAGCAGATGACAGGAGAGGCAAGCGTATCTCTGATTAGTGGAAGAATGGCTCGGCCAGTTCCCGATGTGTACCTTCACAGATCACTTACATATAATGCTTGATAGTGATTTAACTATAAATGTATAGGTCCTTAGTATATTTGAGGTATTTACAGTGCTTTATCAATAATACGGTCTGCATACACACAGGTGAAAAACAATTAATTAGTAAAATTTAAACTAAAATATTCTTATTTCATAGAAATTTTCAGCATGAACAAGAGTAGTAACAATCGGTAAGACAACGCAATTTAATAAATTCAGAACTGTAATGAATTCTCATACGAATATGTGGTAATTATAACAGAGCTAGAATGTTATAGAAAATAGGTTATTTTACGAATGTAGTCTTACAATTTTAAATTCTTGAGAGATAACTTCCGTTGAATATATAGAAATCAAGTGAATAATTTATTACAATTATTCGAAGATTGTGGGACAAGATGTTTGCAATGATCTACTCGTGACGTTTCTCGTATACCATTATTGTAACTAGTTCCTTTTGATGTTTGTGTGCGGTTGTGGATTTAATCTCAACAAACATAATACAATGGATGTATTGAATTCATAAAGTGGTAGGAAAGCAGCTTTATCCATTTTTATAGAAAATGAATGTTGATGTATTTCCTTGTCTTTACCAGTTGATAGTTTTGTACAGAAAAGTTTTTAATGTTGTTATCTCCTCCTGTAACTTCCTATAGTATACCTATGTTTGTTGATAAATTCTGCATTAAAAAAGTATATAGACACTTGTTTACCTAGTCATCTAACAAGTTTTTCTTAGCTTTGCATTATCTATGGCATTGTCTCCAAGCAAATAAACATTTACTCAAGAAATACAAATTCCTTATTTTCTCCTGTAGGTGTAATCTTCCCACCCGACGTGTTAGAGACAGCCTTTCTACCAAATGGTCACGCCCACTTTCCCCTATTTAGGTCGGGTCGAAACAACGCGGTGCGGCTGCGTCGCGGTCTATCAGTTGATTCATCTGATAAGCATTCATCATCGTCTCTCCACGCCTGTACAGACTAATTTTATTGCTCTCAAACTATACTAGTATTAAGTATGTCGCTTTGCTGATTTACAGTAGACCAAACACTCTTTATTTACTATTTATATTGTTCCCCATTTGTACCTCTTTCAGCTCATTTCATGAACAATGAAGGATCGACGGAGATTTGGTGATCAGAACTATGAAAAGCTTAGAAAAGCATGCTTGAAGAAAAAACAACTATTTGTCGACATACTATTTCCTCCCACCAATGCCAGCTTATTTTTGGAACAAGGGAGGAGCTCAGACATTATTTGGAAAAGACCGGCAGTGGGTTCTCTACTATATTTGAAGCATTCTTGAACACATAGTTTTTGATGTATCTTGTACTTTAATTCTATTTTTATTTATTTCACACCTTAAACTATATTGCTCATTATTCTATACATTTATCACCTTTCCGAAATTTAATATCTATTCTATTTTTTAATATGATTTCAAACTAAATGAAACGCATAGTATTTAAGACATAGTTCCAATTTGTTATTGTTTATCACTGTGCTCTCTTCGATCAATCATTTTCAACTTCATATATGTGATAAACCGAGTAGGAAGTGGAGGAGATCTATATTTCTGAAGATTCGAAGTTATTACAAAATAGATAGTATTCCGAATTTTCATGAAAAGAGATAATTTTTGTTTTTTGGTCTAAATTCAAGTTGACAGTGCGGCGCAAGATTGGATACATGACATAAATATTGCTCTATCCTGTGAAAAAAGGATAGAGCCGTAATATATTTTGTCTTAAAATCGTATAATAGGTTTCATATCTAAACATAAAGTAAGAATGAATTTGAGAGTTCTAAGCATGTCTATGTATCACAAATTACTTATCACACCTACGTTATGTTATCAAAAATGCATGATTTATGCTACTTATGACACTTGATTTATGACAAAAAAATGTCACAATGATTGCTTTTTGAAGTATATTAGTATATAATAATATCATTGTGGTTAAGAGTGTTCTTATTGAAGATATAATCGCACAGATTTTCAGAAAGAGATCCAATTTTTTATTTGTGGTTATTGATTGGTAATTGAGGTGTACCTTGGACCTTTGTATCTAAACCAGTATTCATTTTGTGTAGGTATATTATTCATAGATGTCTATTGTCACCTATTTAGAAATGAGAGACATTTAATCTAAATGCTGAGCTAATGTTTTTTTTTCGGAAACTTAATTATTGTTGAACTTCTAAATTCTCACATGTACTTGAACAGTTTTTGTATTGAAGTGTTTTTAGAAGGATCAATATATACTCTTATAGGTTAATGTTTAACAGACTGTGATTTATGTTCATAGTTTAGGTCGTAGAATCTTTCTTCCGAAACTGTATACTCATTGGTTAATAAAGTCCACATATAAACGATTTTAGCATTTAAACTCAATCAATTCATGTTTAAACGTCTTTTTGTAATTATTGATTGAAGTATATATTGTAGGAATTGCACTGTGACCCTCATCTTTTTGTGGAAGGGGCATCCCCGAATGACGTAACGCAAGGAATACTTGGAAATTGCTGGTTCGTGTCAGCCTGCTCAGCCCTCACTCACAATCAACATCTACTTGATCGGGTAGGGAATTCAGTAAAGTTATAGCTAAAACATCATGTTTATTTGCCTTCTACAATTTCCAGCTAGCTTATTATGTGTTCAAAGGGGAGGAGCTACATTATTTAATATTAATGGGAAATTAATTTATGAAAGAAAGAACAATCTACATAACATTGTGTATTTTTGTTTTTTTTACGATAAATTTTATTACCATCTTTCTTGATGGAATTCAACAGTGTGATGTTGAAGGAAATATTTAAAATGTTTAAACACGTGTGTTTTCTTAGATTTACGATTTCGGCAAGTATTATTATAAGACAGCATTCAGAGAAATGCGTTAAATAAAAGATGGCCTGCACATGTTAAATTATAAAAATAAAAGTCTTTGTGAACCATTTACAATTAAATTAATCATATCAGTATCACCGCTCAACTTCAAGGATCTTGGTATTGGCGCTGCACAGAAAAAGTTGAAAAATGATTTTTTAATGATGAAACATGTGTTCACTTGACAGCCATGTCGGAACTCTTCATGCCAGCAGGCAATATGTCAATTTTTAGGTGATCCCAAACTCCGATCAACAGGAGTGGGGGCCAAAAGGCCAATACGCAGGTATCTTCCGTTTCCGATTCTGGCGTTTTGGACAATGGGTCGAGGTTGTTATCGATGATCTATTACCTACGAGGTTGGTGCTGCGTTGTGCTCTGTTTTAAAACTGGACCGCCTCATTACAGTATTCCAGTAGATCAAACCTCTTCGTCAATATCTCACTACCAGGGATTTACCTGTATCCATGAAATAGCGCGCAAATCGATGAGGATTCATCTAATGGCGTACGGTAATGAACGGGTGGGCTTGAAAAATAAAATATATTCCCCATTTTTGACGTAAACCATGTCAAATGGTGCCAAAAAGCTATTATTAATAATATATTATATTGTAGGGTAAATTTGTAATTAATATTTATTTGTAATATTTGATGATAACTTTGCACATTTTAGAGATGGAAAACTCCTCTTTGCACGATCTAAAACGCCAAACGAGTTTTGGTCTGCATTGTTAGAAAAGGCGTTCGCTAAGTATGTTCCATTAAAAATTTTTGAATACAACCTAGACCATTGATTCAAGAAACAAAACTACTTATTAGAAAATCGTATTTTATTGGGAATACGTATATATTGCATATTATTACGAATGATTGTCTAAACAGTTTTGTTTAGATTATATGGATGTTATGAGAATCTTGTTGGTGGACACTTGTCAGATGCCTTGCAAGACGTTTCAGGAGGAGTAGCAGAGACAATCAACGTGGCTAAATTCTTGAAATTTGTATGTCTTTAGTTTGTAATTGTCTAAACTGATTATTCTTTAAGATGTTATTATTTATAAATAACTATTTTTATGGTAAAATACTAATTTAAGTTGTTTCCTTGAAAATATTCAACTGAATAATGCTTATGGAAATTATAATTAAATGCAAGCAAACATTTTTTCGTATCTACTAAGCTGTAATACTTATTGCAGGATGCAATGGCCAAAGCTGTTATGCTGTTCAATTATTTAAGAGATGCCTTTGAAAATGAAGCTCTTATTGTCGCTGCAATTGCTGTATGTTTTGATAATGATATTATAAATACTTCACAAATTTATTTCAAAATTTTATATAATTGCAAAAAAGCTGTAGAAAGTATACGAACTAGTTTTTGTGTAATATTAGTTAAAATTAGAAAGACTTTTAGCCGAAAACGAAGGACGAGATTGAGCAAACCTTGGATTGCGGCCTCGTCAAAGGTCACGCTTACGCAGTCACTGCAGTGCGATTTGTTGAACTAGATGCCAAATCCAGTAATGGCTTCAGGTCATAATAGCATTTTTACCTTTCTAAAAGCAAATAAGTTCCACTATTACCTAGAATGATGAGTGGAAATTTATAATTGTCTCTCTATACAAGAATTTTTGTTTTCCAAGGCATATGATTTTTTCTTCATAACCTTGCCTGATTTAATGTGCTGTACTTAGGTAATGGCACAGTTTAATAAGATTGTTAGCCTCCATTACATATAATATACGTTTCATTACTGTTTATTTATACGTAGTTATGTGCTCTTTCAGTTCTCTTATATTTGGATCGTTTGATCGTCAACAGATGATTCGTCTACAGAACCCTTGGGGAGAAAAGGAATGGAACGGTCCTTGGAGTGACAATAGTAAAGAGTGGGAGCAGGTGACTAAGATAATTTATACGCGCATTACATAGTATATATGGTATTCTTCTGAGTTTAAGCTTAAGCTTATTTATTATTTGAAAAGGTTAAGTATAACTAATGTAACATTATAGGTAACTGATTCACAGAAGAACTCACTGGGTATAACAGTGGATGAGGATGGAGAGTTCTGGCAAGTTTCTACTCGACAATAGTTAGGCTTTAAATAATTTCAGGAATCATTCAGATAATTTTATATATATAAAATTATTGGCAAAATTTCAGGATGCCTTGGGATTCATTTGTGCAGTACTTTACCGACATTTCCGTATGTCAGATGTTCAATACGAGTCATTTTACGTTGTCCAAAAGGTGAGATATATGGTTTGATTAAATAAGTATATTGGTTATGCTTAGGATAGGGTATTTATTTTATGCTAGCTGGATTTTCAGTTACATCTGGGAAATCAGACAGTGCGTATTTAGTTCTCAAATAAAGGAGATGCAGAAACATGACTGATGCTGTCATTAAAAGGTAGATCGACGTAAAAGCTAGCGAGAGACCAACAGCAAATTATGTTATCTATATATATGGTTATTTTGTCAATTAATTGCTCAAAATTATTTATTATGCTTTCAGATACCACGAAGAGATCTTCTACGGTGAGTGGACAACAAATGGTGCTAAAAGTGGTGCTCCTAATGATTTCGCCGGTGGTTGCTTGAATTTTTCTGGCACTTTTTGCAATAATCCTCAAGTAAGTGAAATTACGATTTATAAAAAGACGTTACTAATAAGTTTTAAGTAAAATTAAATGCTTTACATAAAAATGGGGTGATGGAAATCGTAATTTTTGGTTACTATAACATTTTGTCCAATTACTGCAAATTTAGAAGTTATGAAAACTGCTACTATGGATAGAAATTTTAGTACATGTTTGATATTACCCACTCTGATTCTGAAGTTATGTTCGCTTTAACACAAAAAGAATTGAACGAAGGCCAGAAAAGAAGAGATCCTTATGTGACTATCGGAATGCATGTGATGAAAGTGGAGAACAACCGCATCCATCGAGTACATCAGGTTAGGTCTCATTTTAGCCAAATAATTCTGCTAAACCAATCTCATTAGAATTCTATCTCCATCAAAAAACGTATCCAACAAAATTGAATTAAGATTTTAATAGTAAGTGAAACACGACATATTGAAAAATGGCAACAGGTGGATCTCAATATCAATGTTTGTAAAAGCACTATATCAGGTAGTAAATATGCTAATGCTAGATAAAAAAGTAGAATTTTCCAATTAAATTGGTGGTGTAATTATCCATTCAACTATATTTCAGCCAATGGCACCTGCTGGCACTTCGGACTATGCAAATGCCAGATCAGTATTTCTTCATTTGCGTGAAATGGCCGTCGGGAGGTACATTCTACTGCCAACAACTTTTGCTCCAAGGGAACAGACTGCCTACATGCTAAGAATATATTCGAACCATGATATCAAACCCGTCATTCTTACTAAGGTTATTCATAAAAATATTGTTGTCGTATATTAGTAGATGCTCTCTTCCAAAACATACTACGTTGGTTTTCAGCACGCACCTCGAAAAGGCTTCTGTGGCTGTAAGATGGCAGAAACAGTTACAAGGATTAATATTCACGGCGCACTAATTGATGGAGGAAGAGGTACGCCCGCTTAATTTATAGATATTTTTTTCTTGAAAATCTCTTTTAAATTGTTCCCAAGAAATAGCTGAATGGAGGAGCAAAAACATAAACTGCAGTAATGTTTCTCTTTTAGATGTAAATGCTTACTGTGTACTGGAAAGTTATAAAATAAAAGTGAGAACAGCAACAATTCGTGGAACAACAAAGCCAGAATGGAATGAACAATATGTCTTCCATAGGTGGGAATCATAATTTAGTACCATGATTTCCTTCTTTTATTAATTTAATCTTTAATTTATTTTGTTATGTTGTATATACTGTGCTTTTTAATACTATTTTCTTCCTTTAAAACTACTTACTTAATATCGTATAAAAACTCCAAAACGTTTTGAAATCCCTGTAAGTATATTTATATAAAACCGTATATTAATTTATTGAATCAGGTCGTCAAATTTGTTGTGTTCATGCAGCACTTTTATAATGTCAAAAGTATGAACTTTCTCGCGCTGATTATTTGTGAAAGGTGTTTATGATTTTGGTAACAATACATTAACATCCAATCGAATATTTTCGAAATATATGGAGAGTAATAATTGTGCTGGGGTTGTATTTATTGTTTTTTATCTATATTCTACTTGTCGGTCTTTTTTTTAAAAATCATATCAATCATATCAATCATATCAGTACACGAAGGTAACTCTATCAAAAGTAATAAATGAATGGATGTATGATAAAAGTTAAAATATTTCCCTCTATGTGATTGACTTTTTTAGGAGTGCTCCTCGCCAACCTTTCCATATTGAGTTGTGGGACAACCGATCACTAGCCAGGGACCATTTACTAGGCAGATGCACTCTAAATGCTCTCATCGATAACGACAACCGCGATGTGGAACTCCCACTCAGTGACCCTCAGAATCCAGAAAACGTCACAGGCAAAATAAAGATAACAGTGTCAGCATTTGATGATCCTATGTATTTGTAGCAAAATTATTTCGTTTCATATGAAGTTTATATTGTAATGATGCTGGTTCATGTTCCCCCGTTTGATTCTATTCCCACCGACTGGGAATTGAATTCTGTATATTGTAGTTTATAATTGAGATCAAGAGATACTGCAGGTTACTGCTCTCTTGCCACCTATTTCGATCTCGCTGCTTCAACGTAACCGATGATGAACTACGAATGCACTGTCTTACTGTTAAATAAACATTTTGACTTTAGCGAATAGAAGTGAACTTCTTTTAAAAGCTGCATCAACGACGTCTCACAATTGAGGATTTATGATATACGATAGTTTTTCACACGAGTGCCCAATATCAGCGAGACTCTTGCTAGAACTACCGCGCACTTAATGCAGTGGCGCCACTTCTATCCACCAGTGAACTCTCCAGTCTACTACTAGACAAAAGCGAGACGTCTTATGCTTAGAACAAAAAAAATCTACTTTATTAATACTGGACAATACCAAAAGTGTAATCATATTTACATTTTTTTAAATACTAAAGAGCGATTAATGTCTTTGTTTACTTTTTCTGTAAAACTGTTAAATTTGTGTAACAATGCTGCTGCAATTATTTATGCTTTATATAAGTAGCATTACCTGAATTCACTTAATATTTTATATTTTACTACTGAAAATAATTTTTAATCATCTAATCATTAAATAAATCTATTTATATATTAGGGTTGTTATTAAGGATTGTCTCAAGTCCCGAAAATCGGGAAATTCTCGATATTTTTCATATCCTGTTTTCCCGAGATTCCGAAATCCCGACTTTTTATAATTCCCGTTTTATTGTTTTCCGAAAATCCCGATTTTACTATCCCGAATAACAAACCTAGTATGTATATACATATAAAGTATATAAAAAAATATACCGTAATATAATGAAATACATAGTTTGCTGCTAAATTTTGAAAAATCTATTAGGTGATTACTGGTGCATAATGGGCTTATGTGCCTCAGCGTGACTAGCGAATGACCTGAAATCAACATTTCTTTAGACACAAAACAGCAAGATAAATCAACAAACAGAATTAATTCTGTAGTGCACAAAATAAAAGGCATAATATAATTAAGGAAAAACCTGATAATAACTGGAAGTACTACAAGACCATGGAAGAGTCCGGTAGCTACAACTAACACAGATGTTCGAGCAAACATACGAACAGCATTAGATGGAACAAGAATCATAACCACGATTGCTAAAAGAAGAAGATATTTTTCATAATTATTCTTGTCTTAAATGATAGCACTTAAGCATTGTGTTTCTATTGAGTCATGATTTGACTTTTAATGGTCTTTGATGCATATTTATATGGGCCTACTACAAGATTTCTGGCCAAGAAATTCAAAAATTAGACTGAGCCTAAATTTGGTCAAAGAGGACACTCACTTGAAAAGTGCTAAGGAATGTTATTGAATCGTGAATCCTAATTGTCATAGTTATTTTGCAGTTGTACTAGAATGTTTATCTACTACTTAAGTCTCGTACTAAAATATTTTAAAAATTACCCAGTAGTGTTGATGTCCCAGCTTGAAGCACTGGCCACCCGATGGCACCTAGTGAGTCACTTATTCTCTCATTAGGATCTTTGCATTCTGAGCGATAAATGCGGTAACCAACATGTGTGGCAAAATCAATGCACTGTCCTATTGACATCTGGAAGTATTGTTTTAAATGAATATAAACTATCTGGTTTATGTTTATATTTGATTAAAAATATACTCCATGTATATTTTCTATTTTCTATTACAGGAATAAAAAAATTTTTCTTAAGAGCTACCGAAATGAATACATACTAGAATATTAACGACGGTTGTAGGATCAAGGTCTGCACCCCAAAGTGAAAGAAATCCAGCAGTGCCAATATCCATTGATATGAGAATGAATACAACCCAGAATACGATCGACGATTCCGCAACGAATAAGACACAAACTTAAAAGTCATGTTGTTAGCAAGCTTGCATTCTACTAACTCCTTTTCCCGACACTTTTTATCTATAATTTACTTGCTTAAAATTCACTAGATCTTACCCCCAATAAGAGTTAAAATAGCTGTTCCGAGAGACTGAAGTGTAGTTGTTTGAAGTTCTAGCATCTGAAATAAATAGTAATATATCTAATAACAACTTTAAAGTAGGCAAACTTTTTAGCTGAACAAAATAAATATAATCAAAGATAAAGTTCTATAGGAAAAGATTTTTCAAATGCACCTGGTCACTATAGAAATTATTTTCATCAAATACAAGTGCCTGAAATTCAGGATATTTTGCTGTTATATTTCTCCACATAAGCAGCAGTTCTGTGCGAACGTTCCAACTTGCGATTTTGAAAGCTGTTGTGAACATAAATTTATTGACATATTGATCTCCGTCCTATAAATAAGAACAAATAATTTTCTGTAAAAAAAAACTTTGTCTGGCGAAAAAAATGTAGTTTGTAAAGATAGGATATAAAAATGAACAAACATACTTTGCTACCGTTCTTCTGAGCCCAATGTAGTGTTGGTTCCCAGTGACTATTGAATGAGACTTGTAAGAAAGATTTTAGAGTCGTATAAAACCTGAATTATTCTAATAAATCCTAGTAATATCATAGTAGTCACCATAATTTTATTACAAAACTTACAAAATTTCATAATTGATCATTAGATTTATAATAGCGGACAAAGTTTTGCAAAAAAATGTATACCCTGTTACATATTAGTAATCGATTGTCATCGTTTTACAAAATAATAATAAACAATTGCTTTTACAAGTGGAAAATGAACTAAAATTAAATTAAACAACTTGTGTTTTCTACAACAGTTTTTAAAATAACAAAATGTCATCAAAAAAAGTAGTATTCTAAAATTTAACTATATGCTTAAATTTACTAATTAAAATAGTACGTTTTTCATATAGCGATTGATTCGATTATTAATAATTTAATTTAATTAATAGTCCATTAGAGAAAAATTTATGGAAGACGTTCAACTTTGTCAGATTAGTTTTGCATTCCAATACAATCTAATTTTCCTAGATAGTTTTCGTTCTATTTACCCTTATAATTGTACACAAGTAATATCTCTTGACTAAATGAAATTGTCTAAAAGTACCTGTCATCTCCTTCTGAGAAGAATTGTCTGTAATTATTGAATTCTGATAGCCAGAATGAGGTTGAGTTTGGCCCCATAGAGTAGGGTGTATTTTCCAGCTCGTGAACAAGGTTGAGCATTCTTTCAATCTAAGAAAGTATTGCTCTAAGTTTAAATTACAGTATTATAAATTATACAATATGTACAGTACGTTTAAAATCTATAGTTTTCTGTAAAAATAAGATGTGAGAGTCAGCAACACTTTTTGAAAGTATAGTGTGAAAAATTTAAAACTAAAGAATTTAGGACAGTGTTCAAATTTAAATGTTCAAATTATAGAAAAAATGAAAATTCCTCTTCAGCTGATACAAGTTCATAAAACCTAGAAGCGTCTTTGAAATGCTTAATAAATTGCTGCGATTGAGGAAGACAGCACTTTATTACAAAAACTG
Source organism: Heterorhabditis bacteriophora (assembly GCA_964036235.1). Classification (NCBI taxonomy): domain Eukaryota; kingdom Metazoa; phylum Nematoda; class Chromadorea; order Rhabditida; family Heterorhabditidae; genus Heterorhabditis; species Heterorhabditis bacteriophora. Next base: position 9,205,253 of record OZ038425.1, on the reverse strand, counting down.
AAAAGTGAGAAAACAATACTGACGGATAACTTTGTTTTAAAAATTAAACCTAAGTGCATGTGATGAACGACAATTATACTGAAGAAATATACTTAAAAGATAATGACTTCAAAATATCAATGAAAACAGTTCTGTTTTGGGACCTGAGCTTTCTCTCAACAAGACTAATCAGACTATCAAGATGTAAGAAGTATACAAAGAGAAAAAAATGGTATACTATTACTTCTGGATATATTTCAGTATTTTGCTAAGGAATAACAGAAGTAATATTCATCATCAAACTTGTTAAGTAGCATACAGTGTCTTTCCAAGTGATAGCGCACTTAACACATTTTGGCGTCATTTAACGAAAAAAGCGCAAACTCACTAATCCTTAACCACCATAACAATGAGTCATGCTCCTAAGCTGAGTCTACATGAAAGAGGTCGAATTAAAGCTCTGTCAATTGCCGGTTACACGGTGAAGCAGATTGCAGATGTCGTCAGGCGCTCCAGAAAGGCTATTACAGATTTCCTTCGTCACCAAGAAGAATATGGTATAAAATGAGTAGTGGACGACCTAGCTAGTTGGATGACCGTGAAAAAAGGGAAATTTTGCGGACAACGTCGAATGCACGATCAGCATCGTTGGAATCCGTAGGACTTGTGGCATTGATGCTTCAAAAAGTATGATGTGCCGAATGCCAGATAAATGTGACTGGGAAAAAGTCCAACCTTCACAAGTCTTCAACAATAAGCCTATAAACTCATTATTTCGAATTTAGGTGACCTTCAGTGATGAGAAAAAGTTCAATCTAGACGGTTCTGATAGTTGCCACTCCTATTGGAGGGATTTACGTAAGGAACCCCGACACTTTTCAGCCCGAGATGTCGTTGGAGGAAGTGTTATGGTTTGGGACGCGTTCAGTGCTATGGGACTAGTCGACTTGGCGTTTGTCTCGACGAAGATGAACAACGTGGACTACCAGGATGTCTTAGGACATCATCTAGTTTCGTATCTCCAACGATTTCCAGGTGTTCGCTTCACTTTCCAGCAAGACAATGCCACAATCCACGCCAGTCGAAGCACCAAGACCTGGGTGGAGGACAATGACGTAGGCACTACGGACTGGCCCTCGTGCTCTCTGGACTTAAATTCGATCGAGAATCTTTGGGCAAATTCTTGTCTGTCGGATTCGTGTCGATAATCGATAGTTTGAGCGTCAAGGACCTCCAAAGAGTCGTTAGCAAAGCATGGAGCGAAGTAGACAATATTGTCATTGAAAACCTAGTAAAAAGTATGTCTGAGCGAATTTTTCAGGTCATTATAGAAGCAGTAGTTGTACTGATTATTAGCTAACTGCTATTTACACTGGTTTCTATTGTTTTTGTCATAAACACCTATTTTAATAAAGTGTGCTATCATTTCGAAACGATGAAAAGTGAGTGGTTTTGGGACAAATTAGCATAAAAGCGGTAATTTCGTTTATGAAAAACAATGAAGTTTAAACTGGAGATTTCCTAGGCTATTACACCTCATCTCAGAAAAATATCTAGATTAATCTGACGACTGGGAACAGAAAAAAGCGAAAAAGTAAAGTGCGTTACCATTTTGAAAAACACTGTATTACTAGTATTCATATGTCGTCTAAGTTTTTGGCTCATGTAGTCTATTCATGAAAATTTGTTCTCAGAAGTATACGAAAAATAATTTAGTATTTGTTAAAAACAATTTAATTCGTTTACCTGTTCTGGATGTTTGCTGAAATCAGGCGCATTGTTGACGTATACTCTACCAATGAGTCCCTCTGCCCAAATTTTCCCCTCAGCAAGATGAAGATAGTCGAGAAGAGGAGAATCATCAACAACCAATCTAGATGGGATAAGATTGGGCCGCAGAAGAGAGCAACCGTAGAAAGCAAGGAAGATGTATACTGCGTAGATCAGAAACTGTAATAGCACACAGTGAGTATTAACTATTCGTACTTGTCCAACTTTGTATTATCTCTCATCAGCATTTAAATCAAATGATTATATCCAATTATAATTTGTTGTATTATAACATTCAAAATATTATAAGTAATGCATATTTCCCCTACCAATGCTAATCTAGTGGAGGGTCGGCAGAGAAACGGAGCAAAGATTTTAGAGAAAAAGTGTCTCGTAGGGGATATAGCATCTGGAGTTTTTGCCTGAAATATTAAGTTTTAACCAAATAGTAAAATTCCAAGAAATTGCAAACTTAAGTCTTAGTATGAGAAATATGCCACCTTTTCTATCTCCGCCTTCCCACATCGTTTCCAGACGAAAATGCAGTGGTATCCAGCTGCTTCTCTTCTGGCACCTAATACCATTACTGCAGCAAAAAATGTGAGCTACAATATAATTAGATGATGAAAAGCAAGGAAAATGTATATTAATGAATAAAATATTTAAAATGGAACAAAAACTATGCGTTTTTATCTACATGCACATTATGGTTGCTTCAAACTGTTTTATAGTAATTCATATACCTGATAGAACCAATCAAACATCACAGCGACCATAATAAATTTACAAAAGATAGATATGGCTGGAGTTGAAGAAAATGTTCCAATTCCAAAAGAGAGTACAGAAGTTATTGAGGTGACTGTTATTGCACTGAAAAATTTGGGACGCATAGGAGTAACTCATCTGAATATTACATTTTTCTAGATAAAAGTAACCAACAGCATGAAAAAATTCGTATTTTACTGTAGATTACCTATTTATAAGAAAAATAATACTATTTAATATCAACCTGCCGGCTTCTTCCAAGGCAAGCGCCATCCTCTTTTCAGGGGATAAAGTTCTTTTAGTATCTTGCCATGCTCCTAACATTACGTAGACGTCATCAACACCAATAGCCAAAGCGATAAATGGCATCACCGTTACCTGAAAATTAGTAAAACATAAGTTCTTTTGTTTGTTTTTTATAGACGATTAGACTCAATAATATTATTATATATAGTATATATTCCACTTGGTGCATAAAACCATAGTTTTAAATGGAATAGTCTTGGTCTGCACGCATGTAAATATGATTTAAAGAAAAGGCACTAGACGATTTTTCAAGAAAAGAAAAAGCTGGATCACGAGGGTTGCTTTGAATAGAACAATGATTATATATCAAATCAGATGAAGACCATCTGGCAGAAGTATTCGGGCATTTGTTTTCTAACAAAATTAAGAGCTTTGATTAGCACAATGCTCTCAAAAAACGATTCCTACCTTACATACAGAAATTTCTCAGAAATAATATCATTTTCCAATAATATATTATTCACTAAAGTATCAATAAAAAGTGCGGTTGGAGAAGAGGTTGACTCCTTGAAGATACTACCATGCTCTCCAGATTTTAATCCAATTGAAAATATATGGGGTATTTTGGGGCGTCGTTTATATGCTGAAAACTGCTAATTTTACTTTTTTTTTTACTAAAACCTAGTATGAAGAGCGAATGAGATGGGTTCGCGCCTGAGATATGTAGAAATTTATTATTAGTAATGCCAGATTACATTTTAAATAATTATATTGGGGTCATCGCCTATTTTATGGGAAAATGTTAGTCTCAAAAATATATTTTGTCTCATTTTTCAAGGTAAAAATGATAGGATCTGTTTTAGTCAACAATATTTATAAAATCCGTTTTCTGATGAAATTTTTGGACAAGATAGCTGTCGACGACTTTTTTCGGAACAATATGCTACCGCATAAGCGACTTCAAGTAGCAATTAAACTGATTATTTGTTAATTTCATTGTTAGTTGTTATTTCAAAACTTTAAAAATATTAATCCAGTCAAAACACTTTAAATTCTAGTTTTGCATTAAAAACATCCCTCAAATTCTAACATAATCACAATTTTAAAGATTTACGTATGTGCTTCTTTTGACAAGTTTTATTTCAAATGTAAAAAGTGGCATAAAAGTCTAGATTTGATATACTGTTATTGGTATCAGAATCACTTAGTTGGTGAGACATGAGAGATGAGTAAATGTGACTGATGTAGATCATAACTGTCTCACCTGATAAATAAACGGTTCTCCTAGTGCAAATAACAGTCCAGCTGCGCTGATAATGGCCATTGTTGAAGTGAGAACTCCGATCATTGCTTCGATAGGCTTCGATGAAATCCAGTCGCCCGTCATGCTTGAATATGTTCGAATCTGTTTATCACTAATTTCGATCAACACGGTACGCAAAACAATTTTCGAAACTACAGTACTAACCATGAACCAACAGTAAAGCTGACAAGCAAAAGAATAGTTAGAGAGATGAACGGTGCGGTGTATGTGACATTTTTTTGCATTTCTTCCTTAAGGATGGACAAACTGAATACGGATGTCTTGAAGGGGGCTATTTCTGTGCCTAGCAAAGACCGCAATGAATTCGCAAAAGCAGTAGACACTTCTTCCGAGGTTGTCTAAATGTTCTTTATAAAATTCTGCACTTACTTATTTTATTTACTTTGATAATACAAAATATCATTGTCTGTTTTGTTCAATGTTTACTACAACAAGTAAAAATACTAGCTGATCTCAAAAACTGTATGTTTCATCACAAACAATCACTAATAGATTATTTGTTGAAAGACTATAACTTATATACATACGTGTTCATTTAAAAAGTATACTCACATTTTTGTAGGAAGGTATCTGGTAGATTAAATGAACCATTTCAATCGATTCCACTCCCAGTTCACCTCCTGCTTTTACACCATAGAAATGTGTTGGAAGAAACAGCTTATTCTCGAAGAACTTCATTGTGGGATACTCAATTTTTATTCGAGGATCACTTCTTAACTAAATTAATAATATTACTACTTTTATTTTTATGTTTCTGTTTAGCTTATCTTTTCACTAGCACATAAAATTAGTATACCTCAAGGTCTTGAGGATTAAAATTATAATCTAATAATTATAGATTACAAAACATAAAACACTGTGTTATTTGACATATGAATAGTATATAAACTGCTTACACGTTTGCTCCAGAATGTTTCAAAGAAAATGTCGGCGATGGCGTTACTTAAAGTGCACTGCTTTAAGCGAGGACAGACGTCACGACCAAACACTAACTGAAAAATGCTTGTATTACCAGCTAGTCTCAGCTGCGACTCTCTATTATACGTGTACAGGAACCCTTAGAATTTGAGCGATCATTTAATTCATGCATATAATTTAGATGGAATTTAATTGGAAATTTATTATAATCATCCAGGTGGATTTTATCCTACAAAGGAAAATTTACTGATCAGAATATTACTGTGCGATTCATAATGACATGTTTTAGAACAAATGTGGTAGTGGATAGATCCTTGGATTCAGTCTAATCTAAATTTACGACAGACTGGAAGGACATAGTCATGGTACCATTTCTGTAACGATTCAACCCAAGCCTTAGCATTGTTGCTATTCAGGAAACGATGCTGACTCTTTTGAATGTCGATGTAAGTGTTTCCTCATATCAGGTAGATGCAGGACTAAATGAAGATTACCTCGAAAAAAAATTCCTTTATTTTTAGGAAAACCAGATGGTCTTACTGAGGTTTAGCAAAGAGCACCAATATCAGAAAACGATCAATTGATCGAAAATTCTCCACATCGACAAATTATCGTTTCCTTCAGTAAGGAGAGTTGATATGTATTCGACTCCTTCACCAATTCCATACTACTTATTAATTCTTGCTCTGAAACATGACAAAGGGGACTAAGGGCATGTTTTCACTGTTGAGAAAGAAGCCAACTCCTTCTTACAAATAACAAAATAAGAACACGAGAAAATACATCTTGGAAAACTCCATGCTACCATCAGGATAGACCGGATTTCTCGTCGATAATTATTTTCATAACAATATGACCTAAGCACCAAACGGTGCTTTATTTCAAATATCGTCTCACTAGGAATATTCACTTCAAATGTTCCTCATTAATCAGCGATTATGATTATCTTAGCACTATTTATGCGCAGATTTTCAAAAAATATGGAGAAAATTTTAAAAATGAGCTCATTTAAAATTTCGAAACTTTCGTTTGAGTTGATAACTTGATGGATGAAGTAATGGTTATCCAATCTTTGAGATCAGGAAACCTGCAACTACTTATATTTTACTTATTTAAAGAGTATATATCTAAAGTCTCAAACTTTTGTGGATTTAAATTTCCTAATTTCTTATACCATTTATATATTATAGCATTTGACTGTTATGACAATTGTATTTTATAGCGAACGCTAAATTAAGTTAAGAATCGGAAAGATAAATCCAAACTTCCCATTTTCAAATTTTCAATCCTCTATTAAAAATAATGAGGACTTTTTAAATATCGTAGTGTACAAATATAAACAGATGACTTATTACTGCAAGAGAATATGTGAATTTACTTTCCCACAATTTGAATAATATTTTGGTGTTATTTTATAACTTACGAATTTTAAAATGGCATTTTTAATTTAAGAGTTTATTTAACGATTCAAAATAAGATACCTCATTTCCCTCCAGAGTAATAGTCATGTTTTCAAGAACATATTTGTTAAACATCCTAACTTTTCGTCCCTTCTCTTCAGTTAACAAGTTTTTGTTCTCATCATTAGATTCTATAGTTACAGACATAAACGAGCTGAAAGAAGAAATAGTCATTTAATATAATATTTAGTTGAGATATGTGTGAAATTCATAGCGTTAAATCTAGGTTCATTGTATATAGTTTTCTTAAATATATAGTAATTTTCCTAAGGCTTAACAATCACTTAATATGAAAGTAGATCATTTGCAAAATTAAAACTTTCTTTTCGATATAAGAATGGAAACCTTATTTAAACGAGAAACTCTAATAATCAGTATAAGAAATTTCGTAGATAATACGCTGCTATAGAGGCCACATGTTTAACTCTTAATAATTTCAATTAAAAGTGTTAACTGCGGAAATGTAATTTCAGAGAATGGAATGGAATAAGCGTTGTTAATCACTTATTTAATGAATCTCCACTGAATTCCTTATGAATTTGATATTCAACTCTAGATATAGCATGAGCAGGTGAATAGAGAAATCGAAGATCATCCTATAATTAAATTTCACATAATAATGATGCATTAAAATAATTTTACTGAAATTTTAAGAATTAAATACGTAGTCTTTGCACTATATTAGAGGCCTTTACTTCGTGAATTTTTACGTTTATGAATATTTGAACTATTAACGAACTAACCTCCATGCGTGCATTTAATGCACCTAAGCTTAAGAGACAAGTAAAAATCAAAGGTCCCAAGGCAAAACATCGTGGATGTTTGCTAATAAATATTCCGTACTGATAGAAACAGTGAGCAAGAAAGTCCTGTAGAACGCCAAATGGATTCACGCACTTAAGAAGACCCATTTAGGTATCTGAGTCTGTAAGAAAAGTTATACATATGTCTAAAGTTTTAACAAATAAGAAAATTATATTCAAATTCACAATTATCTACAATTATTTGACAGATACGCAAAGTTAAAAAAGATGAAGTATGAAAGTTTGCAAACCACTATTTATAACCTATCTATCAGTACATGAATGTTAATTGGAACTAGAGATACGTAATTTTACTAAAAGATATGAAAATAAATTAACTGGTAATTAATAGTATGCAGAAAGCAAACACCATAATATTTCTGTAACACTAAATGTTTGGGCAAATGTACTAGATCTCGTGCAAAATATTTCTCAGAAGTAGATCAACCTACAAACTCGCAAACCTGTCTGAGAGTAGATCTGTGTCATTCCACATACGTCATTATGAGTTCTTAATGTCAGCTGTTTCTAATAAAAGTTGTGAAAAAAACGCAAAAAAAATGTTTCTCTAAGAACTTTAGAATATATTTCAAATAGTTGAAAGGAAAAAAGAGAACATGCAACATTCATAGGAGACAATAGATTACGGACTAAATCAAGCATGTAATTTATTTACAAAAATTGTCGTGTCGTATTGTTCCCTTAGGACGAAATCGATGAGCGCCAAACATATAGGATTTGGGTTCGCGGCTGGCTGCAGCAAGTGCTGACCTCTTTTCTACGCACGCCACTAGAAATCGAAAGTTTGTAAATGAAAACGACCTTCTTAAGGTTGTAAAACTGATTTTATATCAACAGCATGTTATCTTTACTCAATATAACCATTATTTCAGTCATTAGAGTACTCAGACATCGTTCAAAAACTGTCCAGAACTCTAGAAATCTAGAATTTAAACTTTCAACCTCCCTCCCTTCCTGGATAGGCTAAACTATTTTCATGTAATTTATAGATCACATTTTATATCTAAGCCTAGGTTAATATTTAAACTGTATTTATCTTACAAGTATGTGAACACTGAGATCTTCTTTATAAAGTGAACTAATTAGAAATATAATAGATAGTTTTGGAAAAATAGGAAGAATAAATTATTTTCACCCAACATTTTGAAGATAACTTTTATAGTGTAATCATTTCTAGTTAACACAGAATCCACTAATAGCAAAAATAGCTAAAATTATCTCGCGATTCCAAATTTCTTGATTTAAATACCTGGCAATCGACCAAAAAACCAAGTTGTTTTCATATATTGCTAAAATTTATAACATACCTTATTATTCTATTCTCCATTATAGCTAGGACATCAATAAACATTCAATACTTCTAATGAAAATCCTGAGTTATTTTCTAGCAACTAAAGTTATGCAAACCTCATTTTGTACAGTACGCAAAAGAATCTTAGCGTGCTATTATTTACTGATTTTCATCAAAACTTACTTAGAATAACTAACTCTTGACTCAGTAAGTACACGAAACAAATTCCTTGCCTTTAAATAAATTCTGCTATCATAAACATGTTGTCTTAACAATACTATAAAAAGACTGGTTTTGACAAAGATTCATTTAAATAATTTATTTAATGATATACAACATGAAACACGTAATTTCACGATCTTCCACTATTAATTAATTCTTGTAGTCTGATTTTGTTGAAAGTGACCGAGTAACATACGAGCTATCACCATACGTTGGATCTAAAATATTTATGGATTTCCTACTATCAAAGATTAGCCCATCTAATTTTTGTATAACATTTTGCTCAATATGTCTCTTCATAAACAACTTTACCTGACTAGTTCCTTCATATATCTGATAAATTTTGGCGTCACGCATTAGCTTCTCTACAGGGTATTCAGAATTATAACCGTTTCCACCGAAGATCTAAAGAAAATCAGAATTATTGTTTTCACTAAAATGCTGAAAATAGTACTGTAGATAAGAGCAAAATATATAAACTCACTTGAACTGCGTTGGTAGCAGCTTGATTTGCAGTATCAGCAGCAAAACACTTGGCAATAGAAGCATAATATGAAGAACGAACCTAAGTGCATACAAGATCGATTCATAGGTGTAAATCGCTTCACTAAAATTGAAAATTTTATTTAATACCCACTTGTTTATCAACATCTTGTGCAGCTTTGTAAGTAACTAATCGTGACAATTCAAGATTAACAGCCATATCTGCTAACATAAACTGCACAGCTTGATGCTAAAAGAATATTTTTAAAATGTATATACATGGAACAAGAAAATCATTAAATTATACACTTAAATGAAATATAGATTGTGCATACAATATATCGAAAAGTAAAGATCCAATAATTTAAGGCTGATATTTTAAGGGTAAGAAAAAACTTACATTCGCGATTTCTGTTCCAAAAGTTTTTCTCTCAAGAGCGTATTTGGCAGATTCATCTAGTGCTCTCCATGAAATACCAAGGGCACCAGCTGCAACGCCTGGACGTGTCATATCGAAGGCACTCATGGCAACTTAAAATCAGCAAAGTAGATTTTATAAACATATAATACAAGATAAAGTTAAGATAATCACCTTATACCCAGTCAGGAAAAAAAACGATAGATCTAGACTAACGTAATCATTATAACTTATCTTGAAACCTCCTCCAGGTTTGCCAAGGACATTACTTGCGGGAACTTTGACATCTTCAAAAGTAATAGTCCTAGTATCAGCGCATCTTTGACCCATATTCTTTTCCTGAATAAGTATAGCTTATTTAATACGTAAATCCTAAAGCAAAAATCTCATGTTAATAAGAACCTACTTTCTTTCCTCGAATAATTCCTGGAGTATCACCATCAACAACAAAAGCGGTAAAAGCTTTTCCTGCCGGTGTCTTTGGATCAGGATCAGAACGAGCAAGAACGAAGAACCTGAATATGTAATAGATGAAGTAACAATAACGGATTTAGGAAAGTAATGATACACATACCACTTCGCGTGACCACCCCCAGTGATCCAAGCCTTACTACCATTTATCACATATTCGTCTCCTTTTTTTTCTGCCTAAAAATTACCGGAGAAAAAATTGCTAGGTTTAAATGTAGATAAACCATGGATTAAAATAATACCGCAAGTTAACAAATGAACCTTTGTTTTAACTCCGTTAACGTCTGACCCTGCACCAGGCTCAGTAACACAGTAAGAGGCAATAACTGGTTCTGATGCCAGCCATCCTAAAAGAATCATTTATGTGGCTATTATCCGTAGTTCTAAAATAACCAAATATACAACATTTAAGCAGTATATCTTCGTGTTTAAAAATTACTCCACGTTACATACAGAAAGGAATACGGTTTAACCTAAATATTTTTTTTTTTGTTCCTCATTTCCAGCAATGTATACAGGCGCAATAGCAAGGGATGGCCCCATAATAGCAAGCTGAATAGCACTACATCCATAGGAAAGAGCTTCAACAATGAGTGCTGTTTCCACGCTCGACATACCAGGACCGCCTAAAAGAAATTGATTTTCTACATTACTCTGTACTAGATACTTCGTTCATACGACGAGTATATTATAAATAATGAAAAGCTCTTACCATACTTCTCAGGAATTTGGGGATTCATAAACCCAAGCGAGTGTGCCTTCTTAACAATATCCCAGGGAAATTCGCCTGACTCATCGTGTTTGGCAGCTATAGGTAATAATTCTTCTTTGGAAAATTTTATAGCTGCAGCTTGGATTTCCCGTTGCGTCTCTGATAGATCTGTAAACATATATTATAACAATTCTTTCTCGAGCATAAGTTAAAATACCAACCAAATGACATTGATCTTGAAATTGTCAGACAGCGGGCTGTTGATTGAACTTTCGGAAAAATTCTGGCTAGCATCCTGTAATAAAAGTTCATGAAAAACTCTTCTTATAAATAAAAATAGGTGCACACTATACATAAAACATACAAGATATATAAAAGGTTGGAACAATACTAAATAAGACAGTAGATTCGATAGTTTTAATAATTTAATAAGAATTTTAAAATGCTGAGATAATACAACGTCCTCAACAAATAACTAAATAAATTTAGCTAAAAGTGTTCTTTACAGTTATAAACAAAATATCCGTAGTTTTCCAAGATTAGGATTTCTAATGAGTATTAGTATCCTCCATTGGTTTTAACTCGAGACAACAACTGACGGGCAATAACCATGCGTTGAACCTATATGAACAATATTTTTCGAAAAAACTAGGTTGTTGAAGTTAAATCTCGTATAGCACAACTCTAATATAATAGAATTATACCTGACTCGTTCCTTCATAGATCTGGAATATTTTGGCATCACGCATAAGCTTTTCCACGGGATATTCAGCGTTAAAGCCCGCCCCCCCGAAAACCTGAGATCACTGTTTAATAATTAATAATAGTCTCTGTCTAGAGTTACTATATGGTGCATACATACATACAAGATAATTGATATCAATAGTTTGAAAATATCACAGTATGACTAATACGTAAATTTGCTTTAAACATATTACCTAGTGAACATAACCTACTTGAACGGCGTTTGTTGCAGCCTGGTTTGCAGAATCACTAGCAAATAATTTAGCAATAGAAGCATAATAAGATCCAGGACGACCCTGCTCTACCTAAAATGGGGAAAAAATAAATATTAATAGAAATGCTAAAAATTGGGTGCATTATTAAATGTGAAAAGCTACATATGCACTTTATATACTAACCTCATAGGCGCTCTTGTAAGTCATCATGCGAGCCATTTCAACATTCATTGCCATATCTGCAAGGATAAACTGCACGGCCTGATGCTAAAATGGAAATAATTCATTACTATAAACTATATGTTATGCTAAAATTAATTTTTAGCCGTGAAAATGCAGTTTTCCCTATGTTTAAAAATAAATGAAACAGCTTTGTCCTATTTCTCGTTTATATATGAATAAGCAGCATACATTTGCAATTTGCGTTCCAAATGTTTTTCTTTCTTGTGAATATTTTGTGGCTTCATCAAGACATCTAGCCGAGAGACCGGTAGCCAAAGCTGCTACTAAAGGACGCGTCTTATCAAAAGTTTTCATGGCGACCTAAAAGTTAAATATTTCTTCCTTGTAAGTATTGAAAAAAATTAATAACTAAAGTCAAAGAATATGAACTACCAAGATAAATCAAATTATACTAATCTTGAATCCTTCCCCAGGTGCCCCAATTACATTCTTTTCTGGAACACGGACATCTTCAAAGGTAATAGCTCTAGTGTCAGAACAACGCTGCCCAAGATTGATCTCCTAAACTGTTTCAATTAATATTACACGTGCCCAAATAGTAGTGGTCATCAAAATACTGCTAATATAATCTTTACACGACAGAAACATATTTAAAACAATCCTGTTAAACATTCTCTTGGCAGACTTTCAAAAAAAAAACAACTATAAAGACCACATAACAAAACCTTTTTTCCTCTTGAAAGACCAATAGAGTCTCCTTCAACAGCAAACGCCGTGAAAGCCTTCCCCGCAGGGGTTTTCGGATTGGGGTCAGAACGAGCTAATACGAAGAACCTAAGTGTTCTTATTACCAACGAAGCCTATATCTAATTTAATTGATCATAATAACGAATCCCGTTTTAAAACTACTATGATAAGTGAAAAATTCAATGCTACCCGATTTTTTCCAATATTGATTATCATTAGGATACTATTACTATGTACAGCAATTTGTATTGTCAGGAAACTAGCTTTGATATTCAAACGCACTTTGTACATTGCCACATGTGTTAGTGGTACACTAGTTCACACCACGTGTCTATTAACAACGCACCTAACGAGTGGGGTCAAAGTCTTTACGAGATAACATATTAAGGAAACGCATGGATAAAATGTGTTGCTATAATTAAAGAATAATCATCTATACCTGGTCTTAAAACATAAAACTTTAATAATGGATATAATTATTTCATCGATTAAACACATTATTGGCCCAATATTGCTAATTTGATAACTAAAATATATTACTAGTATAACTTAATGAAATAAAAAGTCCATAGAACTCGATAAATTTACCAGTTTGCATGTCCACCATTTGTAATCCACATCTTAGACCCATTAATGATATATTCATCACCCTTCTTTACGCACTTTGTCTTTGTACCAGCAACATCTGAGCCAGCTCCTGGCTCAGTTACTGCATATGCCTGAAAGCTCAAATTAATAAGAAACATCCTACAATACACCAATAATTACACTATATTAATGCTAGACTTACAGCTACAAGAGGTTCTTCTACCATTCGACACAAGAATCGTTTTTTTACGTCTTCATTAGCACATAAGATCAGAGGGGTCTGAGCCAAGTCATTAGCCAAAATTGCAGTTCCAATTCCAGAACATCCATAAGCAATTTCTTCACTTATCATAACACTTGAGATCATGTCCAGACCAAGTCCTCCTTAATTTCATTTTAAAAAACGATTTCTTTTATTTCAATAAATGAAAAGAACCTCACCACAATCCTCAGGAATATCTGTGTTCATAAATCCGCAAGCATGGGCTTTTTTCAAAATATCCCAGGGATATTCCATAGTTTTGTCATACTGAGCAGCAACGGGAATGATCTCATCGTTAACAAATTTTCGAACAGTATCACGTAACTGCTTCTGGTCAGAAGATAATTCTGAAGTGAACCATGAAATATTTAGATATTCATGTCATATTAAGGCACTATAAATAACCCGTTAAGAAATGTGTGGTTCGCAAATGTTATAGGCTTACCAAAATCTAGTCCTCCACTACTTGATGCTCTTAGTTGAGCTCCACGTGCCAGAATACGTGTACATGATTTTAGTGCTAGGTAGTTACGGCTCAACATTCTATAAGAATTAAATTGTTATTGAATACTAAAATTTTCGTTTATTGAAACTGATCAATTTAATGACTTTGCCAATGTTCAAGGTACATTAAGACAATCAATAGCAAAAAATATGTTAACAATAAATTCAAAAACTAATTTCACATCAATTCCTTATACGAACTATAAGGTTACAATTCCAGACACAGTACTGTTTTATACAGTATTAACCTGCTACTTCATATTACTAAGCGTCTTAAATATGAAACGTGAAGAGATTGCAGTGAATAAACCCATTACAATCGAATGAATGAGTGAAAATGAAATCAAGAGACATCACAGTTCACTGAAAGAACCTTGTAGTGTGATCACTCGCGACGTTCACTGATTGAAATGCACGAGTCTTTTAAGAAAAAGTAGTCTTACAACGAAAATCCACTAGTTCACTTCAAATAGCGATATTTCATGAAACAACGCAGCATACTATTGAATCCAGTGTGACATTAACTGTCAACCGTCTACAATTATTCCGTTGATTTATTTGTTTGAAATTGCCATTAATCATTTAGCAGTATCAAACGATTGATTTATAGTCTGTTTGTAACTATATTTTTGTCTCGATACTTTAACAACTAAATTATAAAACTCATTCGTCATAGTTGAAGTATAACCAAACAAAATAATTTAGATTCGAGTTTTCGTATTGCATTGCAAATATTTCGAAATATATTTATTACTAAATATTAAGAATATATTTAGCAAGTGAAAATCTGAAAGAGGGCTTAGATTTTTGTGAACCAGAATATCGTAATATATCTTCATTTATGTTGTTATGAGTAATTTAGTAATTCATTTTCTTTCTGCATTAAACATAAGAAACGTACTTAAATAACATTTGGAAATATTCAGTGTTATTATGCATAGAATTTCGCCAGGTTATTTTAGCAATGTCTTCTGATTTTGGAAATCCACTTAAGAAATTCAAGCTTGTGTTCTTGGGTGAACAGAGTGGTGCGTTAAAACAATCAGTTCAAACTTATATTTATTATGTATATATAATAAAAAAAACATGAATGGATACTAAATATCATATCCTAATAAAGAAATTATGACAACTTCAATTGATATTTATGTGTTAGAATTTGTTTTCAGTGGGTAAAACATCACTCATTACGCGTTTTATGTATGATTCTTTCGACAATACATATCAAGCGACCATTGGAATTGATTTTCTGAGCAAGACAATGTATCTCGAAGATCGAACAGTAAGATTTAGACACCTACATCTTGCTTATTTTCTTCCAATTTTTAAGAGGAGGCTTCTAGTTTTTCTTGAAATATTATTGTTTTTACTAGTATTTAAGAATTATCAGACAAAACTAATATCCATTTTGGGTATGTGGTATGTGATTATTAAATGTATTAGTAGCATTATGACTTAATTAATCGGCATAAATATAGGTATAAAATAAATATATTAAATAAATTACACATTTCCATAAATATGAGAAATGAAAATTTTAGGTGCGTCTACAATTATGGGATACTGCCGGTCAGGAACGTTTTCGCTCACTAATACCGTCATATATTAGAGACTCGACAGTTGCTGTTGTTGTGTATGATATTACAAGTCAGTTTATTTTTTTAAATATTTCAACTTATTGTAAAAACAACAATATTTGGATGATTTTATACATGAGTCAAAATTCATATATGCGCAGTTTTAGGCAGTGAAAGTTAGTTTAATATATGGAGGTCTCAGTATTTCGGTATATTTTGGTTTTCTTATTATTATCTATAATATCTGTTTATGAGATTAAGTGGACAGCGCTCATAAAATAATAGAAATTTTATTTTTTATACGGATTAATGTACTTCAATACGATTAAAGTCAAAAATACGAAAATCTCGTTATTATTTAGATTTAACGAGTGAATGAGATTTAAGGATATTATTGTCATTAGGAAAGAATATGTAATTTTTTCTGTTTTAAACTTTAGAATATAATTGGGAGAAATTCTTCGTCACTGCTTTAGTTCATGTACCTTCCTCTAATCAAAGAATTCAATCTGATCGAAATTTCAGATAAATACTTCTTTATAAAATTTTTGCTGGGTGTTTAACAAGTGTTTGCGCATACAGAAGTGCCTTAAATTAGTAAGATAATAATAATGATACTTTACTAACTAATCATGAATCATATATTGTTTAGTAATATATCAAGTCTTACGAAAAGTTTTTATTAACTAATCTCTTGGCTAAATTTCTTGAAATTTGCTGAATAACAAATCCTACATTAGCTTTTTCGAATTTAGGATGATGCTCATAAGACCCAATCACCACTATTTTTTTCAATAGATAGCATAAGTACATTTTTTCTCTCTATTAGGAATACTATCAGCACTGCTATTGTTTTATATATAATTTGTATGACTAGGATACTATTATTTATCTTATGAAGTTATAGTTATTGTAATTTTTCGTAATATATAGTTCTATTAGGTGTGATTTTCTTGCAAATTTCTGAATCGATTAAGTTATGCAAATGTATTTACGTTAAGATTTGCAACATATTTTACTCTGATGTAGAATTTCACTTTGTATGTGGAATTTTTTGCAACTATTCCCAAATACAGTGCATAATGTTTAACTAAGTGTAGGGACTTTATCCAAAAGTCATGCATAGTATTCAAAATAAAGAAAGGAAAATCGACTATGTATTTTAGTATTTCTAGCGGCGATCATTATCTTTGTAATGACTATGAATTTTCTTATTATCAAATATGACTAATATTTATAGGAAACAGAATTAGTTAAGGAAATTATTCGGAATGACTATCTAATCTACTAAGTAGTTTTCTTTATAAAACTATTTAATGCAATTTATTATAATCATGTTAATCAGATAAAAGGTTTGATCACTTTATTTATGAGTGAATTTTTTTTTGTAGATGCCAACTCATTTCATCAAACATCTAAGTGGATTGATGATGTTCGTACTGAACGAGGTAGCGACGTCATTATTATGCTAGTTGGAAATAAAACAGATCTTGGAGACAAGAGGTGAGTATTGTCCACATTACTCATGAATAATATCTTATAATGCTTGTTTACTAGATTTTCAGACAAGTATCAACGGAGGAAGGTGAGCGTAAAGCCAAAGAGCTAAATGTAATGTTCATCGAAACGTCTGCTAAAGCAGGATTCAATGTGAAGCAGGTTTGCTTTTTTCTTAAGTTTTTCTAATTGTTATGGCTAAAAATTAAACGGTATCGGTATTAACCAAGTTTAATATTTAATCAAAATGTTACCAGCTTATAGTTTTTCTATATTGCTTATAAAGAATTCGTGTTTTTTTAAAATCTCTGTAAGCTTGTTTTATGCCACTTATAGCTGTTCCGTCGTATTGCTGGTGCTCTTCCAGGAATTATTAAAGAAGATGATCGCGTTGATTCAAGTGGGTTTTTCTGCATTTATTTGTTTAAAGTAGCGTTAATTATTCGCATATTATACAATATGGTTTACTTGCATGATTTAATATGTTTGCATCACTCACCTGCATCCGAAATTTTCAGTTTAATTCTATCGTTTGTATTTGTGTTTTCTTAATGAAACAGGCAATAAGAGGGTCCACCATGAGGGGTTCGACGGGTACTAATTGCTTGTTGTGTTGGTTTAATATTAATATTACAGTTGAAGAAATTAAGCTGAAGTCGGAGGATGAATCGACCAAAGCAGGCGAAACTTGTAGCTGTTAACATGCATGATTTTCTTATAGTCACATAAAATTGCTTTAACATATGCTATAACTAACGATATTAATTGCACTGCCTTGTTGGTGATTGATATTCCAGTGTTCTTTTATTTCTCAATTTAATAGTATCTTATTAAAGATAGCATCGTTTAACTTATAGAATTATACCATATCCAATTTTAAAATCAAACAACTAAACTTCATTTTGTTTTGTGCATTTAAAAGACATTATGAACCATTATTAGCTAAATTAGTCCGACATGGTGTTGGTATATGTAGAATTATTGCATGAGCACATACGTGATTTATTTAATATTTGTTTAACTGTGTCGCTGGTGGTGGCCGTTACTTTAATATTGTATGATACATGTATATTGTGTTTGTATCATTTTTAATATAGGCTAATATACAGGTAAAATAAAAGTAATTTAAGCCTACTTAATCCAATTATTTCAAATTAGATGTTTTGTTAATGTCTTCCTCCTATGCATTTAAATGTTAAGAAGTTATTTTCACTAGTATTAGTTGAGATATCTTCGTTGTTCCAAACTAAACTAAGAATAATTAATTATGATTCATAGTTTGAATGGTGCCTAAGTTCCCGTTATTTCAGCAACGATTGTGAATATGGATCCAATCAAACAGCGACAGATAGTTACTGACGAGGGTTCATGCTGGTGTTAATTCACTACTCCGTTATGGGACGATTTTATAACTGCGGTAACCTTATTCTTCTGTGTGCAATTTGGCTCCTGACTGATTCGTTATAAAATTCAAGTGTTATGTGCAGTTTTCGCATAATATCAGAATATTTTAAGAGTGATCTATTCCTTTATAACCATAAATGACTGTTATCAAGGGATAAGACTTTTTAAAGTGTTTTGGGCTTCCCGGGTGGTTTTTGGTGTCTGTTATAACCTAGAAATCTGTTTGATATATTGTTTGTTGAATACTTATAACTTTCTCCATTGAAGTTATTTAAGTTCAGAACACTGGCAACAATTTTGGATGGAGGGAGGTAGGATACTGACAAAATAATCGAAACTAGCTAATTTAATTTTTAGCCATTTTAATAAGTGGTTTGGGGAATGCTCATCTACCATGCACAAATGCCTATTGGAGTATACGAATAGAAGAAAACTATCAAAATTAGATTTTTGCTATTTATTCATTCGTATCTTTAATAGTGTAGCTGTAGTTTATCGTACGCTCTATTATAAGTGATCTTCTAAATTATTAATTTTATGGATTCAGAACTTCGACTTTAGATATGAAAAGTTGTGAGCTATGCCTTCCCGAAGGCAATTTAAAATCTGTTCTCCTTTAAAAAGTAAGCAGTGCTGTTACCATTTGCTGCATGTGTTTTGTGATATGTTTTATCATTATTTATTGCTTGCTAATAATAAAATGTTTAATCGTATATATTTATTTTTTCTCATCGTGGGAGGAAGACCTTTTGAATCAGGCGTGTAGAAAGTTTCAGCGTTATCGAAAAGTTTTGGCTTTTAGAGGCGAGTATCACATTTCTCAAAATATTCAAACAAACTAAATATTACATCAATATACATGGCGATATTGTGCAAGTGCTGATGGCAAGATGAAAGATTAGTTTCCATGGTTTTGTTCTGGTTATTTGGTAATAGAAATATATATATATATATAGGCAAGTGTAGTGAGTCTAATAGATTTTCAGTTTTGTTGATTAGATGAATTAATGTGTTAGTAGTTCAACACGTATCGTATGTGACTAAATGACTTATGACCAGTCACTAGCATCGATAGATGCGTGGTGAATGTTCATTATAACTAAAGTCGGGATATTAACGGGTACTTTGATATCTTATTATGCATATTTGTAGGTTCTGAAATAAACCGAGAATTGGAAGTCAGTAACCAGCGCAGTGTATTCAGTAAATGGCAAATCGTCGTTTTCAGATTTTACGTATTAAAATTGATTCTGGAGTTGTCGATGATAAACCGTTTTGAGTTAAATCTGAAAAGAATGATTTAGTAATGGGAATTATGATTTATAATAAAGTTCTTATGATTTTTATTACAGAAATTCTTCGGAAAGGTTTTAGAGAAGAAATTCAAACTCATAAAAATTATTAGAAAATAAGACAACTAAATCTAATTCGTGTAACGTTCACAACAATAATATATGAGGTAATTATTACCAAATTTGAATGAAATAGATCTGACCTGGGTAATGCGTTAAGAGGGGCGAATCCGAAGAGAGGAGGAGTGCAAGGCATTCTACCAAATCGACAGACGCATTCACCCTCCACACACACAAATAACGGATCACATTCAGAACTAGACGAACATTCGCCACCTAAGGCTTAAGCATGGTCGTTTTTTGTTTTATTCACTATGCGTTTATATATTTCTTTGTCTGTAGCTGCTGTTTTCCTATCTGTTTTGCGTTTCTGCTAGAATTGTATGAATAACTTAAACTATGCAAGCTTTCTGCTGAGTTTAAAAAATAGTCTAGATTATGATGTTGGCAATATGATATTAGTTTAATTTCTGAATATGACATTCAAGAATGACTATTAAATTTATTTCGTCATATGCAAAAATCGTGTACTGGGGAGAAATGTTTTAAGCATAATATATGGAACTGTGTATACATATTTGCATATTCTATTGACAACGAAATGAAGTACATCTGAATATTAATGCAGTTAAGTCAGATAAGTTTGTTTCCTTACCGTATGATGTTTTATTATAACTAAATGGAAAATAGATAGAGTTCCTATACAAACCTTGTACTTCTATTAATAGCGCAAGTGTAATAGTCAGCAACAATATGATTCCTATTAAGGAGTGCATCGTTCAATATGGTGATGCAAGAAACTGAAATATGCATAATAATTTAGGGATTAGTTTAATTACGACCAGAGAATGATGACGTACAGTCGACAATATTGCTTATTAACAAAGCCAATGGTGCATTTAGTAGTACTGATCAAAGCTTAAAGAGTACCTGCTTTTAAAATATTGAAACAGAGAAGTGTATAAAATGTCAATGGTACAAATAGGATATATAGCGGATATCCCTATAACTATACAAGTATGAATAATCATCTTTCAAGTTAGTTTTTGAAATAAAAATGTAAACTAATAATATGGATTATCAATTGCAAATTAAATCAAATTCTGCGTCTTAGTTATAAACAATAATTTAGAAGTTTATATGCAATTCTTTTATTATGCGTAATAATAGTTTTTTTTTAAAATTTTCGTTATTCGGTTAAAATAGTGTTCATCTGCAATTTTCACTAATTACATTTATTTATTAATTAATGAATTTTCTTATAATCGTCATTTATAACCCTAGTGGATGTATTTAGCTAAGTGGAGGGACCTGAGATCACGAGTTTGTTTAAAGGTGATCACATATCTTGATAGGTACTAATTCTGATTCATGTTCCAACTTGTCGTGTGCAATTTTTTTTGACTAGTGGCCATTTATACTTAGATTTTCAGCAAATACTTAAGACAGTAGATATACTGTCAGCACAGTTCGGCAAACGCACCATTAATATTTTTTGAAGAAGATAATGTAGTAGTAAATATTGATTTTATTGTTTAAATTTTCCTAAAATTAACGTATTTATAATTTTCGCTCAAATGATTTATTCCTCTACAGTATATTTTCCTTGAAATTATAAATCCTCTTTGACTTGTTTGAGTTTATCTCACTATAAAGCATTCTTATTAGATAAACCAGATATTTGTAATCTTATGTTTTATCTGTGTGAGTGATCATCTCAGGTAATACATCCTCTATACGATCTTCAAAACTCATTTCCATATTATTGACGCAAAAGGTATGCGAAATGATCACAAAAGCTGCATTTGGGATGGTTAGCTTACTTAAGCGTGCAAGCTTCTTGGAATGTCTATAGAGGCAAAACAAACATTATTCTTGCTCATATCTATTGGTTAAATTAGAGTTGGACAATAGAATAGTTTCCTAAATTATTTAATTATGAGCAATGAGGGAGTAAAGTCGCAGTCATAGTATTTGCAATATATTCAAAGCCCTATAACGTATTTATTAGTTTCTAAAGTCAGGTGTTACAATGAGGACAGTTAGTTTTACTGAAATACAATTGATGTCATTTATTCATTACCATGCACTATAATTTAGAAATGAGTCACGTAAGCATCTTCTTCTATAATTCACTGGGGCTATTCTGGCGATGTTCAATAAACTGTGCTAATGGTATTTATACTTAGCACTAGTAAAAAGACATTTATACTAACGACTTTATATGAGTCTGATTAAAATTAAATGGCATTCAGTAACTATAAACGCAAAACTAAAATGTCAAATCGATCTTCAGCAGCCTCTGTGGAAAATGGATGGTTTATAATAGGTTTAACGATAGTTAACATGGATGGTCGCAAAGAGATAAGCATAGAATATGAGACATGTGATGTTCACTTTCTCTTTCTACAAACATAAGCACATGTTGCATTACGATGAACACTACCGGCTTACAATCAGCAAGAGATTCTAATCTTGAAGTCATTTACGTAACAGATAACTGGAGTAGTCACGGATCTGCTCATGAATATTACTGATTAGGGAAATGCCGAAGGATGGTAGTCAGAGCTAGTGGCGGACAAGAACTGATGTTTAAAATGACAGTAATTAAGTATGAATAATTTCATTGGCTATGGCCTTCAGTTTCAAATTTTTCACATCTACTAATTATAATTTATTTAATTAGATGTGCGGTCATATATTAGTGATAATTTAACTGTTGTACTATAAACGAGAATGAAGTTTCCATAGTTGTACCTCCCTCCTTTTTTATTTCTCTTTACCACTTTTTTCTAAAAATATTAGAAATAGTATACTCAGTAATTACAGCAATGCTCTGGGTAAATGATTTCCATCTTATAAAATAGATTTTTTTAATGTGAGCAAGAAAAAGTTAGTAATTTTCGACTTGATTATTGTTTTCATATTCCAGCATAATCTATATTTAGTAGTTCTGAAGTTCAGGGAAAGTAATTACTTCAACTATAGCATTCTAAGCTGAGAGTTAAAGATGAAGCCAACAATTTTACATTAAACTGTTTCATGATAGTAATTGTTTTAAGAAAATAATAGTAAGCCATTTTAAGAGAATTCTCTAAGTCGAGGAGTTGATAGTGTCATTGTGTAGACAGTGCGATGATAGCATAAGATTAAACGTGCCATAATCATTCTTATTTGGAAAGAGGCAGCTGTAGCAACAGGTGATTAAACGAATGAGCACATATGGAGCTCAGAGCACAAATCAGCTGTTGCACTTAGTTTGTCATCAATGTCAAAGGAAGTGTTGCTAGTCCCAATCAAACTAATTATATTTATATAAAATAATTCAAACTATTAAAAGTACGATATCTACGCATCGTTTCTTTACTAGCTGTTAATGTCAGGTGAGCCCCGGGTTCTGCAAATTCAGTGATCAACACTACGCATAAGCAAGATGTGGTGAAATCATTGTAAAACATTTGTTAAGATTCTAGCCCTGTTTATTTAAGAATGCCAAAAAGTTACTTTGATATAGAGTGGAAGCATTAAGAGCATTACTACTTGCATTAAACTAACTTTAAACTAATAATAAAAGACACTAACTATGAAATTGAAGAATTTGGTTTGAATAAATGGCAATTTTATATAGTATAGAGGAATAAATATATATTTATATTTACATATAATATTTTAAATAACACCTATATGTAAATATATTTGCGTAAGTGATTCATGATATAGTGCGTGAACTTCTCGTATGTTATTAATGGAACAAAACACGCTAATGAAATGGCTACGAGACCGTTGCCATCTGAAGAACTCAGTAAATTTAGGTGATCGCTTTGAGAATAAAACATGTGGGAAGAAAGACGAACACTGAAACGAAGCTGCTACTTTTGTACGCGTGCTGAATGGAGAAGAGGGTACCATAGTGTGAGCATCTTGGCCACGCCTTCTCATGCCGGTGACTTCCCGTGAGCTCTTTTACTTAGATAATTCCAAAAGCAATATTTCACATCTATATAGCAAACATATGAGAAACATCCACAATAATAAAGGTACTGTACCGTAATTCGACTTAAAGTCATTTTCAAAACTATTTAATTCAATGTTACTTTCTTTTCATTGATTTCAATTATCATATTTACTTTATTAGATTTTTGTAATTAGTAAATAACGTACTTCCCGTTGTGTTCTCTATGTTTCTTTCGTTCATAAAAATATAATATCTCATTGCAATTAAATGCATCTACCAGTTTTTAATAGATAGAACAACAAACAGCTGGAATCCGGATTGATTCATGAAATATTGTGGAGTGATGAAAATGCGGTCAACTAATTATCTTTAACCATATGCGGGTTAACTAGTTATCTTTGACTTTGTTGTGGCCGTTAGCAAAACTGAGATTGTGAAAAGGGAAGGAAAAGGTGAAGATACGAGATATCAGTTCGAGATAACACGATAACTTTGTCAGCAAACCTATTTTAAACAGCCGAAGCCAAACGTTTGCATTTCAGAAGCTAGAGTTAAAGAGTGTAATTGATCAATATAACTGCATTGATTTAATCGACCTAATTCACGTAGTCATTCGAGTCCTCAATACGTCGACATTTTGTGGTTAAGTAGAAAAATACAATATGAGGACAGATCACTACGCACTTACCGTAATAATTACTGATCACGGAATTCTAAACTAAAATGACGCTGCAGCGCTTAATATGTACCAATATTGTAATAATAAAAATACTTATAGATATTATATTAGAAGCATAGAAGCAACAAGCGGAAGAGAACGATTTTCTGAACGGATTAATTATAAATACGAGGCAGAATTACATATGTGATTGTCTGCGCCTTTGTGTCACGCTCTTTCAATATTTCACTGTTCTTTTTCGCTGTAAGAACCATAAAGACCTTACAAAAATAAAATTAAGTAATAAAATTTATTCTAAATTTTTGATGATATTGTAGGATGAACAAGTGAATAATAATACGAAACTACTGTAAGCTAAAACTAGATAATCTTTATAATTCACTAACACTTCGTGTTTGCATATTTCCAATTTTTTTATGGTTATATGCGAAAATAATATTATATAACAGTCCACAACTGTTTGCAGTTCTCTAGACCAGAAGTTGTCCCTTAGTCATTTTCGCTGAGTGTCAACACGAAGAACAAACTTAACACTGACGATATACACAGGTAGAGTAGGGAAGGGGAAGTTTGCAATTCTCTTAAAAATAGACATAAGACTTTCTCCAAGAATTTCAGTTATTTTTAACAATACTAAAAGAAAAGACTTAATTCGTAGATTTTAGAAGTGCTGTCGTAATATTAACCATGTATTACTTCTAGATAAACAACATCTGATGGGCCTGTATATAAAGGAGTTGGCAAATAATTGATAACTGAAATTATGATGGTGCTGACCTCCTCTGTTATTCTATTCTATTTAATCTAGAATTATTTCACTGAATGAATTGTGGCTTATAGATTACCTAGTAATTTACAATGTAATAAAAATAAAATGCTAGAAATACTCAAAAACATTGGAAGAGACAAACTGCGCCGCCAACACAAAAACACTTGATCAAATTGGCCACTTCAGTGTAACCCACGTATGAAATTACTGAATGCCATTTGCAGTTTACAATTCTCTAAGTCATTTAGTAAACGACGTGGCATAAATTCATTGGGTACCTTTGGAAACGCTTAGTTTTGATCATAAATGCATCATTCACAAATTATATTCGCAGAAAAGAAACAGATGAGAATCATATCAGAACAATGGTGATAAAGTAGGCTGTAGTCTGATTTGACCCAAGCCACCAAATTATTTTATATGCTTCTGAATAGCATATTATCATAGCTATTCTCTAGCTAAAGATGGAAGACATATTTATCATCGTTTCTATTCTGATTAGATTCTCATAATGTTTTGTGTTATTAAAGCATTTAGACATAAGCCTAGCAATTAACGTCTTGTTGTACTTCAACTTAAGCAAACAGTGGCTAGAGTACTGATATTTAACTTCGTGTATAATTCGAGGAGGAAATTATCAAACACACTATCAGTCAATGAATATTAAAACAGGATACAAGGTGTCGTTATAGATCTCGAGTCATTCCACTACCTATTATTTTGCTATTGAAATTTTACATGCTCCGGTCATAAATGCATATATCATCTTGCATTAAAATTATATTTGTTGTCTTCTAAAGGTAAGGACTACTTTAAAAATAAATCTATAACATCTTGGAAACAGGTTTCGAGCACGCGACTATGTACTGGTTATTGCTCAACAACCTAAAATCTACTGATGAATAATGCTTAATTCTTTTTTAAATGTATGGAAATAGACACACCAATTGCAAAATGTTATTATGTCAGAATTCTTGCACAATATTCTTCTACAATATTGAAATGTGCTAGTTGTATAAAACGAAATGTAGAGGACAAGAGAGTAACGGTTGAATATCACTAAAGGATAAATGTAGTAATATTTAAATTTTAGAATCGACATAACTCTCTATTAAATGTAAATAGTAGTAAAATATCTTAAAAACCTACGAAAATCAGATTTTCATGAAGATATGGAAAATGCTGATATGGCAATATTATAAGACTTAAAGTGGAGGAAAGAAAATTGTATAAAGGAAGAGATAAATATTAAAATGCACAAAAAAAAACGGGGAAACGTTATATAAACTTGTATTTTTATGGAACTATATATTTACTAAGTCATTAATATTAGTCCCATAGTCGGCAATCTGAATAAATCGTTTTAATCTAGTTATTAGACAGATGAAGCATAATCGACTATTTTGAAAAATAAATTATTTGTGGTCAGTGTCTTACGTGTGTTATTAGCGTTTTCTTCCATATTAGGGCTTGAAATCTTAAGGATTATTTTATCTTTTTTGTTTAGGTTATTAATAAAATTACTTTATATTATGTCACTACCATTTTATTAACTCTTTCTGACTAGTTTTAACTAGAAAATACTTAAATGAAAGTATTAAAACTGAAGCTGAAATTCTCCAGCTGAATCAAAAATAAACTTCTACTCAGTTGAACTTAAGTACAAGGTGATATATCATATTTATGGCCTTACTGATGAATGATTCTTAAGCATAAGGTATAGCTTTCATCTACTGAAGATCAGTTGGTCTACTTTCCAGTTCCATGCCAAGCATCTTATTTGCAGCATTAGGAAAGCACCTCAGATGTACTTCAAAGATAGCATGTTTCGACATCATTGTGCCAAATGACAGAAAGCAGAGAATCACTCGGGCCAAACACAGCCGGAAGTAATGCAGTGTGAAATATTTGAAATCACATATCATCCTTTTTCTTTGTCCTTATTGTCTTCTGGTAATCACTGATTTTCTTAGGATTCTACTTTTAATTCTACTTATAGCTTTGAAAGTTATTACAACATTATCCGTAATATTTGGCTCACTTTCGTTCTTGTAACAGGTAAAACATTCTCAATACAATAAAGTGATTCCGCCAAGCAAAAAATGTCACCGAACTATTAGTGGAGTCAACTATAGAACAATGCTAAGCCTATGATAATCATTTCGTTGAAAACATGATTTCAAAATATCTGCGCTTATAATATACCTATGATTAATTGTCAAATGGGATTTAGAAGTATCTAATCCCACTCCATGTGGATTTTATTGGTCATATAAAGCTTTTAAGCTCATCTTAATACTCGCAAAACTCAGCGTTAACCCTGTTCTTTTAAAACGGAGAATATATTTCTTAATCTTATAAGCCTATATACCTATAAGTATTTATATATTTATGAATATATATATTTATATATTTCGCTGAAGATCAGAAGATTTCCTTTAGAAAAATCAGTAATTCGTCTGAAGTGGTTGATGGGATCAAGATGATTGACGCGAATTCCCACTAGTTTTAAATAGGGATCATAGGCTTATTGCATAAATTCTCTGTTTTTATATTTATACAGTACTTACAACTATCACTCTAGTCACCTACCGTACCAAGGTACTATATTTTTTTGAACAGAATTTTTATCTTGGAAAGGCATCATTAGCTTTCTATATGACTAATCCCTATTCTATTTAATGAATGCCACTTAAGCAGCTTTACAAATCAAAAGTAATAAACGGAGGAAATCGTGGATGTAGCTGAGAGTAGTTTAAGGAGTCTGATAGAAGGGTTTAAACTTGATTTAGAATGGTAAGTATTATTTTAAATAAGAGTAAATATTATGATGAAGTCATAATCTCGAAGTCTTTTCCCTTGCAGGGATTTTAAAAAGTTAGTGCTTTTTTCAGTCAGGAAATGAGTAAATGGAATTCTGCAGTCTTACAGATTATTACGTATGTAAGTGTTCAATTATTGCCACATCGACTTGCAAACAAATTTTTATACCATAGTCAAAATGACACATTTGAGCTCAAACATCAAAAAACGTCAAATACAGAAAGCATCTAAAGAGATCTATGAAACTTGACCCTTAATTCATCACAGAGGCGTTCAATTGAACAATTATTAAAGTATAATAATAACGATTTGTTTATGCTTAATATATTCCTGATGAATGAGAAAGTTCAAAACACTAATCCTATTTGAACTAGTGGTATGTCTAAGATTATATTTTCTAGATATCTACTGAATGATGAACTGACAGATCAACATTATAATAAAACAAATTGGCAGAGAGGAGTATTAAGATTATGAAGGTAGTGAATAAATTGTTGAGAACATAAAGAAATTATGGGTGAAAATCTTAGACACTGAAATCAAAACCGTTACAATAGTAATAAATGAAAAAATATTCCAGTTAAATTTCTACATGTCGTTTTTAAAGAACCTTTGCATACACGACACACAGATAAATAAGAACAGAAGACCTCCGAAGACAATTCCCGGTACTATAATAAAAAGATTGTTAACAATACCACTGTCAGAGTCGTCTTCAATCACAGCGCTGTCATCTTCCTGCAATATGATCGTTTACTTGGTAAATGTGTAGAAAACAATAGGAACAAAATAAGATGTTTACCTCGAATTCTTCGAGGGTTGGGCATTTTTTATTGTAGTAGATTTATTCTATAATACTTACAAATTATGCAGGATATTTTAAATACTGTAACAATGGAATTTGGATTTATTTCTATAATGTCGTAGTACTGACATATATGTGTGTATGAATGTATACTTCCCGAAGGAATATTGCAATGGATTTTCCACACTTTAAAAATTAATGCCATATTAGTACGAATAAGTCATTAAATAATGGTAAAGCAAAGACTAGTACAACCCGTCCCTACTCATGAATTTAACATATCGAGTAAACACCAGTGATGATTCCCTGGATTACGATAATGCATCTTTATGTAAACAACGATGTTGAATGCGTGGGAGCGGAGGAAGAGAGAGCGAGAATAACCAAGAAAAAACATGCAATTTTAGTAAAATGATATGTAGGTGCTAAATTTGGTGTATTAAATCTCCATCTTTCTAAAAATATGTTTGAGAAGGGAGTCATTAGCGTATTTTTTAGAAGCCGGAAACTTCACATATTTTTCCAAGAACTAGGAATTTCACATTTTCAGGATTTTATCGATTTTCCTAGTTTTTCATTGTTTCTGTAGTAGGAATTAGCGGCAATGAATATTTATTTAGTTAGAATTAATTGTAGATGTTTTCATTGGGTGGAAATGCATGGCTACTTTGTTTATGCTGGTAATTTGAATGGCATGCTTTGTGAAACGGACTAAGTGTAAATAGACGATAATATGAAGGTAGAAAATAAAGATGGCTGATCACTTATGCGCCAATTAATCCGTTCTGTCCGTCCACTTTCCGCAGACGGATCATCTCTGGAGGCCTGGTAATTAATCATCCTGAAGTCAGTTAACGAGCGTAAACGCCAGCGACATCGTTCTTGTGATGGAGTATTACAAATGTAACTCTAGCAGATTCAGTAACTAGTTGTCATACGATTTGGACTTTATAATCCACTTTGCTACGGCTCGTATGGTTTCATAATTTCTTCTAACCTAGTTTGATTGAAGGAAAAGAATAAAGCACATTTATTTTTAAGTAATTTAATCACATCATCAGTAGATTTTATTCATCTCCATTAATTACAATATACCAATAGAAACTATTGCTTGAAATTTTTTACAAAATATTATGGATAGTTGACAAATTATATGCTATTTGTGTTATAAATTCCACAGCTTTTACAGTGATATTTACAATGAGCAAAAAATAGCATGCTATTCTCAAGCCGTGTTTTCATCTGTTGTAGGAATAGAATACTGATGTTGAGTCCTGAGCATAGCTGTTTATTCAGCTTCTTACACGGCATCGTGTTTCAAATCCCCCAACCCACTGGATGACAATTCAATTAGAATCGGAAAATGTGATCGCCCTGCATGTGATTTTCGCTGTTACCTAATTGCGACTGCTCTTGTACAAGTGGCTTACGAGAGACTAAAAATGGTTGCCAAAATGAGAATTAGCGTGGCTAGACCATGCAAAAACATCGTCCTGCATTCATTAAATTTGATCAATTATCTCTGCAAAGTGACATCAACAATAGGCCAAAAAAACCCGTAAATACCCATGTGATTGCCGGTAAAATTTAGTAAATCTAGAGCAGATATCATTTATTAATATGTAAAATCGAAAAAAAAATCGACATTTTATAAGATTATTATTCTTATTGTTGTTATTGAAATCCATTAACCGTGTGAAATTTTAAAATTCTCATTATAATAGCATAGCTATTATTATGGCACTAGCAAAAATTGGCAAAAAAGTGGTAGATTTTCTAGTCGTAATGATTAATTTGGATATGGAAAATGGGGTAATTAGGGAAACCGAGAGTTCATCTCCCTTCTCTTCTTGGTGGTTTCATTTGAGACTATTGGGTATCAGATTGGCAACATCGCTTAAACCTCGGAGCGCGCAATTTCCTCCCAGCGGAAATCGCAGAGCGCAGAACAAAGGGAAAGGGGTAGGGACTGGATAGAAAGGTTGAATGAATTATGAAGAGACGATAGAGTTAGTAAACATTGAAAACTAATTCGGCGTAGATAACTATTTTCAACGCTAGAGCTCGTTGATTGCACTTAATATACTAGCAGTTAAATGCTTAATAAACGCCTTAACAATTAATTAATCTAAATAGATAATTCTACAGTTAATATTGATAATTCGAAGAAATAGTTAGTGGTAAAAGAGATTAAAAATGCATTTATCACCCTCACCTGCACTGGACAGTGCCATCTCGGCATCATGAGGTCTTCGGAGTGATGTTGAGTGCACATAGTTCTACATCTGGACATGCACATTTCTCGGGTGTCAAATGTGTGAACAAACGTAACATCATGTCGAGAGGTACTTCGACAAAATAAGATTGGAGGTAAAGAGATTGCGATTAATGGGATAAATAGTGACTGCAGCATCTGTAAGGTAGACAATGAGGTCATCCAAACTTATTATAAAAGTATTTAATAAACATTATATAACAAATGCCAAGCAATAGTAAATATTATGAGAAGAAACATAGATAGAACTCATGAATGGCTTTAATAATCATCTGCAAAATATCATAAAGAGGTTTTTTTTGCATATATTTATATAAATATATTTATATTATGTATTGCGACGATATCTAATTTTTATAGACAGATAAGTGAGATACTGCATAATATGACGGAAACCAGTGATGACTGGAAAATGGGATAACACGGATCAGGAATTAGTGCTAGTTGAAGGCAGGGAAAGATGTAGGATGGGTTAAGAAAGAGACAAAGCACTTTAGGGATGAAATAAGAGAGAAACTTCAGCAGATTTTTAGGATAAAACTAAAAAAGTAGAAAGCAATATTGAGTAAACCATTGATTCAATACCAGTTTGATGCTATCAACACAGTTATTTAATTGCAAGTCTTTTAAAGTCAATTCTTGCTCAATCAAAACGTCATACTTAATAATGTTACGCATTCACAAGAAAAGTTTACAGACCAAACAATTGCCACGTATATATTCTATTTCTATATACTTAAGAGTCATCATACGTATTCCCGCATTCTTGATTAGAACACCAATTGGCTTCTGAAAGTATCACACGAAGGCATCACTGCTCTTTTTCCCGAATAGTTCATTACTCCTAGAACGTGATGAGTGTGGATTTGATGACAGAATCCCAAAAATTAGAAAGACCAAACTTTTGGATCAGTCCATTTGCAGTGTGTAAGCTCTATTCATTATGCTGGATGTATCGATTCTCTGTTTGAAATCTCCGAAGCATGAACTAAGAGAAATAGTGTTTGAGGTGAAGAGTGCATAGAAGAGGAAGTATGATGGACCATTATAGATTGGGTGAAATATAAAAAACCATAAGTATAGTAATAATAAAATTTGCTTAAATAGAAATTAGCCATACCGATCAGTTAGTGAAAACATAGCTAAATAAAAGTGCAAAATGTTATATACTAAACGTTAAAGAGAATGCGTATCAAGATAGTCTATTAGATGTAAATAAGATAATTTTATTCCATTATTATGCCTTTGAAGTTAGGCATTAAAATAATGATTGCAAATATACTGAATAATCGAATAGCTATCAAAAGGAATGGCTTTCCTTTGGGAAAACAAGTTATGGGTAATGATGGATATCTATTTGAAATATCAACAGCATTTCACATATCTTCCTATCAATACAAAGATGAGTGGAATACATAATCTTCTGAACCGTGGAGAGTTAATTACATTCCTCCGAGGAAATGGCTTCGCTTGTGCTTTTAATCCAACGTGTTTGATCTTCTTTTGAACTACAATCCCTGCTTGCCACTTTATATATCACTAGTTTTAAGATACTTACTTCCAAATCTCTCTCTTTTTCTCCTTTTTTTCTCTCTCTCTCAAATCGGAAATTGTATGTTACACAGCAAAACAAGTTAGATGATTGGAAAAATTACGTTAGTAGTGAGTTATTAATATGAGGTATACAAATATATTTTGCGGTATACAGTAATGAACTATGGGCTTAGGCTACTCAGCAGTGACATATGTTTTGGCGTTATATGTTAAGTGGAATGGAATGTAGCGAAGGTCGTATATAAGATAGGATTAGAGACGCTTAAAACAAGAATATTTTCGATAAGTCATCTGTGTTCAATGAAATGAGATACATGTTGGTGAATCGATTCAAGGTGAGATATCAAATGTCCACTGAGGAAAGAATATCTCCATAGAAACTAAAAAGAATTAAAAGAAGAAGAAAACAAAGAAAAAGGAAAGGAATTAGCTGTATTGGTGTAGAGATTAAATCGCGTTTGAAATTAATATAGATTATGTGTGGTGGAAGTAATTTTAATGTAATATTGAAACATGCTTATGGAGAGATAAAAATGATGAAAGTAATATCATCAATATGTCATCCAGCAATACTTCTACTCATAGAAAAGCGCAATATGTCATATCAAATTCGAGCAAGTTGAGTGGAATTGGTAACTATCTATCATTCTTCCAAAGACACTTATCCTAGCTGCCGTTCATGTGGCAGAGCAATACATACCGAGAGCTTAAGGAGGCCACCACCACTGATTCAAATTTTCGCGCTAATCGGGGTATTAGTTAAATTGGACAATACAATATGATTTATAGTGTTCTATCAGGACCAATCACAATGCCGATACTTGTAAGAAAGCTCACTATAAAAAAAGCCTATTTTGTCTTTTATAATCAGACAATAAAGGAATCAGTTCGAATAGTATAAGTTAAAGAAACAAATTTCAATTATATAACTGCTCACTTACTATAGCCAAATTTATGCAATAAAATCAATAAAAAAAAGTAATAAAATATCACTGAAGGTAGTTATGAATGATAAGAACTGAGTGTCGACAGAAGTTTCCCCTGGGAGAAGCAATAATGAATATCGGTGGGGCGGACTCAGTGATTGAATCAAGTGCTCAGACAAAGCATTGACAGAAATGACGGGAAAACCCACAATGAAGACGTTGGTAGATGTCCTATTCGGATGAAAGAATATTGACGTCACGTTAATATAAACTAAGGAGGTATTTTTGATAAAGTAGAGACGTATCTTGGCTCAGTTTGTTTACTAGGGGTGTACGATGCAGATCCATATTGAGGTGCCGCTAGTAACTGACTAACAGTTAAAGACTTAAGTGTTGAAAAGGCACTTTTTATTATTCTTGAATTAGTAAATAATAAATATTGTAATTAAATATATGTTTGACGTAATTGATATGATTTTACGCTAATTTGAATCCTATGCGATAATCCAACCATGCTTTATATATTTTCAACGAACCATGAATTCCTGTCGAAATACTACAAAAACAATATGCAAATTAAAAAATTCTTAGGACTTCTTAAGGTATTTTCAATGTTTCAAAATGATGTCGTGTCATAATCTTATTTAGTGATATAATTTGTAAATGAAGGAGAACGAAAATAGGGTAACATACAAAAAGCAAAATAGACAAGGTTTTCATTAACTGAATTCTTATTTTATGGAGTATCTTCCTTATAAATACGTGCAATTCTAATATAATCTGAAATCCGACTTAATCTGATGCGAGCTGATTTATATACTTTCTATAAATGCTCTTCCGTCTCTTTAAAAGGATCATCGTTTTTGAGTTACATGAGGATGGCGTTTTACGCACTATAGATATCTGTTTGTGCCCTAACAATTGTCTTTTTTTTATTGAAAACAATAATGTGGAAATGACATGAAATCTGAGGACGACAGCTCATCAAATCTGAATTTGTCAAAGCGGCGCAAATATTTTCCAAATGTCAGCAGTACCATTCGGAAATAAAGACGGAATTGCAGCGAGTCCATAGGTTCCCATCTAATCCTGTTTCATGGCTAGGAAAGTGGAGTATTGTTATATGTAGATAATATATTTTATTTTGATGCTATAAGGCTGAAATTATCAATGTATTGAATGCAGAAGCGGCTTACAATAATATAACAGTATTAGCGAATTAGGTTCTTCATTCATAACTAGGAAATGTGCTTATTTGTCCATGGAAGTGATTGATACGCAAAATATTATTTATAATGAGCTAGATACTCGCTGTTTATTTCCAACTATTATCATCATCTGCCTATTATCAATAATCGAATTGTTAGTAAGTTATTTGAATAATAAAGATTCAAATAGTGCTAAAATAATAATACAACCAATATCAAGCACAATTTGCTCTGAAACATGAAACATTATTTGATAATTGAAAACATGAGTAAAACTAGAAATGAGCTGGTGATGACAACTAGCGTGCAATACTCGCCTCCTGGGAACGAATAATGTGGAGAGCGAGGCGATAACAAGCAGGAAGACAACTGGGGTAGGGTTGGGACGACAAATGTTACCAAGAGCAGGATAAGAGAACGAAAATTAGGCAGGCATACAGAAAATATCTATCCATTCATATATTTAACCATAGTATGATAGGCCTATATGAAGTGGATGCTTTCAATTACTATAAGCCTAAGGAAAGTAAATTTCTAAATATGTGACAAATGAAGTAGATTATGCATTATTAAATGTTTATTACATATATATATATATATATATATATATATATATATATGATATGATATGATATTTAGTCTAAACCAACAAAATAATATCTTAAGAATTTGTTAACTGTGGTATATTCGATAATTTTAAATCCTAAGAATGGGTACAACGGGGAATTGAAACCTACGACTCAGACAAGTTTTTGTTAAGTTGAAGCGTGACAAGCAATGCTCAGAACAGCGGCGAAAAGCAAACTAACGTTAATTTTTGATGAGCTATTCGAATCTCTAGGCTTAGAATAAATGCAGTTACAAAATTACGAGAATTGATAACGTGGAAATTATATTTTAATAGCATTTGATATTGCGGAAGAAAAAAGGATGTGCTGTCTATTTCCATCATTCAGTTTTTTCGTGTCAAATTTTGCTTGCTTTCCAACAAGAAAAGGGTATAACAGGTGGGGTACATAAAACCCCGGAACTAGAGTATAAGATGTTATTGACGTATTTAGGAGTATATGAAAAAGATTACAATTGGAAAAGAAAGAGTAATGGAAATGCACGTAAATATGCTCTCAAAGGAATATAATTCACGATAATGAAGAGCTTTCGAGGACTGACAATATGAGTGCCAACCCCCTGAGATGAACATGAGAAATGGACGGAACAAAAGATATCCATTGAGACGATGATATCCATTGATTGCTGCTAGTAGGATGAATAGTACTACAAAGTTGATTCATGGTCTCTAATTTTATTAATGGGTGCAGAGGTTTAGTATACATGTTTGCAGACAGAGTCGAAAAAGGTAGAAAGATAAATAAAATCGTAGAAATAAATAAGAGAGTGGAATAAACTGTTAAAATCGAAATGGTGCTTTTTGGTGCTGAGTAAAACAACGTTGGTGAGCATGTCTTGAACTTAAACGACTTTTGCTGCAAATAATTACATTGTTGGCGCTGGTGCTTCAGCTACGGAAAATGGAACCGGCCATTTTGTTTTTCGCACACGAATTTAGGACCATTATCTAATAGTAATGGCACACTTCATAATGGCTCGTTGTGTAGGTTCTGCTAGTGAATGTAGTAAAGCAATACCTTAATATTAACTGTAGGAAAGAGGCCATGCCAAATTACATATAATTTCAATTCTCACTAAAA
The DNA here is from genome assembly GCA_964036235.1 of Heterorhabditis bacteriophora. NCBI lineage: Eukaryota > Metazoa > Nematoda > Chromadorea > Rhabditida > Heterorhabditidae > Heterorhabditis > Heterorhabditis bacteriophora. Next base: position 9,168,594 of record OZ038425.1, on the reverse strand, counting down.
TTACCTTCACTTTGATATTCATAATATTTATTATTCATAATGTTATGTTTCATAATCAATACGCCGGAAACAATTTACACAACTTCTAGATGTACGGGTATGAAATTCAGAAAACTGTAATTACAAGCCTTTCCAAATTAACATCGTAAGCAAACTTGGAAACTATCAAAAATATTTGAATTTGAAACAATAAAACATAATGATTTCTATAATACAATTAATACTATGAATATGGAAACGATTAAAAACTCAAGTATGAGAGAAAAAGATATGGAAATAGTAACGAAACTAAACAATTCGTAGTAAATTAATTCCGTAAAATGTGGAGATAATGGTTTAATATCCACCCCTTCCTCATTTCCATATGGCTATATAGTATATATATATAAAACTCACAAACTGTATTTATTATTAATAAGCACTAGTTATAGTGGTAATTCTCATTTGTCGTTTTCTTTTGTACACTGAAATCCTTGATATAACACTAAGAGGTACGTTTGACTACTCACATCTGAAGTTTGTTGGGAATTGTGTTAATTCAGCAAAATTAATTCATTTAACCGATTTAAATGCAACTAAATAAAAATTTAGGGGATGAGAGAGCAAACTTTGGAAAATACGGCAATTTTTACCTATTTAAATACGTGGCTTTTATATAAAAGATCCTACGTCTCTTCAGTATCATTAAAAATGTCTACCTACAAACAATGAAAGCCAAGCTTTTGAACATCAAATGAATTCGTATTTTTAAAAATATATAAGAGATCGTAGTAAAGCAATTCCCATTAATGTTTTAACTATGAAAAGAATGGCATAGTTAGCAAAGATTCTACTTCACAACCTGGAAGTAGCCATTTCCCAATTCCATACACTTGCTGAAAATTATAATTAAAGCAAAGAATAATTAACCAACCTTTTCCTACAATAGCATCTCTATATGATTTGTTGGCAATCAACATAGTCAGAGTTCCCATGGAACCATGTAAGGAAAGAACAATGAAAGATATATGACTAACTGCTGGAATACAATATTGTGGTATTTGCTTATTTCTATTTCACAGCTGATAGTGACAGTTTTTATTTCTAAATCCCTCTATACTTATTTCAATTTTAAAACTGACCTATATTACTGGAGTATCCGAATAAAAGAAATTTAAGTGCCAATAAATCTTTCAAAATAACCTGTTTTACATTTTCAATAATAATAAGAAAGATCATAATAAATAATGGAATGATAAGCATAATAAAATGAACTGAAACCTGGAATAACAAGTGTTACTTTCTTAAAACTAAATTAAAATCAGAGATGTACTTACCTGCAGTAAAAATGACAGTATATATAACCGTTGTAATGAAGCAGTTTTTTTCGATAGTATTCTATTATAATTATTAAGTCCATTAAGTGCGTGTAAAATGACAATGCCACACACAAGAATAAATCCCATTAATAGAATTACAGCTGCAAAAAAAAATAGGGGAATCCATAGGTTTCCCTCGAAATCGTATACCACACTAGAATCATCCCAGAAAATTTGGGCAGGAATATAAGCGTATTTCTATAATATTATGTGTTTGCCATCAACCAGTCAGAAGAACTTTACGATACTTCTACATAAAATTAATGTATTTTCCACCACATAAAGTTGATTTTCAGTCATATTTAAATTATGATGATTTCAAATAGGTTTCCAAAATAATTGTTATTAATATATTCAGATAAGTGAATAACGAGAAATGGTGTTTTTTCGAATACATCAACTTTTTGCAACTACACTATAAACTCTACCTGTGCGATAGACGATTTTATTTGCAATTCGTCAGGATAGTACATTATTCCAGCTAATAAACAAACAACACTAGGAAACACATAAAGATTTATCCTAAGAACATTTCTTATACGTGGACAATGTAATATACTTTTATGTGCAACTATTGAATAGCGGTAGATGAACATGTGGAAAATTGAGGCCATGTTCACTGAAGGAGAAACTATTTACATAATTCAAAAGCTGTAATCAATCGACTATTGTTTGTTAATTCGTTGTATAATACTCAAATATTGAGAACAAGAAAAAAAAGTTAACTCACTTAAAACTAAAGTAATTACCATTACAAATTGTGCGTGAGTTGAAATAAGTGACGTTAAAATGCCAACTGAAATGCCACCCAATACGGGAATGAAGAACACCGGTGTGCTACCGAAATGGAAAGCAAGTTCTGTGATAGTACTCCTAAAAAATATATTTTTTCTACTTATTGTAGCACTATTTCCTAGACCTTCATTTTTTTCAATTTTTCTACTTTTAGTTTCTGTACAGTGTTCTTCTTTCATCTTCTTACACTAATGTGGCAGACAAATATTTATTAAAATTTACTACCTCATTTAATAGGACAAATAACGCTTAAGACATAATATATTTTATAATACATATTTTATTTGATTACATGGAAAGCTTTATCTCAAAATCAGATATGCTGAATAGATAAATAAACATATAAATATAAAATATAAACAAACGAAGGAATTTAGGGAGTATTGAACTTTAGACCTAAAGAAGATTTTTGATTGAGAATTTTTCTGGAGGCTTATTTCTCTGGCTTCTCGACGTTCTTAGCTTCATTAGCATTGCTATATGCGAAAGGTGCTACCATCAAATGTGTGAAGACACCCATTTTTGTGTTTTTTTCACACGAATCCGGACCCACTTATCTCGTCTTTCGCCTTGTCTAATAATTGCAGGTGCTTTTTGTTATTTCACAGAAACTTAATTGTTTCTAATTTTTGTTGTGTCACAATAGTTGAGAGACAAAAACTAAGCCTTCATTAAAGTCTATAATTAAGTAAAAACTTCTAGAATTTTTGTTAATATTTTCAAAATCTGTCACTTTTTACTCTGAAGCTTTAACATATGCAGGAAGTCCGTGCTTTGTCATCGCCCCGAGTTCTGGGTGTTTATTAGTACAAGCAGATGTAAACTACTGTATTTCATGAATAATAGTAATAGCTAAGACACTGCACTGATAACAGTTTTCCGCATAGTCATTCTTATTTACGCAACAAATCACACTCGTCCTGAGGAGGCCGTGACTCAGTCGCAAGTGCTACCGTACACCTTTGAACTGGACATTTGACACCAAAGGCGCAAACTTCGCGGCTTGCCAAATGCTACTCCAGCACTAATTTGTTTACTGGTCTTCTAATTATGTCTAGAATGTGCGGACAACTGTTATTTAAATGACAACTTTAAATGTTCATGCAACATATCATGACAAGAGTTATGGTGAAAATATATTTTCTTTCGAACAAGAGTCAATCAGATACCTATGCTTATCAGTGAACGCATAAATATCTTCCTACAGATCTCATTTTGAACAAATAGCAGAGAAGAAATCTGTATTGACTATTTAAGTGAGTTCTGAGATGATTCTGTAATTGCCGATAGAACTCTACTTTATCAGAACTTGAGATGGCATTGATAATCTACATGACAGGCTACGCGATATCTTCCTTGTTTTGTGCAGATTCATCCCCAGTTAACAATGCAAACTTCGTTTGATCTTGTATTAAATGAGTTCTACATCATAAATAGAATATAACCTTAACTAATAAATGAATAGGTTTAAAATATGGTACGTTGTAAAGCTTAATATCTATAGTGTATTACTGTAATAAATAATAATTTTCTCGAAATAAATACATTTGGACACATTGTGTCATTATGTGCAGGGTGACTCACTAGTCCTTGTTTTAACTATAATTTGTTTTGTTTGCTTATATTTATTCTAATTTCATGATTTGAAAAACGACCTAGAATTTTATGAAAAGTTATGACTCATTAGATGAGTTATCATGGATACCATATGTGAAAAAAAAAGATTAAAAATCAAGTGTTCCGGACATTAACCAGTTTTTTTTCCTGTAGGATAAAAACAGAATTAGATCAACATGGATTACAAACGGAAAGTATAACTATTCTTATTTCATGCCCCATAAATCCATATATGATTCTTTTAAATGCTTTTAGTGAACAAGAGAAGAAATTTCACTCAGGAGATGTAATCTAATATAAATCTGAGCAATGTAATTTTGAAAAAGTAAAATCAAATATAAACTCACCATATCAAGTAGTTTAAGAGCAGCCACTTGTATGTACTCATTTGTGGTGGCGAATGCAGCAACACACAGTAAACAGCTACGAAAGATAAAATCAAACAAAAAACTGCCGAACAATGAAGAATATTTATGTAATATGGCACAATCCAGTGAAATTCAGTAATATTCAGTGTCATCTGGAAGCCTATGAAATTAGATGTGTAAGCACAAACATTAAATTAAACAGTTGACAAGTTTTATATAATTACGACTAACTAGACTATTTTTCTTCAATTAAATTATATGTGAATGAGAAATGACAAACCCCACTTATATCTTTTAAAATTTAGATTATAATAGCAGCTGATTTAAAAAAATAGCAGATGCTCATAATTTACACTAGTAGTTTTAGATTTTTCATTTGAAAATTATACGTTCCTCAATTATTTATGGCTTTATTAATTTGAAAATAGAATATTACCATCTTCAGAATTTACACACATCGAGCAACCGTCAGATTTCAAAAGATATACAATAAAACATATGAATTGCATCTAATATATTTTACTTACGTCAAATCTATAGAATTTTATTTAGTTAATCATTAAAAAGATATTTATGCACTATCGTTTTATTTTAGAAATACATTGTAAAAAAACATCTTCCTTAAATCAATCCCAACTTTTTATTATATAAGCTAGACTTCTTTAAATTTAGCAATGAATTGGATAAAAATTAAATACCATAACGACGACATGTTTCGTGCTATATAAAACAGTAGATTTCCTTATATCAAAAATATCTCATCCTTACTCTTCTACTGTAACGTTTTTTGTCACTCAAAGGGTTGACAACAACTTAATAACTTTATATAAATAGAATTCATCACTATTTATTCTTAGCATGAGGAAATCAGGGTACTTATTAAACAACACTTTCACTAGATTAAACTTGCAAAAATATTGAAGATCTTACTTTATGTTGAATGCCGTCAACAATATTCTACATGCAGCAAGTATGCCCACTAATCCAGCTGTTTTGTTAGCGAAATCCGTAGGAAATTTTCCAGGTTGATAATTCTGTAGAAGATTCTCATATAAAATAATAAAATTAAAGTTTAAACTTTCTATACTACATACAGCTATCGAAGGATATTCATATAGAACAAACATCTGGAAAATTAGAATTTACAAGTGGTAATACTTTTAAGTCACTTTCAGTAATTGCACCTAGTGTATTTTACTGTGAAAGGAATGATAAACGTTACTGAAAAGACGTGATTAATCTGTAAAACAATGTATTTAACTAGGCTTAAATTATTTAAATACAGCAACAGAATAAAGCATTTCCAGTAAATCTAGTTTACAAGCTAAAATTGTAACTCACCAAATTGGCATTTTCTGTTTTTCCAATGAATATAACACTGACATCTACATATTATCACTAATATTAATGTAGTATTATTTTAAACTAGAATTATGGATAATGCTTTAAACTAATATTTGTGATGAGCTTAACTATATATTATTTACAGCATATTATCCATTAACCTATCAGTGACTATAAATACCCATGATAGTTGAAAAGACTCTATGAGTATGTAGATAACATTAAAATATTAAAGTCGGACAAAGCTTCTTCATAAAATTTTGATAATAGCTTAATTAACTGTATTTAAACCTAAACTTTGGTATAGATTTGTTCAGGATGAGCATTTTTAGAGACATACAGTGGGGTCGCGTCATCACGGCTATATATTGCAAATGACAGCACTCGTAGTATTCGGGTGCAAAAGATAGCACTCGACTGATGACAAGCTCGTGATTTTGTTCAGAGTGCCAGTTTTGCAATGTCAACCATAGATTTGGAATCAGCGTCAAATTTCCGATCTAGCGCATATAAATTTAACATTTTTCCAGAGAAGTTTTTGTAATTTTTTTCGTAGTAAAAGTCATAGGCTGTGTTCTTACCTACGGCAGGTTTCTTTTCCGATGCCAGATAACAGTCTTCATTATCGACTGCTACTGACTGTAATTGTTTCTCCCATCAGTTTTGGTTTTATTTCATCTCAGAGTTGCTTTTATGACCAATTTTCGCTTTCTGCTGCTGAGGTACCTCTCATGGATTTGCTTGGCTTTAACGAACTAAATATTACAATATTTAGTAGTTTCACCCGAAGAAAACTACGGTGTTTAAAGAAACTAGTGTCAGTTAAGCCTTAATTATAATTCACTCCAAATTTCAACGAGTCGATTTTATTGAAATTTGTCAATGCTTTAAGCGAGCCAACTCTGAGATTAAGTTAAACCAAAACTGATGGGGATTCACATAGATTTAATAGTTGTCGATTGTGGGTTTTTTCCTATCTAGCATCGGACAAGAAACCTGCCGTAGGTAAGAACACAGCCTATGACTTTCACTACGAAAAAAATTACAAAAACTTCTCTGGAAAAATGTTAAATTTATATGCGCTAGATCGGAAATTTGACGCTGATTCCAAATCTATGGTTGACATTGCAAAACTGGCACTCTGAACAAAATCACGAGCTTGTCATCAGTCGAGTGCTATCTTTTGCACCCGAATACTACGAGTGCTGTCATTTGCAATATATAGCCGTGATGACGCGACCCCACTGTATGTCTCTCACTTAAATTTTTTTCAGATTATACTTTAAAAGAGACAGTGAGATTAAATTACTTTAGCTGAAACAAAAAGTGAAAAAGAAAACAGTATATAAATATGCACAAGCTAAGTGTGTCAGAAAATCATGTTATTCTGAAGATATTTTAATGTTTTCCCTGGTTATTTCCAACAACTCCTTTATGTACAGTGTAATCAGAGTCCTATAATCACATAGTTGATGGAGTGATTGTCGAATAGTTCTACACTTGATTACCTAGTACCATGCTTAATTTTCGTGGAATCCTATATCTAAATTCCCACAATTGGATACAATTATTGAATACCTTTTATTCTTTTAATATCATATTCTAAACTGGGCAAAAATTGTTCCGTCAAAGTATAGAAAATAAAGCTAGTGAATGAATAGTAACGTTTTTGAACATAAGTCATATAAGTAATTAACTTTAAATCTACGGTTAAAAAAATGAAGATTATGCATGTTTATTGCTACAGATATATTTATAACAGAAGAATGTGGGTGTAAGTATCACTATAATAAGTTGACAAACCAGAAAGTTAAGTACATATATTGGTAAGACAAAGTATTTATTTTTTGTTAATAAAAGAGCAGTCACTACTGTAAATACATAATCAAAACGAAAAAAAACTAGGTGGCATCTACGGTTTAGTTGTGACTGGAGTTTCCAAGATTCGAAAGAACTTTAGTTCTTCGTTTTCTTCCCACATTTGCTATGCGTTCTCGAATCTGATAAATGGGCTATACTGACATATTTTGATTATTGTAACGTGAAAGAAAACCACTAAATAACCGAAGAACTAAGTCACTTGTAAGATATATTATACTAAGCAACGCTATACTTTTTCTTAATCAGATAGTGATTAAAATTAACACTAAAGTGGTAGATAAAATATGACTATGAATTTACGCACATTCGAAATGAAAGAAACCGTATATTGAATTCTTTACTCAGCGTTTACAAAGTATAAAAAGTGATTTAGTGGTAACATTAGACTAACCGGTATAGCTGATTCCCCATAGCAATTTTGTTTCTTTTCGAATATTTCACCAGTTAATGCATCACGAGTCATCTGTAGAGATTCATCAGACAAACGCTTGATTCTAGGTAATTTCATAAAAATGGTGCTATTATTTTATAATAACTATGTGACTAATGGTATAAACAGAACAAACTCTTTTTCAACTTCTTTGTTTGTCTCATGAACAACTTTGCCTTGAGCACCATGATCGTTCTTAATGTGAGTTCTAACAAGTATATCGCTACGATTACTATAAGAACATATGTCGCACTTGTAGGGGTGATATTTAAGATGAGCAGAAATATGAAGCCGCCTAAACAATGATTGGCCAATAATCGTATATTTTTCGAAAATAAGGAAGGAGAAATAATATATAGGCATGACAATAAAAATTAACCTATTCCGAGAACAGATCCATTCTTTGCAAATGGAACACAATATGTTTGGATAAAGTTTCGGATCATTATGTTTAACAGTTGCACCTGAGCGTACAGGCTTATCCTTCTTAGGATTAACTGAAATACATCTGATCGGTAGAACCATAAGACCAAAATTTAAAACACCAAAGCATCTTTGAATACTGTATATAACTGATTTTATTAAACTATTACCATTCTCAGAATTCGTCAATGGATCTCTTGCATCATCCTCTCTATAGCTCTCCATCAATAGCTGATCTAGAATGAACCAGATGAAAATAGATATATCAGTTAACTTATTTCATTTCTGAGTTAAAGGTCTATTAAGAAAAATATATTTGTCTGTATCAATATTTAATATAGAATCCATGTTAAACAAGTAAAAGCAGATTTACCAAAAGAATTATTGACACTTGATATGTTACTATTCTCGACTGGAGACATAAGTAGTGCTGCAGATGAATTACCTATGATAGATATTAAGATATAATATAATACCTAAATATTGAAAGCTACATTTTTTTGTACCTAAAAGAAAATTTTTTTGTCTCTATGTCGTATGATAACTTACTAGAGTGCAATCCATTACGGCAAACACCTGAATTTACAAAAAGTTGTGGGAAACTCTGCAGCTCAGTTGAGGGAAAAATAATGGGTTGAATATGCGCTAAAATAGCGTACTATGAAAAAAGGAAGAAAACAGGTCATGATTACAATGATAAACTTAATATTACCAAGAAACATCAAAAACGGGTTCCTCTGTTCTTCGGGTATACGGTAAAGTGCAAAGAATTCTTCAATAGCACTCTGAGGGAATCCATGACGAACTTCAAAAGATGATGATGATGATTCTAAAGTAGTATTTGATTGGACTTTAACAAATTATAAGAATCACTAGTATTAAGTTATATTTCTGAAAGTATATGGTTGCAAAAATAATAGACATCCTATAATCATTGAAAAACATGGCCTCTGCTTGTAATATGACTGGAAACTATTACCTTCCTCCTTCCTAGAATCTGGTTGGTAGGAACTAGTACTGCAACTGATATCTAGCTGTCTGCTACTATTGCCATGGGATGTTGCTTCATTGGCGTTATCAGTATGTTTACTGGTGGATGCATATGACATTAACCTAAAAGCAGACGAATTTTCTAATTTCCAGAAAAACAATTTGATATACGATAAAATAGCTCTGAACAAATCCACGTCACAAACCAAAACCATACGTAAAATCAAATATCACAACCTTATGAGATAGACAATAAGCAGACCAAATGACCCCTGACCCCATTCTCAAACCACTTCACCCTCGATTAATAAGCTGATTAACACTCGCTACAGAAACAATTCAATATGCAATAATAAAATTGAGGTCAGAAACCACACCCAACACATTTCTTCCAGCTAAAAATGTGAGCTATATCCTCTTAGCCCAGTTTTATGATCACTTTAATGGTCCCTATAGGAAATACATTTAGAAACAGTACAAACATGACATTTATTAGCGACCAATAAATACTCGCAATATACGATGTCCCGATTACAATAAATTTAAGCTTCAGGGTAAGCCTCAGATTCATCAGCTGCTCCATCAAGTTCACCTTCATCGTCTGCAGTAGCTTCCTGCAAAAAATAAGTTTATCCAAATAAATTGAGTTATATTCGCTTAATATTACCTGGTACTGCTGATATTCGGACACGAGATCGTTCATATTAGACTCTGCTTCGGTGAACTCCATCTCGTCCATACCTTCACCAGTATACCAGTGAAGGAAAGCTTTGCGACGGAACATAGCTGAAATATCAATCATTTTCCAAGAAATAATTATAATCCCAATAAATATATAGTACCAGTAAACTGCTCAGAAATGCGTTTGAAAAGCTCCTGAATAGCTGTTGAATTTCCAACAAAAGTAGCAGCCATTTTCAATCCTCTGGGAGGAATATCACACACAGCAGTCTTAACATTATTTGGAATCCATTCAACAAAGTATGAAGAATTTTTATTCTGGACAGACATCATCTGATCGTCAACTTCCTGAAAATAAGTTATGCACATGCACATATTAGTCATTGTTTCATAGAAACTCGAATTAAAACATACGCGCATACTCATCCTCCCTCTAAACATTGCAGCAACAGTCAGATAACGACCATGACGGGGATCACAAGCAGCCATCATATTTTTAGCATCAAACATCTAAATTCAAGTATTGATTACTGGTTCTCAAGTAAAGAAAGTATGTTAAATACTAAGTTAAACACTTGCATGTTTACCTGCTGAGTAAGTTCAGCAACTGTTAGCGCACGATACGCTGAAGTTCCCTTAGCGGACAATGGTGCAAAACCTGGCATGAAAAAGTGTAGACGCGGGAAAGGCACCATATTTACTGCTAGTTTACGAAGATCAGCATTAAGCTGTCCAGGGAAACGAAGACAGGTAGTCACGCCAGACATAGTAACAGAGACTGGAAATATTCAAGCAATTTTGCTATTACTACTTTTCCCGAGATTTAACCGGAAAGTTGCAATAACGTGTCAAATACATTACTAAATAACCTACCAAGATGGTTCAAATCTCCATAGGTAGGATTGGTAAGCTTCAGTGTACGGAAGCAAATATCATACAGAGCTTCGTTATCAATACAGAAAGTCTCGTCTGTATTCTCCACCAGCTGATGAACAGATAATGTGGCGTTGTATGGCTCTACAACTGTATCAGAAACCTGGAAATCAAATTTCCACATTGAACTTTATCGATTATAAATTACTAAGAACCATTTCTCTTTCCAAAACCGGAATCTTCCTTCTGATACACTACGATATGTAAAACCTCAATTACCAAACCTTGGGTGAAGGAACGACGGAAAATGATGACATGATTCTGTCAGGATATTCCTCACGAATTTTCGAGATCAATAAGGTTCCCATTCCTGAACCGGTACCTCCTCCAAGCGAATGAGTAAGTTGAAAACCCTGTAAAGCATTAGATTAAAAAACCTATAAGCTCAGGTTCACCAATTTAGAAGTTAAAACATGAATACTTTACCTGGAGGCAATCACAACCCTCAGCCTCCTTACGAACAACATCCAGAACGCTGTCAACCAACTCTGCTCCTTCGGTATAATGTCCCTTAGCCCAATTGTTTCCAGCACCAGACTGACCGAAGACGAAATTATCTGGACGGAATAGCTGTCCAAAAGGACCGCTACGAACAGAATCCATAGTTCCTGGCTCTAGATCTACGAGTACAGCACGAGGAACATACTTGCCGCCTAAAAATAATGTTTCAATTATTCTGCATAAGTAAAATGTAATTTCAAATGGTCATGACTAACCATTTGCTTCATTATAGTATACATCTATCCTTTCCAGTTGCAGATCAGATTCTCCACCATATGATCCGTCTGGCTTAATTCCATGTTCATCCGAAATGACCTCCCAGAACTGAAAAACCAAGGTTATTTACAATTAATGAGATATCTGACATACTTATCAATCTACAAACTTTAGATCCAATCTGGTTTCCGCACTGGCCGGCCTGAACATGGACGATCTCACGCATGATCACCTGAATAATAAAGGGAGCAATAATACTAACAGTAGTAATAATAGATTTTTACATCTAATATTAAAAAGCCGAAATGAAAGTTCACGAACTTAGTAAAGGATTAAAGCACAGTAAATAAAAATGACACGTTACTGGTTTGTTCGTTTGCAAAATCAAATGCCTGTTATCGCTTACTACGGCGAATCAAATATTTATCGAGTCACGATTAATAATAATGACAGTCAAGGTTTCCATATCTAACCAACTTAATCTTGACTTGGGAGTTTCATATATAAAACATGCATTAAAGGAATCGAACAATCATAAAACTAGTAATGTCAAGAAAATAGTATCCAAACACACGCACCCACTGAAGATATCCACTATACACCAGAATTACCGAAAAACGTCAAGGGCAAGGTCAAGTATAGTATTACAGTGTAAAAGGACCACAAGTAAACGCACAAAATGACAAATACGGCTTGCAATGGATAAATTGACTGCTGCAGTCTTTAGCCAACCAATTCTGAGGGTGACTCATCAAAATCAATATTAGTCTGAAAGATTTCGAAAGACGCGAAATAGCAAGATTACCGGTAATGGACATTTTAGATTCTTCAATAATACAAAAAAAAACACCATTAATGTTAATCTAGATATTCCTGAACATAGAGAATACATGCAAACATACTCTTTAAGAGAAAACTAATACTGTTGATATCTGAAGTATTGCAAAACCTCTTAAGGAGAAAAGCCGCAATCAAACGCTATGAGGCAATCGCTTCAATTACGATGAGGCCCGGCGCAACCAAATCAATTTCGATGGTAGTCGACAGGGACCGAAAATGCGCGCCGAAGTAAGATATGCAGGCAGATGGCGGGAAGTACTAAATTAAATCCAGGGAAAGAGTGCGATAGGGCACGATTTCATCACACAGCAGATATGACTATAAATACACTCATGAGGACCGAATAGAAAGAAGAATCAATTATGAAATGAAATCATTCATATATGTGATTATATAAAACAGTCTAGTGTTTGCACTTTTAAATCGAATTTTTTTTTCCCCAAGTTTCAATCTTTTTCAATGAGACATAGTATGGACTTTTATTTACAAATGTCTTTATTAATTTGCAGGTATTCTTGGATTAAATACCATATAAGTGCATTAACTCATAATATAATTGGGAACGTTATCAGTCTTCTTTTCGTTTAGTTAGCAGATCTGCTGTAATACTGTATCACTTGAAGTAATTGATTACACATCCACATCGAAAACTAAAAATTAGCGGATAAATAAAGTGGATTTTATTTAACTGACTTTGATTTTATTTCCTTATCCTTGTTCCTGTATAACCTCATTCCATGTAGATTTCCAACTCCTTCCTCGATTGTGGACGGTGGGAAGAGTTGTCTTCTGTAATCATATTCATGAATACTTAATTGTTCCTTACCCTATTGAAGCTAAGCTTTTTATTCAGAGGTATCTTTACAAAGATAGATATATTCGCTCGAACTGTTATAGCTAAAAAGGTAACTTACACATCACCTCTCTTGATTTTTGACGAATTATGGTCTATCGGTAGAATACTCTGGGAAGCTGATCTATCATAATTGAACTCCTGTCTAATAACTCGAAATAATTTCCAATTTTAGAGAAGACAATTTCATGGGTATTACAGACTTAAGTATATTTCTCTTAGCTAATACTTATTTAAATTAAGGAATCAACTAAAATTAGAATGGTTATGTTATCTTAAAATGTTTCAGTAGGGACTATGAGCAATTGACATGCAAATATATTGATATTTACTTGTTACTGTATAAATACACTAATATTTCACAAGTCTTATAATAGTTTGTGCACTTAATATTATTTTCATATAGAATTTAAGAAAGTATAGAAAATTAAAGTTTTAAATTTTTACCTATTCAGTGTTAGTTTGGATATATCTGTCATTTCTTCTCCTTTACCTATAATTTGACAAATATGACATTCTTCACACGTTCTCTGCGATTTAATCGTGTCGAATCTACGGTGATTTTCCATGTGGTGATCAAAAGCTTTGTTTTGTTGAAGTGCTACATCTAAAGTTACACTTTAATGGTTTCTCTTTTGTTTTACATAATTAGTGCTTATAAAACTTCATAAGCCATTCCAACATTTTAAAGAAAATTACTCTATTATTATAAAAGTTAAGAATAATTAGTAAACTACTTCAATTAATAATTTTGTATGATATGATAATGACACTAAGATTTCACGCCTTTATTGTATTTTTTAATTCATAAATTTACTTTGAGGTGATAGTGAAGGCGGCAGCACTGAAACCCCAATCGATCGTATATGGGGCCTTGTTGATTTGATATACTTAGGTTCCATCATAAAATTAACTGCCTGCGGATTACTGGAATTCGAGTTTGATGTCTGAAATAATTATAAATACTATTCAATTCTATAGTTGTGTTAAAGTTTTCGAATCTGGTCAAAAATTTGAAGTAATGTTTTCTAGAGAAACAACTATTTTAATAACATACAATCAGAGAAATGTGGGAATTCCATGGCACAGTACCAGAATTAGCCTTCTTTGTCCTTATTATTGGCAAAGTCGGATTTGGTAAGTAGTCAATTGGAGGCTCTGTGGCTATTGAATCCCTAATTATAAAAGATTTGTGTGCTTATTAAGAAAATAATTTTTGTAACGTTATCTACTATTTCTCGAAAAACGTTGAAATATGTAATAGAAACATAATTTTTCATGAATCTCACACTGAATTAACTGTACTGTAGTCAGGCACTGGAATATACTTCCCTTTATTCATTTGTGGTACATCATAGTCTGGAACAGGAATATAGACGGTAGACATTGTCTAATATTAATGAGTTATGTAGAGGAACGCGTCTTATCATAGTGATTATCGAACCACTGATTATCACTAGCTTATAACATGTGATCTCGAATTCACTGACCATTTGGAAATATGCACTTTACAGCTCAAAATCTATACACCGAATTTTTATAGTTGTAACTATAGTATTTTCTTTACCTGGTCAATATACAATGGCTTGTGTAAAAAATTTCAGATTTATAACTCTTTTAGCTTTGCAATTGAACGTGATTCATACTTTCTTCAATTTAATCGATTATCCATTATCATTTTTAGTAGTTTGCTTTCATGATAAGAACAATACCCTGTAGCTACCACAGTTGATCATTTATGTACATGAATCGTCACAAACCTTACTTATTTTTATCGAATTACTGGTATATAATGGTTCATAAATATACATTTTAATAGAGAACTCAGAAGAGTAAATTGAAAAATTATGATGAGAAACATGAATACGATATTACTACGCAATTTCTGGTATATACAAAGCTTGAATAATGTGTAGTACTAATGCTGTGTCGAAGTTTTAGATTTTTGAGGTCACCACATATTCAATTAATCGCATGATTTTTTAAATACTGAATACTACACCGTTTTGAGATAATGGTTCGATTTCCTATAAATATTAAATGCATCCATAATTTGTTTGTACGTACTAAGGCAGGACAAAGCAAGTAAAAAGTATGCAATATATACACGAATTTAAAACAACGTTAAAACGCTCTGATAAATTCTAGAGGATTTTTTCTAATGGACTCAAATTATTTAGCATTGCATGTGTTTACGCCTGAATTTAAAAGTCAATAGAGAAAAAAAATTATATCTGCCCAATAATTGACTTCTGAATTTCAGGTATGAATAAATATAAGTATCAATCTCCTAATTTTCAAACATGTCGTGCTTGTAATCAATGGTTTTCGGAAACATGGAACTTTTTCAATCACTGTCAGAAAGTCAGTAAAGGTTTTTGGCAAAATTCTTGTCTAGAACAAATTAAAATTAAGTATCTTCACTGGGGCTAAATCTACTAATAGAAAGTGATTATATGCATATATTATTGAGGAATTCTTTAGATTCATAGGTTGACAAAAGCTGATTTGAAACCAATCAAGGAAGCCAGAAGATTGTTCTCAAAAGGTAGCAATAGATATTTATTAATAATTACTAATTAATTATTATTCCCGTTTTGTAACTGCATATTTCGTTTTTCGCTTTCTTAATCGTTGTTTTAACTCGTTTTAATTAACATTAATTAAGTTAAAATATTAAAGGTGCAAACGTACTGGCTCTTCGCAAACTGTTTGAAACGATTGGTGGAACGGAATTAGGTGATGTAAGTGACGACAGAATATCGATGCGACTCCGATTACTGTATACTGAACCGTTCCCTACATGTCCTCCTGACCCAGAGGTAATGGACGACGTAAGCACAAAGATTTTGGATGAGGATGAAGGTCTAATAAGTTTTTTTAAATATCAAATTTATTTGAAATTAATATCTATAATAGTGTTTTTAGCGATAATTAGTAATTTACTGTTCAGATAACACTACAAAGGATGAAAAATCTCATATGAAAAAAGATTATGAAAGCGCACAAAGTGTAGCATCAGCGTCTAGTAACAATGAAGAGGATGAAATAACTATAATAGCAGAGAAGGGACCGAAAGCAGATGCCGAGCAACCCGTCGGTTTATTTATGTTGAGAAAATAATACAGGCCACTGTTTTAAATATTCCTTTCAACTTTTTCTGTACTGGTTAATCAAACTTTATAGCTTTCCATTAGAGCCGTTCTAAATGTGTGCTTTAGTTGGGCAAAAACGCTTACTTTATGGTGATATGTCCCATATGCAAGGAAGAATTTGCCTCACGCCCTAACCTTGGTCGTCATCTTCAAAAAGTACATAATGTTATTGCGTCCAATAATTTTAAGGTTTGTTATAATAAATGGTATGTTTATTGACGTTTTTGCATCTTTTTTAATATTCTTTATATCAATGCAGGTGGATTATCGACAGGTTTCCAGCGTACTACAATATCATCTACTCGAGTTCTGGACCGTAGAAGTGCTCCTAAGGTGTATGGTTCAGGTGAGCGGCAATTCACAAAACATATAAATGGTTTCAACAAGATTATGAATATTACATATTTCTTAAAAATGGTAGTCAAAGTTAAAAATGATCTTCATTTCTCAATGTTTTTTAGATTCACCAAATTGAAAAATTCTAGATACTTCTTATGGAGTTCCTGTTAGGAAAAGAACTTTGGAGCCACGATTTTCGTGTCCTGTAGGTTTTTTAAAGCAATAATTAATCACTTTGTTTAAAATTACCTTGGATAGTTAGTTTAGAGAACTACAGTACAACCAAAGCCTGGTCGAGAATTGTATGCATCGGAATTAAATTATCGTATTCAGTCGCTTAGTCACAGGACAGTTTTTGAACCAATGAAGTGTTCATGCAAATCAGAGGTATAATTTGCGGAAACATTCGAAAATGAAGTACTTTTCAGTTTTTTGTTATAGGTTTAATTTATCGGATAGGTCAAATAAATAATTTTCCTAGGAATTCAAGTGCAATATTGTGCTTGCAAATATCACAATGTATTATTATCTATGTGACTTTTCATTTTAAAATTGATTTATGCAATTCTAACTTTCATATTTGAATGTAAGCAAATGTTATAGATGATAGTGATTTCGGAACGTACGAGGAAAGTTGATAATGTTAGTGCTGATCTTTTGCAAGAGCTGAAGACACTTTTAGAGGTGTGTAAATAGATATATAAATAAGTAAATAAATAAATATATGGTGCTCCAAAAGTTCTGATACGGATGTCAAGTCGTATAATTTCGCGATAAAAACAGCATTTGACAAGGTACCCACAATGAGCCACAGCTCCTCTTGGCTAATTTCGTCCGGAGAATTAACTAAGGCCATCTTAAGAGAGTCCAAATTGTCGTAAGATGTTCTAATCAGATAATTTTCCAAGACTGACCGTATTAGGAAGTCCATCGAATTCAGATCAGGTGAATTTGATGACCAAATATCTTTGCTCCAAACGTCTGGAAACTGCTGCTGGTAGAACTTCACTGTTGTCTCGTCTCCATGAGCGGGTGTTCAGTCCGGTTGAAATGTCCAATTCTATGATCTGAAATGTTTCGATACCCAGGAAACCACTTTTGTCAATATAATTTTGTTTCTCGTAACGATTGACCTTCATTTTTTTGTGAATATATGGTTTCGACGTATCTTATGTTGGTAGAACCTCAGTTCATGCTTGACGATTCTCCTCATTGATGTTGGACTGATACTGAGGTCAGAAGCCATCTTGCTCACCGATCTCTTGCTATCTTGAAGGGTTCTCTTCTTGATAGTTTCGAACGCGAGAAGTGTTCATGAACCTGGATTTTCCAATCCTAGGATTGTCTACAGTAAGCAACTCCTGATATCGCTTCACGGTCTGGCGAACAGCCATTTTCGTAACATAGAGCTTGTTAACAGTGTCTTCTTCTCTCCTTGCTCGTACAAGTGGATGACGATAGTGCATTGAACTTTGGACATTAAATAAGAGTTCAGAAGCAAGAAAATTGAGTGAAATCTGGGACATGATCCAAGGATGCTTTAAGCAACATCTGCATTAGCATAGTGAATTGCTGTCATGTTAATTCATATGTACTTACATCTTGTATCAGAACATTTAGCGCACCCTGTATATATATATATATATATATATATATTGGCTTAGTGTTTTATTTAAATATTTGCTACCATAATTCCGACAAACATTATTTAATGATTTAATTAGATTTAAGTAGTTTAAATCAGTGTCAAAAAATTAGTTAAATATATTTTAGATGACGAATCGCCCCAATACACTAGTAAAGAGTGATTCATCTCTTCAGCGTATTAGAACAGTTAGAGGATCAAATGTTAGTGATGAATTTGCATCACCGCATACTCAAGAGGTTTTAAAGGTAGGCAATTCATTATCAGAGATAAGCAGTTCTTTGTTTCTGACTAATTTCATGAGCTTTTATGTAGTATCCTTATTGAATAGTTGATTTTAACATTCATACTAAAGATAGTCTTAAGAATAATTGAACTGATATAGCTAAAAAAATAAATTACATCAAGATTATTTATAATTCTTATTGAATGGATTTACAAAATTTGATAACTTTACTTTCTTAGTAATCATACTTTTATAGGATAAACAAAGTTTAAGTGGAGATGGTCGTGCTACAGTTAATTGTCTTTCAAGTGTTGATAGTAATATGAATGATTCAACGTTATTAGGCGAACTAGGAACAGAACCACCTCAGCTGGATCCTCAAGTCAGTAGGAATATAATTAAAATATACTTTAGTTATAATATAGCTGGAGTTTTTCATAATTTCTATTTAAATTCTGGTAAAAATGGTTATTCGCAGGGGAATGTTGTTTTGAGTTAAATTAGAAACTTTAAAATTTCATTGTGTGATAAATATATCATATACGTATTAATCGCATTAATCAGGTATTAAAACAAATTAATCTTATGAGTATTCCTTATTTATTAGCTTCATTAATTTAGATTGGGATGTCTGCGCCAATAATGGATGATCATGAGACAGATGGAGATAAGGCGGAATGCTGTTCAATATTTCTGGAACAAAAACTCGCTGAAGGAATGTTGGTTGAATGCTTTATTTCTTTGCTCATTTACTAAGTATTTTTTTATTGATGATGTATTTAATATGTGAACACCATATAGTTATTGCTCGTGTTTTACCCTCATTTTTCAAGTTCTGTTAACACAGCAGTTGTTGAGGAACAACCAAATAATACTGATTTGGGAATTTCTGTTTACAAAAAAGGATCTAAATTGATTGAGGTAGTTTCCATGTACAATTATTTTATTTCATTTACTATTAGCGGAAAAATGGGAATTATAAAATATCTGTTAATAAATTTATGTTTTATCTTTTTGAACCCAATACTAGTATTAGTAAAGATTTGGTTAATTATGAATATTTTGAATGGTTTTTTTTTCAGCAAGATGAACTTACACTGAATTATTGCTTAAGTATAGAAAATACTAGCATTCTGCCAATAAAATTAGGGGAAGACGATTTCATACTTCGGCCCACAGGTGAAGTAAATGATCTAACCCCGGAAGAGGTTAGTTTTTTATACAGCTCATATTTGCTTGTCTTTAATCGTTTATTTCATCAATATAATTCAACGTTGTATAATGGTATAAATTCGTTAAATTTTATGAATTTTATAGTAATTATTAAATATTACCAAATTGAGGGTAATATATGAGTAGTTTTTTTATTCAAAAGGAAATTGATTTAAATATTGCATTTGTTACACATTGAACAGATAGAATAAAGCTTTATAAACTAATATAACTAAAACCTTTTTGATATGCTCCTTTGTTGTAGTCTGTTTAATGAACTATATTTATTACTGTTTATAGTAAAGTAATTTAACATAGTTTTTTTTCAACAACCAAAAAATTTTCATTTTTAATTGCGGTTTTATAAAATTGTTATTAAATTATCTTCTCATGTTAAATTCTGCCTTCTCCTATTTTTCAACTGAAAAACCGCTTTATATTCATGAGTCGACATCTGTCTACAAAGTACGATTTTGGTTGTTGTTGAAAAACTGCTTTATCTAACAACCGTTGTAAAAGTTAAAAACGGTAGTAATAATTATCTGTTCTAATTTATTGATGAATGAATGCATTTTGCTATCTGTTGTAGTGATAATAGAAATCTGGTTGGCAGAGATGTAAATGAAATTAAGACATTTTATTTTAGTGACTAATGTAAAACACAAGCCAATAGTTTAAATTTTACATTAGTGTTTGTTTTTTGTTTAGGTTGAACGCATTATCTGTCACTGTATCCTCGATTGCACGTGCGCTGTAGTTAGTGTGAAGAATCTTTTGATGAATAGTCGAAATGCTCGATGGCTGGGTACATTGGATCAACATTTGGTGAATTATTACAATAGTTTATTATCGTTTTATAATTGTAAACCTATTTTCATTGTAGATTGAATCAGCTTTTGCTCGTCTGCTAGAAGAAGGTCTCATCCGACAAGACGTTCAATGTAAGAAAGCTGGTCTTAAGGGATATGTTCTTGTGCCTTATTATGATTTGGACGAGGTAAAATATTACCTATGGGGATGCAATTTATGTGATCTAGATAGATGGTTGAACTTAATTACGTGATTCTGATAGTTATCTGTTTTGTTTTTCATAAGTAATACACAAACTGAACATTTCAGAGAAGGCGGCTAACTTTTGATCGTTATACTTTAAGGAATCCAGTATAATTCTTATTGGCTTAGTTTAGGATTGGTTTGTTAATGCAATTATATTAGTTTTTGAATTATCGTTGTTCATTGTTAGACTCTCTTATGGTTCATTTTTATCCAATAATCGTAATGCTATTTTTCCTTGATATATATTTTGAGTGTTAGGTACAATATAAATGTGATTACATAGTTTTATTGCTTTTAACCTCATTTTTTTCATCTATGAATATCATTGGAGTTGTCAGGGATTTTCATAATTTTATTTTAATTGTCATATTACTTTTATTTTTGTTTAGTGTGATTCAATTACTATAATTTTTTAACTTTGTGATAATCATGAAACTGCTATTAAACCATACCAACGCATCTAATTTTAAAGTTAATGTGAAGGGTATCAGATAATCATCACCTTTCCTCAGTGGACCCACCAACCTGCCCTCTCACTGTGGTATTGACAGAGGGAGACCGGTCCCGTGTTGTGTTGGTCAGCCGGTTTCGCGGCGCGCCCGTCAGCCCAACTGGCTAGCAGCTCCACGATATGCCGCGGTACAACGATCGTCTTTGAAGTAATCCTACTCATCTGAAGTTACTTGTGATCGCATCATCCGTCTCAATTAATTTTCGTTAATTTGTTGTTGGCATTTATAGTATCGTTTAGGTCTAACCATCATGGAATGGTGCGACACAGCATTGTTCAAAGTTCTGGTCATTTATACGCGATAGATTCGTTTAAATAATGCTAAATTAACGAGTTAACCATAGTTCTCATAGTTAATTAACTTTACAACTTTTTAGAATCTCGCAACTTACAATCGATTTTTATCGTAGATTTTAGAATCGGCACTGTCACCTGGACTCGTTATATTACCGAACCGGTTATATTTCAAATTTACGTTGATTGAAAACCCACACTCTCTAAACCTGAAAAATTCAGGTAACTCATGGGTTTCAGGTCATAAAATTTGAAAAAATAAGATGATATGAAGTGAGAGTAATCTTATAATTTCGTGCTAGGTTAATTTGTCGTTATTTTTGTTGCCATTTTCTTATTCGTATATTAATTAAAACCATTGTTTTATTTAAAGTTTCAGCCAACTAAAAATCTCGGAAAAGCGAGTTATTTTTTTTGTTTTCCGGAATGAAAGAGGAGATAATCGATGATAGCTACGAATGGTCATCTCTAAAGCGTCCAAGTACAAGTGAGGACGAACAATCCCTGCTAATTGCGAAAAGAATCAAGCAGGAATTTGAAGAAAAAGATGCAGAACAATGTAGTTACAGTTCTCCTTTTACGAAGTTTCGACATGTAGAGAGTGACAGGTGTGTGGGATTGATAAAGATAGGATGTATTTAGTATTAGTCATCAAGAACAGTAGCATTTTCCGGAAAATCTTATTTTATGAAAATAAGTCGTATTTAAAAATCACGCAATGTTCTAGAAATCGTGATGTCTTTCTTTTTGTTTTTAGATTGGATGATGACTTTCTACGACCTCATATGTCTGTCAGAAGAGAATCAATCAGTGGTCCTCCTATAATATTCGATCATTTCATCTGTATGCGAATTGGTCTCAACTCCGAGAACAATGTTCAGAAACTCATGGCATTATTGGTATGGCTTATTTTTCGTGGTTTTAATGTTTATATGACCGGTTTTTAACATCTCAGTATATTCGTCAAATCTATTTTTTTCATTCTATTGGTTTCCACTTTGTTTTATTCTTTGTTAGGCAGCTAACAACTTTGTCGATTTAACTGTGATCCAAGGATCTCCTACGACTCCAGTGCTCCCTCTTCTCCCAATTAACCATTCGAAAACCGGTTTGTAACTTATTTATACTCTCACCCCATTTTTACGTTATTTTCCTTCTGAATTTTTGGAAATATCATGTCCTGCGTTGTACTGCACCTGTTTAATTTAAGGGTGGAAAAATGAAGGAGCGCAAATACTTTTTTTTGAGTGTTTGCGTATAGAATAATTCTGTTGCAATGGATAAAATAAAAAATACTTATTATTATTTATTACTGTACCTATTATTTTTACAGCACTTATTTATAATAAGTACATTCATAGAGGAATAATTCTCTTTACTTGAACTACATTAAAGTTTAATTGATATATTTTAGTGCGTAATATTAAAGGAATCCAATTTCAAACTAAAGTAGCAAAACTTATACAAGTGATAGTTTATATAATTGAAATTAAATAAGCACAATGAGGGAGAATAATTTTGGTTTTCTCATACTCTATAGGATAGGCTCATAAGATTAGTTTGTAAGAGATATATTGATAAGATAGCAAAATGGCATGCTAAATCGTTTAAATGTTTGATGTTCTCTATATGTCTTATATTATTATTTAGTTTCGGGTAATTACTATTATTGTGAACAGAAATATTCCTGTCAAGAAATATAGGCTAGGCAATAATTATTTCCTAGAGTAAAAAGAAGCGCATGAATTAATTCCTAACATAAAGTTGTTTCACAGTTTTTTGATTCAACTGTCTAGGAACTTCGCCAGATTATTAGTTGTTCCTATACCCAACATTTTTATGTTTGCTTTTTTTCTGTTTTGTTCTTTATTTCTTCCTCTTGTTCTCAACTTTTTTTAGATAAATGTTAACCTAATACGTTGACTAAAACGTGTTACTGGCAGTAGTACTTTAGAAATTAAAATGAATTTATTTAGAACTATAAATTTAAAAAAACCTTTGTAAAACGTATGTCTAAAGATATATAATATTCTTATTTAATTCCATAGGATTTCTGAAAATTGGAAATACAGTACCAGATTTAGTTTAAACGTAGTCCGCCTAGTTTTGGCTAATTTAGGAAGCGTGAAATTCTTACCATTTTTAATAGGAAAATAATATTTCGTAAACCTAGTATTTATTTTAGTAGTGGATCTAAAGAAGTTAGATTAAATAATTTCTATATAAAATTTGGGAGTATACTTAGAATAATATGAAATAAAAGATATTTTCCGATTAGTTATAATTATCTATTATTTTGTAGTGTCAAAAACATTTGTAAGAATATTTGCCGTCTTAATTATTAAAATATTGAAAAAGGGCACTAATTACATCGAGTTAGAGATTTGAAATAGAACTGTATATGTGCAATGCTGAGGCTTAAAAATGTGCATTTATAAAATTGAAAATTAGTGACAAATATCACTTCTCATCTATAGTGGAAATTAATAGAGTTAGAATATATAAAATTAAAAATTGTGTTTAACCGAGAAAAAATGCACTGAAATAAATAATATTTACTAGATCAACATACACGACTAGATGGTCCTTCAACGTCTGGTTTAAAATTTGGAAAAAATACAATTGAGATTGGAGAAGAACCACGATCGCAAATGAAAAAACGATATGGAACAAGGAGAGCGGTCAGCATATATAACTTACAACCTCTTGTGATTTTGACGATTTGAGAGAAGAAAAATAAATTGTACTTCTACATCCTCAATAATACGGAGATTTTATAGTAACAATTAACTGACGATGGTCAGTTTTTACAAATAATTTACAACTTGTTTATTACATATGTACTATATATGTTCAGATTTTTCCACTTTTATATTTTTATATTTTGATTCATTTTGTAGGTTAATGAATCATCTGCTCTTCTTCCATCTGTGCTGAAGTGCATGAAATGTGGAGAGGTCATGGGATCTGGAATGACGTAAGATTATATTCTTAATTATCATGTTAGTTAAAAATATTAAAGAATAATTACAATTTCACTGTAAAGAAAACTTCGTTAATAATGTTATTCAAGCTTCAACACTGTTCTTTCTCATGTTCAAAAAGCGCACCTTAAGATGGCAGCTTTTCAATGTCGAATTTGCAAACACTATAGGACAACTCAGGAAAGGGTCAGATTCAAATATTATTATATATATACATCTGTTGGATGTATTATGTTAAAATAATATTTCTTAAAATATGAACGTCATTAAACAGCTTTCAGATACAATCACATGTCACTACCGTCCACAAGGCAAGATCAAGCAAGTTCGATCCTTCGTTGGCAGGTGAAATAAGTGAAGATGAGATAAAAATGTTCGGTAGTTAACAGCTCTAATATGGGTATAATTTGAGGACCAATATCAGCTAAGGATATGCAACTAATGGAGAAAATGATCTCAATTTGCTTTCCTGAAGTAAAAATTGTAGGTATTCTTTTAAATTTTATTATTTTATTTCCATCTATGATTTTATATTAATTTCGAATAATTTGTGCATAAATAGCTATGAAAAACCTCATGTTTTAGAAACTGGAAATTACCGACAGGCTCTCTGTGCAAACATTTCAGTATAATGGGATGTCAAGTTAATTAAAAATGAAAAAAATGTAATAAAGGATTTTATATTAATGTTATTCAGTAATGATATCACATCTTTAAAATAAGTACTTGGTTTTATATTTTGTAATGAAAATAACGTAGTTGAAGAGTTTAAAAGGAATTTCGGGAGAGAAACACTCCTTTCTCTTAAAATATTGATGACAAATAGCTTATTCATTGATGTGCATGATCATACATATCGCTATATATAAATATTCAGTTTGTATGGGAAAAAACTGAAGCATCTGTCATTTTTTCTCACCTAGCAGTTTAACTGTGCATCAATTTATTATTATAATTTAATAATTTCTTTAGAAAATGATACCCATTATATAAGTATGCTAAGGAATTGTTGTATTTCAGAAACAAAGATTAAAAAAGTCCCCACATATAATTCTAAAACGTACGATTCTTAAAAATAATAACTTTTTATAAATTAGATTGAACAAATATATCCTTTAAATTTTAGTATTAATTTAATATATCGCTAATTCATATTTTAAAAGATGAAAGGAAGATTTCTAAATACCTTTGAAGAATCGATTTTAGGCTAACAATAGTATGCTATTGAAGCTCGTAGTCTTGATAGGCAACGAGAAGCAAGATCACCATTATTACTCACAAAAATATCCTGTTTTTGTATCAAAAACAGGGGAAAGGGATGGTTTTTTTACCTAAAAGTCTTATATTTATATACTATATTGACTTTCATATCATAAAAATTATACTGAGAATAAAAGAAACAAAATCCTGTCTAATGCATTTATTGGTTATGGGACAATCAATGTTTAGTATATAAACGATTTTGTAATTATTTTTGGCTACCATGCGCCTAAAGTAGTAAATATATTTTTTACAAACAACCGGTATGACAATCAATTGTTCATACTCATACCAACTGTTGCTAACGTTGTATATGAAGTAAACCAGTAAAAGATAGATTTTCGAATTTCACCCTATTACATGTTATTCTTTTTTTATTCTATCTAAACATCTGAAAACATTATACAGGCAGTGAGGTGCTTTCTCTGTTAATGGGAGCCATAGATGGGGTTTAGCACAGATTGAAAGAGAGTGTCTAGAGTTTTGATCTTTCCTGTCAGGTCATTCTAGTAAATAGAGATGATCTCTGATTGGTGTTGGTTACGTGTGCACAACAGAGACGAAAGCGGTATCATAAACAGTTCATTTTAAAAGTTTTGAACAATTTTCCTGCTAAAAGTTTAATTGTATTAGTTGATTACGTTTACAATGAAAGTGTAATTGACGTCTGTATAGCTATATAGTATTGAAGAAAATCTAGTTGTAACGATTCAATTTAAATAATGGTTGGTTGATAATAAAGATTTAGCTCTTATATGAGGTATATTTATTAATGTTGATATTGAGAATGGGAATTCTAGCTATTTGTGTGTGTAGGTTCACCCACCATTCGGCAATGTAGTAAATCTATGTCACCACTTCGATAAGCCTAATAATGGCTATTAGTGGACACAACAAAAAAGCAAACAGTTCATGTAGTATAACACTGACAAAATAGCTTAACAGTAGCACGTTTTGATAACATGGGTCCTTTTGTATTCGCTTCCCAATGAATTTAGATAGTAAAACACTTTTCATTGTAGTCCTTGGCCATGCACACTTCCCCTTATCACTACTTCAAATGCTATAAATGTCTTAAAATCATATTATTTCACGAAGAATATATGTTAGAGTCAATTTAAAAGCTTAGTTTTGATCAAGTACAATAGTCTAAGAATTATAATTAAACAAGAAGTTCAATATTATATTGCATATCTTATTCTGATGGAATGTTTCAAAATTTGAATAAATCAAGTGTAGTTGATTTTAAAAGTCCATCTAGCACATTTTTTCAAGCTAAAGTCGTTTTAGACGTATGCTTTAAAAAGTCAGCTGTGCGAAATCAAGTGCCTACTTCCTAAGCCGCAGCTAATGGACAAGCTCTTTCTCAACTGGAATTCCTCTAAAAGAAACGGGATCGGCAACACGAATCCATTATTTATCACGTGTCATCCTGTCCATCTCTTCAATGATTATTATGTCAATTATTTTGCTATACTTTACATCGCTGCAGTAACTACCATAAACGGAATTCAATCAATAAAAAGATCTGTATTTATTTACAAAATGTTTTATTGGTTACGTTACGTTAATATATTAAAAATATTAAAAAGTAGTGTACTTCATATATTTATCAAGCTAGGTAGTATTTACATATACTTGTATTTAATCATTTCGACTACTGGTATATACTATGAGAATACGAGATAGTTCCAAAGTTGTACTTCTCAATGTGTTCGTAATCTGTCTGTCAAATATTAATGAAATTTGTTTCCTTTTAATATTGCTATTATTCATGTTTCATTTGTTGTGTCTATTTGTTTTTCATTATCGTAGGTCAGTACTCTCTTTCAGAGAATTTTATTTATGTCCATTTTGATATGTAATGCTATTCAAAAAAGTCAGTCACAATCGTATACAGCAATAGGAAATATTTACTCACGGTATATGACCAGATTATTTCAATCATAGGTTTGCATTGTGAGACTTAGGTGTATTGATATTTTATCACACATTATTTACTAATTTAGATAGTAAGAGTTTGTTTAATCAATAAGTCTCAAAATCTAACTAGGTTTTAGAGTAATATGGGGTGGATACTAGAGCCAGCGACCCTGAATGTTCTTCAATTGGGACTTGGATTTTTCGTCAATTTCTTAGCATTCAATTCCCAAGGTGAAAGCAAAGATTTGAAATACTTAAAAGTTCAAAAATATTTATATATTAGTTCATAGTGCAATGCGTGATATTATTTGAATCGAATCACATACTGGACCATAAAATATTGGGTAAAGTAGGATAATTATTCAGGTTTCATCGAAGAGCCAGTAATCGAAAGTGTTGCAAATAGAGGAATTATTAACAAACATGCTGGTTACTACAGGTAACTAAAGTAATTAAATATAGAGAAATTATCATATCGAGAACGAAGTTTGTCATTCTTCAGAACGATAAGAGGCATAAAATATCAACATTATAGTGAACGTATGAAAACACTAATATAGGATATTATTAAACTTTTAGTCTTTCAATCATCTACGCAGTATTCACCCTAGCCAATTTCGTGGCAGCTCCTATCGTTGATGTTCTTCGGCCTAAGTGGGCCATGGTGACTGGAGCCCTATGCTATACAGCATTCCAGGTTGTTTTAATCATTTATTGATTTTTGATGTTAATAAAAATCTTATGAAAGAAATAGCCACTTATTATATAACAGAAAACTTTGAAAAGACGAGTATTACTATAGATATTGTAAATATCTCATCGGTTTGATATATTATCCCAATTTTCAAAGTGATTACCTGAAATGTTCTAAATCTGCAAGAATATTTCTAGAAATATTCCCATAGAAAAATTACTGTAAGAATGGCATCATCTATCATCATGTTCAGTTTTATAGAATACATGGATAGACATATTAAGCATAAATTTATTTCTCTCCAAGGCTATTTTACTGAACGATAATGTCACATCTTTTGAAATGATAAATACTAAATGATGACTTTTGTGGATGTGTCTTAACCCTATAACAAACTAAATTCACTTCATATAATAGAAGTTTGATTTAGGCTGGATTCCTCTATCTCAATGAAACATATTTATACATTTCCAGTGGTATCCTAGGAATCGGAGCGGCAGGTTTAATATATTTAACTACATATATCTAAGCATGAAAATCAGTAAAATTAAAGTGTTTGAAATGATTAAGTAGAAAATTTATAGCTTTTGAAAGACAGAATACTGTCCATCCTGGTTTCTGTCCACATTTGCGACTATAAAAATGGCATCCAAATAAATGAAATATCAGTATTTATTTTTACGAATGTTGCCAGAGGGAGTTGATTTCTATGTGCATGTTTAAATTTTCTTCCAATGACCAACGAGTTTCAGTTATATGGACAGGTCAAGGAACATACCTTTCTCAGAACTGTAATGAACATACAACGAGAAGAAATAGCGCTCTGTTGTGGGGCTTAGCGGAAGGATCGTGAGTTTAAAGTTATGATCTTCATTTTAGCCATATTTAGAACTAGATTTTAAAAACTATTATAGGCTTAGAAAAACTACTTGATCTCTATTATTACGATTCAAAGTTCAAAGATATATAGTGAATTGAGCAAAACAACTATATCTGATTTCTCCTATTGGATTAATTCTTGTTCTTTTTATGCAGCTTAGCAGGTGGAGGACTCTTTCTCTTTTTCGTGTTTAACCAAACAAATACAAGCGACAATATTACTGATGGAACGGTTCATCTTATGTATACTGTGTTCACCGCTCTGTCTTTAATGGCTGCTGTGATCTTCGCTTTTCTGAGAACTCCTCCAAAGCTAAGTGCAAAACCACAAAATAAGATTCTTTATGGAGAATTAATGAGTGGGTGCTTTCATGATTGAAATGAGAATAGATATTTTTTATATCAAAACGTGCTCCATAGTCAGGAGGAAAAATTACAGCATCAACCTTTCGACTGATGTTCACAAAAAAGATGATTATGTTGTCTTTCGTTTTTGCTTACACTGGAATTGAACAATCGTTTTGGACAGGTAAATATACTTCTTTACTAGAAGTACAGACATGACAGCTCTAATTAATAAGTAGTGGGTAAACGACATAATTTAATATATACGACCATCACATCTTTTTAGTCAATTAAGAATTACTCAAAATGAAACTTATACTAACTATGTTCAGGTATTTATCCTACATGTATTTCGTTTACAAAGAGACTGGGTTCAAATACAAATTCCTTGGTTGCGCTCAATTCAATTGCCACTGGGGTTGGACAAGTAACAGGTATTACTCGGAAAGTATATAAGTTTTACAACTACAATATTATTCCATTTACAAAAGTTGACAATTTTTCATAAATAAATAATTCGATAGTTTAGCTGGATTACTATTTGGAATTCTCGGAAACCGGACTAGGAAAATTGGTCGAGATTCTATTGTACTTTTTGGCACAACCATTCATTTGGCCGTCTTTGCAGCGATTTACATCAATTTTCCCATTGAAGCATCTTTAAAAAAAACTGATGCTATTGGAGGACTGATGGAGCCAAAGTATGCTAGAAGAGATAGTGTGCGAGAAACAGGAAAAAATGGAGGACAATTCAAGAGAAAATAAAAACAATTAAGTATGATAAATCAATCTTATAGTGTGGCAGTTGCACTTATTTGTGGTTGCTTTCTCGGATTTGGTGATGCTTGCTGGAATACTCAAATTTATTCTTTACTCTGTGATACCTATCCAAATAAGAGCAGTCAGGCCTTTGCGTTATTCAAGTTTTACCAGGTTATAAGATTTAATTTATTCAATTTATTTCTTCTTCAATAATAACATTCTTTTATCGCTAGCATACCTTTTGCAAAACAATATAAAACATTCACACTTTATTAACAAAAACATACTGATAAATATTTAACAGAGTTTTAAGAAACATTTTGGAACTAATAAAGTAAATGTAAAATATTTTTCCAGTCTGCCCTCTCCTGTGCAGCTTTCTACTACTCTTCTTTAATTGAACTTCCCTGGCATCTTGCAATTCTTGTTATCAGCTCTCTTGTGGCATCTGTTGCTTTCTTTGGAGTCGAAAGAATACGAAAAGAAAATTCTGCAGTTTCAGATAAAACTGTAAAAAGGAATGGTAGGAAATGAAGAATTCATAAATTATCTTAGTTATTTTGCTTTATCCCGAACTATCAGTAATGGTAAATAGACAAAAATATAATACAAAACAATCTTTTATTTTTAACGTGGGAACTATTGAATTCGTCTCAATTAATTCCCCCTCTAGATCGTTCCAATCCGTTGTCGCCTGGTTCGTCATCAGATTTACCTGATTTCCTTCATGCTGGCACACGTGCCTGGTCATTCTCCGATTTTGAGATGAATGAGGAATTTCCTCCACCGCCACTTGAAGCAAACTTAGGTAGAACAGCACTTTAACTATAATATTAGTATTTTTTAGTCTAAATCTCATTTTAAAAATTCCTATTTTTATCTATTTACGAAAATTATTTTTATATGCCGGTATTATTTGGATGAACATTAACTACTTTATATTTATATACATTAGTTATATAATTTTTGTATATATTTAATATTAATAGGATAAATCTTTTTGAAGTCATATATAACCTTCGAATTATATACCATTGCATCTATAATACATTTATATCAATTAATTCATTTATAAAAAGTAATATTGTTGAAGAAAAGAACTTTCCTTAACGAAACTATAAGTAATTGCATCACATCGTGGAATACTAATGAATACCATCGATATTTTCGTTGTAAAACAAAAAAGTTTCGAAGCATATATACGGTAGGTATTAAAGACTATTTGGTGTCTTGATATTACTGTAGGAAATTTGGATTTAAACAAAAGATGTAAAAGTTTATTCACTGAACTGATGATAGCCTTTCTTTGACAGTTACATCGTAAGGAGAATAAGTCGAGAATGACCACTTAGTTGAACCATAACTTTAAAACAACCATTAGAAATTAGACAATATAAAACATAGCCAGATAATACTCTTAAGAACGATTAGTGATCTGGAAATCATTTTGTTGAGTGTTTAACCAGTCGTCATCATCTGAATCCTCCGAAATATTAATTATGAATCGTTTGGTGAGATAAGCCACGGTCCAATTAATGTTGCTCGAGCTAAATTTCAATGTTTTAAAACAAAAAATTTCATAACTTCTAAAAGAAAATAAAATAATCTGGAACATTACTTACTCCGTTTGTATCTCATTCTGACAGTTGGGATCGACGAGTGAATTGCATCGGAAGACTTCCGCAGAATAGGCCTGATTAAATATTCTCAATTACAATTTTTCTTTAAACGCGCAATAACAAAAATGTAACAAAACAGCCACTCTACAGATAAAAACAACTTTTCTTATTAACTTCATGTTATTGTCACCCACTGAACAGTTACGCATCATCTAAACCCTAACTTTTATCCTACCTTCAAAGTATTTTCACTTGAATCTCGTACTGCTTGTTCGTACTTTTCACCATCGCATTGTTCCAAATTAAGCTGAAATTAAGGTTATATACTTTTAAAATGTATAAACAATGTAATGGCGAATGCATAATTTACTGATAATAATAATTAGCTAATTATTACTTGGAAGCTACGCTGCATCTCCTGGGCACTTCTCTCACATCTATTGTCAATTCGCTTGGAAAGAGTTGAAAAAAATGAAGATGATCGACGTTTCCTGGGTGCATTTAGTATATTCTGAAAAAGGGAACTTATTGTTTTCAACAGATAACAATATATTCTACGTGCTATTCAACTATCTCCTATCACTTGTGGTCGAAAATACCGGCTCCCTACCTGGAAATGACTTTTGTGGGCACATTCTGCATGAGGTGTAATCGAAGTCATGCTGGAAATAAGTCATCGAAACTATAGATAACAATTTGAATATGTGAAGCAGCAAGCATAATATTTTAAAAAAAAAACAATAATTTATTATACAATATGAGAGCCGGATACGTAACATTGACCGAGAATAAATTAGGCTACTTTCAATACATTATATTAATTAAGATCCTTAAAACCAGTCACATCTAAGTTGTTCTTGTTTTTCAATGAGTATCAAATGAATCCTAGGCAGTACTGAGAGTTGACTATTTTCTAGCAATACATTGCTTCTTAAATTTTATGATCTACCGTTAATCTGTAAGTTCAGTTCTAGATGGATGTAGACCATGTATGCTATAAGATAAACGTAATTACTAGAATGACTCATATCTCAGCTAAGTTCTGTTCTGTAACCTGAAGCGGTTATATCAAACGCTGATAAAATCCCCATATGGCCACTTTAGGTTAAGGCATCACTTGCAGTAATTATAAAATTTAAGTAATTAGTAAGTCATATCATAGCCTACGGATCCACCGACAGTCCAATTTAAGTTGACCTAGGGAGTTAAATTTATCGTTAGGGAGAAGCAATTATCTCTGCAATTCATTCAGTGCTGTGGCTTGGTACCATCATGCCCTGCTTCGCATTATTAGTACCCAAAACGCACTTTTTCAATTATTTTTATTTCTAAAACGTAGATTTTCATATATTCTTATCTACTCATAGTATGGAAGTCAAGTAATTTATTAACCCTTATGACTTCAGATTGATTTTCTTGTGCTTAGAAAAATGTCCTCCACCTTCTCAAGTCCAGTCTACACAGATCAAAGGAAACCAGAGCCTATTACTACAGAGGTAAACTATAAGCCTACAATAATTACTTATTTAATAAGAATGTCAAACTATTATAATTCGGATATTTTTTCAGGTGATTACTAGAGCTCCCAAGAAGAAATTGAGCGAAACACGAATCGATCGTCTTATTAATTCTGAAGTTTCCAGCATGCAGATTAGATTTACTGTTGGTTTTAAAACTACTTCAATAACAAGCATTCATTTGAAACAATATAATGCTGGAAAAAATGAAGCGCTTTTTGAGATTATTATGAGAATGTGCTTCAAAAGAACAATTGCCTTCTTATCAGAGCAAACCAGTTCTGGCACTATTTCATAATTGATATAAATGAAAAGTGATTAATATTGATGTTACTATGCAAGGCAAATTTTGATCATACTTATTTTTTAGCGTTCCATGGAAATGTGTTCTTCAGAAGATTCTGAGGGCAAATTTGTTGAACGACAAGTTGAGGTATGTCCTGAAAATCATCTCAAATAAGGAAAATACTTTATCTTCCTACAAATGAATGCCTTCAGGCTCACATTTGGCATTGAGACACTGTCTAAGTAGGAAAAAAATATTCTCCGACTATTTTCGTCCAGTGTACATCTAATTCGCCTTATTTTTAATGTTGTATATACTTGCATATGTATGCATATATCGGAGTCCATGTTGCAACACCTTTGTAATAATGATGTTGCCATGTACTTACTTTATTTCCCTATTTTTATTCAAACACTAAATCAACAGAAGCTTGTTGAATTCAATGTTATTCTTTCATGTCATTACATTGTATAGATGTCATATGGTGATTTCCTTGTACGTTTTATATTGGAAGCATTCCATTCAAATCTGTCCACTTTTATTTCCGTCTTCTTGAATAAAGATAACAAGCGACACAATGTTCGTAAATAGCAAAAATCTATCTACTATATGGTGATTTTAACAGCATTAAATTAAATAACCTAGACCGATTCATTTTTTCTTAAACATCCTTACAGTGTTCGTCCAGAATAAATCTAATTTATAGAAGCTAAAAATTAACAATACAGATGAAATTTCTCAATTATTAAAATGGAATAAATTCACAGAGTACTATTTATTAGTAATTGTATTGATATATGAAAATAGATAAAGAGCGACCAACTTAAAACTAGAATTAATTTCAATTTAAAGTCTTTATGGTGGTAGTAAGAGAACTTTATTTTCTTACGCTGTGCTCATTTGTTTTTCTATGGAATTCTGTTCCATGTGTGTTGACAAAGAATCCATTTGATGGAGCGACAAGCCCGCATTACTTGTTCTCTACTTTCTCAAATACGAAATCATGTAACTCTTCATTACCTGCTTAAATTAAAATGGTTATTATATCAAAAGCGATAGAAATGATTTATTTCGTCTACAAAGATTCCGAGCATCGTCCGTGCAACTACAATTATGAGTATGTGTCAACCCCAGTAGCATGCTCTAGCTTAAAATATAGAAATTATGTACTGGATGACGTATAAACAACTCTTTATCCTTTCATTCGCACCTTGTTTTGCCACGCACCGATTAGACAGGCTTTTTTTCTACTATCTCTGGTGACAGAATATATTTATGTCTATGGATACCAGGTGGAGATAGACATTCATTATCATATCTAACTTTAACTTCATTAAGCTTAATTATAGTTTAAGGTTCTACACTGATTTGACTTCTGTTTCCATGGAAACCAGTAAATGAATTTATGCTCTCATACAATGATTAAATGACAACATACCCTTCAAAATAGTTGCCAAATCTGACAAAAAAACAAAACAAAATAAGAACGGTGATATATAAATATTATTCTTGATAATTGTGGTAAATATTTAGTAAAAAGTAAATTTTTCATATGGTCTTTGAGGCAAATTCATCGATTTAGATTCTTATGGGTTGTATCACTTTATTATGTTAGTCAGATTTAGACGCGCTGATTTAATTAACTAGCTGAATGACATCGAAACTATATTAGTCATATATTCGACAATTATTCGTTATTTGCTTTGCACGTATTACAATAATCAAGGTATTTTTGATCTACCCTTATAGAATCTGTGTGCCTTTTCATTTATCTAAGCGTTTCCGTGGTGACTTCTCGTTTTCATGCCAGGCGTTTCCATTATTAACTTACTGAACCATGATGTTTCATGATTTCAATTTATGCTTATTTAGATAATTCATTTTTTGAGGTATCCTTCAGTACAAAAATAACAATAGAATTAGATGGTAGTTCTGGATTTTCTTTTTCCACTATTCATACAAATCATTGCTATTTTGATAACGAAATAATGTATAATTTATATATTTGGATTGAAATAACGAGCAAAATTATCTTCTCCTTGTTTCTTTGCCCAAATAGTTGGAGAAACCCTGAGATAAGTGGCAATCTTGTCTCATCTATGGGATTTCTTTTTCTCCTAAGCTAATTTAGCAATTTTAGTTAATCAATGCATTGTCAAGTATTTTGTAATACTATGTATACTTTGCTTAAACATGCATAATAACGAATGTTTTCACTTGAATGATAAGTAATATTTGTCTTCAGAAGACTGCCTGATATATTGATCTCCACAGACTTCTCCTTTATTGGCTCTTCTATATTAACATGGTTAGTCAATAATTTAGGTAATGTTGTCAAAGTTGTTTACTCTCGCTTAAGCTAATGATGCGAAAATGTTACAAAGTAGTGTAATATTAATTGCTTTACTGACGAATTTTTGCTAACTCTGATCCCAAACAAATTTCCTGCTTACTAATAAATATTGGCAAGTTATTACCTATTACCATATCTATATTTTATCGGAAAATTAGAAATTACATTACCAAAAATTTATCTTTTTCAGTTTTTATCAAATTGTGCAAAGAGTTTGCAATCAAATTTATTGTATTTCGCACATTCCACTACTTTTATGCGATTCTCAAAAACATAGAATAACATAAAATCACTGGGGCAATTTTGTCAAAAACTGTTTTGTCTTTCCTCACTCGCAATTCTGCTAAGTTGGGTCGGAAAATAACGCCAAAATAGGAAACTAGTAGGGCTAGATATCATAAAACAGGTGTTTTAGAGATATTGAAAGTAAGAAAAGCCTAATAAAATAATAGTCGATAAATTGAGTTTAAGTTAACATTCACTAAACAGAAATGAAACGTACAGGGAACCTTTGTAAAATGGTAATTAGTAAATGAATTAACATTGTATTTTTACTTGTACTATATAGAATTTGTAATATTACTGCATAATAGAAACACGTATTTTTAGTGTTCTTCTGAGAAACGAAAATTTTCATTTTTATAGAGCAATTTAAATCCTGGGTTGCCTCGGGCACAGCGACCGGCGCCAACCGTCTTCTGCTACATCTGCGGACGGCAGTATGGAACTATGAGCATTTGTAAATCGAAAATTAAATTAATTCACTACAAATAATATTTTGTTAGATTATCACTTCTAATTATTAAATTCATTGATATTCACATATTACTTGATTACCACATATTTGCATTTAATCCTAACAGGAATATTTGTAATTATAATTCATTATTTATTAATTGCAGTAATTTTTACATTATATAGTGTTATCCATAACAGTATATTTGATTTAGCCATTCACGAACCAAAATGTCTAGAAAAGTGGCATATTGAGAACAATAAGTTGCCGAAGAAACAACGGAGACAAGCGCCTGTTAAGCCCAAAGTTATTAAAGACAAAGGTAATGACGAGTTAATTCCTCTAGTTGTTACTTTAATTTGATTTAAATATTCTTTTTCGAAACGAGGATCAAATACACTTTTGTATTGTTTAATATAAATTATATTTGAAATACAATATTATATTATAATAAAGGATAAATTACTGGATACGGTCTGTCACAAATAATCTTATCTGATTTTCCTGTTATCCTCTATTGTGTATTTAACCAAGAAACTGACAATTTTCGGAACAATATAGGTAATACTGGTTACCTTTTGTTGAAATCTCTTAAGATTTGAATACCCTATGTGAAGAGGTCTTTATTTAACTATTTCAATTAACCAAAATTCTTTTTCTCACTACAAATAAAAGAAAATTTAGATGAGTAGTCAAAAATTATGATTCATAATAAATATTACGAATATGTATGCTGTATTCATATACAAATTATGTTTTTAAAGCATTAAATGAATGAATATTGTTTATAGTTGCTAATATTTTCCTTTTAAGCGAAAACAAATAAAACATTTAGATGGAAATGTCGACGTTGAGGCTATGAATGAAGCTGCTTGGGAAAACTCACAGAAACTAATGGTACAATGTGAGCATTGTGGGAGACGATTCCAGGTTAGTATTCTAACTCTTTCTTATTAAACACAGTTTATTGTTTATTTGTTATTATAACACTGTTATTTAGAACATGTTCTCTCTATTTATATCATTATTTTCGTATCTTTATGTTTTATCATTTTTCACATTTTCTTATAACTCTTCGTTTGTATTTTCTTGCATCTCTTCTTTATTTTTTCACCCAAGAGCATTGCTTCAGGAAGACCGTTTGCCAGTTCATCAACGTAGTTGTACAGCTGAAAATCCTGCAAAGAAAATTGAAAAAATTGGGAAGAATAGTCGGTCTTCGTCGAAAAATAGATCTCCATCAACGAAACGAGAAAATAGTCTACAGAAACGATGGGTTAACTGAGAGAAAAACATTGACACAAGTTGATTGTCGGAACAATATATTTACTTGCACATGTATTGTGCATTAAAACTAGGTATTTAAGAACACGTATTATAATACAAACATTAAGAAAGAGAAACCAGCATTTTGGCAGTACTGGCTTTTCGTAGTTATTTTATTATCATTGAATAATAGTGATTCATAGCTAAGCCATTTTAAAAGAGGAATTTACAGTATATTTTCTTGATTAGATTATTTTATTTTTTAAGAATTATTTACGCTTAAATTCATTATTATAA
Organism: Heterorhabditis bacteriophora; assembly: GCA_964036235.1. Lineage (NCBI taxonomy): Eukaryota > Metazoa > Nematoda > Chromadorea > Rhabditida > Heterorhabditidae > Heterorhabditis > Heterorhabditis bacteriophora. The sequence continues at coordinate 9,130,005 of OZ038425.1, read as the reverse complement.
ATAATGTTGTCATACAGTTAAAAAACATTTGGTGAATGGTTATTTCAGAATTTTTCGATTATTATATGCAACTATAATTCTAGCAAGAATTATGGAGGAGAAGTAGATTTCATTGTTCGAATGGTTTTGAAAATTTGAGCGGAAATGGCACAAATATTCGCTTGAACTCGTGCTTTCCTAACTTATGCCTGAATTAGCCATGTTATTTTCACGGAGCGCACTTAGATTAAGGTTTTTTGGACAATGTTATACTAATATTTTGGTAGATCAAAACTATTTACCACGTGGAATTTTATATATGGGGATTCAGCTTACTTGTTTAACGACAACAATATTTATCAAATGCTATTTAATAGGTTTAGGACAAGATTATCTTCAATCACCTCATCTTTCACTTAGATGTGAGAAAATATCGGTAGTTGAAAACTACGACATTAAATCACGTCTATGTCTCTTCTATAACCTCCGCATTAATTAGAGGGTCATATGAATAATTAATGCCATACTGCATTTGTAGTCAGTTAACCTCTTATTCTTATATATTGGATACTTACCTTATACAAGTTGCTATCGGAATTGTATCTACCACAATCCTTGCATTTCTTTAATTGCTTAGATATATTTGATCTAAAAAAATTTCAACCAATATGTGGTATTAGTGGATACAGCTAGAATATTAATGGATTTATCATTAGATGTAATTAATCATGGAGATCTCTATAAAAAAATGGGAAATCGATGTTACATCATAACTCAAGATTGTCATTTTCATTCTAGTTAATCAGAATATTTCTTTTAAATATTTAAAAAGAATCTCAGTTTAATTTGCATCTCTTTTAAGAGATGAAATCTAGTACAACAAAAACAACTGAAAACCGATCTTCATAAATAAAACAAATAATATAAATGGAGTTTCGAGTATTTCAACCAAATCAGTGAGCTTTAGTCAAATCTGATACCTAGGAACTGCACTATACTTCTAGATAAACGAAAGTGTGCCTTAATCATAAGATCACATTGCGGTCATTGTTACGGTAGTCTCTTCAAGGTAACAGTGTTCATTCCAACATTTGGTTAATGATAACACACATATTTTACAGATATAGTAGACTTTATAGAGTTCAGCTTTACTGACAAAAAATCACCTCAAAGGTTCCACTGAAAATAGTTAATGTTTTAGTATAAGAACTTAGAAACTATTTAACACTCGTTTCTACAATGAATTAATCAAGTTTTGAATGTTTATTGACATTTGACTTTATCTCGATAACTAGAAGAGCATATTTGGAAATTGACTCATTAACAGGTAAATCTAAATGAGTGTTTAATGCTTAGTTTATGAGTAATGTGTCTGGCGTGATACGCAAGCAAATTTATAGAAAAAGGTTCATAAAATAACTCAAGATTATAATCAAAGTTTATCCTTTATATATTTTAAGAAATAGAGGATTGGTGTAGTAAAATAGCTCAATTAGAGCTCCTAATCAAAAGGTTTCCAGAAGAGTGACATAACTTGATTTAGCATTAGACAATAAGACTTAATAAAAAAAACTGACAAGAATTGAATCGGTACATTTACACCAAAGAACCCCAAACTTATATTGTCATTAAATTTCGTTGTTAAATAATAATGAAAATGATTTTTATTTCCAGATGAGAGTCAACCAGCTACGAATCCTCATTTCTGTATTCATGAATATCTTCCTGCAGATTTCACTCTAATAAATTAGCAGCTGAAATCTTGATCGACTATTTAAGTGAGTCCTGAGATGATTATGTCATTTATCTGCTTCTAATAAATAATGAATACTTTAGTTGATTAATATTTCTACCAACTGAGTCAAAAACGTAATGATTTCTACAATTTTCTCTAGTAGATAGTCTTTGAAGATAAGCGTGTCATTCAATCTACGCAGTGATTTCTTTTCATGCTTGAAAATAGTACTTGAGTAAACTGAGAGTCTGTTAAGATGATAGTTTGCATATGAATGCATAAAACGAATGAAAGTGAAAGAAAGGAAAGAAATCCTGTTTGTACGGTGGAAATTTTTAGATTTGAATCAATAATTGAAAGTCGTTGAGTACTTGAGATAAGCGAAATACGTTGGGTTTTAATGGAACTCCATATTCGTTTTTTACTAGTTTAAAATACTCATGAGAATGAGTATTAGTTACTACTGAAATTGTTATACCTTACCGTGTGATATACGGTATTTCTTCATTTTTCACTTGAACGATAAATTTTATTCTCAGAATACGTCCCCTTATTATTAAAATTATAGTTTTAGTACACATAATCTTGTTATAACATATTAGTTTTAGATTTTTGATAATTAGGAAAATATTAGTGCAATGTCAGAAAAAACGTCGTCACTCAAGTGACTTTCTGCTTCATTAAGATGGAATTAATCCATTGATAACGAGAAGTGCTCCATACTAATTTGATTCATTGCTAAGGAATTCAAAATGAATAAATATAAAGATATTGGTTGATATTCATGAAGATTCTGACACAAAATGCACACATGTGAAATTGTTTAGACATGTAGTGAAAAAGAGTTTCAATATCAGAACGCAAATGGAAAGAAATGTTTCAATCCAAAAGTGCCTTAAGTATCAAATAAATGTTGTTTTCAATAATTTTGTTCTTAATATTAGAGGTTCTTATTTGAAAGAACTAAACATAAGGAATTTGCACTTTGTAGCCTTCCAAGGCTCTATTAAAAACGTACAAATACGAAATGAGGGATTTCACCTCAATTATGCATGAAGAAGACAGTGTACCTTCCTCTCTGTATGTCACTCTATAAGAACTAGCCTTAGTGCATCCATGACATAGAAATCAGAACAATTTCGTTGGTCACTTAGAAAATCTTTTTAAATGTTAACTATTAACGCAGATATTTTATATCTTAATCAACTTTCAAGTTCCCGCAAACAATCGGAGGAAGTAAATAAAGTCACAACTCACAACAAGGAATACAAAGTTGCACAAATCTATAATTTGATCTCACAAGAAACTTCTAAAGCAACGATCACCAAGCGTTAATGACTTAGCAAATGAGGTAACGGTTAAATGATCCTATCTGGTATAATTACATGACTCGTTTATTCTAGAAATTAGTGATTATTGGCTTAGCATCTATAAAAATAAACCATAGAAACACTGGAAGAAACGACTCAGTAAGTAAACAAAAATATAAGATTCATGATATGTATCCTATATTTGAAAAAACTCTAAGAGTTGATAATTACATATAAAGACAGTACAAAAAAGTGACTTGCAATTAAGCCTAAGCCTAAGCCTATACTCGTCTGACCATATATATATATATATATCTTTTAGTATAAATAAATTCATTCAACTGCTATTATGCCAAATTTATGCGACGTTTTAGCACCAGACTCCCATCATATGTAGATTTTACGCGACTTTCTATATAAAATTCAATATGGTACACTCCAATTTTCCCTCTTGAATAACAATCACATACGATTTTTTTTGAAAAATTCAATTTCAAACACTTAAGCCTTTCGATATAATAATAACTACGCAGCCTACAACTACTTTATAAAAACAGTCTAAAATCAATCAGAATCCAGAAGCTAAACGCCAGCACTACGACAATTCCTGAACAACTCAACTACTCATATTCTGCTCATATGGAACAGGAAGTTGCGATACTAGCAACAAAAATATCTAGATCTAAAAGAGCTATTAATGCATAAGACAGTTAAAGGAACTATAACAAAAACTTGAGGTGTTTTAGTGGTGCGGAAAATATTCACGTTATTGTTTTAAGAGAAGACGTTTCGCCTTTGCCAACCAGCCTTTTCAACATTTCCAATTGGTAAACACAATAAAGTTTAATAAATTATTATTGTTTTTACCAATGTATTGATAAGATAATTTAACAAATAAATGACCAATATAAAGTACCAAGTGAAATCAATGTGCCAAAACACTTCGTGTAAATTTGAATTAATAACAAATATTTTAGGTAGTGCATTTGCGAATCAATTGCTTCGTTCTATTGATGATTATGCATATGCATGCATAAGCTTCAACCAAACACTATTGTATTTCTTTAAATTATCTAAAATCAAAAGATATTTTTCATGAAAGCCTATTGTGAATTATGGTGAGACGAATATAGGTAACTAAGTATACGGTTTGCCTTTTTAGACAAATTAGATTTGGATAAAGACCATAGAATAGAAACTTTGTAAATCACTCTTCATCAGTCGCTATTCGTAAACGTTTCTCAGCAGGAGAATCTTCATCGCTATCTTCTCGCTGTTCATCGCCGGTAGTTGGTGCAATTGCATCCGGCACTATTCGGTTAATACCGAGGGGGTTAATAGATTGTGTTTGTCCCTGTGTAGAATGGGTTGTCGTCATAGCAGCAACTGTAGATAGAGCAACACCTATAGGAGACCCTGATGTAGCAGCACCTGAAGCTTCATCATCGTCAAGAAACAATAGAGATTTGTAGTTGAAAAAAACAAGACTAAAATGATATATTCTCTAACCGTCATCACCAATATTATGTGGACGCTGTGACTGAATAGCGGGCTTAGGCGAGACTTCCTTATATTCACGCACATGTTCCAGTCGGGCACGCGCTTGCTGGAAGATCGGGTCGATCGGACGAGATGAGTAGTCGACCTAAAGTCCGAGCTGTGAAATTAACTACTGTAACTAATAACGCTTTCCGACTATTTACATCCATACTCAGTTTTTTAAATAAAAATCACTTTATATTTATAAGCATTAGATCTATCAATATTAAAAATGAACAGAAACAAACCGCACGCCCATTGGCGTCCAATCCAACCGGAACACCGTTCGTGTTTAGTGTTGTTTTCAGACTAGTCATACAGTTACTAAGATAAGACATCATCAAAATAGGTGCCAACTGGAAAAAAATAATACAGAATAAGCTTAAAATATTAACAATTGAAAATAAATATTTAACTCACAGCTGGCTTTTCTTCTTCTTCTTTATGCTCCACTGATGATGAAGTTCCATTTGATGGACCGTTCACTGATGGCAAATCAGGGTTAATATATTTTCGTATATATAGGTATTGTTCATCTATTAACCACTGTTGTAAATAAATCTAGTCCTTAAAGAGAAAAAAGGTCTTACCATCCACTTTTCCTTTTCCATCCTCATTTCTTGCTATGCCTATTGGAGTTGTTGGGCTTAAACATAAGGAAATTACTCATAAAATTGTGACTATTAAATATAAATAATATTGCATAACTAATTTAAGCGAAATCTTAAAAATAAATATGGCAAAAGTGTGATGTTCTTAATAATAAGCGTGTAAAATATGAATTTACTTTTTCTTTATAGAAGTTGAATTGAATGCTTCAGTGAAATTTTGTTCAGAAACTTGGAAAAGAGTTTGTGACATCGGCATGAAGTCATCAGTTGAGTATGCTGGTGTTGCAGGAGCACTACTCTATAAGAAACGCTTCAAATTTAATTCCTTTTTCTATTATTTCTTTATTATTTCAATTCCTGAAAACAGCTTTTAATAAGATTATCTACTTGTGGTCCTCCTTTTAAATTTCCTTGACTCGTTGATGGCGCCATAAATTCACGTGCACTGTGTGGTCGATTAGTACCGATGGCAGCTACGGTTTCACGTCGTACCTGATCGACATGAGTGGGCCGAGGAGTTTCCAACAAAGTAGGTGGAGACGTTTGAGCCTGAACACATCACATTCCATAATATATCTCTAATTTCTTATAGGAACAAAAAACTTTACAACTATAATACATAAAAATTGGGTAAAAAAATCCCAGGAAATTTATTTTCAATGAATACTAGGACTTCATGCAGTAACATTTGTCTTGCTTAACGCACGGGGAGCAAGAATGCCTGGTTGCGGACCTGCTGATGAATAAGATTGGAAACATCCGCAACATTTGTAGCCGCATCAACAACGGTGCGTGGAGGACTGGGATCTACTGGAATTGGTGGACGTGGAGAGAGAGCAGCATCACCACTTCCTCCACCAACGGCCACTGGTTTCACTACCTAAAATTACTATGTTGCATAATGTTAAGTAATGTTTAAAGGATTTTAATTACAAATAAGCTGGCTGTTTACAGTTGATTTCGCATAGGATTTTCAGTATTCAAAAGTATGTAGAAATATCACACACTGCTTAAAAGCATATATTTAAAAAGTGGTAATTTTCTAATAATTTGTTCCAAATAAAATCATCGCTATATCATTCTAAAATCATATGAAAAATAAAGAATAAAGTTATAAAGAGACATACTTCTTGGATAGGTCTCAGGTAAGGATTTAATGCTAAATTGTTATGTTGCTGTGCATTTAACATCTGCATGCGCATTTCATGAAGATTCGATTTTTCGGTTTGTGCTTGAGCTGAAATTTCCAAAGAAAGACATTCGAATGAATTAGTTGAAAAACATAGATGCAACAGAAAATAACAGGTATAACTAACAATTGGCTACAGCAGTTGCAACCAGAGCTTGCTGTAAGAGATACGCTTGCTGTTCCACAGCAGATGAGGTAGATGGAACTTTCTGAGGAGTTACAGTTGGTACATTAGTTATGGACGAAATAGAGGATGGTATAGTGCCATTCAAAAGTAGTGACTGACGCATTAACTAAAATTAGAAAGAAAACATGACATTTGAAAAACAATAATGTGTGTATTTGAATTATTTTACTATTCTCAAAATTCTTTTGTCATCAACCAAACAACGAAATATGGTTGATTATTCAGTTACAGTGTGAAATTTAAACTTCGTTATCTATGAACTTTTACCATCGTAGTTATAAAATTACAATTTAATTTAGCACCTGTGCAGCAGCTGCAGCTGCAGGTGTCCCTCCGAGACTATGAGCCTGTGTAGCAAGAGCTAGAAGATCAGCTTGTGACTGAATATTTCCCGCAGACAGACCAGCGAATGTACGATCTGGTACTCTTGCTGAAGCAGCCGCTGCTAAAAGCTGCGCTTGCTGTGCCAACTGCTGTTGTTGTTGCTGTTGCTGTTGTTGTTGCTGTTGTTGTTGCTGTTGCTGTTGTTGCTGCTGCTGTTGATGATGATGATGATGGTGATGATGATGGTGTTGCTGTTGTTGTTGGTGCTGTTGGTGCTGTTGGTGCTGTTGGTGCTGCTGTTGTTGTTGCTGCTGTTGTTGCTGCTGTTGTTGCTGCTGTTGTTGTTGCTGTTGTTGTTGGTGCTGCTGCTGTTGTTGCTGTTGTTGCTGCTGTTGTTGCTGAGTCTGAGCTGCAGCTACTTGAGCTTGTCTAAATGAAAGCTGATTTTATGCCGAGTTATGTTTGATATGGAATACAACAATTTATTATATCCGTAATAAGTTCTTATTGTTTATTGTATACAATACGAATATTTCAAGTGTACCTGATGAGAGCTTGAGCTTGTGATCCTAGTACTCCAATTTGGTTCAATTGTGATTCAAGTGCTCTCGTAACTGGTAATTGGGCTGTTGCTGGAAGCTGAAAAAAAAAAGTTTATTAGAAAAATAAGTATTAACAATATATATACATATATATATATATTGGAATGTTGCTATAAAAAAATTAATTAGGAACTGTTTCCGCCAAAGTTCTCAAAGAAGTTCGTACAATATTTAAGCCAGCCAGCTGTGCCGCCTGAATATTGTTGGTGTGCAAAGCTGTCTGTGTGGGAAGATTCATTCCTCCGCCATGGGCAACACGTTCTTGATACATTTGGTTGGCTGCTAAAGACCGGCACTGCTGTACACCAAGATTGAAGAAGAATCTGTATTTAAAAACAGATGATTACAAGGTAAAAATGTTTATCTAAATTATCTTTGCAGAAATTTTGAGAAATTGTGCCTGGCATTTCGTTTATCACTTTTTACAGCCAGAGATTGTCAATGCTGAATACCAGAAATTTAAGAAAGACAATAAAATAGTGACAGATTTTAAAAAATCTGAACTTGAACTTCTCTTAAATATTAGCTGTTATAAAAACTGTCAATGTAAAGAAGCTTGTAGTAGAAATTTCAGAGGTATGGCAAACAGTACATAGTAGGATATATATGACAATAGATATATGTTTAGATTAGATTAATTCAAAGTTTAATTCTGAATTTTCCAAATGACAAAAAACAATCCATTTGTCCGAACAATCATTATCTCTTTACTTTTAGGTTCTATGCGTATACATGCTTTGAAAATTGTCAAAATAATATCTTCCAGAGTCGGAAATACATTTTTATTAGAAAATATGTTAATTAAAGTTGTGCTGTTAACGAATTATAACCGTGTGGAAGTTGCACGACTAGAATTTTAACACATAAAATTGTAGAAATGTAATAAACATGGCTAGGAATTAGTTTTTATATAGCCGTATTAGAAAAACGAGAACGTTTCATGGAAAAAATATATACGAATAAGTTAGAGACATACATCACTAATTCTAGGCAATAGATCATAAAAGATTATAGCTGATGATAAATAAGTAATGCCATCGAAAGAGTAAACAATTAAATGATCATTGCTCACTCATAGCGCTCAAGCAGTGATAGTATTTGAAGCAAATTGGATAGAGTTTAGTAATTATTGAAAAGATAGCATAAAAGGGAAGTACGGATGCTAATATAGAATGCCAAATATTAATTAATTTTTACATTATTTATAAGAGAAAAATCTGTTCCTAGGCTTAGCTTGAATTGTATATTAGAAATGTAATCAGAAATTTGCAAAAGCAGAGATAATATACGCGATTATTTCTATACCAACAATTAATTTTCCGCAGCTGCAGATCATTTAGCTTACTCAGGTATAATATATGATTGTTTGACCTTGTTGGCATGACGATATATGGAAGTGTATAGAATACAAATATTGAACCTTAAAAAGGCCTCTGGCTAAAGATTTTCCTCTACTAGTGTTCGAAATTCAGCAAATCAGTGATGCTAAAATCATCTTGTATGCCAACAAGTTAAAAAAATAATGTTTCAGTTCACATAAAACAAGCATTTCACACTAAAGTAAGCAAATTATCAACATCATCAAAAAATTTGTACACTATTAATAAACAAAATTTGCAATAAAATGCCAAAATCTATGACTAAATGTACAGTACTTCATTCAGCGATCTCTACCACCTAATACTTAGTAGAATGGATAAAAATAATCTGATTTAGACTTCCAATTATAAACTGATATTATGGATAATACGGGAAATCACTATATGATGACAAAACTTCTTAACATAAGAATTTCCATACACGTGTTGAAACTAGGGTAGCAATTTTAAATTCACTAGATTTCTTTCCTTCTCATTACTCTATTTTTCCCCCTGCTTTCTTTATATCCTCATCAAATGCATACCTTAAAGTTGTGACATCATTAAGTGGTAGATCAAGGCCGGTGACTTCGTGACTAGGTTGCACATCCAGGTTTACTGTCCTATAGGAAGGAATATCGAAGTACGGCACTTGTAGCATAGGAGCAACTACCGGCCATGGCATAGACTGAATTGTCGAGTTGGGGACAGGAGCAGGCAGGTTAGTAACCTGAGTCGGCGTAGTAAGGTTTGTCTGCAAAGTAGTAGCGAAATGAATATATATTGGCAAATACGATCTATGAAGAAACAGGTAACTTTGGAGAGTAGAGAATAACTGATTATGTTCCTTATGAGCAATAAATTTATTTTACTCGAAATAAAGAAAGGGAAGAAGTGGAAGAAGAAAATGATGGTGACGATAAAGAAGATAAAGAAAAATAGATAAACTGTTTCTTTGAATAAAAATATTCGTACGACACAACACTATTTACTTTTTCGTCATATTTATCATAGCTTCCACAAATCGCGCCAGACTTTTGTTGTATAACGCGTTCCCCATTTGGTTGGCTGGTTCTTTCGACGGTGTAGGCTCGCCAGACTGCATCCACAGACCGTGCATTGCTATCAAGATTGACGAGCTATAATGCTCCATTTTAAATACAATTTCTCTTCAACATCATAAACATAATCTAACAACAGGACATCCAAAGATAAGCATAAACTTGTTTATCGACAAACTCTCCGTAAGTGCTATTGAACTTCAAATGCTAAACCTATGAACTAGCGAAAATATTACGTACATTTCTAATAAATAAACTGTGAAAATCTTTATTCTATGTAAAAAGATGTGGATATTAAAATTCTTCATTACGTATTAAATGACTATCTATTAAATTTTCGTAAAAGAAAAGTCTAAAGTTGTAATACTGTTACGATATGACCATCACTTTAATTAATCATAACCCAAATTTTAGATTTCCAGTCTAAAAGTACAGACTGTTTCGATTTTACGCGATCATGTGTAAACGACTTAGATGCTGTGATAAGCATTTCAAACTTTCTATCTTAGGAAGCAAAGCTCAGTTGATTCTCAGCTGGCCTAATTCGACACGAAATAAAGCACAAGTTTTATCTGATTTTATGTATCTTTATAGATTGCGTGGGTTGTTATCAAACAATAGTAGTAGTGGGAGAGAATTTTTCAAAGAAAAAGGATGAGAGCATGTTCAATTATCAGTGCTTACCTGATTATTACCTTGCGACGATGTGACCGTTAACGATGGCACAGTGGTTGCGCTATTTATGCCGTTTGTAATGCCAATGCCACTGCCTCCACCGCCAATTAGACTACCTAATTACCAGATAAATATAAAATTGCTGACTCAAACCACCAGAGATACCTCAATACTAAAGCGTATATATGTATTCTTTTCTTCCGAGTCGAACTTCCTATACTTTATGATAATAGTATTCATCAAAATTTTACTATTCCAGGAAAATGTGTTTATCTTGCATGTTTGAAAAGCTTTAATAATGCACTATTCTATATTTTAAAAACAAGCACCTTGGGCGAGCACCGCTAGTTGCTGTGCCTGCGTGAGTCCACTGTGACCCCCAATAAGGCCAGTGAGGGTTGCCAGCTGCTGAAGAACCTATGAGACACGTGATTAGAGTTTAAATAGCTAGCGTCCGCTAAGAGACGCAGAAAAACATGAATATATATACAAGTTATGGACAAATAAACACATAGGTAGATATAAAACAATTACATAGATGAAATAGAATGACAAAAAAATCCACAGATAGACATAAAATATATAGTGGATAAGAAAATAGGGAAGAACAATTAAGAACAACTAATCAAATTTTTTTTTAAAAAGAACAAATTATTTACCTGAGGCGATAGTCCACTTAGTAGATTTGTCCCACCACCCTGGGCAGATGCCGGGTTCATACTACCGTTGTTGAACTAATCGTGCAGAATACTAAGATAGTAAATACATAAGTATAGCAATAATTAAGTATTTTCAACATCAGATATTTATCTCAAGTACAATGAACAAGTTTATGGGAGCATAGAACATAGGAAACAAATAATACTATGAGCTCATAGACTGTGTCACATTAGGGCTGCATAGCAACGGCTTCTGGTTCAGAGGAAATATATAAAGATGGACTGCGCGCGATCGAGAAAAATGAAAACAAACTAGTTACGTGCTAAAGGAAACATGGAGTATTAAGGAAATAAATTGTGCTGAAGTGAGAAACAAATGGAGGAGAGCAGGGGAACGCAGCTCAATATCGAGTTTTCAACTAATGCATTTGCAGAACAAAATCGCTGCTACACAATATACCTGTGAGAAACGACAAAGGTCACAGCAACGTTCAATTAAATTGAGATTAGATACGCATTTAACCGAGATAAGCTTAGAGAATAAAGACTTATATACACATAAATCCCTATTTCTCTATTCACTTATTTAATTATTTATATACGCACTTATTTCAAGAAGCTAGGATATAGACTTCCCTCAATAGGAATAATTTGATATAAAATATGTAAATCTAAAGCTGAAACGAAATTAAAATGGAATTATAATGTCCAAAACGAATATATTTTAAATATATAAAGATGGGCCTCGTTATGTAAATCTAGGAAATAGTTAATCAGCAAGTTTAATATACAGATGAAATAATATTCTAATTCGCCATTAATACTAACCGTAATTTTAAAGCTGAAATTAAGACGATTGTGGATAAATTAGTATTTACAGCTAAAGACTGATCTGAACTTTTTGTGCTGTAAAGTAAGATTAATGAATTATTCGACTAGTCCTTGATAATATGCTGAGCAAAATCACTCATACTGTTGTTCTATGGCATATAATATTATAGTGAATTAGCGTATTATAAAGATACAAAATGCACATAGAAATTATGATAGACACGGGAAATATTTCGATACGGTAGTTATAATAATATTCATTAGAGATGTAAAATTATGACAGTGCTGTAAATGAGGTGATATCCATTCTTAGAACGAAAAAATATCATATGCTTAATATTAATAGAAATTAAGCGTTATCAGATGATTGTAGCAATACAAGTCTATATGTACTTATTTATATACTATTGTATAACGACATTTACTCAAAGAAGGAAACGAGTTAGATAGTTTCCGAGAACGTGTACACACGATAACAAACATTTCTCGCCACCATCATAAACAGTATTCGTAATCCGAAACAACACATAATTGATTTGGAAGGAACAGAATGTCAGAGTGAACTCGGTGGTTTCAGCAGAGCTGCGATTTCTAAAGAGCAAGTTGCTTGCAACAGAGCTCCGGAAGACAGAAAAACAAGAATGTCTAAGTAGATCAATGTGTTGTGACAATTAATAGCCAGGTTATGGGGAAATCATAATGGTACTGAGTGAGAGATCCTTTCAATGCACGCCCACCACCCCTAGTCCACTAATCCTATAAAATGTTGCACTACAAGTAATTATTTTGTGCCATTTAAATTCTATTTCTTCCCAGCAGGTATAATAGAAACAATGAATTAAGCCTACGCATTACTTCTTCAACTGCTCATTCCTATTCTCTTCGCCGAAAACCTAATTATATAATTCAATATCAAACAACACACAAATACATTGCCAGAATTAATAATAGTGAAATTTAAAATCTAGCCTAGCCATATTTATCAAAAGGTAATAAAATTTCAACGATGCTTTACATAATTGTCAGATACATCTGAGTCAATGAATCTAAGGATATGGTATAAAAAATAAATAAATTTAATCGAAGCTGTTATAGGCTATTTTAATAACTAAGTAGTTTCATTCTGCAATTCTACAACACATTTGCAAGAAATCTCAAATAGCATAGTGCTACTCGTAATATCATTGGCAAGAGTTTTATGGAAAATAATATTAGGTTAATATTGATGGGTACTAGTTTTGTATTCACTTAGCAAACATTTTTTGCCTATTCTTTTAAACTGCAATGAGCTGTTGATAGGATTCTAGTCAACATCATCATCCACTTCCATTCGAATTTGGTATCACATCTAAGTTATAGATCATCCAGTTTACCAACGAATGTAGCTAAAATAAATGAAATAGGCATAAATACAAGAAACAGCAAATAATTCCTTTATAAGACAATTATAAACCGTTAAATTAATCTATCTAACAAATTCTGCAGATTATAAAACTCAGGTTTCAATAAATAGCGGATATTATAGAACATTGCTCAGAATACGTAAATAGAATAAAAAGTCTGTTGTGACTATAAAGGGTTTCATAAAAATAGAAAATGTCTAGGATTTATAGAATTCGCTATTTCTTCTATAACCTTGGTTTAGAAAGTTTACTTTACTTTAGAAAAAATAACATGATAATGGCATATGATGTATCTTAGCCTTTGAAATTCAATATCAATATTTCAGGGGAAAAAAGATACGAAAAATAACTAGCGAGTATACTTCGTTAGTTCTAGTCTAAATGAAAATTCTCAACTTTTGCAACAGGATATTAATATCCCATTCATCAACGAGCGACATTGTTAAGCAAACTAAGCATCCAAATGATATCGATAGGAAGTCAACAATTACGTATTTATTAGAGATTAAATAGCATGTTCTTCTATTTATTCAATTAAATAACCTATATAAGGTAGTTTGCTTATAAAGACAAGATCATTAAAGACGACTTCCTTCAGAATAGATTGGTAACATTAGTGGATTAATTCCAAGCTTTTACAACGTCAAAATGCAACGTCTTTTATTCCACATGTATCTCTTACGTGTATATTTAGTCAACTAGTTCTTTGTAATAATACATGATTTATAAAGTATATTTTAAAATCGTGTTTGACAGTAAGTAAATAGGGCAAGCAAATTCTACCAGAGACAGAAAAATTGGGTGCATTTAATTATAAAAACGATAGCATTAATGCTAATGTCTAATCGAACAATAATTTTCAATTCTTCATGGAGTTTATTTTGTTGACTTCACAATGTTCTAAAGTTTCGACAAATTTATATCAGCTTCTTCGTTATCTAAATAGCATTATTAAAAGTGCTTAACTAGAATCGGCTATGTCGTTATGTCTGATTTTGTTTTTCTTATTCAATATTCTTCCAGTAAATACAAAACATGTTTTCGAGCTGCAATAGGAGAATACAGTTGTTTCTTATGAAACAACATGTAAAACAAATGACAGTACGTAGCATTCGGTAGTTTCTACATATGATATCCAACAAAATACGATATTTAAAAAAGGTGAAGGCTGCAGAGTAGGGCGCGTGACGTCATTAGATAGCAACATCATTTGGGAAACGCACAGAGAGCACATTATGAAATAACCTGGTAATTGATTTCATTTAACAACTGCCATTCTAAATACATTTGGTTAATGATGTCAGATGGAATTCAACAGATTCTAAACGAGATAGTATATTGCATTGAGTTTAAGAGAATAATGAAGCGCTAAGAAATTGGGGTGGAGGTATTTGGGAGAATGTGATTACAGGGACTATTGGCTCATGACACATTATTTAGACAGAATACTACTGCTGTTCCGATGGCAACAATTACCATGGGATCAAACCCACACATTAGTAGTGGAAAGCATTTGGCTGCGCACACAGAAACAAACAGTGGTGATACTACCAAGTCAAACAAACTGAGAACCACATGACAATACACTCGCATCATCAGGTAGGAGGTTGTTCCAACAAAAACCACCAGAAAATAATTGCTACTACTTTTATCATATTAAATGTCTAAAAATATCATCAAACACTTCTCATCCTCCAGTTTATAATGCAATGGAAAATAGAAACTTAACTAGCTATTTCAATGTCCGGTGAGTTAAGAATGAATGCCACTACTATTAACTCAAACGACATGCTCGGATAAGATAGGGATTGGAAATATTAACATAAATTGTTTTAGGTACCTACGCATCATATCAACTACCACTTTATTGGAAAGATAATAAAGAAGATATGACATTTTTAAAAACGACGCTCACAAATAGACATTCTTTTTCAAAGAAAATGTCTGACACAGAAAAATAGACGCAAAACAGACCACCAAATTAATCTCTTCGTCAGTCTTCCAAAGATCATACCATAAAATTTATGCAACAAATGTTCTCAATCATAATATGAGAATCATTATATCTAAAATAACATTTTAAAAGTAAGAGCGCTAACTAGTTAGTGGGTTTTACAGAAAATTAAAACCCGGTAACAAAAATTATACACCAAATAACAATTGGGAATTAGCAAAAACGATAATAATACCGTGATTGGAAAACGAAATATTCAGGGTGTCCACATAAAAACAGTCAAAAACTATCAAGGATTTGGCAAAATATATTTCGAATTAAAGAACATACGTGCAGAATCGTAATAAGGACAAGGGAATATGGCATAAAAAGATCAATTTTCTACAAAAGGTTGTGTTTGCGTGCAGTTTTCCAACGTGACGGAGCATGAGATAGTGTGCTTAATACGACGAAGGAATGGAGGGACGTGACATCAGAACAAAGATCGAACCAAGACTACTCAAACCAGAGAACCGAGAACAGAGATCATTGCGAAAAGTGGGAAAATAAAACATCGATCTTCAAAGAAATGGAATTGTTCGAGCCGGTTTGGTCTGAATCAAATACTGAACCTAAAAATGAAGAAAAAATCGTGAATTGTGATTTGAAAAAGGTATATATGATTTATTTGGTTTATAATATTCTATTAAAATGTAATAGTTCTCTCAGGAAAAAACTGACAATAATAATTTCCCGACACTTTTATTTGAAATAAAATGATTTTAGACCAATAACTAATTATGATACAAAACAACAAACACCATAACCTGTGGCATATAAACACAAAAGAATAAATAATGATGCCTGCAAAAAGACTATTCGGAAGTGGGTGTTAGTTGACTTTTATAGAATATAATTTCTATATAAATGTATCCTTACAATGAAAGCAATATTTGTGAAAAGAAGCGGAATTTTCAATAGGAACAAAAAAATGTGAAACTTTGGAAAAAAACACACACAACCAAAAACGAGTTTACTAATTATTTATATATAGGCATGTATTTGTGTGTGCTCAGAAACTTATAATTGTCTTAGACTTTTATAGATGTGTAAAATGACCCACGGCCGACTGGTTGACGTCATTAGTCGTGGGAGATTACATTAAAACGCAAAGAACGGACATAGAAAGTAAGAAACAAGATATGGCAGAGATGGGAACGTGAAGATTGCAGGTTACTTCATAAAGCGTTGTTATCTAACACGACACATTTCGTACGTTGGATAAGAGCAGTAAAGTGAATAAAGAGTAGTGGAAGTTGCGACGTTAGTTAGCGGAGAATAGTTCAGCAGAGGTCATAGAAGACTGAATACATTATGCTACAACCTGAGTGACCATTGTATGGAACACAAAGTAGAAGCGATCTATGTATAAGAGAAGGAAAACACGAGTGAATCCACGTATTTGCGCTAATATGCTCAGATAACATGAGGGACAAGGAATTTAAGGAAATACTGGAGCGTAAACATCGCCAAAAAAAACGTCGTTGTTTATTAATATGACATTAATATTGCTCAGTTTATTTCAAAATACTGCAATTACTGTAGAATATAAAGCATTAATACTATTACTTAATTAATTTTTAGCAATAGTCAGTAATTGAACTAACAATTATTTTTAAAACAGAAGTGAATATATTATGATAGACTTTCAGAAATACGCGAGTGCAAAGCAAAGCAAATTCAATGTCCGATCGAGTTATGACCAAGTGACAAATGGCTTGTTTTGAGGAACGACGAGAGGAAGAGTGATCTTTATCTAATGGGATATCCGGCCCAGACACTGTCGATGTCAATAATACCAAAGTCGTGCTACTCGCAGTGTTTGTAATACACAAGGTTATGGAATAATAAAAACTAATGAAGGCCGAATATAATACCCAGTTGGCCCCGTCTTCCCTTCTTTTAATTCATAAAACAATTGATACTCCCAGTGATGAGGACATCCAATGATTCACAACATTTCTCTAAGGATTTTGCCGATGCAAGTTAGTAATCGAATGTTACTTAACTTGATGTCGATTATTACAACCATGGTTTCGCTCGCTAACACCTGTGCCGTTCAATTCAAGACCTAACTCGCAGCAACAAACTGATATTTAACATAGAACTATAGTTCTTCAAAACATCATTATAAAATGTTCATATCTCAGACGGAAGAAATAAAGTCTCAATTGATAAAAAGAACTAGTAAATATTTGACACCCTAAAAACGAAAACGTTTTAATGCTAAATATTGAATTGAATAGCAATTCATTTTCTCTTAGATTTTAACCTAATTCAATGATATTTTCCATAGTTTCTAGTATCAATTAGACATACGACCCCGAATAGAGTATTTAAAAATTAGTAGTTTTGATAGGATTGTAGGCACATGATCAGTTGAACTATATAACTATCTTGCACTACCTTTACAGCTGACTTATGTCAAAATACAAATTTTGTTTTGACTAGTAACTATTTAAATCATTAGATTATTTATTACTGTTTATCATAAAATAAGTGTCTTTTCATAATATCCGTACAGTTGGATACTATTGACCATATCTCACTGACATCTTTAGAAGATATCTAGTGATAAATATCGCATAAAGACATGGTAACAAGGATATAGATTCGCTGTCATAATAATGAAATGTCTCATAAAAAAATTTTCTAGGTGGACTTAGCGGAAACGCTTATAGGGAAATTCAGCACAATTGATAATCCTATAGAGCTTAAGTCTGTTTCTCATTCGGAGTTCAAAAGGCAAAGAAAATAGCGGTAAACGATGATAAATGCCGAAAGCATCAAATGTTGTGGAACGTTTTGCTTATTAAACTGAGAAAATGTTCAATAAAGATTAATTTTATTATTTTTGGTAGAATACTAGAAAATAATACAAATGTATTTCAAAAGGACCAAATTGCATTAATAGAGCATGTAATAGTCGTATTAGCATGCAGTATAAACTAGCAGCTGTTGGTAGTATAGTTATATGATGATGAGACTGAAATTAATACCGTTAGAAACAAAAATGAAAAAAATGAATATTAAGATAGGGAAACTTATTTGGAAAATTTTGATCTTTGTGTATAGGATAATGTCGCATGGCGAAGCAGAGGAGCGCTGCGGCCGCGAGTGGACGAGCGAGCAGAGCGCACTCGGACGCAGAGAACGATTAGTGGCAAGCGGATAAAAAAGAAAAGAAGACATAGGACACAAGAGTTAGATGCGAAATCACACTAAGAGCTGCAATAACAACAACTCATTAGAACATTGTCAGCCACACACGTGTTATTGGCAAAACTATGCTCTTCAATGACAACAAAAACAAAACCAAAAATCAGCAAAATTGTTGTTAACAACTATTTTCTAACATTCGTTTCTATAGCACCATCCTCGGTATTGTACAATTTTTCTTATTTCATATTATACTTTTGATGACTTATTGTGTACACAATGGCACACGCGAATCGAGATATTCGAGCAATAAAGTCATTGGTAAATGCAATGATCACTTGGACGACAACGGAACAGAAATCGACTACGAATAACAGAATATAAAGTGGAAACAGGTCACTGCAGACAACGAAATCTAATGCCCATTCACTTCAAATTACAATTCGCAAGCAAATAATATAAAAGAATAGTAAAGTAGTAAACACGGACCGGACAGTGGAGTATAAATTGCGTGCAAACGTCCTAATATGCCGAAAATTAACAAAATAGTCTTTTTATTACGATATATTCTCGTGGTTGTACTAAATATTCTATGAACGGCGATTTGTACCATTTTCTAACTAGAATGAATACAAGTTATTAAATTTGGAAGTCTATTAAATTATGAAATATATAAACGTGTACGAGGATTATAATAATTCATTTCATCTTTTTTAAACTAGTGATGAAATACAATATTAGAATCTAATCCATACTAAGCCAAGAAGAAAGCTAATTAACTCTCAAGAAGCAAATGTAAATCGGGTAAACACCTTCTAAATAGAGTAAAGAATAGAAAAGTGGCGAAGTTGAATGTTTCATGTAGATGAGATACTATGAGATTAGGAGGGAAGTTTAAATGATGAAGATGCTGTTCAAAAAGTGGAACAGACTAGATACACTCTAGAATTGCAACCTGATGAGCGCAAAGTGGCTGGAACAGCCTCGTGGCCGACGACCAGCGAAATCAACCATATATATCGTCGCGCGCCAGCGGTAGTCGATAACTACACTATAGTGGCATTGGACTTCGTTCATACCACTCAATATTAAAGCTCTTTAGAAATACTAGACAGTACTAATGATAACTTTGCTACTATTCCGGGTGTTGTAATGGACAATGGAAAAAATTTTTAACCGATTAAATAGATCTTATTAACTAACATAGAGTTCATAACGAAAAACGAACTTCCCACACGTGAATTCATTAAGAATAGACTGAGGAAAAAACAATAGAAATTACTGAGGCTGAGTTGTTCAAAATAATTAGGAAAACAAAAATAATAGTGAATTTCCGACAAAGTTATTTGAAGTGGTTGAAAAAGATTATGAAGGCTTCGATATGGTTTTGTGTAAAATTTTGGTTATTGCTGGGTGATAAGTCTCTTTCTACAATGGTGATGTTCAACACTAATACAATTATTCGTTAATGCTTAAAATCTATGACGAACTCACACGTATTTTATAAAATACCTTTCCTAAATACAAAAGAAATTTTGCATAATATCATATTAATGATAAAATAACTTATAGTCATTATAAATTGTATCGATAATGTTGTACTCGAAACTCCACAAAAGAATACGAAGATTAACAGTAGATTACAGAAATTGCGCAATGGAATATGAATTTCTTATGAAAATAAGACCAATTATTAAACACATTTATTAGACCCTTTCAGGAGAATTGTGTAAGAAAGGAAAGAAGGAAGATGGGCCAAATGAGAAAGAAAGAGGAAAGAGAAAACAGGTAACATAAGGAGAAGAAAAAGAACATAAACATTGAACACATTTCGTACCGCCTTAGCTAATAAGATTAAAAGGAGTGGTGTATGAATAGAATCAAGTTTACCGCTCGGAAAGCATGCTGAAAATAGTGAACTATAATCAGAAATGTGGAATGATTATGGGATACCACACTACGAACCACTGACGACTCATTAGTCTTATCGACGTAGTCAGTGAGCATGAGATGGCGCTAATAAAGGCCATCACTGAACAGAAACGACGCGTTGAGACACATGCGGTTATCAGAACAATCGATCGATTCGATTTAGACACAAAATGCCCACAATCTCTTCGGTAGCATTCCAGTAAAATAAGTTCATTCACTAGGTCCCACTACCACGCTAAACTATAATTGCTTTTAGAACACAATAAAATGAGTTAGTAAATAGTTATTTAGATTAAATTATAAAGAAAATATAAGCAGAATGGAAATATTTTGCGAATAGAAATTTGGAACAGACAATTACACTAATTTGTCAAGTTAGTGCAAGCATAGAACGGTGCGCAACATTGAGCAATTGAACAATGGCTTTGTACGTGATAATCGTTCGTTGAAGGCATAATTGATAACTAAAGTGGAAAAGATCAAAACCTTCCAAAGAATGATTATTGAGGCCAACAGATAAAAACAGAACACTGTGACATGTAGGACCAAAAGAAATCTGCTATAAAAAAAAGACGAATGTTCATGAGAGATAAGATTTTCCACCTAAAGGTGATATAATTAACGATGTCTTCATATAATAGATGACTAGGTCATTTTATTCGAAAATCTTGTTTGTAACGGAAATATTCAAGTTATAAAATATTATTTGTAAATTAGCATTTGTGAAACTTACCCATAAAAATCTCAAGGTACTATGAAGTTCCAGATTGACAAATACTAACGCATGCTATAAACAAAGTATCAAATGATCTCTCAGAAGAAAACAAGCGCTTATAAGGTGCAATATTACTTCGAACACATCCATAAAATAAAAAATTATGTAAAAAAGCTGTAAATAAGATATAAACTTTCTATGCATTTTCCTCGAAAAAATGACATACAGGCAAAGATCCTTGCAATATTCGTATAAAATCTTATACTATTAATATATCAATTATTAAGTCAGCAATAGATATCAGGGTGAAAACTGATTCTAACACTACAGAAAACAACGACCCAATGATTGCTTACCAAATATGAATTCACGACTGTCAACAAGTTGGTAACCACAAAAAAATACCACTCAACTCCATGTCCAGTTTAAAAACCTGACCTATAAGAGACTCTTGAAAGGAAAATTTACTACAATAGACCAGACAAGTCTGGAAAGAGACTACAATATTTACATCAGTTACTACCCTTCATGACTATTTGGTGTTGATTACTTGAAAATAATGGAAAAATAAGTCATGTCTTAGTTTAAACGCCCACTGCTAAAGGAATTATTAGCTTCTTCAAGTTTCAAAAGTATAGAAAAACGGATTTTTGAATGAAGCGAAACTTTGGATATAACGATCTACAACCAATTAATGACGTACTTGTATGTGTAGCATTTCAATGCAAACTAGAAAAATTAGAACTGATTCGATCTATACAGAAATAGAGTATCTGATTAACATGCGTGGCATTACCATTCACAAAATGATATCTGATTAGTGATCTAATATATCTGGTTTTATATGCGGAAACAAAATGCTAATAGAAATTCATAATTAATGCCAACAGTTTTAAAGGAACAATAGAAAAGTCATATGCAGGACGATTCAATACATATAAGACATTAAATATCAACCGGCTCCAATGGATCGAAAACTAACCATATGGTAATTAAAATTATCCTAGAACAATTATAATTTATACACTAGCCGACTACTAACCACTAGTAATCACGGACTTATAAGTCATATTTAAATACTTAATGAAAGATCATGAAACAAATTGAAAACACGTTTGGTGAAAACAACAAAATTAACAACAAAAAGGCGCTTGAGCAATACATAAGTGAGATACGGCATGGGTATATTGTGAGATGCATTCTCTCAGGGTAATAACATTGACTGGGTACGTCTTAACGACTTAGACATCTCCCTTTTATTACAGAGAAGCAATTCATGCTTGAGAATAATTTCGATTTATGCAACTATGAAATCTCTGGTAAAATAAACAGGAGAAAATTAACTCTTAAAAAATGGAGTAGGATTCTCATTTAACCCTGTCCCATCAATATTTATGCAGAGCACGCATTTTTAATCACAAACCTGTGCTGTATAAAAAACAATAACAACCTGAAATAAAGACTTCCGACATTTTGACTGAGTAATAATCATCAATAAGTAAACATAAGGAGATTGAATACGTATTCATTGCGGAGCACTATTTGGAGGTCTAGGAGCAACTTGGAGTGATCCTGGTACAACGGTTCGTCGGACCGTTGTATACCTCGGCTGGAATTAATTAAAGAATACGAATAAGAAATAATAAAAAAAGCAAATTGTAAAAATTCACGATTTGTAGATATACTAACCGCAGGCGAACCTTGAGAACTTTGGTAATAAGTAGAAGCAGTAGTAGGATGCCTCTGTACTGGAGCTCCAGACTGAACCTGAACAATAGTCATACGATTTCATATTCTATACTAATATACTGTCTTAAATATATAAATACATAAGGAAATATACAGCTCAATTGAATGTGTACATTCTCAATGTGGAAATTTTTTTTGAATCTTTGTAGTGGTTTAAATGTGTATATTTTTGCCATTTTTAATTATCAACTCTTTAAGCTTTGATATCACATTGTTATTACTTTAAAATTAATTCAAGCCATAAACAGTTAAAGAATTTTAAAAGAAAATAATGGTTTTTACAACCTGAACTCTTGAAGGTTGTTGAGTTATATAGGTTGTCTGCTGCCTCACAACTGGTCTTAATTGTCCTTGTGGAATAATAGTAGAAGGTGGACCTCCAGCGTTTGGTCGAACTTGGGAATTACTCATTGGTAACCGTGGAGATAATTGCATCTGAATCTTCATATAAAAGCAGGAACAATTTATATCAAAATGATTTGTAATACAAAAACTGAATGAACCTGAGGTGCAAGTGTAACGGTTTTCATGACTCTTTGTGGTGTGCTAATAGAAGTTTGGTGAGATACATCAGAAACCACTGATCTAAAAAAGTAGAATAAAACAATAACATATGCGTTAACAAACTTCAAAAATTCAGTATTTAAAAAAAAACTATATTGCTAATATTTAACATGCCTGTATACTGCATCACCAAAACCTCCAAACTGCATCCGATAATCATTAAGATCTTTTAGATTGGATGGACGCTGAGTAAGGACGTAATCGATCAGTACTTTCTAAAAACTAGACCAATAAAATAATGATTTATGAATCTTAAATAAATTACCACTATTAACGATATCACTATGAACAGTGAGGTGAATATTTTAGATTTAATGCTTTAAAGGTAAACAACAATGTAGGATTTGTTAACTCACTGTTGTTAACTTGTTCATCTTATCGGCTGCTGCCCTATCACCTATGTTTTCCCTATCTTGACTGGCTGCTTTGACCCGTTGATGCAAAATAGGAGTTTTAGGTACAACAACAGAACGTATGGTCTAAATAAGTTATGTTTAAATAAAACCAATTATTAACTATAGTAAATATTAAAATTTTAAATGTGACCTCTATTCCTAGCTCATTTAAAGCATATAAAGATCCATACAGTGTAGCCAAAGATGCATTATCATCAGTCCATACACGGGTAAGTACACGTGTAATTCGTGACTGAACATCGAGTACTTGATATTTCCTTTAAAAAAACATTACATTTTTAACATAAGTAAAGAATTGTCTAACGTAATCTGTTATATATATATATCGCATATAACATACCGACACATGCTAGCTAACAATCTACTAGCAAATTCTCGTAAGGCCCAGTGATTATCGGATTCTGGTTGAGCACAAAGTCGTCGACTTAGTACACAAGAGCATATAGCAGGAAGTAGTTCATGCAACTAAACACATTTAATTAAGAGGCTAAATTAATCTAGTGTATAAATCAACAAATTTTACAAACTAATATAAACTGACACATTTGTCAAGTGAAATGTTGTTGTTATTCATCAGACTTTGAACCATTCGCATGAGATATATTAAAATAGCTAGGTTATGTTGGACAATATTACATTTCACACCTGAATATATATATATATATTCATTGAGTTAAAAATAAGAAACGAGAACTTCTAAAACCATGTATTGAAAAAAATAAAATGACATAAAGCATTACCTTCAGAGACTGTAACTGATAGTCGTGCAACGAGCGGTTGTATACCTGCATCCATTTGAAGAGAGTGCAACGCTTCCTAAATAAAAAACATAAATATGTCATAAAAATGCATGAATTTAATAAAATGCTTACTGTTCGCTTCTCGTCATCATTGCCCATTATAGCTTCAGTGACATCTTTGAAAAACACTTGCTGTTCCTGCAAATCCGGATAACAATAATAAATATTAATAATGAATTTAAATATAGAGTAAAACAAGTCACCAATGATAATGTATGAGTTGTCGTTGTTTTTACATTTATTTGCTCAGTTTTTCTCACTCCTTTTAGGGCATTCATTAATCGAGCAGCATCATCCTGATAAAGCCATCTTTTTAAAATTCATGTACAAATAATAAATGATATACATACAAAAACACTAGTTTCCCGTTAAAATTTTTTACTTCCTTATGTTAAATAAATAGTTACTAGAAATAAATAAAAATAAACCTGAGTAACATCAGTATTACTGCAATTTGCCGACGAGGTTGTCTCTATTTCAATAACAGGCACCGGATTTTCAGGAACAGCGGGTTGTTCGCCATCAATTGCCAACCAATGAGCTATAATTTTTGACAGTAATATTCATAAAATTCTAACAAGAAAAATACAAAAATTATCCATACCCCTAAGAGTGGTTTCCAAGGGTATTTTGGGAGGTGGAGCATTGATTATTGCTGCTAACTCAATTTCAGCATCTTCAGCCACATATAAATCACGCCCACATGAACCGACAAGTCGAAAAGGAAGAGGATCACGTGAACAAAACCCAAATTGCGGCTATAATTACGTGTGTAGTATAATGAATTTCTAGAAAAGTATATTGATATGTCATACATACTTGTTTTCGATCCAGCTGTAAAGCACTGTCTATATCTGTTGACGATAAATGAGTCCTTCTTGAATGAAAAGCAAATCGCCCCGCATTTGCGATCACATGTTGCAGCACGTACATTATATTAGAAGAAGCACAAGTCAGAGCTAAAAACACTAGTGGTGAGATAATAATCTTCATTTGAATTTGAAATTTTATTCGGTAATACTATAAAACATTTGAAACTAAAAGTATATTGAACAAACCTGCTGCTGTCATCGAATCAACTCCAACTGATTCCCCAACTGTTCGCACATATTGCACATCAACAATACAAGATTTGGATGTACTTGGTATAGATCCTTAATAAATAAATTTAGTAAAAATTATTCTTTTTAGAACTGGTAATACATTTAAAAAAAAAAAAAGAATTCAACATCTACTACACCATCAATGTGTCCATTGGTCTGTTGTGTAGGGCTGGGGCCATCATTCATTTCAGCCAATCTAGGTACCATCTACACTCCAGAATACAATACTTTTGAACAGAGTAGCTATACGCTTTATATATTGATAGAAATTATTAATCTGCAATAGTAAATATGATTCGGATGTTTGGCGAATAATGTACTTTAGAAATATATAAGAAGAACTAATTTAATAACAATATTTATAATTAAAAAATGGAATATTTTAATACAAAATTCTAATATGGATGTTTCAGAGTTTAACATATTAATGTGCAAAAAACTACTACACTATTTTAATTTTTTTTTTAAACTTATTTTCCAAATTTAAAAACAAAAATAAATGGAAAACTATTACATCCTACTATAATATAATGCCGTTTTCTACGAACTAGACATAGGTGACTTCAGTAATACACTCATTTTAAATTTAAAAAATCAATAGTTATTAATACGACAGGCGAATAATCAAAGAGAATCCATTGAGTAGCGCCGTGATGAGACCATTTTTATCCGGTCAAGGGACTATCTAGAAAATGTATGCTTATCGCGATTTTAATATATAGATTCCCTCCACTTATTCGGAGAAACAAAACAGTATAACAAATTAAGAAAACAAGACACAACCCTAATATAACATTGCACATCGCCTTTCACTGTTTTCTGCCTCCGTCCTTTTTCTGGAGGATTTCACTCAAGCATGATAAAATAAAAGACAAAATAACAAGAATATAGTTATACTAATCACACCAATACAAATAGACTAGTTGCCCACAAACAGGCGCAAGATCATGACTGAATGGTTCTTAACGCTCAGTTCCCATGTGTGACGTATCAGTGAAATACTTGGCATATCTCATGTACTTTACAAACAACAAACGACTTTTACATTTATTAAACATGTAAATTAGATGTTATATTTTTCACGATATATTATGTTGTTAAGTGGTATATATTAATATCATGGAATAAATAATGAATATATCCTATGTACAGTGTCAGGCTAAGTATGATTAATTTAGTTGTGAAAATAAAAGCTAAGAAAATGCTGATTAAAAGGTGATAAGAGCGATAGACAAAATAGCTGTGCAAATTTCAAGCAGACCATGCATAGATCATTCACAGTCATTATTTTTTACTAAACTACCTAGAAATGAGAATCTTAGGAATAACACAATCGAATATAAAATGCAAGTGAAAGAAAAGATGAGCAAATTAATAGAACTATTAATATAATAGAAATCGTATTTGATCCTTCAATAGTACTATTTTTAAATTTAAAAAAAAAACCAGTGAGAGTTGCGTAATATTTAAACCATTAAAATCTGCATTGAGGTATTTGAAGCGACTCTTGTAGATACCCCACCGGACAAACTTTTTCGTACAATCGCTTCATTCTTCTGGAAACAATAGGAAACAAGTGTTTAGTTTCTAAAAATTGGTCGAAAATTCTTACATTTAATTAAAGTTTAGGAACTCACTACAAGTAAAGCATGTAATTTCTGCGTTTCAAGTGATTCTACTGCACTTGCGCTTGTGTGTCTGCTAGGGTGTGTTTCCTCGATAAGCTCTACTAATCGGTTGTGTAATTCAGCCCGCTGAAAAGAAAATGTACTTTGTTATGTATTACTTCATCAGATTGTACTAGACAAATTCAGTAATTATAATCTTTAAACAAAACATACCTCTTTCAAATTAGACAACTCAACAAGAGGGTGCAATGTACCATAGATCATAGGATATGATGATTTCTGATCTTCAAAAGTACGACGAATAGTTCGCAAAGCCCGTTGTTTAGTATCACCAACTCCGTGAACTCTATAAATAACAAAAATTTCATATTTCTTATTATTAAGAAAATAACGGGATAGGGTACAGTATAGCGGTAGTGATTATTGAACTATTGACAACATTTCTTATAAAATAACTGTAATACTTACTTAACTACATATATAAGAGTCTTCCCCGCAAAGTCCCTAAGTGCCCAGTGATTATCTGCTTCAGGTCGAGTGCATAGAATTCGACCTACCATACAACTCAATAGTGAGGGAATAAGTTCATGTAGCTATAAAGAAAACAGATCAGCTTATATATTAAATATATTTTTAAGCCTTCTAATATTCTAAATATGGTATTCCTATAGAAAGTGAAACTTAGTAATTTACAATTCCTTCGAGTTTGACGGATTTGTTGGAGGCTACTGCTCGAATGATACGAACAACATATATCAACATTGATAAACAGCGATGAACAACATTGCATCGTATCTAAAAACCATAATATATTATTGAAATAAATAAATCCTTTATTCTAGGTAATATTTACAAACGTTCCAACTTTGGATATTTAGTTCATTAACAGTTACATTTCGATTCACAACGTATGTTAACATATATCTCCATTTAATAATATTAGCTATTACTAAGTATATGAGTTTATAACATACCGCATAGTGTATCATCCGAGATAATCGAGGAAGAATAGCTTGTATGCCAGTATCAACCTCCAGTGATTGTAATGCATCCTGTCGACGTTTATCGTCTTGTCCAACACAAGCTTCAACTATTTCCTTCATATAAAGTTGCTGTTCCTAAAATTTCATGCATTATTAAATTAAAAAATTCCACAGTTGTCATGTAGTGATGAATAATATCTATAAAATACTTACAACAGAGAGAGACTCAACAATAGGAGCCTTTATAATAATTTGCTCTTTCGTGCTAATACCTCGACACGCTGCTCGAAAAGCAACAGAAGCACCTAGAGCTCCCCCGGCGGTTTCCCTTCTAAAAGTTAAGATTTTTAAATCAAAGAAATATCTATACTTGTTAAAATAAATATAAGTCAGAATTCATGACAGTGAAACAGATCACCTCATAACCACTGAAGCAGCTTTTACTTGTCCATTAAGTGAACTACATCCATCATTAATGATTATTTCTTCTTCTTCTTCTTCTTTTATTGGTCGAATATTCTCCGGTACTAATGCAATTTTACCATCAACTGCTAGCCAGTGTGCTTAACATAAATAAATAAACTATTATCTTAACATTAATATACACAAAAAAACACTGGCTTCTAATTAGATAATTAATAACCTTTTATGTACGGGTATAAAGGGATTTTACTATGATTCTGTTCAGTAAGTGATGAAACATCGATATCATAATCATCCTTGACATATAACTCCTCGCCTGAAGGCATCACCATTTGACGAAAAGACGTTGCACGTCGAGAAATAAACCCCATGGGTAACTAAAACAAATATTTTTCAAAAACTTTAAAATTATTTGAACAAAATTACTGCCGCATGAAAAAAATAGATAATGGCTAACTCATGTAATAGAAACTATATTATTGGAAAATAACATTATCTCTAAATTTAGGAATATGCTGACCGGCACTCGATTATCCTTTAGAGCGGCTTCTATGTCTTCTATCTGAAGTCTATTCCTCAATCCATGCATTTGATATCGACGACCTGACTCTAAAGCCCTGCACAATAATCGCGTAACCTGATCGGCTAAAAACTGAAGAGCTGCGGGAGTCAGATTGACAACACCAACAGAATCGCCAACAATCTGAATTAAAACTCAATAATTGACAGTTCATAAAAATGTAATTTTAATATAAGAATCACTCACTCTTACATATTGAGGTTCAATCCTAGGACGGATATTAGAAGTTGGACCGCTCGTAGACTGCATTACAGCCTGTTCTTTAAGTGACCATATCTGAGAAAAATCATTGCAGAGATAATATACTGGTATGCTGGTGCGTCAATTACTAAACATAACTGATTTGAGAAATATGCTACATGGATGAGAGGGTTTGACACGCCCTAATTTATATGCACGGCGGTGCATCGTACAATTATTTATTTTTATATGTACATTTATGCAAGCCATATAATCATTCTAGAAATCTATAGGGTGTGAAGTTGAGAACAACTTTTAATTTGTTTCTTAATAATATACGATAAAAACCTCAAACTTTTCTTCACATTGGTCTGCTTAGTATATATGAGGGCATTTCTCATGACGTGGGAATAAGCTCGGTGGAAACTTAATTAATCGTTAATTTGTTTAACTTTCGCTTAATGTATGTAGATTTCTGTGCAGGCTTTGTAATTTAGTGGTTAATTATGAAGAAAAAATGTTTTTAGCCCTTCTGACACGATCCAATAATTTTAACAAATACCTTAGTTACAGGTCTAGCAAAACTACTTATAGTCTCACCACATTATTGAACATAAGAATGGTAAGGAAGTGGTTATCATTTATTTAAACATTACCAAGGTTTTCAACATATTGATACATGGTTTTTCTTGTAAAATATAGTATTTGTACCGTTTACCTAGACAAAATAACCACGAACACTGCTTCGAAATTTAAACTCGTAATTAATTAACCACTCAACATTGATGAGAAGTAAAATTACTCGTAATCATCAAATTGTATGGGTTAATGATTGTGTGTAAGCAAATTTATACTCCTGGTAGGCAGCAAAACAAACATGAAGCCTTTAGTAGCATCACATTAGATAACCTTGATTACGTAGGAAAGATTGAATAATCAAATTCAAGTGGCAATTCCTAACCTGCTAAACTTGCTAGTTATACATGTATAATACCCATACCCTACTATGCTAAACAATTATAATCTTGTCTGATTCAGCTTCGTCATAGTATTGATATGATTATACGGTAGTTCCGTAATGTCCACAAAAAAACCGTTTATACCTACCTTTGGAGATTTCTGCAGGAATGTATAAACCTTATTTACTTAGCCTAATTAATACGATTATTCTAATTACTAGCAATGCATAATGAACGATCTATATAGTTATAAATTCCTCAATAGATATTAAGAACAAAGTATTTTACTTGATTACGCCATACCAAAGAAATTGATGGAAAATGGTGATTGAATACTGTTCTAATAGAACCAACAAACACCTAGTTAAGATTTGACACCCCAAAATTTACTGATTGTATAGTTTACATCGCACACTATGGAGAAAGGAAAGGAAATAAGATAAATGAATAAATAACTACACGTGGAATAGTAATGCAAATTATAAGTATTTACCCAAAAGCAACTAATGATTACTTGAATGCTAATAATACAATGGTTATAGTAAAATCACCTATTAAAGTAATAAATATAATTTGAAACAATTCAAAATATAGATAAATACCTTAAAAGCAACAGGAGACAATAAAACGTTTAAAAGGCTATATCAGTGGTAAAATACACATTTATTACTGTTCGCCTTTTAAAAGCTTTTCATAGAGCTGTTCAACTTCTCTCTTCAGAATGGGAATCACAACCTATAATAATGAATTAGTATTCAATAAAATAATTGAAGTATCTCTACTTTAGACCTGACTTGGTTCAAAAGGTGTAAACGTTGTATGATAAACCTCGAAATTTTTAGTTACCAAACACGCTTGCAACCAACCTCCCCATCCTCATCAATGTATGCACCTATCGACTTAGTAACTGTTCCTTGTCCAGAGCGTGTTTCTTTGGAAAATTCAGCTGATAGTGTATATTTGTCATCATAACTGAAAGGATTAGATATTTAATTAACATGAAATCAGCAAATTTCAATCAAAATAATGTTTCCTAGAAACTAACGCTTTTAGCTCTGAATTCCACTTCCATGTTCGTTTTTGTTTTCCATCAGATTCCTGTGCTTGGTAGAAACAATTTTTTTCAACATACCATTGATATAATTGTAAAACGCCCATTAGAATAAAGTATGAGATCGAACACACAGCAAGAACCTGGAAAAAAAATCCAGTTTTCTACATTTATATTCTTTTAAGAAGAGTAAACTAGCTTTATCACACATAAAATAGAAAAACAACAAATCAACCCAAATCTCTCATTATATTGAGGTAAAGTTCTCATTAATCTTATTATAGAAATTACTGCTATATATATATATTTGAAACATTCCTTGAAAGCTGTACTATATAATAATTTTAATAGCAGTCAAGATAAATTCTAGTAAACAAGGTCTATTCCGTTAATGAATGCAAAAACCATATATAATTTTTTAAACTTACGATTTTCGACTGCGGAAATGGATGAAGATAGTCATAAACAATAGCAAAGCCAGAAAAGCACACGGCAGTGAACGAAATAAGCAACCTTCCATCCATATAAGAGTGGTATTCTTTCCATCCAACCTTATCATTGAGGATCTAAAAAATTAATTTTGGTGATATTTTTGAACTGAATCCTACGAAAATATTCATAAATATTCTTAATTTATCTTAATAACTAACCTGTTTTACAGTATCATCTAATGTATTTTTAACCGTTGGGCCATCCCACTTATTAATCTTAATAGGAACTTTACTGCTGGGTGAAGGCATGTTCCTGCATTTAGGTGTTAGAATCTATCAAATTCTACTACTAATAAACAATGATCAAAAGTCGGTTGGCATAAAATATGATGCATTTTCTTACTGTTATTTCAATATTTTTACAGTACGTGAACATAAAAAAAACCTAATAATCAGAAGTATAAACCATAATTATAACGAAATTTGGAAGGCTGCCAAAATAATGCATTATTGGTCTTACAACGATAAACCATCTTATGTCAAATCGTAATAAGTTCTCAGGAATCACGCTGTTTGGCATTATTTTTCATAGCCAGCTGACTAGTGGTGAATCAGCAGGTTTTGTGGAAGATTATCTCAAGGTATTTGTGTTTGACTTTGGTTCTTTGTAACTAGCTTTAATTTTTTTTGCTCATTATCATTTTTATATAAATGTAAATCTAATGAGGTATATTTTAGCAGTCCTCTATCGTTAGTTACATACTTGTGCTTTATAGGAATTTTGTATATTGTTATGTTAGCATATTTAATTTTAAAGGATTTTTTTCAGGAATTCCTATCGAAATGTCTGAAAATAATAAGGTTAATATGGCTCTTGATGATATCATCAAGATGAATAAGAAGAAAACTACCAAAAAGGGTGCAGTTAGAAATGTCAAAGCTGGAAGACAGGTACTTATTGGATTTGTTAAATATGAATATATGTAGGTCATATATAAATTTAAGGTAGCAGGCAGAAAAATTGGGGCTGCGCGAGGTGGTTCCTTGGTAGCTCGACGTAACCCTAGAATAGGGGGTGCTTCTGGCACAATAAATAACGCTGCAACGAAGAAATTTGTCAAGTCACTAGTGAAGGTGTGTTTTGTTATTCTCCAATTTCTTAAAACTAGACTCTAGATTACAGGATTATTTTCAGAAGGCTCTGAAGAGAAACATGGTGCAGCGTGCAGCGATCAGTCGTCCGATGACTGCAGTTACTAGACGTGGAGCAGTACGTTTTTGAGAACACCGCTGTTCATTTTCATCTGGTTGAGGCCGAGTGTCGAGCTGGAACCATTTGAAGCTCGTTGCTGTCGGCAACTTAACAGAAGCGTGCACCCGTTTCATCGTGAAAAAAACGAATCCACAGTGACTTCCTGTTTATTTGCTCAACAGTTTTATGTGCTCTCCAAGTTCCTGTGCACATCCATACCATACTGGTTCGAAAGTCAAACAAGTGCACTTCAAGGGGGTCATATTGGAAGTCTTTCACTGGATGGATCGGTTTAAATTTTTATTATTTTTAATGATGCGTTGGTAGTCTGGATTTTATTTCGAGAAACGGGGTCTATATTTTATGGGTTGGTTCCTATTCAGACATATAAATAGGCATAGATATTAGTGAGGTTTCAGGTTAGTCTCAGTATTATAGGTTCGATCTCGTATAGTAGCTGGTGCTGGTCTTTCGAGAGTTAGTCAACGTTCTCGGGTAATTGGTGGTTTAACACCTCTGCAAAGAGTTCCCTTCCCGGTAAGTACATAGAGCTATTAATTGTATGAAACAAAGGGTATTTCTATTTTTTTTTAGAGAGTTCAACGAGGCCGTGGGTTCAATCAAAACGTCCAGACGCTGTATCAAGATGAGATGTAGGCGAAAGAAATTTGTCTTGATTTATGCATAGTACGTCAATTCATGTTTTTAGCATTGAAAGGCCTGTTCGTGTAATCCGTCAACAGCGTCCTGTAGTAGTCCAGAGAGTTGTGGCTCCTCGGCAACAAAGGGTCATCCAACGAGTTGTGCAGCCCCGTCAACGCGTGATTGTTCAGCAGCCACGTCAAAGAGTTAATACTCAAAGACCTCGACAGCGTGTTATTGTGGTGGAGCGACCAGTTCAGCGTCAACGACTTCAAAAGGTCATTCAGAGATTTCGCCCGCAGGTGTGTTCCTGACGAATATTGGTATTATATAGTTATGCTAATGATAGGACTACTTAGATCGTTGATCGCGTGGAGCGCATTGGAGCACCAAGATTTCAACGTGGACCTCGTTTTAACCAGGGAGAGGTCATTCGCTATGTTGGAGCTCGTCAACAAAAGAATACGAAATTCAGAAATGCCCTTGGAATCGTAGGATCTAGAACTAACCGTTCTCAGCAGGTGAACCATTTGTGCTGATGCAGCCGTATTTAAATGAATTCTTTTAAAAAATTTGTAGCAGGTCGATCGATTTGAGCCAAGCAGTAGCTTCATCCAAGCACCTGGCGTTGTAAAGAGAGGACGTGGATTCAGAAACAACTTTTAATCGATCATTAAATGATACTGTCATAATTGTACATATGATTCGTATGTGTGGTATTTTTCAATTGTTTGATAATAAATGTATTGTTACCACTGAAATTTTGAGCTGATACAGGGGCTAGTATCGTTGTGGGAAAAAACTAGTTTACAATGAGCATGGTTTTTTCACTTTAAATCATACATCAACTGCATCGAGGTTGGCTAGGTGATTACTCTCAGCACCTAGAGCTTCGATCAAGTGATTAGCTGTAGGCGAGTATCCGAGCATATTGCTCAGTAAAAGGGATGATGGTAGCCCTCCTCCGTGGGACTGCATCTGAAATGGACAAGCTAAAACATATTAAGCAGGTAGATGAACTTCTATTACCCTCGCCCATTTCATTCCTTTTTCCCGATTGAAGGGATCGCTTCTAAATTGTGAATCCCATATAAGACATGCAGCGGAACGAGCCACCAAATAGGAGTAGTACTTAGCACCATATTGCACAAGATGATGAAACCTATAATTTTTACATCAAAATGGCATTTAAATTTCATACTTTATACTGCATTATTTACAATATTAAATATAAACTTTCCTATGTTGGAACGCTGAATCTGATTGTCGCTGAAGGTGAGGTAATGCTTTATTTGCTATAGAGTGAAATAATTGAGTTGTTGTTATTCTACCATCACGAAGTAATTGACAAGCATTCGGCCCATGGAGTTCGAGATCAAAAAGGGCATATGACGCCTAAATGGGGAAACTATAATCAAACTAGTATTAGTGGCAACGTTAAGAATAGACGAAGCAACAAACTATGGTTCGTACTCATAAGTTACGTTGATACAAAGTACAATATTTTTAGCTGTAGTTTTTATGATTAATGACATTTTAGTTAATTGTTTAATTCTATATAGCTGGAATTTTAGCGTAATATAAGGAATTATAAGACGAATATCTGTTGTATTATAAACACCTTATAAAGGCTTAATAACGTTTATAAACCAATTAATAAAATAATATAATCAATTTAGCTTATTATAAAAAACCTGTTGCATAATTTCAAGTGATGAAAATGCAAATCGTGAAGATATAAGGCATGCCGCATCCTCTACCGAAATGCAGTCACCGTCCACATTACGTAGTACAGAACGCATAACCTGAATAATATATGACTATGATATTGATGAGAATATCAGCATTATAACAGGGAATTATGAGACATTTGAATTTGTAGTAATAGGGAATCTACTAACTGAAAGATCATTGAAGAAATATTCCATAAGATTTGAGGGTATTTCAGAAAAATCTTGAGGGCATCGTGTACCTGTATAAGATGATAGACTTATAAAAGTCATAAATTAATTTAGAGATATTAATAACACAAAATATTTTAAGCTTATAAACAGATTTATATCACAAAATAACGTAGTAGTACCTGCAACATGTTGGTATCTGGTCCTACCCAGCATGCTATGCATTGCATGACCTAATTCATGGAATAGGTTTTCTGCACTATGAAAACCTAATCGCAAAGACTTCCATTCACTTAGTGGACGGTCCGTTAACGAAAGCGAAAGAACAACAATTGGGGTTTGCCACGAACCATCTTCAAGCTGAAAAAAACAAGGTTGTCGAAATGTTATTTTAAAAAGCATGAACGAAAAGTAGTTAAATATATATGACAAATAGATATTTGAGAAAAGAGTCGTTATATTCTCACTCGATAGCTTCACCTCTTTTGAGCAACGAACAGTATAATGACAGTCTCCAATTGCTTTTGTTGGCCTTTTATCAATATCTATGTATACATTGCCAAGAAAATTATTTGAGGAATCGAAGACACCCTGCATGAGAAAACATTTATATTGATTTACGCAATAGAAAATAAGACGTAACAATCAATTTTTTAGAAATAGATCACAAACAAAAAACTTACAAGTTTAATTACTGTACCCCGCCACAATTCACCAGAAATCGGAATTTGTTCCTCAATTCGAATGTCATAGAGTTTTTGCACTAGATCACCAAATCCTCTAATTAGGTTACCCAGTGTTAGGAATTTATTTAACACATAAGAATGAGAAGTTCCATAAGCGCGTTCCTATAAATTATTACCAAATAATAGGGATTATTGGCTATAAATTAATTTAGAAAAGAAAAGGGCATACTAAAAGAAAACAGGAAATAATAAATAATATTACTTTATAGAGATGGGTGAGAAAGTGCACATCCCATTCGCCAATACTATATTCAGCATTTTGTTCACATTGTCCTTGTACATCCATCAAAATAGCAAGTTCACGTTCTGCTGATGGACGACATGCCTATAGAAAATATAAAGCATTAAAAAAATGGGAAAAAATCAATTCCCAGTGGTGACAAAATATAGTTCCAATGAATTAAACTATTCAACCTCGATGACACCCCATAGAAATTCTTGAGCATTCTCATAGGTGCCTAATAAGGAATTGCCCTGGGCTCGATGAGAAAAAGATTCAAAACCTGTCAGGCGAGCAAGTTTATCTCGACACAATACTAAAGTGCGCAATTCATCTTCCTAAACAATGTTTCTTCGGTATGTAACATATTAACTGTATAGCTAAAAATTATATAATACTATTGAAAATATATAAATGGAAAATAACCGTTTATTCGAATACCTGTGCGTGGTCATGTTTGTAAAATGTTGTGTATACAAATTTTCTCTTCTTCTGCAGACTAGAATGGGAAGACGGTGAACTTATACGTGTGGTATCCAGACCGTACTGCTTCTTTTCCAAACTACAAAAATTTCATATTAGTATTTAAACGCTTTTACTTAACTATGTGTTGAACGGGGTTCGCACATGGGTCTACTTTTACGTAGTTAGAAACGTCCTAAGACCAGTATAACTGCTAAGCAATGCTAGATCAGCTTAGACAATGAAACACAATAAACTTTAGCATAAAAAGATATACTGATAATTATGGTAGAAGATATCACTTTGTAACGTTAGTATATGGCTTACAATGTTTTAAGTAGCATTTTAAGTAAAAATATTACATTGCAATACCATATATTATGTCTAAACACTACTATATATATTAGTCTTGTACATTAATGTTTACTAGAGGATACAGAATAAATAGTAAATTATGATATATATTAATTATAAAGCATGACTAGTAACACTACTTACCGGCTCACTGCTATTTCTTTATCACAAGCCCACTGAAAACGAGCACCCGAATTGAAAATTTCGCCCGATAAACGCACAAACTCTGCTCTCTAAAAATTGCTCCCAAATATTTGAAAACGTCATACAACAGTTATTTAAAATTAGAAATAAACCATGAATGTTATTATTTTTAGTAAGATTTAGCAAGAATATAAATAATTAAGTCAAACTTAACTTGTCATCGGGCAGATGCACACCTGATTGTTCAAAATCATCTAGAAATAAGTCAATTGTCCGCCGATCAACGTCATCGAGCCGTGAACACTCAATCTCTTTTGACATCTTTAGCTTTTCATAGAGTAGTGTGTACGTATTTAAACTTAAAGACAATTCTGTATTATCAATTGCTTCAAAATTATTTAAGCCATAATTTGTTTGATAATATAAATACTTAGTTTATAGTCCAAACTATTTCATTTTCATTTTTTCAATGTATAAAATTTTTCTAAAAAAGGATAAAAACTACACCTCTCCACTAATTCACAGAAGTCACGAGCACTTTCTTCGGCAGCTTCACTATAGGCTGGATCACTATGTAACTGACGAACACACTCAACCTTGAGAAAATTATTAGATTAGTACAAAATGTTGCCACTAACGGTTATCTATCAGTAATTTAAAATCCATAACCCTCAATATATTGTCTACATAAAATTATTTTAAAGAATTTGTAGCATGCACTTACTAAATCTGCAGCACGACATATTTCATTTGATAAATCATCGAATAGTTTAACTATAGTTCTATCTTCTCTTCCATTCTCTATCTGTTTTACAATTGATGAACAAGCAGAACGAACACGTTTATTGAGTTCAGTAAAGTCATAGGGTGACTTAAGCAATTCATTCCCAAATAAGCCCTACAACCATCAAATTTATTACCAAAAAAAAGATGCTCAGTGCAACATCTATTAATGAAAATATTGTAACAATAAATCTGCACTCACTCCGTTGAATTCTTCAACTTTCTCGCTCGATTTTCGAAAGAAACTTCGTGTCAGTGATTTCCCTATACTTCGCAAGGCACATCTAGAAAGATACATCAGGAAGACTTATATTATCTGAAATTTTTAAAAGCAGAAACTTCTTAGTACACCATTCTGCCAACAAATACGCTAGAGGAAGTATATTGTAGTAAGGTTTTTAAAAAACCATATGTAATATATTTATGAATACACTGATGAAATGATATATTTTAAGATAACAGCAATAAGTAAAAATAAGATCTTAAGAAAATCTACATCAGCTTTCTTGAATAACGGTGGTACAGTCCAATATGCGTAATCATATAGTAGGAAAATACAACTACTATCAGGTTATATTACAGACTAAGAAGATGAAGCAATTTTACTTAAAAAACTTGCATATGATACGCAAGAGAAACTATACCCAATAATTTATAAATTACATAGGAAACAAATCAGGAGGGTGAGAACTAGAGGACGAACTAGCAGCAGAAGCAAATAAGTCTTTAAGGCCATGAAGTGTTCGTTCTTTGCTAGTGTGAGATTTCTTAAGTGGAGCAGATGGTACTGGAATAGAGACAGTGGAAGCCATGCTACCAGTCATGCCTGATATTGAGCGGTCCGAAGTTAAAAGATTCACTTTCGTTACTAGCTGTAAATAACGATGTAATAGGAACAATATTATTCATTAAAATAAACTAAAATAAAGTCTATGAAAAGTAAGGATTAAACACGAACTTGACTTAATGATCCGCACATTTCGGTCATTTTGGTAAGAAGCAGTGCAGCATTTGCATCTTTTTCTTGCTGAAACAAAGTAATTTGAGATGTATAGAAATACTAATTACGTAAAAGTGTATTATATCTGAATAACTTGTAAATATTCCAACCGTATCGAAATGGGAATCAAAGGATGATGGTTGTAGAAGAGGAAGTCGCTGACACAGCTTATTTGCTTCTCTGATAATATCGTCATTTCTCGGTAGACGGTCTTCTTTCACAGCAACAAGATAATCATGGATCATCTTAGAAAGAGGACAATTAATATATTGAAAGGTTGAGTAAAATCTTGAATTCGACAACACTATACCTTAATTCTCTCAATTAGCATATTAACAGCTGCGCCATTTGATCGCATTTGTTTTGCCATCTCTGATTCCGTCGACTCACTACCAACTTGCGTCGACAGTCTACATATATAAATGGAATTGTTACAATTAAGATGGAATGCAATCATTTAAATTTCTTAAATTCAGCTTACCTATTTTCTGTGAGATAAAATAATATAAATCAATGACACTTTACAACATATAGCAAATATAAAACTAGCCTGGTAACATGGTCTATACCAATCCTCTCACTTTCTTCTGATATTAAGGTCCAATCCACGGATTTTAATCCAGCGGTAGATGACGCTTCTGCGCCAGCACTTTCTAGTACAACTAGTGGGAGCTATAAAATTTTAAAATGAATACAAAAACTATAAGTGAAAACTTTCAGGACTTTAAGATTATTTAACTATTATAGACTATAAATGGTAAAAGTTTGGCATGGATTCATAATCTGATCGGAATAATCAACTCACTTTGTTACATGAAGCTTCTACATTAGGATCTAATTTGACTAGGACGGGTGACTCAATGAATTGTGTGAATTGGCGATGAATAGTAATATCATCGTCGGCAACTAAACTTTCACCAGTACAGTACCAGCCAATATGTTCCAACTCGGGAAATACTTCCTTATCTGCAATAAAGATGATTGCAAATTACGATAATCCTAACGGTTTAATTAAGTTTAGCTAGGAACTCGATTTTGGCCTCACATTGCGCCTCTCTTTGGCGAAAGAATTCTTCATTAAATCTCACAGATCCGTTCGACTCATCAGTATACATTCGCAACTCGAAGGAATTTATCATCTCCAATTTACGTCCGTTTAACTTTCCAAGAATAGCCCCATATACCTAAAAGTAAATTCAGGTTACCATTAAAAATATAAAATCTTATACATTTAAATCGTCAAATGTTTTCCAAGAAATCTAAGAACCTTTTGTTGTCTCCTATCCTTACTTTGAGCTTTAACTCGTGTCCAGTGTTCTGAAATATTCATAATAACAAGAGGATGAAGGGTTGCATCAATACACCGCACTCCAGTCCCAGTTACAGCGGTACAGGATGTGTTTAATCCAACATCAGCGATCATTGATACATCAGTCATTTTCCAATTCTTTGCTCTTTATATTTAATCTAAATGAAATTTTTTGCTACAGATCTCACATACCAAACATGTTAAAATAATTCACGAGTGATCAATACAACTGACAAATTTTTAAAAAACCAAACGAAACTTATAAAAATTGGATAAAAATATATAGTTGCCTTTAAATATTACTGAATCGTTATCATGAGACTACATTGCGAAAAAAAACAAATAACTTGTATTCATTTAATACAGAATAATTTAGAACCCATAACTATACAAATCCTTAAAAATAAACAAATGATGACAAAATATTGCATCGAAATCGACGTGAAAACGTTGAATAGCAATGTTATGACTAAGTACGTTCACCGGTCCATTTTAAATAACGAGATTACGATACATTTATAAATCTGTGATGCTATCTGATCTTACTACTTGGATAATTTAATATGCCGTTACAAATTATGAGCTGAGATGTAATTTTAGAGATTGGTGAAATATACTAAATTTTTATGTTTTATCGACTAATTTCAAACTTTAATAATAAAGATTTCATCTCGATATTTAAATCTGTTACTCTGTGATTTAAGTATTAGGAGGTGAAGTCAACGAGTTTTTTTGTAATCCTGCAATTTCAAACAAAGAATGCCTTCATATGTATTATACTATGGTATAAAGAACCATAACTTCAAAAGTAAGGTTTAGGATGCAAATATTCACTATTCCAATATAACTGACTCTTGATATATTCTCAATGTATATTTAGGATATATTTGGTTATCTTGCAAGCACATTTATCACTCATTAGCACAATTTCGACTTTGGTATCGTTATGAAGTATAGAAGTAAAGTTATAGTTCTTAATAAACAACAGAAAACCATGGCGTGCTGGACATTTTATCTCCATTATCAAACTGTAGTGATACCTTTTTGGTTGTGTAATCACTCAATACTTCAACTGTTTGTGATATTGATTAAGTCCCCTGTCACTGAGAAAACTAAGCATGTCCAATTTTGGTAAGGTTATTTTATTTTTTACCATTTACAAACGTATAGATAATCTAGGGATACAACCATTTAAGATGGATAAGCTAATGCTTAACCAGTTATTTGATGTAGTCGCTGTATTTGATAATGCGGCAATACCTACTTTCATATATGTTTTTAATATAACTTTTAGTTTTAGTAAGTGCTAATCTTTTACTTTCAGTTAACACTAAATTTGAGGATTCAATATTTTTTATTGGAATTAACCGAGTTGATAAGAGGAACTGTGTAAATAATGTGATAGCAAGCGAACTTTGTGAGGCTTTTAGAGAGTTCAATTCAAATCCTGCTATAAAAATTGGAATACTTTACGGAGAAGGTTGGCATTGTGTTTTATTAAGCTTATATATAATTTATTTAATGTAGAAGGGATAACATAAATAGAGATTTGGGGGAAAAAACGTGCTAAGAAGGACGAAAATCTAAGTAGTTAGAAATCAGGATTTATTTACCAATAATATTAACATTGAGATTTTTTTAGGTGGAAACTTTTGTTCCGGTTATGATCTAAATGAAGTATCTCAGGGCAATTTGTCCATTTTAGATTCAAAATCTATGCATGGGTGTAGATATATGGTAACATATGTTTTAATAATATAATAGCTTTGTGCTTAGCAAAATTCACCGTAAATTTTAATCTGGTTAAAGTAGGGTCCATCCATCATGAAACTGAAAAAACCGCTAATAGCTTCTATAGAAGGCTATGCTGTAGCTGGTGGATTGGAGCTGGCATTAATGGGTTGGTTAATTAGTGAATAAACCGATTTACATTAATTATATTTGGATTTTTAAATATTAAGCATATAGGTAGTGCCTATACATAAACTTAGGATGAAAAGCATAATTATTTTTAAAAATGAAGCATGGAAGTGAAATAAAGACACTCCAGCTGATTTACGTGTTGCTGCTCGTTCGGCTATATTCGGAGTATTTTGCCGTCGTGTTGGAGTTCCTCTTATTGATGGTGGTACCGTTAGATTGCCACGAATTATAGGAATAAGCAGGTATATAGTCAACTAGGGAAATTATCTAATGAAGCCATTTATATATAGGTATGTAGTGTAATAGATGCAATCAATAATTTTTAGAATTTCCGTATTTTTATGCTATAGATATTTATTGTCCCATATCTCTTTATTGTGTTTATCATTTATTTCTTTAGAGCTCTTGATTTGATTCTTACTGGTCGTGCAATTACAGCAAATGAGGCTTATCAATGGGGTTTGGTGAATAGGATTGTTGATGATGGCGAAGGTGGATCAAATTTCGTTTTAATAAAGAGATGTTATAATAAAGAAAGATGAAATTGAGTATTTAATCAAATTTCTATTATCTTCGGTCTCATTTTGTTTATTAATCAGCCCTATCAACTGCCACTTTATTAGCGAAGGAAATAATCTCCCACCCCTACTCATGTATGATAGCTGATCGTAATTCTCTTCTTCATTCATATGATTGCTCTACAAATGAGGCATTCAACTTTGAATTCAATAGTACAACTGTTCTCAACGAGTCTATTAAAGGTGACATTATTTAAAATATAAAATAATGTAACTGTTCAAGGAATGTGCAAAATAGTTGTTTCTGTGGTTACACTATTAAATTTATGTAGGTTATTTTTGAATATAATAATTGTTACTTAGTTATAGTACTTTCTTACAGGGGCCACGAAATTCATCATGGATAAAAATAAGGCGAAATTATAAGATTAGAAAAATGTAGTACGCTTTT
This sequence comes from Heterorhabditis bacteriophora, assembly GCA_964036235.1. NCBI lineage: Eukaryota > Metazoa > Nematoda > Chromadorea > Rhabditida > Heterorhabditidae > Heterorhabditis > Heterorhabditis bacteriophora. Next base: position 9,086,171 of record OZ038425.1, on the reverse strand, counting down.
TGTGTTAAATAGTAAACATCTATAAATACAGTGCGTTTCAAAATGATAGCAGACTTTGTTTTTTTCCCTTTTTCTATTCTTCGTCGTCAGATTGATCCAATTTTTTAGAGATGAAGTGTAAGAGCCTTGAGAATCTCCAGTTTAAATTTCATCGTTTTTCATAAAAATTAACAACTTTTATGCTAATTTTTCTCAAAACTACTACTTTTCATCGTTTCAAAATGGGCACATTTTATTATAATATGTGTTTATGACAAAGAACAACAACAATCAATGTACGTATAAAGTAGCTAATAATCAGTACAACTACCACTTCTATTAATAACCTGAGAAATTCGTTCAGGCATACTGTTAACTAAGTTTTTAGTGGCACTTTTGTCTACTTCGCTCCTCGCTTTGCTAATGACACTGGAGATCTGAGAAGGTCTCAAACTGACGGTTATCGACACGAATCCGACAGGCAAGAATTGTCCGAAGATTCTCCATTGGATTTAAGTCCGGAAAGCACGAGGGCCAGTCCATATTGGCCACATAATTGTCCTCTAACCAGATCTTGGTGCTTCGAGTGGTGTGGATTGTGGCATTATCTTTTTGGAAAGTGGAGCCAATACCTGGGAATCGTTAGAGATACGGGACTAGACCATGTTTTTAGACGTCCTGGTAGTCCACGTTGTTCATTTTCGTCAAGACAAACGCCAAGTCGACTAGTCCCATAGCACTGAACGCGTCCCAAACCATAATACTTCCTCCAACGACATCTCGGGCTGAAAAGTGTCGGGGTTCCTTACGTAAATCTCTCCAATCGGAGTGACAAGTATCAGGACCATTTAGGTTAAACTTCTTCTCATCACTGAAGGTCACCTAAATTTGAAATAATGAGTTTATAGGCTTATTGTTGAAGACTTGTGAAGATTGGACTTTTCCCCAGTCACATTTATCTGGCATTCGACACATCATACTTTTTGAAGCATCAATGCCACAAGTCCTACGGATTCCAACGATGCTGATCGTGCATTCGACGCAGTTCACGAAATTATCCTTTTTCACGACCATTCAACTTGCTAGGTCGTCCACTACTCTGCTTTGTACCATATTCTTCTTGGTGACTCAGGAAATTCATAATAGCCTTTCTGGAGCGCCTGACGACATCTGCAATCTGCTTCACCGTGTAACCGGCAGTTGACAGTGCCTTAATTTGATATCTTTCGTGTAGACTCAATGTAGAAGCACGACCCATTGTTATGATGGTTCAGGATTAGTCAATTTGCGTTTTTTTCGTTAAATAACGCCAAAATATGTAAAGTGTGCTATCATTTTGAAACGATGAAAAGTGGGTGGTTTCGAGAAAAATTAGCATAAAAGTAGTAATTCTTTATGAAAAACTACGGAATTTAAACTAGAGATTTCCAAGGCTCTTACACCTAACCTCTAAAAAAATTGGATCAATCTGACGACGGAGAACAGAAAAAATGCAAAAAATCAAAGTGTGCTATCATTCTGAAACGCACTGTATTATCATCTCGAAAATAGGAAAATTAGAACTAAATCGTATATTTTTAAATGTTTCTTATTGCCATCGGAATTGTTTGTTATTTTAATATTAAGTGTTGAACATGTTAAGAGTGATTTAATAATTTGTTGTTATTAATGATTGAATACAATATAACTAAATGAATTCACTATTATATATTTTTTTTAAATTTGAGATCAGTGAAAACATATATATAACTACTTATCACATGATATATTTCACTCAGATTTTTTACTTAAATTCAATCCTATTATGTAGATGATTGGATCAATTCGTTAAAGAGATTGGATTGTGAATATAAGTAGAATTCGTTTTCCAGAGTTCATAATGACCAAACAAATATTTTTACAAATATATAGAGTAATTTTAAAAAGGATGCAGATAGTATACGAAGAAAAAAGTGTAAAGCTTAGCGCTCAGCATTCTGTAGCTCATATTCACTAACATAGTTACCGTCTTCTTCTTCAGGAAATGTCCTTTTTCTAGCTACAACGTAGCAGATTAGGACGAAAATTACAGCTAAAGCCTGCATAATGGCACTTGTTAAGTGGAATTCAAATCGAAACTTTGAATTGTCGTAAATCACGCAATTGCCACGATCTGAAATTTAGATAAATATGAATCTAATTAATTGTTGGACTTTGAAATATATTACGCTATATCTCTAGAATAATATTGCTTAAGAAACAGTGAAAGGATATAGATTTTGCTAATACCGTTAGAACAGCGATTATGCCACAGTATGCAAGCGGAGTCAATTATCCATCCAAAAATCATAGGGGCGGGAATAAAGCCTGTAATTATATTTATATTTGTTTCAATTATAAACATTTTGTGTTAACATGTTGCTTAACAACAATTAATATGACTTCGTTATAGTTAGTTGCTCAATTTACTGTTTTCTGGACAATTTCTGTTCTATACTATTAATTATATATAATTATTTTATAGGCTTTGAATCAAGAGAATAATTCAGCCAAAAAGTGAATTTTTATATGGGGAAAATGTACTTCACAATGTATTTGAAACCGTTTTCGCTTTTGACAGCTTCATAAATATTAGTTTGTTTATATTCAACATTACTTGACTTACCAAATATATTAGTTATGAAAGATGCCAAACTAAGTGCTATAACCTTCTGGTCATCATATACAGATCTGTAAAAGCATCGTTGCATAGTTGGGTAAGTAATTAATTCGGCTAAGTCAAACTAACCTGAGAACGATCATCATAGTTACCATGAAAAACAAGTTTCCCATAAAAAGACCTATGAATATGATGACCATGTAACCAAACACTTGATTGCATAGACCGTGAAGGAGTCCCTTCTCTACAGTACCTGCCATGGCACACTCGCAGTTTGACCACTGAATATTATAAAGGCATTAATATCTGAGCAGTTTATTCTCAAACATCACTAAATTTTTAACACTTGAACTAAAAATAATTGGATATTGGAAATTTAAGAAATATTGAACATCTGGTTCTTCGTTTTCTAATCGCATTATAGATGTACATATATAGGTCAAATACTATTTCTCAAATATCAGATTTCTAGATAATAGTGTTGATTAAACAAGAGAAATATAAGTCTAATATATACATATAACGATCTACAGATTTTATTTTTAAATTTATAATGAATATTTGTTAATAGTTATCAAAGTTTGAAAATTCATGTTTATAGTATTTTTTTATAATGTTTTATGATATTAGTTTATTAAGCTAAACAGTGTTTCAATAATAGAGTGGACTGTTAAAGAGCTAAAATTAATCTATTGTGGTTTTATAACTAGCATTATTTTAGCAAGCATTAGTGTGTGTTAAACTCACAACATCTCTGAATATATCATATGTTGAACATCCTGCATGGCATGGTGAAAAAAAATTTTGTCCATCAAAATTAACTGGATCAAAACGGAAGACTGATTTGCATCGACAGTCAGCACTACAGGATGATCCCGTTTCATAGACATCAAAAAAATGCCAACTGTAAGTGGTAAATAATCTATTTCCCTAGTTTTATCATATTTACTAATATATTTATGTATTTGCTAAATTTTAAAACATACTTCTGTGAATTGTCTATGAAATTAAGTCCTTCTATCCTCGGTTGCTGACATCCAATAAACATTCCCAATATATACGTGATCTAAAATAATATTCAGCAAAAAAAATGTATAATTCACCCTCAGTTATGAAAATTTAAATACAAAATCACTTTCCTACTGAATTCTATGAAAATAAAATACATACCACTATGACTATCCACGATCCTAGGAGGCAAAGTATGGCTTTTCTTGGACTAATGTCCCATCGGGTGAGAACCCACCCACCTAATGCGGTTGAAGCTGCTATTGATCCAATTGATATCAGTCCTTAATAAACAATACCTTCGTAGATGCTATTTGTAAGCTTTGGCATTTGTTTCTCTGCCAGTGTTGAACTCACCAGCATATAGATCGGCCATGCTGGCACTCCTTCCAAATTGTGTCTCGATATACTTTGGAAGGTATGTTTGGTACCCCCCAATAAGATATGAACCGAACATCCAAGCAATGACGATAGTCACAAATACCGGATTTCGAATCAGGTCAAAGAGCACAAATGGGAACTCTGCTTTGATAAAGTTATACATTATGGTAATATGTTGTAATTTAGGTCCTTTTTGGTTAACTTTAGTATAAAATAAAGAAATTAATTAAAGAGTAAATCCTTAATATTACTTTAATAATTAAAATTAGTTGTTGAAATAGCAACAGTTTTTTTTTACGAAACTCACCTATTAGCGACTTTTTGAACTTTTGCCATCCGCTAAGATGTTCGTCGAGCTGAGTTGACGGGAGATTAGGTTTATTAAGTGGATGTTGTTCAGCGGTAGATCCAGGATATCTTAATAATTTTTGATATATTTTCGATAACTTACATTTTTTAAACATTCACTTGATTATTCTAGAAAATCATGTGCTTACCTATAACTTTTAGGGAAGAAGAAAAATGGGATTGAACATAATAGATACAGTACCCCACAAATAAGAAATCCAAGCCACCACGCGCCTATCCAGTGATCATCAGTGATATTTACATGAAGAGGTGCTGTAAAGAAATATATTTTTGCCAAATGTATATTCTAACCTGCAATAAAGTAGAAAAAATTAAGTAAGAATGGTGTACGAGTTCCCAGAGTGGTATAGACACGAGTGAGTATCGCGGACAGAGCGAAGCCCAAAGCCGGGCCGAATGCGTACATGCTGGTTAGAAGTCCTGAAACATAAATCAAACATATGAGCAGCTGCCTAAGAGTGTCTTTCATGAGTTTAATTGCACTTAACTTACAATAAAATGTGCTAGTTATTATTAAATACAGTTATTCATTAGATTTTTATGTACCAATCAACAAAGAATCCTAGGATTCATAGGAAATATAGAGCTTACCAAGTAAAAAGGGCGACTCTCTTTTTTCATGAACATTGCTATCAATATAGACATAAGCAATAGTGTTGAACGGAGCCGCAAATACCCCAGCCAAAACTTGTCCCAAAGAGAGGATCACGTACGCAACCTAAACAAATAATTATTGACACGCTTAATTTTGAAGTAAAATTAATGAAAATTATCTATCCTAAGTATTTAATAATATTTTTCAAGTAAATCCACGAAATTCTATGTGACTTTGTATCCATCAGTTGACAAGATTTTATTATCTACATTACATTTTTAACCTATAGATGGACATTTCCAAAATTACTTGTGTGGGTAAATTAGAATGAAATCTAAGTTAACTGAGTAGTCACTGACAATAAAATATAAACACAATAAAGAACTAAATTAAGGAGTGGTTTTGGGCTTTTTAACTAACCGTATGCTCTTCATGCTCTCTCTTACAGTTCTCTAAGCCTGATGTGTCACGATATATATCACACTTCATCTCTATTTCATATATTTCCTAAAAATTAATTAGGAATAGAGTAACTCGTTTTACTAGTAATAATTTTTAGTCTGAGACATTTTAAGCAGAACCACAAGATATAAACTGATAGTTAACATTTATAAAGAACTAAAATAAAACTTAACTCAGTATAAAACATCATATGGTTGCATTTTTAACCAAATTTTCGTTTTCAATCGTTAACTGACTTGAAATGACAACAATTTTAAGACAACGTTATTTTAACATTTAAAGAAATCAGTCATTAGTAACATGTTTTCATTTAATACCAAAGGTTAAAGTGGGAAAACAAACAGTAACTAATTAAACCGTAAAAGAACACACTCTATTTTTGTAAAGCATTTCTGAATCATGAGACACTGTTCCGAATAGAATAACTGGCATAGCTAAGAGGAACATACATATGGCACTGAGCACTACTCCTAAATTTGATGTATGAATCTATTAAATTCATGTTCAAACATAATCAGAAAAAACATAATTTAGTTAAAGAAATGTTTACTTTAAGATTAAATTTAGCTCACCTATTCCAGTGATTCTCGGTAGATGACTTTTTGATCCAAAGTATCCTATTAACAATATTGCTGCTGTATGTCCAATATCATATAGAGAGAGCAAAAATCCTGATTTTTCACTTGAAATACCGAATCTCCGTTCAAGGGTTGTTAGAATGCCAACCACATAACCTAAATATGTACCCTGAAAATACTATTTAAAAGTTCAATTATGACAAGTGGATATAATACTTACTGTTGAACAGTGCCAATGTTTAGTAGTACTAAACTTAAGCAAATCCTCAGAAAGTTTTAGTCTTTAAAAATTCTCAAATCCATTCGTTATCAGTTCATAATTTAATGATTCTTATCATCAAAACTTCCGTTTGAGGTTTACTATTCTTATATTACAACCGAAGCATTGCAAAATGAATCCACTAAGATTTGAGTTCTTTTTTCTTATAAATAAACTCATTGTATATTTATTTTAGGGTGACATAAATCATGACATTGCATGTTTGTAGGGCTAGTACCATGAATCATGCAATTGTTGCTAGGGCACTACTGTGTATAAACAATGTTTTACCTGCAGCCATCCTCATACTTTGATGATGGTCACATTTTTTTTAGCGTAAATACGCGTAAACTTCCAAACAATGTCATTTCATATATGGAAAAGAATAAATGAACTGGTCACAATGTTTAATCACTTGATAGTGATCAAGAATGAGAACAATCGATAAAATTTAACGAAATCATGGAACGAAAAACTGTAAGAAAAATCCATAATATTAGTTGTGTAGACGATTCTCTAATAAATCTTTATTGCGAAACATTGTTATATGGGAGAAATTGAATTGAATGATGTCATATACATTTCTCCCTGTGGGCTTTTGGAATAATTCTGTTAAACCCTAATTTTGCTTGTATTTTGCATAGCATTATGTCAAACCTGTATAGCGATCACAGCTATCATGATTATGACGAAGTGGTTAATAGTTAGTTTCGGTGGCTTTCTCTCTGGTAAGCGGATTGATGATTCCATTGTGTTGTTACCTAAACAACCGTTTCACTGATGAATTTGACTTTTAAAAAAACTCTACTTCTAGATTACAATTACAATTATGGTAAAAAGCATAATACGTAGATCCAATTATTCAAACAAAGTTAGAAAGAGTGGTCATAACTAGAACGCATTTGTACATTGTTAAAGCTAGAGAATAGATTCTGTGAGTAGATTTTTAAAAATTATGAATTAATATACTTCTTATTTGGTGAAATGACATGCATGGAGACTGTTTTTGATGTATTTTTTGGAAAAAAAACAAACAATTTGCATTTTAATGTAAATGCATAGGTAAAGGAGGATATATAAATCTTCTATAGGTTGTATATTTATTTAAAAGAGACCAAGTTCTGAACTGACGTTGACTTTACAGTGAACTCTTCCATTTTGTTTATTTTCTATGAAAATCATACATATTGAAGTTAAGAATAAAAAAATACACTAATTTTCGTTAACAGAATGTAAAGAACAAAGAAATTATATGAAGATCTAGGATTTATGGTGTTAAACAATATTGCAGAAAAGTTCGAAACGAACTGTTATATGCGTGAGTCACCAAGTGATTGAACAACAATGGCAATCGATCTCCTTGACTAGATAAGACCACAAACATACAGGGCAAATAAATGTTTGAGAAAACCGTGAAACCAGTGAGGATTAGTTTCATTTAATATGTTGAGCGAAAAATTAGCATAAGTTCATATTTGATGTAAATGTTGATGTCATTTGTAAAGTTTCAACCTATAAAAGTCTTTATAAGTATCTAAAGTCTAGAAGAAAAGTCGTCGAATAGAGTGCTGCCAAAGTCGACCAGTCGCCTTGAGAGTAATGACTCAGCTCAAGGCCAGTGTCAGACAACCATCGGACATTTGAGTAAGTGACCGGTAAGTACTTCAAAAGGTTTAACATCTATTAAAGTTTGTGTATTTAATCTGTATAAGGTAGACAACTACTTTAAAACTACTCATGTTATATGTAGGATTCCTTATTTCTCTAGAATTTCATGAATTTATTAGTCGATCCTAACGTGTGGAAATTTTTCATATTTATTCGTTACATGCTACTTAATAGTTTCTTTTAATTTAGATTTAGAAAAGCTGTAAATAATATTAAAAGGCCTATTTTTAAAAAAGAAATGATGTTGTTTTCGGCATAAAGAATCTTTTACTCAAGCGTGCCTATTGTTCTGGAGAATATTTACCTTTGACGCAACCTATACTTTGGCGGATTAATAGTCATCGGAAATTGAATAATGGAGCAACTATTTGAAATTTTTCATTAAATTAACTTTCCTATTAAATTAGCAAAGTTAGAATTAAAAGAACATATTAAGTGCAGAAAGAATTAAGCCTTTCCAAACAGTTGTAGGAATTTTTACAAAAGTAGTTTTAATTTCTGTGTTTTTCGAAGTATACCAGGAATGTTTAAAGTATGCTTATTAGTATGGCATTGGTCAACATTATAATAAAAGTTAACACAAGCAAATAAAGTGCTTCTCGTTTGCTTCTCTGAGCCGATTAATATCTCTATTAAATGAGCTTATAGTGGTCGGTTTCGGTGAATGCAGAATTACAAACATTTAGTTAAAATACATTAAAGCAGTAAAACATTTCTGCATCTTATTGATTTCAGACCAATATCTTGACTAGAATTCGTTATTTAGAATTCAAATTATAGAGGTGGTCTTGAGCTCTATTACCAAAAGAAATAACACTATTGTCATTTCGAAATCTCAGTCAGCTCGATACCATATGATGTATTTAAGTGAATTTTATCTGATAGATCATATTGTTAAAATAGCAGGAATTTCTTTTTAAATATCGATCACAGATTTCCAACTGTGTATTGAAATAACTAAACATTTCATTAATACAAGAGAAATCGAAAATTTATATTGTTTAGGTCTATTTTAAACTATTTTTATCGCTATAAACGATTTTTAGATTATTTTTTCTCCTCTTTTTTATTTTCTAAATAAAGTTCTACATTTCTTCATCTGTTTTCTTAACGCCCCGTCTTCCAAGGCGAGGTCTGTCTGATGTTTACTGCTAATAGCCCATTACTAGGAATCAGTCACTCATTTCACTCCCACTGCAATCATCTCTATCAAAATGAGCAAGTATTACACAACTACTGTAAATTTTATTTTCAAAAGAACATTAGAGAGAAGTAGTACAGAGTAATCTAATTATATAATTCATATATTTTATATATGACATATTATTTCCAGGATTTTTGTTGCATATGGTCTTCTTCCAACGCCAGTGAATTCCGTTTACATAAGTGCAATATTGTGAGGCTTATGAATATTCAAAAACAGGTGTAACAATTCTTTTCTAACAATATAATCTTATTGTGCCGTCTCATAATTTTCCAGTCAGAACCTACTTCAACCAACTTATGACCTTAAAACCAAAGTGGTGCAGAATAGAACACTAAACTGGATAAAATACAAAATTGTACAAATATTAGATACAATAGTATATATTAAAGTGTACGTTGAACCAATCTTTCCTTTTTACCATTTTTACAACATATAATAAGCATATAATTAGCTATAACGTAATAAATTTATCTTAAAATGTTTTGAACGAGATCAAATGAGTTAAAATTAGTAAAATTAAGGAGGTCTTATTATCATAACGGGGAAAATAGAATTTTCATGCAAATAAATTCATCCACACCCAAAAATTCATAAACGAAAAGATAAAACAAAACAAAAACAGTATTTGCAAGTAGAATGGGAACCGATAATAATCACATGATATCATAATCATATACCATAATCAATAAGAATTAACTTACAAATCATAAGATGCTCACTATTTTGTTCTCCCCGTTTGTCGCACTGAAAAACAATTGAACATTATTATATATATATGCATGTGAAATGAGGTATAAGACAAGAAATAGCCGTTACGCATTTTTGAGAGAGGAGTTTAGTATATTTCACTAGCATCTTCATCTTACGAAAGTTCTGTCACCAACTGGAAACTAAGTCATTTTTAAGCCTGATTATCAAAAACCTTCATGAACATACTATTTTTTTCTGTACTTTTGGCACATAGTTCAGTGCTGTTCATCCTCTATTTCATTACTTACTTTCATTATTGCAAGAGATATAAATAAATATTCGAATGATTCGCAGAACCAGTAATACCCAATTCACAAATTACTAATTTTGATTGAATTCTCACATAGAATATTTCTTTACAAAATTATAAGCATAAATAAAATTTCATTTAAAAAATGAATATTTACACAGTTTGTCAAAAAGTACTCCACTCACACAAGAGGTCCTCTCCGACAAGCATTAGTAGATAATTTTACTGTGGGACTGTCTCCAGTGCTAAGGGGTGAAGTCGTCCTATGACAACCGATGAGACCAAGAAAAGCTTCACGGTATTCGGACGAACACAAGGCGTACAGATAGAAATTGTACAGGTAGCTGAAATGGTTTACGAAACTTGTATTGTTTACCATCTATTTAAATAAATATAGTTCAAAGTTCTACTAACGTTTTTTCACATAACTAGTTCAATATATTCGGAAGGAACTACTTTTAAACTTCTATACCCTTCAAGAAATGTATGAATTTTAGTAGTGTTTAATGCATATCTATTTACAGTATTTAAATTACGCCCTTTAATAGAAAAGTACGGTGTATAGCATTTTTGATGACTGCTTGCAGGTGTTACAATCGGATTTTTTTTTCCATTATTTCATTGCAAATGTTATAAATGACTAAGACAAGTAGACTTAAGTACTTCCCATATTTAAAGATTAACAATTCTTAAATTTACCTTTTAATATCAGTTACTATTTAAATTAGTACAAACTCTTGGCTCATAGTCTATAGTCGTGTTTGCTTTTATCATCCAGTGTCAAAGCTGCTTTTTAAGATGATTAGGTGACGAGAGCAACTTTTTCTGTATAATTCATAAATTCTGAGGACTTTGTTAATCTATATGAACGTACTTAGAATAGAGTACATTTTTTGGAATAGAAAATATTATTGGTATATTGGCTTCGAAAAATCTAATGAGTAAAATTGACGTAAATAGTGGTTAATTAAATTGTTTTGGAGGTGAATTAATGTTTTACTTTTTGAAAAATTAGATAGATAATTGGCGTGAAAGGAATAATTGTATATAAACTCATAACTTTCTGATGAACGATGAAACTGGTCAAAGGATGTTTAATGACGTTGAAGCGGATGGTGACCTTATTCTAATTGGATCTAAGCACTTCATATTTAATTTCTACCTTATGTAAATTGTAATACAATATCAAGCATATTATTTATTTTTCTACTGCTCTATTTGTTCAATTCGAATTTACATTAATTAATTACCTGGTGACCTGCAGTAAATTACTGACAGCGCGAAATGTTTGCCAGAAGAGTGACTCCTCATTGAGACTTCTGATGAAAAGTGACAGAAACGAAGCAGGCAGGTTACAAATTACGAAGGTAGTAGAAGTTATTAGTAACAAAGCTGAGATGCGAGAACGATCATCCCGCACCGACCTTCCCCCTCGAGATTTTAATGAACGCCTATGTTGGATTACTTATGAATACATTTAAGTTACATTCTTCTTAATTTTAAAATTACATATTTATAGTAAATTAAGATAATCGAGATATAGATCTGAGCTAAAGAAAAAAAGACAACTCACCGTAGTTGTTTTTTTTCTAGCCGTTGAAGACTTCTTATCATTGCAGCATTTAGTAGCACTAAAATGCACACAGGACCCCACCGTGAAACTAACTATAACAAAAGTATTGCATTTAAAATAGATATTTTAAAATCTATTGATATGTAATGAAATTAGATGAAACAAAGGGCAATATAAATAAGGAATTGAGGAGAAGAAAAATCACTCCCCATTCCCCATTTCTTAGAAAAATACTTTAAACGTTACCAATATAATTAAGATATGTCAATGTATAAGTTTATTTCTTACCTCCCTAAAAAACAAATATATTTCAAATAGTAATTGTCCTTCCACATTATCGTTACGCTTAATTTCCCATCCGACTCTGGAAAGTAATCATTCTTAAGCTAACTTAATGTGCTAATCATATATGTATATATATAACATTTGTATATTGTTAATAGAAACTGAGATCCAAGGCCCCTACTACACTTTCCTCTTTATATGCATTCTTCCTTCTTAAGACTTTTCTTTCTAATTTTATAGAAATTATTGTTGCTTCAATAGCACTAGAGTGTTGGATTAAACATTTAATGAATTTTTTATATTTAAGCTTCTCGGCTAAAAAAGAATCAGCACCGGATTCTGAACTAGTTTTACAAGCCCAAAAATATTCCACAAAGTGGCAAGATATGGATGCTTATCATTTAGCATGACTGTGAACGATCTCTCTAGGAAATATCCCAACTTTCCATTGATTTGTGAGTTCAAATAAATATTACATTTTATTCTACTTTAGGCTAGAACGAAGTGAAACAAAACCCTAAAATAAGCAAACTAGAGCATGCGACGCTTAATAGGTCATAAATTGCAGAAGAGAGTAATAGTAATATTAGGAATACTTGTAGCGTTGACCTTTATTTCCAATGTAGGATATTTTTCTCACGGAAATAATTAAATAAAGGCATTCGTGATCCAAATTCACTAGGCCTATTAAATGCTTTACTTCAGAGAAGCGTCATTTTATAGCACTGGAAAATTTTACTGGAAATATGATTCTCAGATTAGTTATTGTGTCAGGTTTCTGTTCTCCATAAAAGCAACGTATAAAAGATGCGAAACAGGAAAACAAGATAATGCAAATTTTTTCCTTATGCTAAAAAAATAACATGTGGTAAATAGAACGTAATACACAATAAATAATAAAGTAATAATGATATTTCGTCATTTAAATAAATACATGTATAGATTCTTAGTTGTACAAAAATAACATAAACTGTACTACCTTGTTGATTAGAAATTAAATTGTAGTGAAAGTGGTTTAGAATTTTGCATTTATTCTTAAAATTTAGTAGCACTATATCGAGAATAATATCTAGTCATATAATACAATAATTTACTTTTAAAATATAATTGTATATTTTACAATGTTAATTTCGATTGGTTACACGGAAGGATTTTTAGACTTACTTCAACCCAGCTATGAGTACAAATCGGAGATATTAAATAAATAGATATGTATCTAAATATTGAACATATGCAGGAAGTCCGTGCTTTGTCATCGCCCCGAGTTCTGGGTGTTTATTAGTACAAGCAGATGTAAACTACTGTATTTCATGAATAATAGTAATAGCTAAGACACTGCACTGATAACAGTTTTCCGCATAGTCATTCTTATTTACGCAACAAATCACACTCGTCCTGAGGAGGCCGTGACTCAGTCGCAAGTGCTACCGTACACCTTTGAACTGGACATTTGACACCAAAGGCGCAAACTTCGCGGCTTGCCAAATGCTACTCCAGCACTAATTTGTTTACTGGTCTTCTAATTATGTCTAGAATGTGCGGACAACTGTTATTTAAATGACAACTTTAAACTCAGTAGCCAATTGGATCACTTTAGAGTCCATGCCGCATGACGCCAAGTTGTAACAAAATATCTCAACAGCTGTTTAGCTATAACAACTCACTCTCTCTCCTTCGGTGCTATCTTTTTCTGCCAAATAGATGGCACATAAACGAGGAATGCTATGAGGTAGAGCATCATAATTACGAAATATGTCTTCTTCTTTGATTCCGAAGAGTTAAAAAACTTTATTGGATGACAGACGGAGAGGTATCTGTCTACTGTCATCGCCACTATACACAGGGCACTAAAAATAAATTGTAACTATAATATTACAGGTAATCTTCGGCATAATTCCTACTATCATCTTTTGTGTGGTAGGGAAAAATTTTTATAAGTAGAAGTTATATAAACAAAAATTCGACTATTATTTGGCTTTCCATAGTTACAAGCAGACATATATTTTCTACGATCCACTGATTTGGAGTGATGAAGGAGGTGAAAAGGTGTAGAATTGATGAGCACTCACCTGCTCGCTATGAGAGCATTGATGATAGGCAGTTCCAGATGTGCATGGTAGAGCATTCCTATTTTCCACGTCGAATCGTTGAGATTTGCGTGTCTGAGAAGAAATGGTATGAACGAAATAATGGAGAGAATATCTGCGATAGCTGACGCCTTCAGGTAAAGGAATCCCCCTGAAGGCAACTGGAGTAGGGTACACACGTTGAGACACTGGTTCACCATCCCTATAACATCGGATAGTTCTAACAATTTCAGTTCCCAATTACATTCCATCTTGCTATCTATGTTTTTATAGCATTCTTACTGTCTAATGTTTCTAAATATGTATCTTATTTGAGACTAACGAAATTTATGACCAACGCTAGTATTTTTTTATAACTCACTATATTTTTCATTAACTTTCATAAATATCATATTAGCGGTATGTTGATCTTTAGTATCTAGTGATAGAGTAAAAATTATTATTATTATTACTTTTTTTTTGGATTTGCATTTAAGCTGGGTTATTTTTTGCAACTTTGTCGAATTCTCATTTTTTATAATATTGTCCCACTCATTCTTACCAATGGTGAGGACAATCGGCATGACTATCACGTGAGCAACATATTCCACTTCTGCCATAGACGATGCACTCTCGTATGACCCGTATTCAGAGATCGCAAACGCTGATGAGTTCCTAAATGAGCAAAATTTACAGAAACAGTCTATCGTAATTAGTCTTGTCTTAAACACAATAATATTCTAGACTATCAGATCTAAATGTCTTTTAAGAGAATTTAATGATAGATCAACCTAACAACAGATAAAATCATACGCTTTTTAGAAAGGTCGGAAAGTGTTCAAGTAAATCTCTCAGCTCACCAGTAAAATTCTTTTTATTCAAGAGTATCATAATAAGCGTGTGAATCAAGGGACGTTATAGTCTCTTTCGAAATGAACTGTGATTTCATTTCAGAGAATAGACTCACCTATTATATAACAGACTTCTTCACTATTATAAAATATATTAGAGTGCCAAAAAACAAGAAGATGGAAAAACTGTGCAAAATAATGATCACTAAATGCCATCAGTGGCCAAAAAAACAATAGTTTTTAAGAAACAAAGTAACTAATCTAACGACTTCGTTTAAAGAGTGTGCAAATAGAGAGCAGCGCTAAGCTGAACGGGGCTCAATGACTTTTGCACCTCAATGATCCTTTGCTCACACAGTTCAGCTATCTATGCAGTGGTAAAGCCTATCTGTTTACCTATTTATTCTAGATTGTGACTGATTTTTGCATTTTGCTGGTGATGACGATGATTGAGATGTGAAATGAATAAATGAATAGGGTTATATGAAGTGAAATGACTCACGTAATGATTGTGTTTCTCGTCAACGATTACTGCCAATTACGGTTGATCGCTGCGGTGAACATCTCACATTGTCTGTAGTGAAGGAAAAACTAATAAAAGTGCCATCACGGAATTAAACCAATGAGACACTTAATAGACCATATTCTATGATGTTTGGTATCAAATGACGAAAGAATGCCTCCAACCACGCCGTACGAACTATGGTCAGAGCTCTAGGCCTGATGTGAAAATGAGACACGACCGCACATGAAGAAAGTGATAAAGTTCATGCAAAATAGAAAACTAAATGGAATTAGATATATTTTATATAAATTACTCTCTTCTTCCTCTTTTTATCTTCTTATACCAACTGAACACTATCTGTTTTAGATGGCCAAATCTGTGCATGTACATGTAGTTATTGAATGACGATGGGCAATTAAGCACATCTTCATGTCAATGTTATAGTAATATACAATTGAATTGTAAAAAAAATAAAAGCAGTAATAACAATAAAGTCATAGAATCCCAAATCAATTTCACACTCTTTCCCTATGTATTTCTCTCGAATTATTTAATGATCGTAACAATTGCTACTAAACTGCATGAAAGAAGTATATGTGTGAATTACAATTGTATACCTAATTTTCTTAATCCTAATCTAATTTTTATACTATAAAAAGATAAATACGGTAACCAGCTATTGGATTAGCATAACGATATATAAACTTAACACTATTAATTTAAATGAACAAATCCAAATCTATAAATTGAAGGTAAAATGTGTTAATAAATGTAAAAGTAGTCTGATTATAGAGAAAGGGATAATTCACTTTATTAGTCTCATTAATGCTCGAGAAGCGATAGAGAGGCTTATACGACGTTAGTGAATACGAAATGAAGTTGGACTTAGCAAACTGTATCGCGATTGGAGGTTTTAAATAAGTAATTAAATATAGTTGTTAAATAAAAATTTTTGTTGGACGAGTTAATGCATATGGCACATATACATAATGAGTATAATTACTATAGCCAAGTAATTAAATGTAATCCTCGCACACATAAGATAAATTTAGAGTGATATAAATAAGTAGCGATAATTGAAAATGAACGCATTGATCAAGTCGGTGTTGTGTAACATTTCTAGCTGAATTTGTGACTATGTTAATGTCTTTTGAATCACAATCACAGCTGCCAGTACATCACTCAATGAGCAGATTTGTACCTTTTATTTTTCAACATTTTTAATACTCATTGGAAGTGAATAAGCTTTTCTATATTCTGCAACTGAAACTTAATAAAAAAATTTCTAATTTCATGCTAAATTTGGCTTTCTTCACCTTATAGTAATTAATACGTCAAAAAGGACCATTTGGCTACTGAAAATACCGCATCCAATTTGTATGGTAAACCTAATACAATATAAAAACTAGATTAATTTTTTCGCAAAAATATTTATGAAAAGAGTATTTATATATACTCCACTAACATAGAGAAAGAAAAAATAGAAAATACGTAGTATCAACCAAAAATGAAGTGAATGTGACAAACACCCCCAGTAAATGTTCTTCAACAGATAAATGAGTTTGGAATAGTTGACCAAAACAAATGAGCACCAAGCAATAAAGTACGATTTAATGTTTATTTACATTGGCATTTATTTAAATATACATATTTACTTTATTAATAATGAGAGCTGGCGCAACAATTACCTATGTTAACCAGAATCGGAGAAACTTATCATTTACTATTAATATTTATAATCCCAGATGGTGGATGTATTCTAGAGAACGTCTGTCTATTATTAAATACCAAAAAATAAGAATGTATTCTCATTATAGCTGAAATTTAAACTAATTAGCTCCAAATTAGGAAAAATATCTAAAACTTAGCATGTTTTCGACATTTTAATATTGCTGTAAAGTTGACACTCAATGTTGTCACAGTGACATACGTGCTTATTTATTTATTAAATTTAATTCTCAATACAAAAATTATATAACAACACTAAATCACTGAAATCGTTTTATATTTTAACTTTCTAAGTAACAATCTTAGCAGTCATAAATCAGTCGAAAACACAATAATTACAACGTACCAAGAATTTTACATCTATAAATATAAGAACTGAAATATTTCATATGGATTAAATGAAGAGGAAAATGGGACATTATATGACCTTGAACACAACTTGGTATTTAACTTGCAGAGCTGAAATCAAATAGAGATCAAAAATAGAGAACGGGATTAATAGAATGCAAAGCACCATTCCTTCGAATGGCAAACGAAGTCTAAATTAAGATAGATCGGAGATTTCTAGATCTTCCGGAAGTAAATTTGAATGAAAATAAAATATGCAAATTCTGATCGCAATTTGATGCTGGAATAAAAATAAAAAGAAGTGGGAACAACAATTATTGAAAGAAAAAGTACTACTTTAGTGATTATCTACAGCACATAAATGCTCGAAAAAACATTGCTATAATAATAAAACTTTGTCGAAGCAATTCCTTTACTTTGAACCTTTATTATTCAGAAAATGCTTAACCATTAAATTTCGCTTAACATTAATGCAATATGGAAGAAATATAATAATTTTTGTTTTAAAAATAAAGTAATGTTTAGGTCTATATAAGATATTTATAATCTGGTAGACTCCGATGTCACATCATCTTAAACTCCATTTTAGCTTCAATGTATAAGTGAGAATATCTGAATGGAGGATATAAATAAACAACAAATTTAGGACGATTATTGTAAATACTCTAAAACTTTGCAAAGTATGTTGATTTTTCTTAAAAATAATGAATTTAATAATTATTAGTACTGCGATTAATAGAATGAATTAAAAGCCGTTTAAATATACTGCGCAATTTTCATTTTTAATAAGTGGTAAAAAGTAGACTTCCTTGTACCTCGACGCTTTAGTCATGTAATATTTGTATTCGTCTTAATCTGTACTAATCTTGGCTTACATACTGCGTGAAAATAATTGTTTTCTAGAATCGTAGTAAATGTAGAATACATCTTTCACCCACAGCAATGGTAATTCTGGAAGAGATTGGCACAAAGCACATAAGCCTAAGCAGAACATCGTTGCGATTATCTACTTTATATTTTAGGTCAGAATTAAATAATCTCATAAAATATCTGTTGCATATATTTACCTTAACTATTTCCCCCCATTTGAATATTTTAAAATTTGCCCTCACTGACATTCTAAAATTATATATGCATAGTAATACTTTCTTAATACATTAGAATGTAATGGATAAAGATAAAATTTACGAATATTCTCTCGCAAAATTTTTCTACAAAACCTAATGTATAAAATTTGTTAACTTTTGAATAAAAGAATTTCTTAGGAAAAATTAGCTAGTGGTAATTGCAAAGCACAAACGATAGCTTAAATTGAAATTTCCAGTGGGATTTCAAAAAAGGAATTTATCAACATTTTCGTCTAGACAAAGGTAACTACAGCATTATGGGAAGTGAGGTTTAATTAAAACAAATAAAGATAGATTAATTGGCGTGAACTTGAGATTTATGCTGAAAAAGATTAGAAAAAGATGGCAGTAGTAATTACAACAAATAAATCTCCAGTGATGGATATTCTACGCTTTAAATACGTAATATTGGTCACAGTTATTGGAACGTTGAAACATGACTAATAAGAAAGCAGGGATAGCAAAATATTGAAAATACAAGTAGCTGACAAACCATGGTTATCTTTAAAAATTAAACTTTTCAGTGAATTAAACAGCAGCTATATGAGACGAGAGAAGAAAAATGAGAGTTAATTCGAAACGTTCTGTGTAGAATCGGGTTTCACGAAATATCAAACTAAACCACCTTTCACCAGAGAAAAGGATTGAAAGCTTAAAAGATCGCGCAGAATTCACTATCCATGTCATGTTTAGCAGTTTCTACCGGTTTCTTTTTAAAAGCTGTGGTAATTAAAGTCCCAAGAATTACAAAAGTATTATAGTGGCTATTAGTTGGGAAGACAAAATCAAAGCTGCAATTGCGTGCAACCACTTAGTTATGGGGAGCATATGATGAAGAGATGGTTTTTGTTCAAATGAGCTTAAACATATTATATTTGAATAACGAGCAGTACGACTTTGGGTGGCGGTGTGGTAAAATCTACAATTAAATTAGTCTGCCGCGAGGGAAATTGTTTTACGATGATAGTTGTGCACTGAATGCAGTTATTCCATGAGTAAATTATGCCGATTAAGCTGTGTTTAGTCACCACTTTTTATCTCTTCTAAGAACACATTTTTGATGAATTAAGTATAAATAGCATATTATTCCAAGTCTCACGTGTATCTCCTATTATGTCTAGGCGGCAGTTCGTCCAACAGTTATAATTTCCCCTAAAGAACACATATTATCAACTGCATATTTATGTACTAGATAACTTCTATAATATATAGAATTTCGTAATTAATTAATTAGATATACTTCTAGCTTGGCATCTAAAAAGATGATGAAATTTGTTGGATGCGTATTCTTTGAATTTTATACTCCTCACTCTGATTGAAAATTGCATTGTTACGATTCCAATTTAGCGCATAGTCTTGCAATAATAGAGAGCGTGTGAGACGTTTGTCAAATAAGGCCGCCAACGAACGCATCACTTGGAAAAGGAGATTCCTGGGGAAATGAAGCGAGAGATTGACTGCTGGAAACCTGGTAGAGAAAGAAAGGAAGCGAAACGCAATTAACTTAAACATATATTTTATCATACTGAAAACCAACTAACGCAACTCTGTTGACGATAGTAACATATAGTTATACTTATATCCACACACAGTTTAAACTACTTTAACACAAGCATAAATCTGCTATAAAAACCCGTAAATTTACTAAAGATTGTATACTATACACTTATCCTATAGTATAATTAAAGGCATTACATGCAAATATACAATTTAACAGGATTTTTTATTTTATTTTTCAAAAACCTCCGAATATATAGGACCATGAATGAATTACGTAAGCAAATAAATTCTACAAAAGAGTGAAAACCCACTTTAACCATTAAATTGAGTAAATCTTCCCAAGTGGTGGAAATTTTGTAATAACTAAGTGTTTTACACGCTGCTGTTCCAAAAGTATATTGTTTAAAAACAAACCACAATGGTTGGAAACAAGGCCTATTACCTATCAATGGATTTAGAACCTTCGAAAAACTTTTAAAAATAATAAAATAATACGAGAAGAACTTGCTGAAAAATATAGCATTAAATAAAGGCAGACAGAATATATCCTAATCAAATAAGAGTGTGTTCGTGACAGTAGCTGCACTCGGGTGGATTACTAACTGAATAATTTAACCAAGAGCTGTCTGAAAAATCTTAACGCAAAATAATGAAGTAATACGTAATTTTCATTTCTTGAAATTATCAAAAAAAGGTATAGGACAGACTACAGGTCAGTGGGATTCATACAGCACACGGCTTATGCACGACTATTTCAATTGTATGATTTCATATACTAGATAATTACATATCCAAGACAAAATAATCAGTCTAACTGAAGTCTTTTCTCTGAATTTTTCCGAACTCCTACCTGTGCAAAGTTTAAAATATAGCATTTAACTAAACGTCCCAGTAGTGCAGCAACAGATATGAGCAAACTATTAATTTCACGATAATTGCTTATAGTGACAGTGTTATTATTTAGTTTAAGTCTACACTAGGTATAACACAGAAAATTAGAGAATATAATATGGTGGAATGTAAAAGATGAAAAAGTTCATGAACAATCAAAATGCAGTGGAAATTATTAAATGAATACATGTTTCATACAAAGCACAGACATTAGTCTTATTTATACAGGAGTTTATGTTTTTAGCCTTATGTTTATTATTTTTATCATCTCAGAGTAGATTTACTAACAACCATCAGCTGATAGCCCAAGAAAATTAATTAACGTAGATACCATATACAAACAAATGGTCAACATGAACTTGGGTCTGTTTAACACGATCTATTCTTAAACCTGTTCGTCAGAAGTTAAAAATTTACAGATCCTCTATTATTTTGCTCCCTATTTGAAATAAAAGTATTAATAATTTTTATTGTGGTACAACTCTCTCCAAATAAATACCACTGACCCACCCCTACTCAATTCTCTAGCACTTACATAGGCCAACAACCAAAGCTCTCTAAACTGAGGATACTTCCGATTCGAAGTTCTGATCCACTATTAATTTCTGTCTATTTGCACTCAAATATGACAACAGGAGATATACACTAAGAAGGTAAAATAAAATTTTCGGATAAATGGTTTCATCAACTACAAGTACCGACTCTTATTTAATATTTACTATATTTCAATGGTTTTGATCCCGAAAAGTCTTTTATCGCCATACGCACATTAGATACTAAGCAACTAATTTGTACATTATTAGCGTGTTGCGAAAATAATTGCGGCTTTTAACCATCAACTTTAAAGTAGTATACTTTAGTTTATAATAACATTTATTAATCGAAATGAGGATCATTAAAATTTACGCATTTTTGCCAACGAAAAGCAACTATATTTATTCCAGTAGCATAGAATTCTGAAGTCCGGGAACCAATGAATGTTTCGAATGTATTTTTAGCTGCTGCTTAATTGCTGAAAACCTTTTCTTAGGGGTAGTTGTAAAGTTGCTTGAAAAAGTGTTAGTCACTCAGAAAGGCCTCATTAAGTAATCTGGGTAAGATAAAGCTTCGTAGCCTAGTTCGTTCAATTTCTGCAGAATCACTTACGAGACATGTGGCCGGGCAATGTCATAGAGAAGAATTTGTCCTTTCCGATTGACCAGTGCTGCACGCAAACGTTGCAGTTCTTGATGTATTTTGTCGAGTTTTTTTTTGATTTTCCAATTTGGTACAAATGTCGAGCAACTGTTGAATCATCAACATCTAGTTCTTCTGCAACCTCTCGAGTTGTTTTGCGCGGGTCCACTTAAGCAATGGCCCTCAGTTGGCCGTCGTCAACCACCAACGAATGTCCACGGCCGTCCTCATCTTCAAGACTCGTCTCCGTTACGAAATTTATGAAACCAATATCGAGCTGTACGTTGGTCGACGGTTTCCTCGCCAAATACTTGGTGAATATTGCGAGCAGTCTCCACTGCTTTACTTCCTAATTTGAACTGGTACAACAAAATCGCTCGACTGTTCTTTTCATTCTTAATTTGATAGCCTAAAATAAGCAAGACACACAGTGAAGACAAAACTATTAACACAAATCAACAGAGTGCATTTCGTGCTTTAAATGGTATACTACATGAGCATAGCTAAATAAAAAATTAACGTGTATTGTCGTACATCGGTTGAAGATTTGTGCCAGTTATAGTAGGCGAAGAATTAATACGTAGTTCTACAACTTTCCTACAACTATCAATTTACTAGTTAAGAATACATACATCATTATTATGCGATTGCCGCCATTAACATAACGACTTATTACATTTTGGAAATAAAAACACATGTTTTATACAACAAAATACGCTTTATTTCGTGTAAGTCAAAAAATTAACAAAAAAGCAAGGGTTGGAAATAGATAAATAAAATAGTAAAAACTGATTTACTGAGTCTATAAAGGTCTAATTTTTTGGCATTGGAGCACCTTGTGCTTCAGCTGATAGCATCTGATGTTCCTAAAATGCTTAGTGATTAGTTAACGAGTGATTAAATACGGAAAATATATTAACTGTTATATATAATATCCAATCCTGTTTTAGCTGCATACATTAAACGGTCACATTTAAAATTAATGTGAGTACAACTATATATATACCTGGAATCGAAGAGAAACCCGCTGCGTCATTTTAAGAAATTTGTCCAAGCAGTTTGAGCTACATTTCTCTTCTTTCTCACTTACGGTTCTAAAAAAATGAATAAAAATAACCAAGACAATTGGTTCCGCATGATCTGTTAACTATGATATTAAATTAATACCACAGATAGCTCTGAATATTATTAATAATAAAGTAGGATTGTTCAATTAATGAATCATAAGTAGTAAATAATTACCTCGATGTCATGTCATTTATACATGCACCAAAGCATTGCTCTGTGACATTATTATATTGCATTAAAAAATCACGAAACGTTTGAAGATCAGTTTCGGTTCCTGTTTTAGCCATATGTACTTTCTGAATCACATATACATAATAACAATCACAAGAGAATATAGCTAAATAACTATTGAAATCATGAAATTTACCTGCTCTTAAAAACACCTAGTAACAACAAATTCGTAAAAAATTTCATTTCAATATATAACACAACTGGAAGAAATAAAACTAACGTATCCAATAACGATATTTTCGCCCTTGTGTTTGATTTCGTCCTTTAATAAAAACTTAAATTTTCGCTGTTGTTATAGTGTTAGACACTATACCAATGCTATAATTTTATTTCTTTAGTTATTTATATATTTGACAATAAAAATAAAAACTGATTCATAGGAGTATTACCTGATGGATGCGCTAACAGGAATGCGGCCTACAGTAGGACATCTGTTAAAAATATGTGGTTATAGTATTAATTTTTTTGGCATGTTGAATGGCTACACCATGCAATACAATTTCTCAATGATACTATTAAGCCTACCAAGTAATATTTATCTGTCATTTCAACTGTTCGAAGTGAAGCAGTTCAGGAGCTTTGTCCAGTTATGATACGTGTAACGTAAAACTGAAATTTGGGACTAATACATCCATGCCACGTTTCAAAATCATTTCATGGGGTCGACTCAGTTTTTCTCTAAAAAGCCAATCATTAGTGGTACCATGCATGAATTAAGGTTTTTGATTACTCAAGATTCATCACACCATTGAAATGCCTAAAGTTCATACCGTATACGTAGTACAATATATTTAGTATTTCTTTCTAATTAGGAACCAGTTTTTATGAACAGAAATTGATGAAAATTACTGACCTAATTCCCCATGAAAGAAGTATCTAAGATCATAAATAATTACCAATTAGCCTTCGGTGGTTGCCTAGGACTAAATAACGTCTCCATGATTCCTATTAATTAAGTCCCATTCACAAAAATACAGCAACAGAAATTTTATTGGGACAAATATGCTCTTCTAAGCCTCTTGTGTATTAAAAAACTATGAATTCTGTAGTTAACTCGTTGACTTAGAGATAATGGGCGGTTGTTTCTAAGCCATTTATATCTGTCACTTGCTACTATGTGTTATACAGTGTCAACCCAAAAAATTTAATTTAGAATTGATTGTTGTTTTCTATAGAAATATTGATGTGCTGTGATGAGCCATAAATATGTATTATCTATGGAAACATTGCGGTTTACTATCACAAACTAGCATATTATACATATCCAGACTGGATTCATGACTAAAAATACACGTCGGTAACAAGCGAATATAACTTCAATATATCTAGTCTTTAGTTCCAATAGTATTAAAACACTGCCTGGAATATGCATTTAAATTATGTCTAAAACTAAATTACTCTATGAATAACTTAAATACTATTTCCTAAGGTTCTTCAGGATTTCGTGAGCAGCATCTAACGTCTTATCTGTCTGAAATTATTTGTGATCATTTGAATATGAACATTTTTAACACTTAACAAAGCTCACTAAAATCATAATTTATGTTCTTTTGTTAATTAGTCCCACTAGGCATTCTTTTTAACCGTAGGTCAATCATAAATGTTCAGGAGCCAGTTTTTCATGTTTTCTTATCATACTTAATACATCAATGTTTAGCAGCGTAACGCGCTAGATTTGAAAACACAAAGCTCCATAAATGAAAGCGGCGACATAAAAACCTGCCAGCAAATGACCTAAGGATGTCTAAGGTACATCTCAAGTGCGCTTTGTGTCTCTCACCTTAGTTACCCCATTAAGGATATATAAGGCGAGGACAGAGAGTAATGCGAGTACCCTGACCCTCTGAACTTTTTCTTAAAATTACTGCAATATCACTTATCAATACTAATAAATTTCTTCTTAGTAGTCTACGGTACGTACATACTAATTGCATACAGGAAAGATCAGACTACTCATCTAATCCTCAACATTACAGTTGAAAATCAAGTAGAAGCATATCAAGAAGTAATTACATCAAGATCTACAAAGTAATTCTCGCTAAATCCAGAAAGCCATTAATATTATAAATTGATTTAAATGCCATGTATAGTAGCATGACTAGGCATTATTTTAGCATATTTTAGTGAAGCATTACTACACTTACCTTCATGTAACATAATCTGATCAGATTGTCATTGCCTGCTTTGTGTTCATCACAATAAAATGCCGAAGGTGGGATGGCAGCTAGTTTCTGGTAAAAAAGCTAATTATTTTGCTCCTAATATAGAAATAGCATAAATTAATGATATTCAAATGAATAAGTATGAAATTTTCCTAGAGCTTCGTATATACAATTATTTCTATCATTCAACTAATAACGATTCGTAGGTTATTATATTCTTTGCAGTCTAGGAATATAATATTTCCTCCATGCTGGAGGGATTTAAACCAACTTTTTCTTTGCATAACCAGCGAACGAAACGGAAATCCAAAGGATCATCGCCAACACCAAAATCCCGAAATGGCCCATCTGAAAATATTGAATGAGTGGTCATTGAATTAACAACGAATGAATTAACATTCAACTAACCTATATTTTTGAAATAAGCCAGCATGAAGTATCCAGAATCAGGAATGATTGGTTGGAAACCAGCCTCCCTAAGCATTGCGGCCAATCTGTCTCGCTTCTGTTGCAACTCACTAGACAAACCTTTACTTAGGTATGATGAAGATGATTCAGACCCCAACATAGGATATCTGCAAAATTATTATCAATTAAATATATATATATATATATATATATATATATATATATATATATATAAAGTACACATTATACTTGTTAATTAAAAATTCAAAAATGGGAAACTAACTCGATTTCGAATGCACGAGCAACAGCTTCTTGGATTGGAGTACTACATGTAAAAATGCAGTTCTGATGAACCATCTAAATTAATGTTTTATTCGAAAGAACATACATTTATTGGCAATATACACAAAAATTTTTTAAAACTATGGATAACAATACACTAGGAATCAAAATATAATCAAATAAAAACTAACGTACCTTAAGAGGAGCCATAAGATTTTCAGGGGCTATAGCCCACCCTAGCTTCCATCCAGTAACTGAGAATGCCTTTCCGGCACTACCTATCGAAATGGTACGTTCAAACATTCCGGGCAAACTAGCTAAAAAAATTGATTAAATAATAAAATTTTTATGCAAACAAAGAAAGTATATCTAATAACTAACCGAAACGAATCATTCCATCTCCCCAAACATGCCACTCATAAACTTCATCAGCCACTACAATCAAATCCTTCTTCCTAGCAATTTCGGCAATGCCTTCCAGTTCATGACGTGTGAACAACTTGCCAGTAGGATTATTTGGATTATTAAGAACGAGTAACTATAAAAACATATAATACTTATTATATAAAATTTTTCAATAACTATATCACATGTATATTAGAAACGAGGAATGGTACTGTAAAATATCCAACCTCTGACTGTGTAGGAACTATGTCCCTGAAACTATTGTAATCAAAATAACCTTCGTTTTACTGCTACATTTCGCCTCTAACTCAGATAGGTTAAGACTGTAGTCTCCACTAGTTTTAGCATCCTCCTTCAAATTCATAACGACAGAAACTGGCACGCCACCAGCCATACGAACTTGTGGTGCATAACAATCATAAGCAGGTTCAATAACTGCAAAAAAGTTATTCGTAGACATACGTAAAAAAAACATTATATATGACGTACTTAAAACTTCGTCTCCATGATTCACCCATCCTAGGAAAGTGTAATATAAAGCAAGATAAGCACCGACAGTTACTAGAATCTGCAATAATAAAGCCACTGATAAACTTAGAAAAAGAAAACTCTTTAGTAGTTAAAGACTCCACATTACCTGGTCATTAGGCTTGATCTCTTTTCCATAGAAATCACCGTAGATCTTTGACAGAATATTGACAAGGCGAGGATGTCCGAAACCTGTATCAGTGGCTAATAAAATTAGTACTTGGAACATATATAAAATAACAATTTTCGGCTATGTTATGCTTAATTGTTTCATTTTAGTTTCTACTCATATGCAATTCAATTTTCTGCAAACCACACTTCTCAAACAATTCATCTAAAAAAATTACACTTCATAAGGAAATAACTAAAAGTTTGCAATTCAGTTTATTAAAAAAATGGTATTAGTGGAAAGGAGAAAAAAATATTTTAGTAGCTAATGATAACTCGTAATTTCCTGAACTATAATATATTTCCAGAACCACCTAATTAAGGATAGTACATCAAATAGAAATCAATCGTAGTCTTAAAACCATTATCTGATCTAACTTCTATATAATAACCTCTAGTATATTGGTGCCAATCAGTTCTCTCTGGATGATCCGCAATATCCTTCATTAGGTCGGCCACAAATTTCGGCATTGGACCATCAGGAAATCCCTGAAATATTTCTGGTAATAACTCCACAAAACAAATTCAAAAATTCCAAATCAACTTTCATTAAGAATTTTAAAAAACTTGCTTGGCCCAGATTAACAGCCTGGCATTCAGTGGCTAACGTTGTGAATTCAACCCTGGAAGTATCATCAAATATTACTCTCAAAAAATTATGAAGAAAAGAAAAATATTACCATATACTTGGCTTGCTGTTTTTTACTCTCTCTGCAGGCTCCCAAGCGCACATCGCTAAGTTCCGTACACGTATGAATGAAGAATGACGTCCAAGAAAGCGTAGCCCAGATGTAGCCATCAAGTGTCAATTACTTAATGGCACATTTGCGATAACCCAACAACCAATGATCGTTCCCACTTTGTACTACCATCCACACTTGAACTTCCCAAAGTCACTAACACCGCCGTTCAACCTATGAAATACTTCTAGCAAGCCATCAAAACCCCCAAACCCTACAACCTCTTTCCTGCTATTTCATGATCACACCCATATACAATCGTGTTGTATTTAAATTCGTAATTGCACAAGATATAATTTAGCTCGAACATGTGAACAGATAAAATATATAATTATTATAAAACGTTGCAAACAAACTGACATTCTTTGAGAACAAACACATAAGGAAACGATACAACGACACGTGTTTTAGGTTAGGTAACAAAATGCAGTTGAGCGCTGATCAACGTAGTAACGCCAATCTGCGGCAAGCAAACCTCAACGGCTTCTTAAGACTATTACATTCTCAGCTACCAATGGGCCGCCTCAAGCTATACATTCTGAGATAGGGCTCGTAGAAATATGATAGGACAATTCAGATCACGAAGAGAGTAGGGACAATATTCGCACAGGTTTTAATTGGCTCCCTCTCCTTGTTCCCCAGCATCCTGATCATCGCCAGCGGCATCAGAAGTCCATAGGGTAAGGTTATCCCTGAGGAGCTGCATGATGAGAGTAGAATCTTTATACGAATCTTCATTTAGAGTGTCTAGTTCAGCAATTGCATCATCAAAGGCCTGAAAAGACAAAGTTAATTCACCTTACTGGATAAGCATATTTTGTCAGTCTTAGCTACCTGCTTAGCAAGCTGGCAAGCTCTGTCTGGGCTTGCTGCCACTTCATAGAAGAAAACAGAGTAGTTGAGTGCAAGACCCAAACGAACAGGATCAGTAGTTTGTAGTTGGTTTTTGGCGATATCAAGAGCTTCGCTGTAGCTGCTCTGGCCAGCATTGGCTGTAGCTATAATATGATAAATAAAAACTAGCCTGTTTCGCCAATTGGCATGCCTTGTCGGGAGCATTGAGGATCTCGTAGTAGAACACGGAGAAGTTGAGTGCCAGTCCGAGACGGATAGGGTGTGTGGGCTGCATCTTGTCCTTGGCGATGTCGAACGCCTCCTGATACGACTGCTGCGACTTGTCGACAACCGCTGCAATCACAAGAGTCACGACACTAACTACCAAGGACAGTGCTCCACCAGTGACAACCCGAGAATGAAAATCACTAACGACCAGTGAAGTTCAAACTACTTTATCCATTCGGAAGGCTTCAACTTTACCGAGTCTAATTATTGATCGAACACATGGTTGCCACAGATGTTAGAGCACATTCACTGTTATACGTAACATTTAAGGTATTTACAACTTACAGCTCCTATCTTCTCCAGCAGCAACCTCAGCTAGATATCTATAGTAGTCTCCCTTCATCTTCAGATAGAATACTTTGGACTCTGGATTTCCTGCTTTAGGTATAAGAAACTTGTCCAGTAGGTTCTGAAATCCGTTATGAAAATCATTTCAAAAAAAGATTGGATCTTAAATATGACTATCTAGAAAGACATCAAAACTAACCAACACATCTTGGCAAATATCGCGAAGTTCTTTTTCGACTTTCTCACGGTACTCCTTAGCCATCTGTTGCTTCTTTTCAGATCCTTCCGTTTTTTGTTCAATAGATGAAATTACCCTCCAACTAGACCGGCGGGCACCAACTACGTTTTTATAAGCAACAGAAAGCAAGTTGCGCTCTTCATTTGACAGCTCAGCACCCAGCTCGGTAACCTTCTTCATGGATTGGGCCATGTCATCATATCGCTCAGCCTGAGAAATTTATTGATAATGTATGAGTACACCAAGAATATCCACTATGATTCCGCGTTAGAATTTCAGCCAAATAGGTAAGAACAACACACCTGCTCAGCCAACTTGGCTCTCTGCACGAGTTCGTCCTTACCATCAGCCATCTTGGTGTTAGGTTGGTTACTGAAATAGTATCCCTATGAACGGAGTCAATGACAACAGCAAACAAACAGCTCGCCTATGAATAGATATGGCTTAACTTATTAGAACAAAAACAGGAAAACGAACAATAGCATAGAATAGCACCAAACTATGTAAGTTATGGAAATTATCAAGTGAAAACAAAAAGAAACATGATAGAACACAGCAACACCACAGACGAACATTCTACACTGACACGTCTATGTCAATGCTCTGATGGTAACGTCATGAGAATTGGGGACCAAAGCGCGGCAACTTACAGAGCGCGCACTTTTAAACTGCAAAGGGAATCGTGGTGAGACGAATAAATTAATAATGGAATAACTCATAGTACATAGTGGAATCACTACATTGAATCCATAGATAGTAAAATTTCAATCAATTATTTGTAGTTTGTTCATTAAGATATAAACTGTTTGGGCATGCTATACCGCGGAAGAATTGGGGGGATCAGCCGGCATAAACGCTCCGCCCATTTCCAAGGAAAACAGTGGGGGTCGAGATAATTCTTAAAGAGCGCGCACATATACGTAGCTATTATTTATATGAGAGAAGATTAATTATATCTCAAAAATTCAAAAACCGAAAGAACGGTTTAATTTCTCTAACTGATGATTTTCTGTCGTCTCATATTACTCAAAAAACAACCATTCGTCTATTTTCGCGCGTATTTGGGTCGATGTTGCAGAATATTAGGGACTGTCCCTAAAGGCGGAGCGAGCAGCTTGTGCGCGAATCGATGGCTAGCCGGCTGACCGCACGCACGTAAACAAGCCGCGACGCGGGTAATTAACTGCCAGAAAAGGGATTACTTAGTAGTCAGGTTAAGTGTGCACAAGGTGTGCATCGGATAGACCGTTGTGCTAGCTAAGTATCGAGGTGGATCTAAGAGAGGATATAACTAAATCCTCGATGTTATGTTAAAAATAGAAACTAGTCAGTGAAATGTTCGTTATTAGATGTGCAAACATTTCAAGTGCGCCGTTCTGCGATTTGTCGTTGAGCTATTGCTGAAAAGCACCTTGGCTCCGAGGACATGAATCAACTCATCTATCAATGGTGTATAAGGTTAAAGCTAGGCTCCGTTTAACGGATATGCGCATTACATATTGCATTTGTCATTACTACTATATACTGGGCTTTGCTTCCTGGGCGGCGATCCGTTGTTGTTTGGTGGACGCTCGCTATTAAACTAATCGTGTGGGAAGGGCGCGTCACTACTAGTTCCAGATATCGTCCGTTAGGTCGTTCATTCTAGCTCGATGCTATGAGTGGTGGGTACTGATGACTCAATGATGAATGCGTCATAATTCCAACAGAAGGAGCGACTGCAATTGCTTTTTTGTCCTAATCGACAGAAATAGGTCTATTCATCATAGTGGAATGAATTTTGGTTTTTAGCTTTGGTATAATTACTTATTCATGTTTTCTTTTAAGGTTTGGTGATAATTTAGTCTTATATGTAGAGCAATATAGTACGTGATTTAAGGAGATTAGTGTAGTCTTATAGGTGAAACAACAGCACGTGATACAAGATGATTACATTTATCGCTCTGAATTGGAATAATGTATGTTCGCTGTAAGTTTTAGGGTGGGGGTGATGCTTATCGTTTTCTTCGTACATATGATTCATTTGAGTAAATAATCTTAGTGTTGCGATATAACTGTTTTATATGTCATATAAATTCTAATCTTAGAATAACAATGAGTATTCTATTACTAGAAGAATTTTTGTTACATGTCGTGATGTTTTTGAAACAATGGTATTCAGGACAAAGTGACATTTTTTATATGTAAATAATATCTAAAAATCGCATATGTTCAGTATGTTTGAAATCGACCTCATTAGTGAAATAATATGTACCTCCATACTGACTTTGGATTAAATAGTAGCTTCACAACAAATCACGGCTAATCTAAAGAGGTGAATTTAAGTGCCCAAGTTGAGAGTTATAAATATGCAGATAATATTAAAATAGGATCTATGGAAGTATGAGGATTTTGCATTTATTCGACCACTAAAGTACTGGAAGAATCCACTCTCAATTAGTGAGTTTCCATATTTTCAGTGTGGGACAAGTGTAATATAGTTGGGCAGACAAAGGTATTATAATTCTCATTGCAAAACAAGTACTTAGATTATATGGTGAAAATCAATTTGTATGTGTAATTACCAGTGTTTTGAACTTTATGGCAGCATGAATAAAATAATTTATATACGGAGAGAAAGTAAGGTGAAAAGTGACTAAGCAGGGAATTTGCTTAGTTCGAAATTATAGGAAAAGTTAGTAGCAATACAATATTAGGAGTAATGTGTGATTATTTAGATAAATCAAATTATTAGATGAGCTGAGAAAGAAGAAATCAGCACTACTCCAAAATCATAAAAATTACTACGTGGTATTTTTATATTTCGATATAATTAAAATAGTTATTAAGAAAATATTCCTGTGCTTGTTCTAGATAGCAAACAATAGTAACCATCCATCCAAGTGAATTAACTACAAATTAGCTTTTTGCCAGGGCTTGTTTAAAACAGTCAGACATAATCACTAACTTTATTGAGCAAAAATTGTATTATTACAGTCATGCACTATCTGTACAATCATCGGAATCAAGAGATTTTGTTGTTTCATCCTTTTAGGACCACTCATTACTAGTCTTCTTCTAAAGTCTCTACTATTAAAGGTTATTTTCCTTATAACAACATGATACTTGGTTTTATTATCTATTTTGTATCACTGTACTACGTAAATGAGCAATAAATAGCGAAGACTTAACGTTTAATATTTGGTCTTTTAATTACAACTTTTTAAACATTTAATAGTAAAGATGGTAATTTATAATAGTGTATGGAATGCTCGAGAGATTAATTAGTACTCAAAATTTACTGTATTTAACCTGTAGAATTGCATAGTATTGAAAGTATATATTTAAATTAAACCTACACCAAGTAATCTACTAAATTTAACAAAAAAATATTTAGTTAAACTTGATTGATTCAAGTTAATTTGGAAATCAAATACCATCCTTCCACTTATTTCCATTCTATATTCATGTAAACACTAATTTTTTTAAAAGCTAATACTATACCAGCTTGCTTTTGTATAAACAGGATTTTTAAATACACGGATAGTTTAGCTTTTTTCCAATACTTGAATTTTAACTGTTTGTCTCCAACTATTGTTCTTCTTCGTCTATATCCTACTAGTTTTATAAATTGGATCTAACTAGGATATAAATAATCTAGATAGAGGTATTTTTTGAATGCTAATTAGTTGAACTTACTGATGGGCTGTGACAGAAGCTATCTATTGTTTGGTTAAGATAATGAAGAATATAATAATAGTCATATTTTAATGTGATATCCATGTGTTAATTAATCATTTGAGGTACTACTTGTATAACCCTATATTTTGAATACATAGAATCTTCTATAAAAAGAAGCTACTTTTCTAAACGGTTATAATCGTTTATTTTCAGCTGAATTACCTCAATGGAAGATTATTGAAGAGCTATAATATCCCACTCGTCGACGTATTTAACATGGTGTATTAACTAGCAGATAAATATTTAAATAGGATCTGTGTTTTCTTCCGGCTTTTACCGTCTAACGTACTTCAGTAATTTATTGTTTTATCTGACACCATTGTTGTTTTAAGACGATCGTGTATGATTTTTGGCACATTTATTCGTAGTTAATATTAAAGAACTATGGCAAAAAGCATTCATATAATTAGAGGATCAAACTTAACTTCCGTTTCATTCGCTTATGTTGAATATTACATGGTTCTGACTAAGTTAAAATTAAGTTGATTTTTGCTAATAATATAGTATTTCTTAAGTAACGCAAAATATGCTAGGAAGTTGAAACAACCATTCATTCTCGTAATAATATGTCCCTTAGATCTCCATATAAATTCAATACAATTTAATATCATTCTTAATTTTTAGTGCGCAAATAGTTTTATTGCAATCAATTAAATGTATTTATAAAGGACACGTAAAGCGTGATTATTACCACTTGTAAATTTATTACTACTTTATTACTTCGGATCTTTGAGAACTACAAAATCTATTTCTAGTTGGACGACGTATAGATGGAAACTAGAAGAGGTATTTTTCCATGTGAAATAAAACTATAGCATATGAAATGAAATGCCAAGTCGATCAGTTAGTTAGGACTTAATATGGGTGTTAAGGCCACTATTGTTCTATGCCCTCAACTCATTTGAATTTAGATTTTCTTATCTTTAAAATCCTAAGAATTATCGGTGATGTATATAGCAATTTACACTAGATGTCTAGAGGAAAATTGATATGGATTCATGTATAATCTTATCCTTAATGGAAATGAGTACATGAGAAAACTGGAAAATAAATTATAAAAGGACATTTTACTAAACTAGTGGTGATTTTCAATAACTATTTCTTTCAACTCTTTTAATGCTTAAAATTTTAGTAGAAATAAATTCTTGATTTGCGGAAATTGATTAGTTCTACAATTCGATCTAAACAAAGCAGTCTATTATGATTTTAACAATGTTGTCACTTTGTACCATATGTTGACCACTCAACACATAGTTCTTTGTCGGATGAAGCACATCTAATCAAATAAACACTTCTGAAAAGACTATGTTAGAGGCAATGGCTAAATCACATATATCTACATCTTAGTGTAACTCCCACTTCTAATCTCATGTTCTTCATTCCAGTGAACATATATTTCCAGCAGTTACTTATCTATGTAATAAAGAACTTGCTAAGAAATAACTGATTAAAGATGAAGAATAATTATAGCCTTCTTGGTAATGATTCAGCCACAGCAATTTTCGTAAGCAATGTTTAATTCCATGTTATAAAAATAAATAGTAAAGTATTTTTAGCAGATAAGTTTGGTTGATAGTTGTTACTTTAATAATTAATGCCCTATCTATAAGCCCTATCGATATTTTCTAACAATAATTTTAGAAGCATTGTAATAGTGGAGGAAGATTAAGATAAGGAATCAATCTTAAAAAAATTTCCTGGTTATTGGGACCATTAAGGTAATTTATTACAAAGTAGTCATATTTAAAGGCTCTAGGAGTTTTTCATTAGATTTCGTTATTTTCCTAGTATCTAAATAAATGAATCAAATTTACTTCTTTATGTAAATTTCCCTGTAAATTAAGAGTGCATTGTCTTGGTGACTATTTTAATACTTGCTAATGCTTATATTCAACAATTATAAAACTACAGTATTTTACTCATTAATTATTGTTGAACTATTCCCTAGACCTAAGTTTTCATTCTCCATTAATGTAAAGCATCTAGAAACGCTATTTGTTTTATAAAGATATGCATTTAAGGTTTTATTAAATTACTTAGTTATAATGCAGATAGAATGTAGATAACTTCACTGATTGTGAAGTTCTTCGAAGTGATGTTTATATATAACAAAATACTACACATCAATATGTAATTTTTGGTTTTTAATTATTAATTTGAATTACTCAAGTTGCTGTGAAACGCATAAGTGATTATCTATTTGTAAATGCAGTTAATCATTATTATTCATCTAACTATTCAATTATAAAATCAAAAACATATTTTTGTTGTTAAAATGTTACCGATTGTTATGTAAGCAGGATAGGAATGATAGCGTAAGAATTTTTAAAGCATAATTGCAAGTGATATAACAGGTCACAATAGGTCCCACCGATCACTTGGTAATCTTTCCACTGTTGTTTATACTAGCTTAGTTTTACCATCCATTCTTAAAGTACGATCAAAGCACAATAGAAAAATTTTCCCACATCAGCTGTATAAACTATATGGTCCTGTTTTGTCTCGACTTCCAATTCGCACGCAGATAGTTTGTTATTTTGAATTTCTACAAAATCTGCGATTAATGGAAAATATTGGTTATATTAACTGAAAATAACAATACACTATTCAGAATTGGTTTACCTATAACCGCCGTTCTTTTAAAAGAAATTTATGTCACAATTTTGTATGGATAATCACCGAGAACCCAAAATTCCATAGAGATATAAAAATCTATTTGTGAACATTTTCACGTCATTAGGGACTATTGTTAGACTGCAAGTAGTTAGTTTAGTGCTGAGGACATTTGGTACATCCTACAATCTACTTATAAGAAATTCAGTGTTTGGTCTAATTATTGCTATTACTTTTCTTATTATCCCATTCGTGGAAAAATATTTCAAAGAGTATTTCAAATTTTAAAACTGCTTTGGAATTCGTACCTAACCAAATCCGTCATTTTCCACCACCCGATAGATTTAATGTGCTGTTTCATTAATCTTTTTAATCAGAATTTTTATAAATAAAAGATGGTAAACATGTACAAGATTGGGAAAACAAAGTAGGAATATAAATATTGAATTGTGTGATAATCTATTGGCCACCTATTACTACACTGAAATTATGCTAACACTAAACATTATAGAACAGATAAATTGTTTGTTGAAATAACCGCAATTTTATAATCCCTACTGCTATAGTTAACTTAATTAAGTAAGACTATAATTTCTTGGATAAACTGCTGATGATGCCAAATATCGAGGAGATGCTAAGAATAAATCTACTGCATCAAGATTTAAATTAGTGACGCAATACGGGCTTCACCATGAAGTAAGAGAATATAGAGAAATATGTTTACAAAATTCGGTTAGGTTTATATATATTCCCATCAAATTTGTGATTGTGGTGATTTTAGAAACTCTCATTCTGATTCTATTTATAGCAAGGTTGAAAATGGAAAAGAGAAACGTGGATGAAATGCGTCTTATCTGACTATGTCAAGTACTTTTATTGATGCATAGACTCCAAGTTTTTCGACAGAAAAGTATTCGAGTGATGCATTTATTTCCTTTCATACACGTCGATTTTTTTACCATCACATAGTAAAAGTCATGGTTGGATTACTGGAGCTAACATGCGCTCCGCCCATTTATCTCTCTCTTCAGTTGATATCGCAGCCTCTGGATGGTCTACCTTCTCATATGAGAAAATCAAGCTACTTTTATAGTTACTAAAATTATTTATTATCTATTCTATTATCTGTATTCCTTAATTTTTTTCTTTTTTATATTGGTTGTCTTTTTTAAATTATAATAGTGTTAATTAAGGTTGATGGAAACTAAATGATATTTTCATAGTATTTAGAGCACAATTAATTCATAGTGGATTCAAATGATGTGTAGCGGATCACATTGTAGGAAATAAATGTCATATAGCTCAGAATAATATATTCCACACATTGCCGTCTATTTGTTAGGATAATAGCCCCATTTATTCTTTAATGCAACTATTTTTATGTTTGATAATTGTTTTGCCTAACTTGCTTTTCTATCGTACTATTCTCAGGAAATCATACTACAAAGAAAAATTTCTAAGCTATTATAAAAAAGACTAAAAACATTATTTTGTGATGATAAATTTTCAAATTAGTGAGAAAAATATACAAAACCAGTATATTTGTATAGTCAAATAGATTTTGACGTATTATTAAATGTTTTAACACAATTACAATGAATGATTTAATGATTAAGTTTCTATCTTTAAACTTGTATATTCAACTGGTCAGAGGATTTGAACTTGCTCAGTGGTTAGATTGTTTTTGCACAAGGAAGTGAATGCCTTTAGAGCAATGCACCCATTGGATCCCCCGTTGCCCAACTGCACGATGCCTGCTCGATCTCTTGCCATGCTTTTCGATGGCCCTTTATCGGCTGTCGTCATCCTGGCCGGAATTCTTGGGAATGTCTACTGTCTTCGGGTAATTTAATCTATCAATGGTTAAGCATGTACTTAAATATCTATATAAGAATTAATCTTTAGAGATATAAGATATATTTACTTTTACACCTAACCTTTTCCATGTATTAACTTTTAATCACTTATATAGTATTTTTAGCTCCTAATGTTA
Source organism: Heterorhabditis bacteriophora (assembly GCA_964036235.1). Lineage (NCBI taxonomy): Eukaryota > Metazoa > Nematoda > Chromadorea > Rhabditida > Heterorhabditidae > Heterorhabditis > Heterorhabditis bacteriophora. The sequence goes on along the minus strand of OZ038425.1, from coordinate 9,048,011 downwards.
TTGAAAATTCAATCTGTAAGAAATTTAATGTCAAGCACCATAATTCAGCTAAAATTTAGCTTCAACTATAAGCAATATTGTTTAATGGAATTAACTTAAAATTGGCTGGAAATTTTTAAATAATAAATATTTCGTTTCATACTAATCAGGTTCTGTTCCGTATTTCGATAAATACGTCAATGCTGGTGTCCTTAACGGGATTGGCCATCTGGGACATAGTGTTACTACTAGCAGCCTTTTCACACCACTCCCTCTGGACAAGCCTAGATTTTTTGGGGATTCGAGAGGAACCTTGGGATCCATACCTTGTCGCCCTCAATGGATTGATGGAGTGTGCGCACATTACATCGGTATGTCATAAATAAAAAGTCTATAGTCAATTTTTGTTACTAAAATTTCTTCGACACAACTATTTTTTCCTACAATCATTTTAAAGTCCAAAATTATAATTTTTTTAGAACCAATTACCGGGAAATCATTTCTAGTTATTTAAATATATCTGTAAATGATTTAATAATGTGGACGGTTTTGACCCATTCATAAATTAAATTATCTTATTCATTATCTGTTCAAATCTTTTAAAAATGTCTTTCATTCAATAGCTACTAGTTGAGCGATTTTTTTCATTAAGCGTTTAAATTAGATATCTCTATTTTTTATAGCAAAAAACTAAAGCACACTAATATATCCTCCATCAAGATTATTGAAACGACATAAGTTCCGTCTTTTGATGATATTTTGCAGTTATAAAATATCAAAATAACCTATACGACTAGTTAGCTTTAGAAACCAACATAGTCTGGTTCATGAGTGTAATGGGTAGCGTTAGATAAAACATCCATACGAAATGTATTCCATATAAATTATTTATTATGGGTAATAATGCAATTAGCTATAATTTACTGAATAATAATAATCTATTCAAACATTGATCACCCAATAAGGCACTTAAGTATTCTGTTAGATTTGCATTAGATCTAGTTTTTCAAAAAGTAATATGGAAATGAATAGATAAATAGTTAAGTGGTCGTTATCATTAATACAGTGATTTTTGCCTATATTAAATTGCTTGCTCCTCGGAAAGCCTACATAACTCACGTTATTGTTTTCGAGAATCCTTCCTTCATTCGCTAATCTGCTTCAGATACTTTGCTTTGTTTTGCTGCAGTTATCTGAGAGCAACACTCACGTATGTATAGCTGTGAGCCTCGTGATCTCAACTCAAATAACAAGTTTTTAGGGAGATTTGGATCTGATATCTATTTCACACTGTTCATTTAGTTGACCATCATGAGTAGGATACACTATATACATAACTAAAAATCACGTTGGCTAAACATCTCTATAGTTATGCTTTGCAGTGGCACAAATGTAAATAAAGGAGATTAAACACTACACAGAAAACAACATTTCTTTTTTAATTAGTTCGCTTTATTATATAAATCCAAAAAAAGTGTCAAAAAAGCACTGTTCTATGTCAATTCATTTTGAGGAAGCGATAATATAAAAGTGCCATTTTCAAAAGCAGTTAAAACCTTTAAGTTTATTTCCTGTTTTTATCGCGTCTCATATTTTAGATGCTACCACGAGATGCATCTAGCTTTCTATGTGAATAATGTAATACACTCACAGAAGCTGTACAATTCTCAGTTAAAACTTATATAAATTAGATAATTAAATTCTCCATGTTTTTTTATTGAATTATGTTAATTGGTCACAACACAGTTTATCTCGTTACTACCAAAATCTGCTAAATACAAATTTAATTTTAGGCAACAGGCGCGATTAGTTAAAAAATTAATAAACTTCCAATATTTTTTATGCATTTTACAACGTTTTATTATTAATCAGTCCATCTAGACTATTCATCATTCAGCATGCTTATTAGCATGCTGAAATTTGATTTACCATCATACGTAACTAATTGGAAGCATAGGATTGCTTGACAGTAGAATCACCCTTCCAGAGTCTAGTGGCGTGCAGTACTCATATACCAACTATGCATACGTATTTTTATAGTCCAATTCATTTTTAAGGATATAATAAAGACTATAACGATGTGTAGATTAATATTTGAATTGCCGTTTAGTAACTCCTCGAAGGTATCATCCTTGTAGTATAACGAGAGTATATCAATTGCTACTCCTATAAGCTGGCTTTTTAAAATATATTCACAGGTACATCAACTTTTAAAAAAAATTCTAATGCATGATAGCGTTACTCTTCATTGCTCTCAATGTTAAACCCAGTTAGTAATACATCAGTGACAGCCAGCTGCTGAAGAGTACTCACCGTGATCGGATAATCTCATCTTATTGCTGCTACGACGCACCTGTTTACACAGAATTATCCTTACACGTGCTTATCGACATTTGAATCATCCGAAAAATCAGACTCAGTGAGGAATAAACAAGTTTGTAAAGATGATGCACAAATCGATCACAATATAGAATCCTTCTCATGTGTAAAAATTATTAAGTTAAGACAAAATTATTTATCACTTCTTCATTACAAAATTTGCTTAATGATTGTCAAATAATTGCTGTAGTTTTAAGGTCTCCAAATATGAATAATTCCTTTAATAAGAAGTTATAGTGTTGATTGGTGCTGCTGGTGAAACAATTTATGTAGTAGATATAGTCTTGTCGGCTAAATTGGACCTAATAGCAGAAGTATTTCGATTATCCTTAATAACAATTTTAGTATTTAATTTACAAATTCAGATTTCTTCATGCATACTCGTAACAATTAACTGAGTCATCCAACGAGAAGTGAAACAATAATTGTTTATTTTGCAGTTAACGCCATATGCATCTTCCGGGAGCTAAGCTAGGCAAAGTTAAATTCATTTATTTCGTGCAGAAATTTAAAAAAAGAATATGGTGCAGAATATGCTCTAAGAACTTGATCGAACTTCTTCACTAAACCGGATTAATAAGTGCGGCCAAGCATTTTTAAAATTTTGCATTATATAATTTAAAAAATTGGGCTTCTTTTATTATTCTTTATAACTGATTATTATATTCCTATGCTATATTACATAAACAGCTAAGTATTCCTGATTGTTATCAGTATCATCAGCTGCGATGCATACACTTGAAATGAGTGGCTAATATTAGCTTGTTCTTCAGCGGCTTGTTCTTAATCGCGAGTTGTGACTTGAAGTGGGAGAGCATAACCGTATTTCAGAAAGAAAAAACTCGCTATCTAACAAAACATCTTAAACAGAGTAGAGGAGGAACAACATAATCTTACTACAATTTAGCAAAAACAGCATGTAGATTTTTCTGTGTTAAAACACTTTTACAATCTACATAAATACCTTACTATATAAGTGAATATACTCTTATTTAAAGTAAATTTTTTGAAATCAATATTACTTTTTGCTACTCTTGGCATGATCTACCTAGTCATTTCTTTCAGTCAATACGTTATTTTCAGTTACATTGATACGACTATCTACTTACAGTTAAGTAATTAAAGACCATAGATGGGTCTAGATCATAAACTTAATATATATCCTTTAACTTTTTTTTGTCTATTTTTTTTAGAAATTGTGGCATCACTAGTGCTCGGTTTATATGAGAAAATATTAGGCTAATAAGGAAATATTGAAATTATTTTGGTAATATCTTTATTACGATTAATAGTGGAAAATAAATTTCTTATATAATAGCATTGATTATCAGATAAATTTGCTTTTTAGACATGGATGTTGATAGAAGTGTCGGTTGAACGCTTTTTCGCAGTAAGCAGACCCTTCTATTTTGCCTCAACACTTCGAAAGCAGCGGAGACAAAGCTATATTAGAGTTATAGGAGGTTTGCCCAACCATATTTTCAATAACAACTTTTATTTACAGATATTTCTTGTACTACTTTTGAAGTTTTTGAATTAAAAGATTTTCAAACTTTTTATTTATTTAAGAATAATATGCACTTACTCTATATGTTTTTATATATTTGTGCTGCCACTTTTAGTTGGTATTACTATGTTACCGGAATTAATCTAGAATTTCCTGCTTTAATTACTTAATTAAAGCTGGATTTCAATGATTTTTGTTGGAATATACTATTATATTCTTATTTTAATACATATATAAGAATCATCTACCTTTTAAAAGTGATCATACTTGCCTAAATTATAAACTTATTATCCTTTGGATACTTTATAAAATGTAGCACACCCAAAAAATAATAAATACTATTTTTATGTGAATATGAAACGTTTGTCTCATTATAAGATTGCCACTAATAATTTTAACATTACGTTATTTTTTTTGAATTAGCAGCAAACCAGTGCTTAAAAGCATTCAAAATGTATTCGTATCTTGATATAAAAATCTAATAGAGGGAATAAGTGTCGCATCAAAGTAGATGTATTAACAGATATATTTAATTTTATATTACCAACTATTTCAATCACTATATATTATAGAAATGCGATACATGTGTTTGGGAAAAATGCAAAAAATAAGAAGCTATAAGCTAATTCAGGTATGATTCGAATGCCCCTGATAATGACGATGGTAGCCTGCTTCTTTACTTTGCCATGTTCCTTTGAATATTATTTGCAACCATGTACTTACCGAGGAGAGCAACATTTTCAGGTAAATTACTTATTATTTTTTCATAAAGAATTTTTATTTTTTTGTCAAAATTTAATCTATTCATTACATAATTACATTGTTAATATCATACTTGCTATTTATTTGACATATGGAATATATGCATAGACAATTCATTTATCTAAAAATGTATACCGCTATGTTAACAGTTCTCTTGTTTTACACTTGATTGAAACATATATGTAAGACTGTTCTTATTGTAGTCCTAAAGTGCAATTTTTGAGCGATATTAGCAGATCAACCTTATCCATAACGTTTCGAATCATCATTTGCTGCGAGGATTAGCAGTGAATCCTTGTTATTTGAATTGAGTTTTTCATCTATTTAATGGATTCCGGAGTTCATCGCAGAAGAGGGATAAAACACGCGTCGTTAATTCCAAGTAAAACACTATGGTAATGGGGACGTCTAAGCGCTTTAGAATCATCATAAAGCAATGGTTTCCAAGCCTCTCTAACTCAGCGTACCCTATTACAGTCACATCAATAGGTAGTCTATATTGAAATTCAATAAATGTTAATGAACAAAGGTTATCCACCAACACTAGAACTTATAAAATTAGAAAATCGAAATTGCAAAGTTCCTTCCAACTTCAGTTTGTAGTTTTATAAGTTGATAGTTTTCATAATGACCCTAAATAACCAACTGTATTACATTTTTTCTACTACAAAATATTCGACTCATTCAGCGTCATGAAACGACATTGATGCAAAATCCATATTATCATGTCTTCTACCGAACCATCTTTTTATCTGTTCTGAAGACGTTTGGACCTTTTGTCATCATTACAATGCTTACCGTATCCACCGTTCGATCAATGCGTCAGTCGATGGATTGTAGGGCAACGATATTAATTGAACAGGGAAAGGACCACTTATTCATGGCTGATCAGGACAAAACCAGAAGTCTTCAGGTGTGTTTATATAAATATATATGAATCGTAAATACTAATAATTTTAGACAAAACTATCTGTCATATATATATATATATATATATATATTGAAATAAAACCATGACTGAGTAATATATTCATAAATTTTGAAAATCTTTGCGTATATTATCAAAATATAATTCGAAAAATGTGTGTATATAATTTTGTTTGCTCTAATATACAAATAATTATCAGTTGGTATTTTTAAATATTAATGAAAAATTTCACCTTAGAAGTCCACTAATTTAACAAATCCATATTAAAAGGTAATGTCTAAATTAATATACATAATTTTGTACGGATTTGTTAAAGAGAGGACAACTGACAGGGTTATAGGACAAGGGTCACAGATATCCTCAATTTTTTTGTTAATCAATGTTTCTGGATTTTAGCGAATTTTGATTTTACGCTATTTAGGTATAATTTCGTAAGATAAAATCGGATATCTTTAAATGCCTCCTTTTTATAAAGCCTTCCAAATATAATAACTATTTATATCAGTATTACAACTAATGTCTTATTTATTTTATATCTAAAATTGATATTCATTAGCCAAGTAATTCCACATCGACACTGCTTAACTGGAAGTGGTTACTAGTAGTTTTAGTTGTAGACTACATTTTAAAAATTAGGTATTTTTGTTCAAAAATTGCGTAATCATTTAAGACATGCTTCAAAGACTATTTAAGCAAGTCAATTATGTCAAACCACTAACAAGATAATGTAATTTTCAGCATGCTTATTTTTATAATCCTTTTACACTACAACTGAATATTATAGGAAGTTAACTAGTTATATCTAAGATACAATATTTTTAACACCCAACAATTAGTGGGGTAGAGGTTTAGCTATTAATATTTTTGCATTGAGTGTCCCTTAAATGCAATTTCTTACCAGTTCTTCACAGTGACTATGCCAGCGTATTGTATTTAATAGTCTTTTCGCTTTAATTTTTTTATTTAATAAAAGTACTTTAATGTGATTGTGATGAAAAGCTGATAAAGATATGATGTTGATTTTTTTCTAGCCTTTTAAACTAAGTTGATTATTTAAATATATACACATATATGTGTGGCATTTTGATTATTTGATTTTTTTTGGTTCTCAATTCCACAAAACTTCTCACCAATATATTTATAGCAGCCTTTGTTCTTCTAAGAGTTGGAAAATCTTTAATACACGTTAGAATGTAAATACTTAATAGCAATATTATTAACTATTGTTAATATTTATCCATAACATATTTTCATCGAATTATTTTTATTTGAAATGCTACCCTTGATGGCTTCTTTCATAATATAGTGTTGCTAGTTATGAAAATACGAAAATTCGGTACCAAAAATAATTGTAGATAAACTAAATTATGTCTAAAAAAAGCATCTTGATCGGTATTCTCATACTTGAGATCTCATTGCTACGTGTGTATAGTCAAATTCAGGTCATAATAATAACGCCAAAATAAAAGATACTTATGATTTAAATTTCAACGGTTTTATTTTACAGACAATTTCGGTTTTATTGCTGGGGAAATTCCTTATGCTGCGTTGTTGGCCAACCACCCTGGCCATGTTTCCTGTTTTTTTTGGCTCCTCTGCTTCTGAGCGTATTTCTCCACTACCTATTGACGCTTCCGAGTTTTTTCTTCTCTTAAACTCAGCAACAAATTCATTTGTCTTCGTCGTTTTGAAATCGGCATTCGAAACAAGACGGTTAGTTAGAAATCTATTTCCTAATTTCAGTTCTTTAGAAGAACATTGTTATGATTAGGGAAATTTTCAGTCTAAAGCGTATTCGGATGCGACAAAGGGAGTTAGTGGCACAGCATGCCGAACAGGTTCTCTCCATTGGAAAAGCGCTGGCTGCCGATAAGCTGTTTCTCTTGCAAGATATAGAACACGAAACAGCACCAGCCAACTATGCTGATCGGTGAAATATCCAGATTAATTTAAGCTAACTATATTTTGCCAATGTAATACCTCATCGAAAGCTGATCTCGTGCTATTTGAATTTCAATATTATAAAATTCTTCATTTTTTTCTATAATTAAACAAATAGGTTAATGTGATTTTTACTTGAATAACCTATCTTTAAAACTGTACCTCAACTACGTTTGTACCATGAAAGATTATTTTTTAATTGAGAGTAATTTACTTTTTTTTGCAAAATGTAGCATTACTATAGATTTTAAAGTACATTAATAACAGTAACTTTATTTAAAACATATATACCTTAAATAACTACTCATTCCCTGTATTACCGTATATTTAAAATGTAGGATATCGTTTATAGTTACTTATTATTTCCAATAATAATAGAGTATATGAAATGATATTGTCATGACCATACTACTGACTATATTAGGCTCTTTTCATTCATATTAGTGTCCGATACAGTGTCATGTATTGATATCTCATTTATTACGTGTATTAGTACTTGACTATATCAGTGACTAAACGATCTGATTAGTCCGATATTTAAGTCGAATCTTATCTGTGAAAATAACATTCAGTGCGGGTTGGTATCTTTAGATTAATATTTCAATAAACTATTGATATTTGCAATAGCAAGAAGAGGAATATCAAATTAGCATTATTTACTACAAAATAGAAAGGAATTGTCCAAGGAGCGTTCATATTCATGAAACGAATTTTATATGTAACTTATGGGAGTGCATGTATAATATTGATTATGAAGTTGGACATAATTACACGGCATATATCCTTGAAAAATACGACAAAAAATGATAGTTCATAGATTTAACAATTTTTTTTTATTCAGCTAATTCTTTCTAAGTCGTTCATAAACTATATAGAACAGAAATGTGTCTATATCTATTCGTTATTATTACATGTCCCAAAATATGGAGTACTAAAAGAAAAAAATCAGAAACTAAGAGATTATAAGAAATTCAACTTTCAATTGTAACCACATCCAAGGGATACTTGTAATTGCGCGCTATTATAACACTATTCAAATTCGCGCGAAATTTGGCTGCGTATGTCGGTGCACGTTAAAACGCTGAGCCGGAACCAACGGAGGCGGTGCTAGCTCAATTTTTCATTGTTTTTGGACACTACCGGCTGGTCTTACGCAGAAGGGCCAAAGCCCTTATCAGATTTGATTGTACCGGACTTGGCCAATAGCTTTAGTTGTCAGACATGAATATCGAGGTTAGCTAAAATAATAATTTGTTATAGTACTTCTCCTTTCTTCTCAGATTGAAATTTATGAACGATCTGGTTGATAGTTTATGTTGAATATTAATTTTCCGCATATAGGTTAATATCAATGGCGTTTACTATCTTGCCACAGTTAACAATGTTCTCGTCGATGGGAAAGGAATCGAGGTTTGTATTTAAAGATACTACGTATGTAGTGAAATATAATATGTTGTTGATGCACTCTTGATAAATTAGTCCAATATCTAGTATGCACAGTGTTCAAGCAGTTTTTAGTTTATAAGATTATTTGATTTTCTATAGGTTAAACTCACAACTTTAGGCAGCATGGATTTTTAATCCATGTACAAAGGGGTATATTGCTCAAATGACCAATCTAACTGTTATTTGGTTTAATTTTAGGTATCGTATTTTGGAGATTGGAGGGCTTGTGAAGTTGTAAAGTTTGAGAATTGCCGCATTCCCCAACACGTAAAAACAGACCCGATTCATCCTGGTGATATTATTGAAGCACAGTTTAAACAAAAGGATGGGCAAGTTGGATGGCAGAAAGCACACGTACGCGATATCAAGGTTAATATGCATTCTTAAAAGTTTTTCATTGTTGATTTTGAGTACTACTATAAGTATGATTGCAAACAGATTTATTGCTGTTGTTGTAAGTGAATGTTAGAGGATATGTAGCAGTTATAAAGGTTTTAGGGAGAATTCTTAGTTGTCGATTCGGTTGAGGGTGCTAGTCATACAGATGTTGTAGCACCGGAGAAGTGTCGGACTACAAAGACCCAATATCAGATACTTAGTCCTGCACAATTTAAGAGTGATACACTTGGTATGTCATAAATACGATTTATACAGGAGTTTTAAAGCATATTTATTAATTTAAAACTTTAAGGAGTACCTGAGGATCTTGTGGAGTTCTTCTCTAGGCCTGAAAATGCACAGGACTTTGCTGATACTGTTAAGGATATATCAATTTATTTCATGAAGGTATTTTCCCTCATTATTTTGACTTATGTCATAGTTAAGCGGGTAATTTAACACGTTTACTAAATAACGATTTCAGGATAAGCGTGAATTAAAGCTGAGTACCTTTACGGATTCTGCATTGAAGAGGGCTCATATTCTCAGTGATATGTATTTCAAGGTAAATAAACATTTCTCTTGTAAAGTTCGTGAGAAAATTTTTTAAAAGATTTCAAAAAACCTGAAATCAGTGGTAGTGTTATAGAACGAAAGTTTAAAATCATTTACTGGAGTATATCAATAGATACTTCCATGGATTCCGCTTTTATTGAAATCGAAATTTAGGACGCTCGTCAAAAGCAATCTCTTCGTGCTCGCGCTGAAGAAGCACAACGAATGCTGCAGTCAACATCTATCCATTCGGATTCTGCCTATGTTGAAGAGTTCCTGTTAGTGAAAATCATAATTTAAAAATATTATTTGCAATTACGGAAAAATAGCATTTAAGTGTTCCCGGCGATCTTATGGGATTAGCAATTGGTTCTCAAGGATCCAATATTCAAAGTGTTCGTCGATTGGATGGAGTTGAGGATATTCAGATTCATGAGGCGTCATCCGATCATTTACCATGCACTATTAAAGTATGATTTTCTCAAGAATAATTTGGTTAACCCTATAGTGTATCTATTCTTTAAAGGTTTACGCAAAAACGGCTGAAGCTGCTCAAAAAGCTCGTGCGTTACTTGAGTACGGTGTGGATTATGTTCCTGTTCCAAGGGATATGGTAGGAAAAGTGATTGGGAAGAATGGGAAGACTATTCAGGTGATGATGTTTTGTTTAAGAGATGTTTGATTTTAAATTAGTATAGTGTTTTTAGGATATTGTGGATAAATCTGGTGTAGTACGCGTCCAAATAGCAGGTGGTGATGATCGAGGTCGTCCAGATGAAGATATGGTAGATCCTGTTCCATTTACATTTACGGGCACAAGGTATAGTAGATGCGTTTTGTTTATGTTATTATGAATTAAAATAAGATTTTAAGAGCTAGATAGAACATGTTTCTTTATCCAGGGAATCTATTGATATGGCTGGTTTTCTTGTTGATTTTCATCTGCGTCACTTAAAAGAGACAGAGGATCTTCGTAACAACGTTGATGAATTACAGCGACAAATCTACTCAAGATCGACCCCACCATTATCAGGTTTAGCTATTTTTTGGGTGTGTGTATAGAAATTTACTTTGTCAATTGGAAACAGTTTCTATCAGGTCGTTTTGAACGTAATGGTTATGGTGGTGATCGAGAAAATTCACGTGGCGGATTCCGTGGACGTGGAAATGGTAGAGTTCGTGGAGGATATGGTGGATATAGAAGGTAGTAGTGAATTTACTAAATGTTCTAATTTAACATGCATGTTGATACCAATTTACACTTTTCTTACTAGAAATGGCGATGATCGCTCAGATAGTGAGGAAGATGAGCGAGACCGCCGGGAGGTTCCACCTCCACGTGGCAGAGGTCGTGGACGAGGTGGACGTGGTGGAGGACGTGGTTCATAAATTATTTTCACTACTTTGAATTGGAAAGTTTTAACTAGCTCATTGACTTTTAGGTCGTGGTTTCTATAATGGCAATGGACATCAATAAATTGTGATTGGCGATCGGATGATCTTCACTGAATATGGATTCATTATTTGACTACTCATATCCAGTTCTTAACATCGAACCATCAGACAATTTCTTTCACCTAATTTTTTTGTAGCAGAACAAATCACAGTATCATAGCTCGGCCTATTCTGTATGGGCAAATTATGATGCCGTTTTTCTAATATGGTTACCATCATGCCTGGATGTTTTAAAAGACGTTTTACCAAAACCACATTCTTATTCTTAATATGAGGACATATTTTCTATTGTTTGTGACAAGTCCAAACCTCATAAGCTGACTGAATCCTTAATCGCTAAGGGTGATGGCCGCTTCATACTTATACCAACTTTGAGATACAGTTAGTATTGTAAGTACCTGTTTTATATGAATGTATGATCCATTTCTAATAGATGCAGCCTGTCATCATCCTAGGTGTTTGATATATTGGTTTTGACCCTTTCATGGCTTGAAGCGAATTTTTGAATCGATTGTATTCTTGGTTCATGCTGGTTTAGAAAACTTCCGAGTAATATAAGTTCCAAGCTTATTCCGGAGCTCTCATCCCTGTTCTCTTCTGCTCAAATTAACATTGTTTGGTTTTAATTGTTTAAGATACAATGAATAGTTTCATCATTTACTAGTCATTGAGAATTATGCAAGAAATTGGAATTGACTAGAGTAATAGACTTGGGCATTTTTTTTTTGAGTCAATTTGGGACTGGTGTGGTTATTAGTGGTAATAATCCGGCAGGTATTTGGTTTATAAGCTCTTATGGGTGACTATGTAGTACCTAGATGTTCATGAATTTTATTCGATAGAAGATGTTTTTGTGCTAAATCAAAGTATAGACTATTAACTCGTCTTTTTTTGTAATTGGGATTGCTTAAAGACTAACTTGTTATGGAAAAATGCTATGGGTAAAATATATTAAATTCATCAATTCGTAGTTGATGCTATGTTTGGTATCATTTTCATTTCTTGTGTATTTATAATAATGTTGACAGGGTCGTTCACAATAGCCTGCCGGCGGCAGCTCTCTTAATTCAATCTCTTCGAACACACACGCACTATCTCCAGTCCTGTGATTATTGCGTATTCTCATGTAATTGAGTAGATGATCGATTTTAAGATATCTATTTCGTGTCTATAGATCACTTTCTCATAACTCGGATTAGTTAAGGAGGTTAACTTTATCTCTGTCAAAAACCATTTAGAATTTATTTAGCCACTGATATAGTACTAATATAAAATATATTCACTAAGCACAATCTATTTTCATAATTTTGATATTGAGGCATATAGTTAATTGTGGTATATGTGTATAATATTAAGAACTTACTTTTCCCATTATTCATTCTAAGCCTAAAAAAAATTGAGTTCAATATTTTAACTTTTATTAGATCAGCAATTTTTCACATTTTAATTGCGTAAGAATACGGTCAACTTAAATAACTATTTCGCAAATGACAAATTATAGAGAGATAAGTTTATGGTGATGAATAGTAAGGTTTTAAGCTATAAACGTCATGTTAATTCCCATGTCATTGTTGTAATGAACAACCATATATATGTTAACAACTAATCGGATTGTAGAAATTGCATTATTCATGTTGTTTGACCAGAAAGTACTCTACATTTTTTGTGCTCAAAGAACATACCGAAAAGAAGAATTATTAGAGAGGGGTTCTTGGATGGTTTCGTCGAAAAGACCTTTCCCAAGATATTAAGATTGGCATTCAAGTAATTCAATATTTAGTTACCTTCAAATATAGGAATTTCGATTTTCCAAAATTTCAATTTCAGTTTGAATGCCAATCCTACAAGTTATCTACCCACTTTTTGAAATTCTGTCCACTCGAACAAAGCTGGTTTTGAACATTTTGACATTGTTTCAGTTAGGTTCTGTATAGTTTTTAACTCCAATAAGTATAAAGGTGGGCAATGGATACTCGCTTCTGAGAAGAATTCACTGCTATTAGAGATGTCTAACTTTCTAAAAAAGCTATTTCAAATTTCTAGAAGGATAGTGATGAAAACTTGGAAATCTGCCCTTTGACAATGAATGGGATACAAGTAATAATGCTATAAAGAAGGAAAGTGTGTATCATGCAGTTACCTTTCACGGTACAGATCTTAATATAATTTCAAAAGTACGAGTTGTTTGCTAATTTTCACTCAAAATTAGTTTAAAACTTGTTGTAGAAGAGTTGTTAGAATAGAGATTTTAATTTTAGCTTCTTCGTTTTTGATGGCCCCAAAAAGTACTAGGTATCCTTCTTTGCATGATCTATTTCTCCTTCTCATATTAATATTATTTATCTTATATACGTACTGTTTTATCTTTGTTTACAGTTTTTTTGTGTTTTTTTTTCTACTATCACCCTGTTAAGGTCAGGTTAGTACCGTCCTCAAGATGGGGGATATTAAGGGCAGTTTTTTGGTAATGAACTTTAGTGAGTGGTAGTGTAGAAAATAACACAACACTGAATTGGTCCACAATACCAAAGGTTTGAAAGAGCAATAAGCATTCGAAAAATTCCATTTTTAGGCCGAAAAGGACACTAGGTAAGCCATATATTTTAGCATATTTATGTAGCTCCTAAAAAACTTCTGTCAATCTTTTAGTTTCGCTAAAAATTGGCGAGATTAGTATAATTTCACGTAACCTAGCTAAAATTCAAATAATCATTTATTAAGGAAATCACTTTTTAAAAAGTCTAAATGTTACAAACTTCTCAATACAATTTGTGGAGACTAACCTTTACAAGGAATATACGTGTGAATCACCTTTTACTTCTTCCGTATTTAACGATGCTTTGTTGTATAATTTGTTTTAATAAATACATGCAGATATAACATAGCACTTATGAGATTGTGAACCAGTGCTAACATCAATAATAGCTTCCTTTTTATAATTTTATTATCGTATGCTTCAAACGATTATGGTTCTTAAACTTAAAATATTAACAAATTCGGAGAAATTTAGGCCAAATATTTCCAACGAATGCTAAATTTGAACATATTTGATATTAAAAAATGTTATTCAAAACCAAAATTAGCTTTGTGATCTTTCATATAATTAAATGATTTTAATACTGCAGAAACTCCTCAAAATGTAAGTTGAAATGATTAATATTAGAATAGAAAAATAAATTTAAGAAATTAGTTCAGTTTGGATTTATTTAATACCTGTACAATTACTTTTAGATTGACATGTGCAATAGCGATTGATCCTAGTAAAAAATGAATGCCTCTTCGTTGGGATTTCCATATATTCTACGGAGCAACGCTCCAATGGATGAGAATGCCCTTCAGGTACTTGAGGAATATACCCCAATTATTAGAAAATATTATAATTGGCAGAATCAATCATACAAAATTAAATTTTTAATAAGTAGATGACAACGTATTTTCGACTTTCTTTCTTCATCTAGCATCTTCTTCTGAATGAGAGTGTTTGGAGTCATGCCTTCGGACGTAAGTATCGAAGAGAAAGACGATTAGGACGAGAAACGAGATGGAGCATTTTTATCGGCTACTTACAGGTTATACAATAAACAAAAAACATTACTATTTTCATTTAGTATACCATCATTGTTTAGTAACTTTTCCAATTTAAGAAGATTATTATTCCTAAATGCCATAAATTTTCTTCTAATATCTTTAAGAATTTTCATTAAAGAATAGAACAGTTAAGTAAATAGGAATACTATTATCTAATTAATATCGGATATGGTAAATTTAAATTAGAACAAATTAAATTTGAATGGTTTCAATAGTATAAATATCTTCATAGTCACGCTCGCTAACTTCGAAGGATGCGAGTACAATAGGATTTTCAAGGGAAATATAGTAAACGAAAAGTACAAATGAACTGTTTATGTAAATAATCTATTAATGATGCTGAAGAAAAATGACGAAATGTTGGGATGAAACTAATATAATTATATAATTATTATATTTCATCAGTTCATCTACGAGAAATCTCGTGTGCATTATTTATTCCCAATTCTTCTTCTTTTTGCTTATTCTCTATTAGGTGGTCTAATATTTTGGTCAATAGAGAAGTCTCATGAAGAAGTTCTACTTATGGATAAGGTTAGCCATATTTATTCACTTACCATATTTCATTGCATGGTACCTGTTTTAATTTTCCATTCATCAGAAAATGTCTCAGTGAAGAATTATTGTAACTTTAAAAATACATTTAATTTAAAAATATAATTACTATTTAAGGAAATAAATTGTAGTCAAGAAAATAGAGATTTAAGAAAAAAGTATCTAAATATTATAACCTCAAAACAATGTTGGAAGTTTTAATAGTTATGTATTAACTTAAATTTATGGGACTCTTACTATGTTTGTACTATTGAAAATTATTTACGCATAACTAATTTTAGACAATATTAGAAGAATTAGTTAATGCTACTAGATCCGTAGAAGTCAGTATAGACATTGCTTAGATTGGTATAGATTGTCCCGATCTGGTCAAGTTATTTTTACAGCTCCTTAGGTATTGCACAGTTGAAGCAATTACCAACCACTTTATTTAATCAACAATCTAACTATACAACAAAAATAATAAAACCTTTAACTAAAATCCCTTATTCATTACAAGCTGGTCATATATATATATATATATGACCTTTTGTAGACGGGGCACATCATTTTAAACAGTTTGGAAAAGCTCAATGAGGATAAAGACCGAGATAAGGGAAAAATATGGGAAAATAAGATAACTTACATGAACGGAATTGATACGCAATAACAAAGAGTTAGTAAAAGTGCCCATCGGGACATAGATGATCAAAGTTTTTCTTATTCCCAGTATAAATAAATAAGGAAATAAAAAACAAACTTATCATAGCAATTTAACTGCACTACCTTGTTTTTCTATACATATACGAAATTCACACGAAACCCACTTGAGTAAGTAAAGGGAAAAATACCTCATTACCACTTAAAATGTACAAAATTAGACAATTTTTCTTATAACACACGAAACACCGTTTTCTCGAAACTAGTTAAACTTAGAACTCAGATAATTAACGGTTAAATTCTTACTTACTTATCATACCCTCAGTCAATTCTGACTAAAAATTTCAAATCGTTTGACAATAGAAGTGATTAGCATTATGCTAAGGTTTTTTACATCTTATGTGGAACTTAGATGTAGATGCATTGATGCTTAATTAATGTTTACTATTTATTATAAATAGTACGATTTTCAAGAATGTCATCGGGTACTTAAATCCGCGGACCCATAATAGTCTAACATTTATCTACTTCTGAGACGATGTTAAGGCGATAAGGTGTATGTTCGACTTTTGCCAAGCTTAAATGCTGTAAAGCGTTTTAAAGAGAAACATTTTGTGAGTAATTTCGTGAGATATGAAGAGCAGAGGGCCACCATATCGTAGCCATAATGTGCATTTTGATGTGAAGTCCGCTATGCTGTAACATTTCGAGGTTATGGAGAGTTCTGAGATAATATTAATAATAATCTACAAGCATCCTTTGGAGATTTGTACGTTCTAGCGACAGACTGTTTTTCACTGATATATTGATGTGTGGTTGATAGTTCGGGAGGTTGTTTAGTTTAGTCAAAAATTTAAAAAAAACTTAATATATTGTCTGATATGAATCAGGTATTATAAAATTTGCTTTGGCAAGGTGAATGTCACAGAGACCAAAATATAGTTAGTCATAAAACTTAATAGTAATACTGTAATACCACAACAATTTTTGTTGACTGTGGGGATATTTTTTAAGCCTCTCAAATATTTATATAAAACTGATGTTAATAATACTATTTACAGAGCAATTTCATCGATTCTCTAAAAGACGATATATTGAATGTTATACTAAATGTACACAGTCGTCTAATAGAATACAATTCGGCATATGCGTAAGTTGTTTGAAAATAATAAAGTTTAATATGCAAAAAAAAAGGTTAATCCTCCCATAAATTTGTATAGATAAAGGGTTTTTGACAATATGGTTTCTTTCTTAATTCTAAACTAGCCGTTAAAAATTACAAAAATATTAAAAATAATTTCTATGACTTGATTTAATTGGTCATGTATTAATAGAAAAATTATGACAAAAAGGAAGCATATAATGTAGAGATCCGTCCTAACTACATGATTCTCAATCTATACATAACAAGAACGATTTTCATTTACAGGAATAATACATACGTCCAAAAATTACACTATCGAGCTTACAGGAAATTCGCCTTGAATCAAATTCATAGGGTTCGTTAAAGACGGTATTGTATGTTGTCATTGTATATACATACAGCTAGAATTCATCGTTTCAGGAGGCTTACCAAATAATAATGGACAGATAAGGTGAGCAAACGAAGACCGATTTTAAAAGTATTATAACTTCAAGACAAACAAAAATTGTTCTTTTAAAATGTTTCTGAAATCCTCTATTTTGATTATCTTGACTTCATTACTATATATGGAACGAGAAAAGTGCAATTGCTATTTTTCGAAGACATTTATTTCTACAATTTGACACCTATTCCGCTTCAGGTATTTCTGTTTTTCACAACTATAATAACAGAAAATAGTATGTTATACTTTTGTATAAAACTACATTATATTTTATTGCCTCAAATTTCAATTTTATTGTGCCATAATTGTACATGTCCCTCTTTCGACACAACATCCGTCTGGATTCTTTTCTAAAATTCTGACAGTCATTTTTTACACATCTCCGTAGGTATTTCGATGAGTTTTAGTTAAGACGAATGTAAAACTGAAACAAATTCGCCTGAATTCGTACAATAATAGCGAAAATGGATACCTCTATGGAATTAAAAATTGCTTCTCACCTTTCACATATGCTAATGAAGTCAAGGTCTAAAAGCCAAAGAAATAAGCCTTAGGGAATTTTCTTCGAAAGTATGATTTTTACTTTGAAGAAACTATAACACTTTTAACATCGGTCGTTTTTGCTCGCCTTACATATTCAATAAATTGTCATTAACACTAACGCCGGCCTCTTAATTAAATAATTAAATAAATGAAAAGCCTATAAAACAGCTTTTATTCATGATTAACCATGTCGTCTAAGAAAGTGTAACTCAGATATGTTTAAAATAAATAATATAAATGTACCAATTTTCAGTCAGTTTACTGGTACACATTGTCAGCATTCTATTTAACGGAACATGAAACACATAAGGCACTTGTGCTTCGTCCACAGAAGCCGGAATCCATGTGGAAGCAGCACTTTGATAGCAATTTTGGGCGAATACATGCATTAAAAAATTACACTGATCAGGTATTACTGATTTTTATCGAAAAGAATAAGATAAAGAGTACTTAAAAAAAAATTTCATTAAGGAATAGAGTTAAAATAATGTCTGATAGTCTCAATTTATAAAAATAATTAATTTTCAGCTCGCTCTCCGATGCTGGGAAATTGGTGTTGAGGGAGCCTATCAAAGATGGAATCGTTCATCCTATAAGCAAAAAGTTAGTTTTAAAAAAACATTTGAACAACATACTTTTTCAGTTTTCACTATCTTAGTTATCTTAATATAACTATTAAATTTAGTACACAATTTCCTACAGTGATACTGTAGCTTCTAAATATTAGCTTAGAAATTTCTCTTCCTTAGTTAAATCTCTAATTTCTCATGCATATTAATATATTGATAGAAATAATACTATGGGAAGTATTTTTCCAGTTGAATATCAGTATAGGAAATTATAACACTGCTGTAGGACTAGACAACGTACTGACACCTATATGGACGTTTTGGAATGCCATGTTCTTGGCTGGTAAACACTTTCTTATTAATTAGTAATAAAAATAGAGACACAATCACTAGTCTGCACAATTTTGTGAAATACTATTCAGTATGTCATATGTCAAGGTAAAATGGAATAACTATCTCCACTTAAATAAATTGCAATTTCATTCTTTTTTCTTTCAAATAGTTTTCTCCCAGTAATAATGTATTCTCCTAGTGGATCAAAAATTAAAAAAAGAAAGAAAGTTAAGAGTCAAAAATATATTTTTAGTTACAACGTACACAACTATTGGTTATGGTAATATAACTGCAAAGACGAAATTGGGAAAACTAGCAGCTATGGTACGAATATTTGTAAAAAAAATAAATAAGAAAAAATCCTAAATAAAATTCTGAGTTCTCTCTTACCTATTACCGTTCTCGTAACTTTCGGTAACTGAAACATTTTACCATTATTGTAAATGCTTTTCCAAGAAAATTAGAAACATGCTAGGTTATAAGGTTATTCCCTAATCTGCCAAAAATATAATTTATAGATGGTAAACATCACGCACTACATGTATCATATTTCATATATTATTGATAAATATAAAATACTAGTAAAAAGAGTAATTTAGGTTTACGCAGTGATAGGAATTCCTTTGGTTCTCATGATACTCCATAAGTTGGGTCGGTTCTTTCTCCTTGTCCTTGAACACGTATGGGATTTTATAATGAGGTATATGGTAACAGGAATAAATTCTTTTCACCTATTTATATATATTCTTAATTTCTCAACTTATTTTATGACCTTTAAGAGGTGCAGAATATCTCTGCTTCGTGTCTGGTGGTAGCCGATTAAAATTATCTGAAGAAGAACGTATCTCAGAAATGCCTCTTCTATTGGCGCTGGGTGAGAAATATATTAGCGTCAAAAATAAATTATAACCCACTTAGACTCTTTAGGAATATCACGATAGATATTAATTATACTATAATACATTTGAAGAGTGCTAATACAAACTAGAAAATATATGAAAAAGTGGAAAAAAGTCCATTATAATGCAGGTGTGGCTTTTGGCTGGATGTTTCTCTGTGCGGCAATATTTCTTAAATTCGAGAAAGACTGGGACTATTTTAAAAGTTTTTACTTCTTCTTCTGTTCATTGACTACAATTGGTTATGGTGAGGCATTGCATCTTAAATACAATTTCAATTGTTTTAAGCTTAAATAAAGTAGTATTTAGTAGCAAAATGACTATTGGTCAATTTATACTTGACAGGTGATAAAAATTGCTTAGTAGAATCTGGAATTTAATGCTACAGAGTTATTTTCGAATATTTTTTCATTGAATTGAAATGCTGATTATGCTAAATATTTTTGCTTGAAATTTAAAGTGGTTTATAATCACAAAAGGAAAATAATTTACGTTCAATATAAATGTGAGAAGCCTAATGTAAAGTGCTATTGAAGTAAGTGTGTGTTCAACTGCTAATATATGAATAATTACTAATGCCTATTAAGATGAGTATTTTATTTTTACAGGAGATGTGACACCAACGAATAGTGAGGATATGTTCATCATTTTCGGCCTCATTATGATCGGGCTGTCGTTGGTTTCAATGTGTATCAATGTTATACAATTAAAATTGGAAAAAATGTTTGAGGTAAGTAGGAAAAGGAATTTATATTAATTCATAGAACAATACCAATTAAAGTTTTGTAAATATATAATACGAAGACAGCTATAGAGTAAGAGTGATAAAAATTATCCATATAAATAGTAAAGCTCAAATCTAATTCTGAGTGGAGAATTTTAATGTTTGTGTAGGAACTTCTACTTACCCTAATGGAGGAATACAGTAGCGATCCAGATGCCAATGACTTGAAGGGTGGTCAGATAGGCAAGTTTTTGCTTATAAACTAAGTATATTATCGAACACATAGGAAAAAATTTCTTAATGTGACAGCTTGTATTATTTTATAGTTAAAGTACTTAAAATGTTGACTTTGTTTTAGTTTATTTAAAGCATATATATTAAATAATGTTTTAAATTCTAACCAATAATTTAGGCATGATGGAAATGTGGAGAGTATGGAAGAAGAGAAGAGGCCGATTAAGAAATGGTCTGGCTCCAGCGAGACTTGCTGCTGGAAAAGCCAGTGAAAACTTGGCAAAGGTAATAATAACAATAATTATAATTATACTTTATTGATCTTTACATTGCACGACAAGGAAATGTGATGTGAGTTCAATTTTAGACCAACATTACAATTATTCTTACTCATATTTTATGACTAATTTAAGGCTAACCTATGTAAAAAAAATCACACATTGATCTAATTCCATCTCTAGATACTTTTTTTTGAATTGTTACATCAAGCTCAGACTGTTCTTGTTTTTATTCAAGTATGCGTTGTATATTTTCGAATGTATAGAAAATCAAATCAGTTTATGCTAAATAATGCATATATTTCTGTGAATTAACATAATATCTGTGTAAATAGTTTCAGTAAATTGAAAATGGCTAAAAAATAAATTATCAAATATTCGTCTAATTACTAGTAAGATTAGCAAAAAACCTTAAGATATGATTAACTAGATATGCCATTAAAAATATTAACATGAAGATTAGACTTTAAAAAATATAGGGTTGGAAATCAAAACTAAAGTTATTATTTATCAACTATTAATGAAAAACAACAACCTATTCTTTAGCCATTTATATTAGTTTCTAAAACAAATGTTTGTTGTAAGACTTCACATTTGCCTAAGGTAATTCCATTTGCTCGACGACGAAATCGACATCATCTGATCGAAGAGTTGCATCAGCGATTGCGAAGAAAGGACCGAGGAACACAAACGGAGCCTTTAATTGGATTCGGACCGATATATGAAGAAGCATGGACGGAGACAAGTGATGTGGATAGCTATACCACTAGTGAGTGGATTAGAAAACTGAGGTGTAAAGTCAAATAATGGTATAAAAGCATTAAGAATGCTGTAAATATACATTTCATTAGCTGATACAAATGGGCAATTGCTACTAATCCCGGACGCCCCGATATGTGGTCCATCTCGAAGTGAATCACGACCTGTTGTTGTACAAGCTGAACCATCTATTTGTTCAACATCCTCGCTTCATCCAACAACGGGTACATCTCGCAGTAATCCGAAGAGTGTTTCTAGTGAAATGTCTAAGATGTAAGCCACAGTCACTTAATATTCTAAATGCTATTATTTCAAATATTATTTTTATTTAATAAAGACGAATTGCACGAAGAATTATGAGGAATTTCAGGTGAAACATTTTCTAGTACTATTTTAGTTTTACGTTATCAACCGTATCCAGTAGACAGACAACAGCATCATCAGTGAAATCTGCGCCAGCTTCAGTTTCTCCGTCGAGATTCCCCATTGATTTTGATCCTAACAGGAGATGGACATTTGTGGGAACGGGCAAGGTAGATATTAGAAAGTATTATGTCCGGATTGCCCACATATTTCCTCTTTTGTTTGAATAAATAATAGGCTCTCATTTTTTAATTTAAGACACCACGTGGCGCTCCAAGAGGGCTAATTGTTCCCTATATGTATACTATGAGACAGGTATTATTTGGTTTTTAAAACAATTGAGTTCATTTTTTTCAATACCATTTTAGAATTCGACAGTACATACGACAGAAATGAGGCGTCTAATCGCTGAATTGGACTGCCGATTGCAGGATTGTCGTCAATTAAATACCCCACGTACGTCTGACAGAGGATCCGTCAACAGCAAATCTTAATGTGCATAAATTTAACATAAATATTTAAATATGCGTGATTTTAAAATCATACATTTTAGGATGATATGCCCAGTAATTTTTTCTATTTATTTTTTCTCTTTTCTAAGCATAGAACTATATTTGCTCACCGCATACGCTTTAAATAATTAATAAACTGATTTCAAGGTCTAGTGAAACTTAACTTTCATTGTAAAACAGTCAAAATATCATAAGAATTTATGAGAGGTGCGATTAACCACTAGGGTTTTTTTTGCTTCTTCATAGCCGCGTGCAGTGATAATAACTATTTAAAAATCCTTGACATAAGATTGCTAGGCGTTTTTTACCTTATATAGTAAGCCTGAATGATTATATATACCTGTTATTTGAAGAAAATACTTGTATACACGTATATAATAAAATCGATCGAAAATAACTCAATCTCCAATTGGCTGTGGACGACTTCTCATCTAAAATAAAACGGCTTTTAGGATGAAGTAAGTTTTCACATTCCTATTTTTTAACATTGGTGTAATAGTCGTTTGGATACTAACCTTTTTCATGGGTGACAAAATGAAATCACCTAGGCATAAAGAATTGGAGATTTTTCTGTGCTCAGTATAATTCTCATCTATATCTGATACAATAAATTCTGATCGATTGGACCAACTATCGGATTCAGAATAGTACTCTCGAATAGAGTCCATAAAGTGTCGAATTCGAAACATTTTATTTTTACGTTTATAATTTCGGAATGCATAATCTGTTCTTCTCCACCTAAATTTACTCACTAATAAAATGTAAAAACGCCTGATATTAGCATGAGGGTTGTGATTAACCTGATATTTTACAATTATATTACATTTTTAAAAAAAGTCTCAAACATGACAATCAATGAAATAATATTGAATAGTACTATTCTAATTGAAAAGTACGCTATGTATTGGAAAAAATTACCATTAATATTTTTTGAAACCTTTCAAGGAATCGATAATGCAATATATAAGGTAATTAAAGAAATTCAGTCATTATTTCACTAATCATTACTGAATATATGAGTAATTATGGAACTTGCATGGTTGAATTTTGATAGTTCTTGCTATTTGTAAAGTTGACGATCAGATAATGGATGTGGATTTCATTTTTGTTAGGTTCCGTCGTCCTAATGCTTTGAGAAATTTTATGACTAAAAAAAACTTTTAATATACCTCTCAATAAGTGCAGAAACGATTTTGTGAGTGAAAATCATTTCGAATTAACTTTAGAATTACCAGATAATTAAGGAATTTAGAATTAGCTTTGTTAAAATATATACCTCATTTTCCTGAGTGAAGCAGGTGCATCTTGCTTTCCACATTTGTATTCAATATCACCATCCACAATAGAAAGGAATTCAACGATGTTAGAATTAGAGTTGGGGGAAAATTCTAATTCTAGTAAATTTTTACCAGCAACTCTCCATATATGACCAAAAAGACTATCCCTTTCTATAACATAGCAGGATATGCGATAATTCCCAAAATCATCCTAAACGGCAATTTATTTATATATCCACTTCCCATTCTCATTATAATTTTAAGCTCATAATTTTTACTCTGACCAATTACTTGTTTCTGTCTTAGTACTCAAACTGTATATGAATATACTTTACCTGTAGTTTCTCTGTATCTCTAAGTTTATTTCTGATCTGCCATCGGTTTTTCTTTCCAAGCGAATAAGTAATATTAAAATCTTCGAGACAAAGAGGGTCACAGTTTTGCTTATTTCTGGTCTAAAAATTCACCTTACGATTCTTTATAAATGTTATACCTTGTTCTTATTTAATATAGAATAACAATATTAATAATACACATTATATTGTACAAGTATTATTGTAGCAAACACTGCCTGTGTTCCACTACATGTTGCTGTTATATAGCATGCGTTATCAGCCACATTTTTGTAATGTTTAAAAATATTGTTTTCCTAACCTTAAAACAATAGCATACTTATTCTATATAAGCAGAACATAAATAAATAAATAGTTTATATCCCATGTTAAGTTCAATTAATCTTTTTGGATTTTCAGCTGCTGACTTATATCTAACCTATGCAATACTATTGGGTTGGCAACTAAGTTCCCGCCGTTTTTTAAAATTTTTAAAAAGTTTATTTTCCAATAAAAATTAACAACTAATTAATCAATAATGTATTTTCTCTTGTTGTTTACAACTTCTTCCCAACGTTCAACAAGATTTTCAATACCTCGTTGGTAGAAATCACCCGGTTTCGACTCGAAAAATTCATCCAACCAAGCTCTCAGTTCTGCATCAGTATTGAACGAAACTCCGCGCATACCATTTGAAAGAGATCGAAAGAGGTGGAAATCCGTTGGTGCCAAATCGGGAGAGTATGGCGGGTGTGGCAGCACCTCCCAGCCATGCGTTTGAATGGCTTCCTTGGTCATATTGGCGATATGAGGGGGGACACTGTCGTTCAGCAAAAGAACTCCATGCTGTCGATTAGGTCTTTTCTCTTGAATAGCCGTGTTGAGTCGTTCCATCTGTTGACATAGAGTTCCGCGTTGACCGTTTGGTTCTGTTCAAGCAATTCGTAATTGATAATCCCTTCCCAGTCCCACCATACGCAGAACATCGTTTTACGCGGATGAAGATCTTGTTTCACGAGCGGTTCTTTCAGCTATGGCACCCTCTCCATACACAGCACAAATATCGCGAGCAGCTTTTGTGGCCTTAGAACCTTGATTAAAAGCAAAATGAAGGTGTGGAAAATGCTAATTTTTCTCAACTTGGCATTCCATTTTAATGATCTGAAAATTAACATAAATTAACTCGAACAAAAAAACAAAACATAGATTCTGCTAGAACAAAACATCCTCTTTCGAATGATTTAAAACATTATGCCAAAAACATTTAATGACATGCGAAATGTTAAAATTTAAAAAAAACGGCGGGAACTTAGTTACCAACCTAATAGAATGTAAACACGAGTTAAAGTAAAAGACTATCGTCTATGCTTAATATGACAAATTGTCTTTCACTATTTTACACCGAAAGCACATTGGTGCATAGACTAGGAATCTAAACCAGATTATTCTCTCTACATCCTGTTCAAGATGTCATATACTATACTTTTTTGCCATACACGGGCAATATATTAAGTCAAAAATTATCTGATAGAGCTGTCGACCGATGCGCCAATTCTGGAAACTAATTTGACATCCAATGAACAGAGACGGTTTTGAGAGACTCTCAAAAGACTCAACAAGTATGAAACGAGGTTTGATCAGGAGCTTAATATTATCAAGTCGCTCGAAAATTCACAGGTCGTTCTGATCATAGGATTACACGACAAACAGTCCTGCGAGATTGGAGATCAGTTAATGAACAATTACACTCAAGTGTTAGATATACCGAACGAAGTTGTGGAAGATACAAGTAAGATAGTGAAGTCGATTCGAGACCGTAAGTAGGTACAATCCACACGCTGCGAAACTACAGCGAAACGGTTAACATCAAATCAAGCATCATCGAAAATTCAAACAGATCCTAATCAGATACAGAGGAATACTATCTCTTGATATTTGCGACGAAAGTTACAAGTCAGTTCTCAAACGTTTAAAAAACATTTCGGAAACGACAAACGAATCGCAAGGGATCTCTATCGTGCCTTAGCTGAGAATCGCTGCTCACTTGCACTTGCGATCAGCTAAGTTGACTCTTTGAAGGCTATAATATTACAAATGAAAAGTTAATACTTAACATTAGATTTAGAATCAATTCTGCTGATTATCGAGGACTCTTCCGACTTGGATCGATACACTTACTTTCGATCAAGATTGCCGATGCAGATCTTATCGTTACCAAACTTCGGAAACATCTCAAATGAATTCTGGAAAGCGTATCCAAAAGAACGGTAAGGACGCTAACAGGAACGGAAAATACGAAATATATTGCGACGATATCTTTTGCCAACATTAAAGTCAAGACAAATATTTACTTTAACCTGAAGAAAAAAATGTTCTTCCCAAAGATTCAGTGAAAGAAGTCTTCAAAAGCCGTCCTGCCAAAAGGCAAAAGTTTCAACAGAAAGGTCAATACTGCTGATAGAGTCTACGAATCAAATTATTGTACAATTCTGACACAATGCAGAAGAGAAACGCGAATGCCTGAGAACATGGATTAAGTTTACTTTGCGTGAGCACTCATTATGAGACTGCAAATCAAAGGGAACATACTTCAAATGTCGATACTAGTTTGGAAATACCACTCACCACTGGAAAATTGGCTAATGCTTTGAATATTCAAGAAACTCCTGAGGGGATTATGAACGTCGCAGGATTCATTGGGAACATTTCCTGTGTACCCTTTTCGCACTTTCTCAGTTGGCATATTGAACACTGATGGAGAGATGCGAAACACTAATGTGCATTGTGTCCAAACGATTGCACATAATCTGCAAATCATCCGGATACCTAAGGATATGTAGACGCCTACTGAAATCATTCGTGAAATGCGTGTTTTCTCTGATCATCAGAAACTACCTGTTCTGGTCAAACCACGTTATTTGTTCAAGTGGTTAAGAATGTCTTCATATTATTAAAACTACTCAGAAATATAATAATTTCCTATTGAAACAGTGAAATAGCGTGTAGCGAATGAAAGTGAGTTTCTAACATGATGATAATGTAGTACAACAAACCATTTATCCCTGGTTTTCTTCTAATCCTTTATATCAATTGAAAAATAATACAGAAAAATAAGTATGGATTCAAAGACCCGCAAAATAGTTTCTTTTATGTACACTGATAGTGTGGTTTTTAAAATAATGATGTCTAATGCAAATATATGACTAATTTTGATAAGTGTAGTGTTGGTGAAATATCCGCATATCAAAATAACAAGTTCTAACTGCCATTATATATTTTGAATATTTGTCTAGAAATAAATCTAGAAAAATTTACATAATCAATACCATATGATAGAAATTGTAACCTGCTAACTCACTTTATAAATGTATTGAGTAGTAGAATCATTCGTAATAACTTTGGCAGCATATCCTTCATTAGCCCATACAAATCCATTGGTTAAATACACTTTCGGATTTTTATGAAAATAAGTTTTCCGACAACGAAATTCGAAATAATCTTCAGTACTCATCTGCATTTTAAATATCGAACCTTGGTTATTGCTAAAATAATATAAGACTTGCGCATTATTTATAAATTATCAAGATAATGAACAGGTTATGAGAAATAAGCCTATAGGAAACAGCTAAATACCAAAAAAAAAAGAAAAGATAAAAGGATAATACAGGCACCGATTTCACAGAAAAACAAACAAAGCTACCCGAGTTTTTTTTACAACAGTGAGACATCACAGTTACGAAATTTTATATCATTATCCTACTTCATATTTGGCCAGATGCAAGTTGTACAGCAATCTAAATGAAATCCGTTGGTTGATATGGTCACAGATTTCAATGTGAATAACAGCAATAGTATTTCGACGATAATAATATCAGAAGCAATTGCGCTGCATTAGATAAAACCATTTGCTTATACTTCTAAATAGTTATATTTGTATGTAAGAAAATTCAAAAATATATGGCATACGATCAACCATTACTAAACACATGGGGAAATGTTTACACGTATGAATGCATCTTTTGTTGTCTTGGTGACGAAGTCGACTCTTTCAGTGAGTACAGTAAGATCAGAAGTAAAAAAAGATTGGTAGTAAATTTTTGGTCGACATAAACAATTGAAGAGAACTGATTTAAGCGCTTGGAAAATATATAACTAACTTAAAACAATAATTTAAATGTAATATAGCTTTTAAATAATTCGGCGATGTATTAAAAACATGAATTTAGAAATTGTGCTTCTTTTGCAACAATCAATATTCTTCTCTTGCATACAAATCATTATTTAATACAGGTATCTCATACTGGAACTGCTATTTTATATTTATGTGCTGTTATAAATGTTAATGTGTCATATTCATGTTTTTACCTAATGACGTATAAACAGTTACAAACGGAAATGAAAAATTTTAACACTTTTAATTATCACAGTGATTCCCAGCAATAAAATTTTTAAAGATTATCTTAACAGCACGATCTTCAGGAAAATAGCACAAACAGTGTGAGTAATACCGGATCCGTTATTATGATGTCATAAATCACCAGTAAACGCAGTACAATATCAAAGCAAAGAATTAATATTTTGTATAATATTTACTTTAAGTTTTATTATGTATTTGATTAAACTTCAGAATAATATTTGTTGTGTTATTAATATAGTCATCCTTCTGTCGATTTTCTATATTATATTTTTTCTTTTAGATCTGTTTTTAACAGTTGCTTTATCATACTGTGGTTTTCTCTATTAGGGTCTAATAAAATAATTTTGTTTTGGATATTATTATAGATCACGCTTGCATGGATGGAACGCATCTTCTCGAGGAAACTGGTATTGGATGATGGGGATACAGTAGAGGTAGACCAGATCTCTTTCACAAGGTCTGGTGTAACATTTAGAATACGAATAACTATACTTATTTTTCCTTCAGTCACAGGGTTTAATATTCTGATTATATATTATATGTTAGCATGATTCATATGTTTGACTTCAACTATTTTATAAATTGCATAGTTTTATTTTTTAAAGCTTTAATGATTCTGAAGACGGTGATCTATATATGTCGGTTCGTGAAAGTCCGTGTGGAAGTAATAGCGTCCACGATGATTCAGAAATATTGTCAATGAAGAGCGAGCATAGGTACAGCTACTTAAGATTTATGCTTAGAAAAATTAGAGTAAAATTATGATTTCACTTGTAAATTTAAATCCGATGATTCTAAGTAGATCCATTTTACATAACAAAATACATGTTTTTTCTTCGCCATAATAGTACATAATAGGCTATAACTGAATATTTAGGTGTAACCCATATATTACTGATTCGAATAGTCCTGTTTCACCATCATCACTAGTTAATACTGTATTTGAAAGATTAAATGCACTACTTCCTGAAGAGCAAATTAACCAACAATTGGTTAGTTGAGTTAGAATTTAGAGATTGGATTAGCTGTCTTAGTTAATATATGTAATAATTTTAATATTTATTTTTAGGATGGTTGCTATGAAAACCTCTTTGTTGATAATCTTCCCCCACTTCCAAAAGTAGTATCATATGAGCCATACTGGCGGTCTATTGAAGAGAACTTGAAAACACTGAGGCAACAAGATGCCGAAATTTCAAAAGATTTAGAGCAAGTAGGCTTTCTAGATGCATCTTTACTATATCTCATCGATACTTATACGAGTATGCAAATACGTAAAACTATTAATTCCACTAAATGTTTTGAATTTTTTTGCATGATACATCCTCTGGTATTCGCTTTAAAACTTGGATTGGCCTTGTACATAAATGTAACTCATTATTTTTACTAGAATTTATTAGAAGTTAGATTTAGAAAATTGCATCTTTTTTTTCAGACGAATTTAAGTATTTATTCTACTTATATTACACTTTGTGCATTAGAGGAGGCTCGTTGGTTAAATGATGTATCAAAAGACCCTGAACTTTCAAGATTAGTACATGAGGTATGTTTTTTTCTAGTTCTCATTATCATAAAATTGAGTTCCTAAATATTTTTATTTAATATATATTATTCAGATTGATCCACAGTTTCCATTAGCTGTAAATTCCACTACTCACCTATTTGAGCAGCAGGAAGCTGTTTCGAGTAGTACTTCAGCACACGAATCAAATATCTTTCCGGAAAATTCAGACAATAAATTCATAACCGATTTTCGTTTAGATCGGAATAATACCACTTCCAATTTTAATTGTATAAATAGAAAGAGGTTGGTTATATCGATATTCTGAAAGCTTGATATCTGAGTTTTCGAGCGTATGAACTTCATTAGCGTATTCCACAAGTTAAAAGCGCAATTATCGATTTGGTGAAGGTACCGACTTTCTATTTTTTTCACACGTATTCTGACTCATTTATCTCGCATTTTCACTACTCTAATAACTGAAGATGGTTTTTTGACGTCTTAATAGAAAATTACATAATATTTAGTTGTTTTAAATTCAAATTTTGTTATATCACATTTGTACATCTCTTTTTGCTTCGGTAACCGTCTGGATTCTACTCACTTATACGATTGATAGCTCGTATAACATTGTGGTAACCAATTTCGGTGTTTATACAGACAAAAGATGGTAGGAGCATTGAATCCATGAGTATAGTGAGTTTTTTCTATAGTAGCTAGGCCTTTCACATGAAAACTATTTTCGGTTACTAGAGTAGTGAAAATAAGAGAAAAATGAAGCTGAATACGTGTGAAAAAGCACGAAAATGGATATCAAGCTTTCAACAACACTTAAATAACAGCTTTGGTTAAGTTTTGGAAGAAGTTATAAATCTTTTTTAAGTCGCTTTTTGTAGATACCCTATATTAACAGGAAATTATTTCTCATTTTTATCCACTTAATGTTAGAGTTTAAGGTCTGAAAATCATGTACGCTCTTCTACGGATGGGGTCGATGCAATAATTTTACGTAGAACAGAAGATCCTACGTGGAATGAAATATGTTCTGATGTACTGAAAAGGTACCTATTTTGTTTCAGAATACGTACATTTATTTGATAGTAGTTGCACAAATAATTTATTATAATATTTGAACTTTTAATCACTATTTGTTTATAGATTCTTAAAACAGGAAACGGTTCGAGATCATCGCATTTCAACATGGATGAGTGA
Source organism: Heterorhabditis bacteriophora (assembly GCA_964036235.1). Classification (NCBI taxonomy): domain Eukaryota; kingdom Metazoa; phylum Nematoda; class Chromadorea; order Rhabditida; family Heterorhabditidae; genus Heterorhabditis; species Heterorhabditis bacteriophora. The sequence goes on along the minus strand of OZ038425.1, from coordinate 9,016,360 downwards.
TTTGATTGATCATATTGATAAAGTAATTGGTTCAAGTTATATAACTTTTAAATATAGATGAAATTAATATTTTTCGTAGACGGATTTTTTTGCAGTTGATCTCAATTCCGTGTAATTTTTCTACCAGTGAAGAAATGGTATGTGATGGTCAAGTGGTGAAGCTCAGGGGATCTACAGAATGGGCTCCACCAAGAGATGCATGGATATTCACTCTCAGGAAGAACGATAGGTACTTTTGAAAAACTTATAATAATTTTTCTGAATAGTTACATTTTAAAATTAAAAAAAAAGATTTGTCTATAAACATTTCACTTTATTAATATTTAAAAATGCATATTATGTGGTATATTCAATGATATGTTTAATATTCATATATTTTTAAAAAAATTTCTTTATTTTTGGAAAAATGTTTTTAGCATAAAGACGCTACTCGAAATACAGAAATTTCGGTGTGCTGGTTGTGGCATTCGTGTAGAAAAGGAGTACACTAAAAGAGTCAAGTAACTAATTATATTGCACAGTTATGCATGTAAACCCCCCTAGAAGTAATTTAGTATTTACTATCAGGTACTGCGATTACTACGGTAAAGTGTTTTGCCAGTGTTGCCATCAAGGCGCAAAAGCGGTTATTCCAGCCCGAATATTGCACACCTGGAATTTCAAGTTGGTTTTGTAGCAGTATAATAAAAATCTGTCAGGTCTCATAAAAAATCTTTTATTTATGCTTTATTTTGACAATTAAAGGTATTATTACCCAACATATTAATAGTTACAGTGAGTTTCCTGTGTGCGATCGTGCTCTTCGGTTTTTATCAGATGCGTTTGATCAACCAGCCATCCATGTGTCGACTGTCGCACCTAGCTTAGTTAGTCATATAATGATTTTTATTATTTAAAGCATTGAACTATTGTTGTTTTCAGGTAGAAAAAATTCGTATATTAAAACATGTAATTATCATGCGTAAGAAATTGAGTTGTATGTGGGAATTTATCAAAATATGTAGCCTTGCGGAGGATACTATTACAAAGAATGGAAAGTAAGTATTTGTTTAAAGATTTATACATGATTTTAGTTGAGAACTATATTTTTTTCGTGACAATCTTAGGATATCATAAATATTTAAGTTATACTTCTCACGATACAGATTAATCCATATCAACTTTCAGTCTTAAGACATTGTTCACATCTTTGGAACGTCATTTACTACATGATATCGACGTATTTTCTTTATCTGATTTATTGAGAGTACATAACAAAGACATGAGTGCACTCTTGGAACCCATCGTAAATTTTGGAAAGTGTCATATTGAGAGTTGTCAGGTAAGTAGATTTAAAATATTTCTAGCCGTAAAATTCATAGAATATGAAGATGAGTTTTTAACATCAAAATAATAACTTTCTTTTTCTCCAGTTTTGTATGTCGCACGCACATATTTGCTATTTATGTGGTGACCACAAACAGCTCTTGTTCCCATACCAGCAGGAGAAGGTGTTTCGATGCGACCAATGTGGATCATTGGCACATATTAAGTGTCATGCAAAACACAGTCGAAAAGCCAGTGATACCGGTTACTGTCCAAAGTGTGCGTGGATCGAAAAAACTAGGTGTGTTTATTTTAATACCAAGGTTAATTAATTACTATGATTGTTCCACTTTACTAATTTCATCATAGGTATAAATGTTTTATGGTATAAACGTTATCATAGATATCAATAGTGAAAACATCTTGGAACCATAATTCAGTATGTCTCTTTGAGTTCAGGGAACGTCAGCGTATCATCAGCGTCGAGAACACATAACAAGACTGTTCGGGTCTTAGAAGCGAGAATTTCTAGATACTCTATGAGAATTCGGTCTGAGTTTTCAAGATGTTTGACACTGTAAATTCCTCCAGGTTTTTCAATATAAATTCTTAAATTTTATATAGGATTACTTTAAATTTTTAGAAAAATATTCAAACGATCTAATGTGAACGAGACAACACAGAAATCTCATTCATTTAGTATAAATGAGTATTTCTGAATTGTTACATTGAAACATTATAACTCAACGTTGCTACTAATACTTAGTGTTTCTGAAGTGATTATAATGAAACGGTCTATATCATTAAAAAAACTATTAAAAGTTGGTAAAAATTATTTATTCTAAAATGTTACGGTTCATTTTGTTGTTTTGTTCACCCAAACAAATTCAGAATATGCTAGGCACGTGTAATTGTGATTATTTTTCTTTTGTGGTTACTATTGGTGCTTAATGCGCGTGCGAATGAGAAAACACCTGGATTTATCAATATTTTCACACAATTTTAGTTGTTATGGTAACATATATGTACATTTGACATCAAATAATAGCAGAAATTCTAAATTATCTGCAGTATATTTGATCTTGACGATGTAATATCTGTTAGTACAACACTATATTATACTTAGATTAAGTATGTGATTAATTAGTGCTTAAGACATTTTAGTCTGAATTATATCCGTAGGATATAGTGGTTTTCTGCTGTATAATGTTGTTTAATGCCATATTGCTTTACTAAAGGACTGATAAGTATTGATAAGCGTTTTGTGATAACCTTCTAAGTTTGTCAAAATGTCTTATATTACTTTGCTTAAAGTGATATCTGTTTATTGTGCTTTATTATGTATATCTATCACCTTTCTTCTAGAAGTCCATATTGAAGTGTCTTTTAATTTGACGGTGAGTTACATGTAAACCAAGCATCGTAGGAGTACGGTATATTTTTACAAAATTCTGTGATTTGTAAATAACTTGCATACTATTGCGCCATTATGTCTTTATTGTTATTTCGTGTTAATTAAATAAGATAAGTGGGTGCTGGTAATCGTTGAATGAAATTTTATACAAATGTTTTTATATTATCAGTGGTACTATTTCCTGTTATTACTCATAAAGTTTTAGTCATAATTTGTATATAACAATGGAAGTAGTTATTTCGCATTCTTTATTCAGATTAAGATTAGTTTCTCAGTAAGATTAGTTTTTTTCTGAATACGCAATATAAATATTTGTCATAGTTTCCAAAATAGGATTTTCATTAATTGGAACTGAAACCTGTTTGTATTGTTTTGACAATTTATTACCAACTTTTGCTAGGACTGATTCAGCTATCTCTAAAACGGATTGCCTCGTTACAATGTGTAGATTGGCATACAACTTCGATCTGTAATCTATTCGAATTCGATTATCTAAAATCACTTAGATCAGTTAAATAGGACAGTATGATATATAGTGCCCTTCATATCTTACTCTAATTGTATGATGTTAATAGTTTTATTTCGTGCGTGAAATTTACGTTTTCCCTAGACTTTCAGGAATCACTTTTACTACTAAGAGATTCGTAAGTTGCAAGGTGTTGTCACGCAATGACATCAGAGCCTAATCCTTTGGATGTTTTGAGCCAGACAGGTGACATTTTAAGTAGAATGCGAATTAAAAGAAGTTCTATTAACTAGTTTATCCTTGTTATCAAGGTTTATTTGCTGTTTGCTATTAAGTGGCTTTGTAATTAACAACTAATTTAGAGCAATGTGTTGTCTGTGGCGATTCTGCTGATGGTTTTCATTATGGGGTGAGGTCATGTCGGGGTTGTAACGCTTTCTTTCGTCGTGCTATAACCTACGACCAACACTTCACTTGCAGGAGAGTAGGGAGGTGCCCAGTCGACAGAAGTGAGATATTACTGCTAGTGTTATAGTTACTTTGAATGGCTCCGACTTTTATATTGTCATCACTGGCATCTTAATTATTTAAAGTAATTAGTATAATTAGACAAGTAGTTTTGCCAATATATTTATTCGTATATTAAATTTACTCACTCCAACGGGTAAAATTTAAAAAAAAAAAGGATGTGTTTTTAGCTGCTAGATGTGCTTGTAGAGCATGTCGTCTTGCTAAATGCATTGCAGTGGGAATGGATAAGAAAGGTAAGTAGATGTTGGTGATATGTAAGTAAAAATGATTGAAAATAGTGTATGGTATACTATATAAATATTATAGTCGAAAACGAATCCAAATAGCTGTAATTTTCTAAAATAAATTAATCTGATACCTATTATTACTACTGGTAAAGCATTTAAATCTGTCAAACTTAGGGGTTTAAAGCTTTATTAGAAAGGAAATATATGATAGAATTTATATTTTTGTTTCGTAATTAGTATAATATACTGTATTTTTATTTTTCTAAAGAAAATTATTTTTTAAAATGATCTTGTGTAGCCAAGCTTTTGTTTAGGTTATATTTTGCTTTATATAGAAGTTTATACATTATAGGTAAAATATATTGTGGATAAATATATTAAATACGTTCAATATGTTTATGTTTATTGTTGTTTCATGAAACAACTAAATTGATTGAGTTAAACTAGGAAAATAGCATATTGAAATCTTGCAATTTTGTATATTTCAGCAGTACAGCCTAAGCGAGAAGGCCAAGCCATAGTGTCATCAGCTGGGAAACTTGCGAGTGACAGGAATCTAGTTGCACATGGGTCTGATTTGGAATATGATCGTCCAGGACACATGGTTTGCCTTCTTTAACTATCGATATTTTTAAGGAACAATTTAGGAAAATTATCTTGGTTTAGGTATCACCAAAATTGGAAACAGATAACTTGATGAGCCCTAGTTCTGCATTTACACATGTTAGTGGAACTCCTGTAAGCAGTTTGGGGGTATGCCCTTAACTTATCGGGCCACAGGCCTTGTTTTTATTAATTTTGCAAATTCATTTGATAAATAAAAATATATGGTCTAAAATATATGTAAAGTTTACTTTTATATCTATCATTTTTGACTCATATATATACATAAATTTCGTTTAAAATCAGAACGACTAATTTTGAGTTTGAAATAGCTATTCGTGAGCGAGTGGAACTCTGAACTAGCTAAATACGCTGCCAGTAGTCTGTTTTGGACAAAACTTGTATTTTTCAAGCTTCAATCTACAAGTATTTTCTCTAAAATAAGCTCTTGGAAATAACTATTAAATACGAAATTCTAAATTCCTCTGAAATATAATTTCAAAGAAATAACTTTTATCTTAATAACCTATACTGCCAAATAAATAACGCAAATTAATTTTTCAGGACATGTTTATGCCTGCTCTACCACCATCTCCTCCACCAAATTGTGGGTTAATAACAAGACAGTGCTATGACTACAGTGACCAAAAACGACGTAGGCGAGCTATGTTGTGTAGATCTCTCGAAGAAATATTGGCAAATGATTGTGTGAGATTCTTACACTATGATTTTTTGAAATCTGAAGTATGATTTTACTTTTTATACCTTGTCTAAACCTTATACCGATTTTATATCGATATATAATGTACCTATGAAAGACAAATACAAATTCCTCGTGTAAAATATATTTTAGGATACTGCTGTGCGATCAATAGCCACCGCCGAGGACTACACAAATCTTTTTCAAGTACAAATGGTACTTATGTTCGAGTGGGCTGAAAAATTACCTGAGTTCTCTTTGCTCTCAGATCCAATGGATAAGGTACAAATAATATATTTGTCCATTAATATTTAGACTTTTGTATCTTAAAAAGTATTTTCTTAAAATCTAAGATAGTTTTAAAGTCTATTCATTTACTTCATGTTTTAAAACGTATAGTTTGTAGATCATGAGAGCGAATTCACATTTTGTAGACAGAAGTATTATCTCATTAGGACTTTGGTAAATTAATAATATATTCGTATTTACTGCAACAAGTATTATAGACAAAACTTCTCCGATCCTTCGCACTTCGCTATATTCTTCTCGATAATGTTTTCCATACAATGGAAATGGGCTATACTGATCGAGTTGTTCTAGTCAATAATAACTATATGAAACCATATGAGCTTCCTGAATGTCATGTGAATGAATTAGCCGATGAGACGATGGTCAAAATGTTGTAAGTGGGGAATATAATTATATAGAATTCGTAGTAATGCATCTGATTACAATTGAAACTATTTAAACATTTATTTAATGTTGTATATTATCATTTTTACAAAATTTTAAAAAAATTCAGCATGTTTGGTCATGAGACAAAAGCAATGTTAGACGACTTGATTATTCCAATGATGCATATGAGATTGACTGTGGGAGAGATGATGACTTTAAGAATGATCATGTTTTGGAATCCTGGAAACGTAGGCTTAACACCTCAGGGAGTTGAAGTGGCACGAGGGGTGAGGTATAGGCTACATTAGAAGTTTCAATGATTAGTAGTTTTTACATTTGGGTAACTCTGTGTTTTATCGTTTTTTTCCACGATAGAGATAATGTTTATATGCTGATTTTGACGTATTTGCTAAAATCTATACTGCTAATAATCTAAAAAACCAACTGTTTATTTATCCTTAATTTTCATTAACATGTTTTAGGCATCAAACAATGCTGTTAGAGAATTGCATGTTTATTTCGAGGGAGAAGGAATCACTGATGTAGAGCACCGAATTGGAAATCTGTTGCTTCTGCTCCCATCTTTTACAGTATGTTTAAAATCAAATTAATTAATAAAACCTAGTTGTTTATCATTCTAAGAAAAGATTCCTTAGAAATCATTATTAAATTAAAAACTTTAGTTATTATTTTGTTATTATGGCGAAATTTTTTTTAGAAACATGTGCAGTTCCTATATGAAACGGTAAAATTGATCCCAAATTTTGGCAAAATGAATGAATGGGATTCTTTCATGGATGACCTTCTAAATGGTTTTTAATAAGTGGTCAAATGTTAAAAACAGTCGCGATTTTGTTTCATCTTTCATTTGTCTTAGATATTTTTTTCTACTTTATTACTTATATGTCGTATTCTGACATTATTACACACTGTTTTTCTCTTGAATCTTTATGATATGGTAATGGTGTATTTGATCAGCGGAAATTGACTCCGCTTTACCATCATTACATGCTAAATCCGACAAGGAAATAGATAATTGCTGAGTTATATGTAGTTTTCCTGGACTTCATTCAGAAGTTCAAAAGTCTATATTTTGTATTCTGAAGTGTATGGCTTTGTTTTTGTTGATCACTTTGCATAGAAAGGTACCTATATTAAGCTGTTATCACAAAATGAGTACTTATCCTTTTGTACCATACATTTATTAGTCAATTTTCTTATTTTTCAATTACATCTATTGTATTAGTCAGAAGAACATTCACCATATAATTTATTAACTTGTATATTATTCAACTTATTTAAACCAAAGCGTTAACCTATTGTATAAAACCTAAGATCATAAGTATGAACCACTTGTTTTGCTCTCAAGCTACATATAGCCAGTGAGAAACTACATAATGATCCCCTTGCAGTAACGGGTATCCATTTTATGAAATATTTGGGGTATGTTTTCAATCGTTTCTAATTTTGCATAGATCACTTGTATGAATTTATATATGGTCATAAAGAAATTTTATTCTTCAACACTTTGTACTAGCCATATGTGGGAATACTTGAGTATTATAGCCTGTATGTTGTTTTAAACCATCATGGTGTAAAAAACTTGGAAATTATATTATCTCTATTTGGATCTTCATTACATGGTGGCTAGAACCCGGAAGCAGTAGTTTTGTTTAACAGATTAGAGTTCTGTTCTCGTCCGGTTTTGAGAAGCTATAGGTATTCATATGTTGAAATGCCAATGTAGCAATCTATCATCATGACCATAAATATAATAGATCTAAAGTTAATATAAAATAGAAAGGAACTGGAAGGTGGTTTATCGGATTTTTGAAAATGGAGATTGGTTAGACAAGAAAGTCGTTTTGTTTTTAGTTATCTATAACTCGATTCCTCTTATATTGGTATCATTACTATCTACACAATTTTTACGTATAAACATAAATTAGAATGTTTTAATTAACCATTTGCACTCTTTCAATATGAAAGGAAGCAATAGTGAAAATATGCAAAAACAAATATTTCTAAAAAGATTTGAAAACCTATTTCTAAAATCGATGTGAAATTTGTTATTCTTACGCGATTGTGTTTTTATAATAGACTTTGATCTATAAGGAAATTCTGTTAAGATAGAATAAATTGGCTCTTGGTATTATCTTATATAAAACTAATCACTAAAATTTTTCATATAGGTGAATAACCACATTGAGCATTTTAAAGTCATATTATTTTACTATAATAAAATGATATATGAGGTGTCCTCAAAGAAAGGACCGATTTAAAAAGTTATAACTTTCTTCAAATCCAACCAAACTTGTCGTTGAAAAGTGTTTCTGAAAGCTTGATATCTGAGTTTTCGAGCGTATGAACTTCATTAGCGTATTCCACAAGTTAAAAGCGCAATTATCGATTTGGTGAAGGTACCGACTTTCTATTTTTTTCACACGTATTCTGACTCATTTATCTCGCATTTTCACTACTCTAATAACTGAAGATGGTTTTTTGACGTCTTAATAGAAAATTACATAATATTTAGTTGTTTTAAATTCAAATTTTGTTATATCACATTTGTACATCTCTTTTTGCTTCGGTAACCGTCTGGATTCTACTCACTTATACGATTGATAGCTCGTATAACATTGTGGTAACCAATTTCGGTGTTTATACAGACAAAAGATGGTAGGAGCATTGAATCCATGAGTATAGTGAGTTTTTTCTATAGTAGCTAGGCCTTTCACATGAAAACTATTTTCGGTTACTAGAGTAGTGAAAATAAGAGAAAAATGAAGCTGAATACGTGTGAAAAAGCACGAAAATGGATATCAAGCTTTCAACAACACTTAAATAACAGCTTTGGTTAAGTTTTGGAAGAAGTTATAAATCTTTTTTAAGTCGATCTTTTTTCGGTTCATGATGCATATGCTTTTTCACCAATACATACAATATTGGTTTTCGCTTGGCAGACCATTCGTTCACTTAGTTCTATTCATATCACCGTTATGAAGAAAATGTCATCACTAAACGGAAATAAAGAGTGGAAATCCGTCTACACGCTGGGGTATAAATCACACAGATGAGCTTTCCATGTGCAGAATTTCCGCTTGATTGAATGTGTGCATGCTTCAAGCAGTATAATAACTAAATGATTGACAGGTTCACATTTCCGATCAAATGCAATCTTGTTCTCATTGGGAATTCTGCTGCGGCTTTATAATAACTCGGGTGCACTGACTTCTAAGCCGTACGCTTGCATTAGAACTATTAGCATTCTTTCACCTTTCTTCTCATTTTAACATTTTTTTCTCGGAATATTATAGTCAATCTATTTTGGTAAAAGTAGAAGGCCGCTGTACGAATTACCCAAATAGTTGTTTTTATAAATATCCTCCTATTCTCCTTCTGGCATCTCTTATTACTACATATAATATTGTTATTAATCCAAAAATTAACATATATTTAAAAAAAAATAGACATGTTATCTTATATAATTATATGTTTAAATGTAAGGTAGAGCGAATGTAACTTAGAGCCTTTTGTAACATAATATTAGAATTTTTCCCACATTGTGGTGCATAGTCAACCACCATACGTAGTTTTTTTCAAGTCATACAGCGAAAGTAATCACTGGGGTTACTATGATTATACTACTTCCGTGTCGGACTTAATGCAACAGGCCTAATTTGCATTGAATATTTCTAGCTAGTGACATAATGGAGCTGTTATAATGTTCATCTATTCCTCTCGAAATTACATTTCTTGTACTATTTACTCTGCTTCTATGCATCTGATTGATTCACATGCTTAATAGTTAGTTTCATATTTTCATATTATGAAATAATTATTACAGAAAAACATCTATTTCCAAGTTTCAAGATAACAAAATGTGAATAATTCGCATCATTACGTAATATGGCATAAATAGGCATTAGTTCTCAGAAAATGTTTTATAAGTTGTTTACTATAAGCAGATAACGTAAAAATTAACCATAAAATTGTTATGCTAATATTCGTATTCTTTGAACTCTATACGACATAAGTGAATCATCTACCAAATTTAGTTTCATTATAGACTTCACAGTCTATTGAACAGTAATTCTTAGTTGGAAAGTTAATGAGCTAAGTTTGATATTACCAAAGTCTAACCTTTTTCAGTTCACCTGCTAAATTTCTGATATAAGCATAGTTATGAGCACACAGAAAGCTGAGTTAGTGATGTGCCAAACAGTTGGTGTTCCAACTGTGACAAATCTCGGCTATCGAGTAGCTCAGATCATTCATATAATTCTGTGCTCACTAACCATTGTATTTACTATCTTTTTATTTTGTCGAATGAGAAAACGACTATACTTTCACAGAAATATAAATGTAAGTTATTTGAATATGCAGGGATGACGCATTTAACAATTATATTGTAAATTAATACACATACATTCACTATTTTGTGATATCTATTTATATTTCATTTTACTTTTTATGGTCTCTTGATCACTTTAATTTTTTTTCTTATTTAAACAACTTTTTAAAATGAGAACCTGTACATACGTGCAATATTAGATAATATTAATATTTAGAACTGTTTTTCACATTCCGTTTTGTGTTCAACTGATCAATAATATTATTAGAATTTTCTAAGTAATCTATATATACATTTTGAACAAATTTTTTTCCAATTTCTATTAAGTTAGAATTAGATGAAATAAGTTCCTACGACATGGTTCTCTTAGTTTTTTCAGTGGGGTGTAATTAATTATAGTGAGAATAAAAATTCACTATCTAGTTTTCTAGAAAATTAATGGTAATTTGGTGTATGACTCATATAAGGATAACTCTGTTAATTGACTAATTAAAGAACTGTAGCTTAGCAAGAATTAGTGCAAACGAAATGTCACTGTAAATTACTGTACATTTGGTCAAGAAGATTATAACTATAATCTTCTACTATAAATGCGAAGATTTCTCACCACTTAGTTAAAAGTTTACAAAACCATTTATTTACATTAAATGCTTTCAGATCTTAATTGCGTTCATGTTCATATGTGCCAACGCACTGGCGCTTCAAATGTTAGTAATGCAGGTAAGTAAAATCTCACACGCCTATAACGAGGTGCGTCACAGTGAAGAGTCGAGGAGAGCTCTGGCGGCTTCTAAGCCTGTAACTTGCTTCGAGATGGGAGTCTGGAGAATAGAGGAACACACTTGGAATGAGTAGTGGGCTTTCAGCCCCTAGTTCTCCGCAAAGTTCCCTCTCTTGCCTTACTATTCTGAACAACTAGCACAACTACCCAACTTCCACAATGAATAGTGTAAAAAATCTCTTTTCGAAGAAAACACTTTTTTCTTGAAAGACAGTGGCATTGATAGCAAATCAAATATTCAATGTTCGTTTCAAATCTATTACCAAATTTGAAACATTTACACTGTGAAGAGAAGAAAGTTATTTCCAAATGTGTTACCCTTACAGTATTATCTATATATATAAAAATGGGCTTAAAGAATTTCTGTTCAGTGAAGCTTGCTTTGGCATACATATATTCACCAGTCACTAATAATCACCATAGAATAGTGAAATTAAACAAAAGGTAGTTCGAAAAACTTTATATAAAGGGAAGTGTTAAAAATAGAACAGAGTTAAATGAAATAATTGTAAATAATGACTATCTTTAGATGCACCACCTTATCTCGTCGTTCTCTTTTATCAAGCCATGTGAAGTCTACCTTAAAGCGAAGACTTGTTTTCCCTATATGGTAGTAAATTCTCTTGCCACTAGCTACCTCACCAGTGTCCAAGTTTGCATGTGCATAGAACGGCTAGTAGCCACTATCATGATTAAGAAGTATGAAGCCTATTCAGGACATCTAGTTTGGCTGCTGATTACAGTAGCGGTGGGCTTATAAATTACCTACAACTGAGTATTAGTTTCAATTCTTCTAATGACTATTCTTTAAATATTTACTGCCTTATTTGTTATAAAGAATATTAGTCCATCATTGTCATATTTACTATCTTTGTCTGAAGTTATTTATTTTCGTGTTTCAAATGATTTTACAAGATATTAGATGTCATATAAATAAAAATATGATTCTAAACTAGAATAACGAAATTTAGTAAGAGCAATGAGGAATTAATCATATAAAAATAAAATAAAAATCAATAATTAAGAAAAAACTAAACAGTTGTTCAGTTTCGGATTTTCTAGGCTATACGCTCTATGGAGTCTGCTTCTTTAATTAGGAATTCATAGACTTACAGTGGGGTCGCGTCATCACGGCTATATATTGCAAATGACAGCACTCGTAGTATTCGGGTGCAAAAGATAGCACTCGACTGATGACAAGCTCGTGATTTTGTTCAGAGTGCCAGTTTTGCAATGTCAACCATAGATTTGGAATCAGCGTCAAATTTCCGATCTAGCGCATATAAATTTAACATTTTTCCAGAGAAGTTTTTGTAATTTTTTTCGTAGTGAAAGTCATAGGCTGTGTTCTTACCTACGGCAGGTTTCTTGTCCGATGCCAGATAACAGTCTTCATTATCGACTGCTACTGACTGTAATTGTTTCTCCCATCAGTTTTGGTTTTATTTCATCTCAGAGTTGCTTTTATGACCAATTTTCGCTTTCTGCTGCTGAGGTACCTCTCATGGATTTGCTTGGCTTTAACGAACTAAATATTACAATATTTAGTAGTTTCACCCGAAGAAAACTACGGTGTTTAAAGAAACTAGTGTCAGTTAAGCCTTAATTATAATTCACTCCAAATTTCAACGAGTCGATTTTATTGAAATTTGTCAATGCTTTAAGCGAGCCAACTCTGAGATTAAGTTAAACCAAAACTGATGGGGATTCACATAGATTTAATAGTTGTCGATTGTGGGTTTTTTCCTATCTAGCATCGGACAAGAAACCTGCCGTAGGTAAGAACACAGCCTATGACTTTCACTACGAAAAAAATTACAAAAACTTCTCTGGAAAAATGTTAAATTTATATGCGCTAGATCGGAAATTTGACGCTGATTCCAAATCTATGGTTGACATTGCAAAACTGGCACTCTGAACAAAATCACGAGCTTGTCATCAGTCGAGTGCTATCTTTTGCACCCGAATACTACGAGTGCTGTCATTTGCAATATATAGCCGTGATGACGCGACCCCACTGTATATACATATATTTTAAGTTTCTATTTAATATATTTAGTAGCATACTTACTAATATATGTATGTGATTTCAGATCGTCTTAATGGGCACTTTAATATATACAACATTTGCTGAGGTTCCTCTCGATGAAGATTTCCTTACATGTATCAGTATTCCAGCACTTGCTTCGCAAAAGACGAATAGAAATTTCCTTATTTTAATTTCACTAAATTTTCTTTCAATCATTTCTTTGGGAGCTCTGAATTTCATGAACCAAAAATATAGGGTTAAGTAAGTTGAGATTTAGACATATTACGTTATATATATATATGGCTATATAGCTCTAGATATAAAACCATTATTAGTATAAGACATTTAAAGAAATTATTTAATAGACTAATAGGTAATTTAAAAATTGAAACTAATCACGGCCTCTTTTATTTTCATATTTCGCTTCAATGTAGCTAACCGATACCAGATTGAAGAAAATTTGGCTACTACAAAGTATATATTCATAATAGTATCGTTTCAATTTGTTGTTCTAACCTTCTATGGCTCAGCTACTCTAATATTAAGAATTTACAAAGACTCATTGAATGAAGTCAAGCAACGGTCATTAATTATGTATGCCTATGTGAGTATTATTCTAATCATAGGAAAAAATTTAATTAGATAAATTTAGAAACACATTAAAAAATTAATTTCCAAAGAACAAATGCTCAACTAGAATATTGCAGTCAGTGCCGTATTTCACATGTCTACTTCCAATTCTCATGATGTTTATTCTTAGTCAAGGAATCAAGTCGAGAAACCAGTCAATAAACCAGCTTGTGTCACACGCCACCAGTGGAGTCACTGGCAGTAACAACTACTTCAACGACTTACGCAAGGCATGGCAGTGAATTACTCCCACTTTCACTATTTGCTCTCTGGAAATCTTTATTTTGAAGAAAAACATTGTTTAATATATTAATTGGATTTTTAATATTTTGTTCAGAATCAAATACATTTAATTTATGAAATATCAATACTTTTTCAACTGGACATTTACTAATCAAATTTTTGTCATTATGTCTCTTTTATTTATTTTTTATAGCAACGCTCATGAATATATAGCTGCTTATAAGTAACTATTTACATATTTTCTTATTTATTTAGTAGAATTTTGATTTTATATTACATCATCTAGTGTTTTATACGTAATAAATTAACTGTCCAAAATTTTGTTGAATGACATATAATGTGCTAGTAAGTTTAGTTCTTCATATTTGAAAACTAATTATTAATCCCGAAACCTACGTAGAGTCGAATTTAACGAGGAACAATAGAGATTTGACTTCATAATTTAATTGTGAAGAAAACAAGAAGTTATTTCATATTTGTAACTCATGAAAACAGTCAGTATTGTTGTTTCTTTGTATACATTCTCATAATTATTACTAGTTGGAAATAAAATAATTTTGCTTGGTGTATATAATATGTAGTAATTTATTGCTGTACCGAAAAGCATAATATCAGCAGTTGCATGAATCATATGGATGATATATTTAAGAAACCTTGTGAAGAACTCATGATTATAAGGTTTAAACTCTGTGCAGTTATTATAATGAGGCTTAGGCTTTTTCCTTAAAGAATTGGCCAATAAAGAAAGAACAAGTAGGTTCCGAAGAGTTCATGAACACCTGCAAGTGATTGATGGGAACTGCACGTCCATTGTCTTCGTGGACGCGCATTTTCACCTTGGAAGGCCCATACTCATTAATATCACTAATAGAATCGAGTAGTGGGAACGAAAAATTACTCAAATCTTGTTTTTTTTGAATAAGTTGCTTAAAAAATACTTGCATAAATAAACTGAGAGGTTAAAATAATTATGAGAAGGAAGAGAAAGAATATTAGGCATTGATATTATGCCCAATAGTATTCACTTAGTTAAATTATAAACACTCATTTAGATTTTCCAATTTTTTATCCGATTACGGTAGTTCGTATCCATGTTCTACTTAGAAATTGTTTACCGTAGATATTGGCACAGATTTAATGGTTTTGCGCACATAAACTAAATAGTTGACATGAACTGAAATTATGAGGACATAGACATTTTTTAATGATAGCAAGCGAAATGAATTTTGAGATTCATGATTGCTATAATTATCCGTAAAGCAATTTGTATACTTTCAGGTAATTTGTCAAATTTTAATCAAAAAGTCAAAAGGAGTATAGAACGTGAAATATTGCTTAGTGTGCAAAGAACGTTGATCAAGAGTATGTAACTATTAAAATCAATTACATTCTTTTCCGTACAGTTTCTTACGAATATCTGCTAAGAAAAAATTTATTTCACTAAATAAAAAGGGGAATCCAGTCATAAACATAATATGTTGTTATTTTTATACTAAGATTATTTTGATTAGTAAACAAATGTAACAAGTGATTTAGAAAATATTTCTCACCTGAATATCTATTAGGATATTTTAGTTTAAAGTCGATAGCTGTACTAACCTACGGTATTTACAGTTACTGTGCGCTACAATTTCTTCATTTAATTACTGTTATTCATTATTTTTACGCACTTTATTAAAGAACAACAGTACATAACCTAGTTAATGTTTATATATAAATAGTTAGAATTTCTACTGCAATCTATTTTTAATTAGCGTTTATTTAGACAGATATAAATAAGTCTTGCTTGTCTATAATATTTTTATTGCTCCAACCCTAGGTTAAGATAGCAAAATTTCGATACGTACACGGATATCTTAACTTTATCTATAAACACTATATTTATTATTATTTGGATAAGTAAGCAAAAATCATTGCTATATGATTTGAAGGTGTCAACAATTCCAATAATGTTGAAACGGAAGAGAATAGATTATCCTACGAGACAAGCTAGTTCTCAAATCCTGTTTTCCATCTCATAAAACAAACTAATTAACCTCTTTTATTCATATTCATCTCATCAGTCTAAATAAAGTCTTAAGTTAATTAATATTACCACTGCTTTTACTTCCTTACTATATGTTATAAATTGTTATGAAAAACAGCTGTTATATCGTAGCTACTTTACTTATCTTTTCAAGACTTTTCAAAAGAATACTACTATTGATAATCACATTTTATGGTAAGATTATTATCACACATTCACGATAATAAACAAATTTTCTATTTGAATTAATTTCAGTTTAAAGAGAAAAAAAAGTTGATTATATTATATTTATGAACTGTGATGAAAACCTATGGTATAATAAGGTTTACAACAATTTTTTCCATTATTTGTCGGTGTCAAGGTTGCATCCCAACTGCAGTTATTGATGATACAGAAACAGGTATACATAACAACTAAATAACATATGGTACTGGTAAGTTGGAAATATTGTAGCAATACTAATATTACCAATTCGCTTCGTAGAACACTTATAATTAGGTATTTTATATTAGAATTATGGTCACATTCCAGTATCCATAAAACAGTTTCTGTTACGGGAATCGCATTTACTTATATGGTGTTTTTACGACGTGTTAGTTAATATCTTTATTATATTTGTTACTATTGTATATTAACTTAAGATCTCACCTCTGCAAAGAATCTACAATGTTCTTAATATTAGCAGCATAAATAGAGATATTACCATGTAGTTAAGAAACAATATTTATGAACGAATTACGATTTAAGGAGATAAGTAATCAGATAGTCGAAATTAAGAGACTACTTATAAGAGGAAAAATGCTATATCCTTAAAACGTTAAAAGATAGCTTAGTCTGTTGTTAGTTCTTATTTCAGCTATCGTTACTACTACGGAAGAAAGTTCTACTACAGAAAGTCATGAAGGTGTCTCAAGTGCCAGTTCAGAAGCATCTTATCCCAATCCAGAAGTACCTTATCCCAATCCAGAAGTACCTTATCCCTATCCAGGAGTACCTTATCCCAATCCAGAAGCCGCCTATCCTAATACAGAAATCGGCGGTATCAATAGAGAAGCTCAAGTTGTAACTATGGAAAATTTAGCAGGTATCGATAAAAACAATAATTTATACTTAACATTTCCTCGCTCTTAAACTTAAAATATAATTTCAATCCAAAACCAATCTTGTGAAGAAATATTAAAATATTCTTCAAAAACACGGATGTCCCTGTACCTTGGAAATTCTGTTTATTTATTATTTACTTAATGACAAATTTCAGAAGAATTTTGCAAGTAGTACAAATGTGATCCTACGCCATAGGCTTTTCTTAAAAACTAATGAATCATTCAATTACTTACTAGTAATAGTTTCATATCATCTTAATTACGAATTATCATTGGTAAGATCATATCACTTTCAGCAAAATTTGATCAGCTCAAGAGATCCTACGTTAAAATCTCAATTTTTATTATCTTAAGCCATTTTTAAATTCTGAAAGATAAAATTTAAAAAGATAGAATTACTAACGACAAAGCTCTTTATTTATTATAGTTTATTCATAAAAAATGGCGCTTTTTGTGTTCTTGTTACTCAAAATCACTATTTTTTCACCGTTCGCAAAATGGGAGCACACAAAACATATTTTGACCTTATTTAACGAAAAATATACAAATTCTCTTATCCCGAAGCATCATAACAATGGGTCGTGCTTCTACACTGAGTCTACACGAAACAGGTCAAAATAAAGAACTGTCAACTACCAGTTACACGGTGAAACGGATTGCAGATGTCGTCAGGCGCTCCAGAAAGGCTATTATGAATTTCCTGAGTCACCAAGAAGAATATGGTACAAAGCAGAGTAGTGGACGACCTAGCAAGTTGAATGGTCGTGAAAAAGGATAATTTCGTGAACTGCGTCGAATGCACGATCAGCATCGTTGGAATCCGTAGGACTTGTGGCATTGATGCTTCAGAATCTACGGTGCAGAGAATGCTGAACAAGAGTTCAAATATTGTCCGATCACGAATGAAGAAGTATCCAGAACTGACACAAGCGCGCAAGAACGGAAGACTTTGCTTTGCCTAATATTCCATGAGATGTGACTGGAAAAACCCGATTTCTACGAGTTTTTGAAGATGAGAGTATCAACTTATCATTTTGAATCTAGATGATCTTCGGTGATGAGAAGAAGTTCAACCTAGATGGTCCTGATGGTTGTCACTTCTATTGGAGGGATTTACGTAAGGAACCCCGGCATTTTTCAACCCGAAATGTCGGAGGAGGAAGTGGTATGATTTGGGGAGCCTTCAGCTCTGTGGTACTGGCCAAGTTGACGTTTGTCTCTACGAAGATGAACAGCACGGACTATCAAGATGTCTTAGGACATCGTCTAGTCCCGTATCTCCAACGTTTCCAGACGTCTGCTTCACGTTCCAACAAGAGAGGGCCACACTGACGCCAGTCGAAGCACCAAGACTTGAAGTGTAGCTGTAGTGACCATCAGTTACTTGTTGTATACATTGGTCGTTGTTGTTTTCGTCGCTAGCACTTATTCTAATAAAGTGTGGCATCACTTTGAAACGGTGAAAAGTGAGTGGTTTTGTGAAAAAATAACTGGTGTCATTTTTAAGAAAAAGGACAAAATTGAAACTGGAAACTTCCAAGGCTATGACGCCTGACCTCAATAAAAATAGGATCAATCTTGCGGCTGAGAACAGAAAAAGGCGGAAAACAAAGTGCTCTCATTTTGAAACGCACTGTATTTAAAAGTGATTTTATTATACCAAAAACTATATTTAGATATTGTTATATAGAATGCTAAAATAATTGTACTCAACTCAATATAACAATGTAAACTTATATACATTATTTTCAGTAGCAGAAAATATGTACACTACTGAATTTGCTCCTCCACCGATTTTGGGTGCAGCATTTGGATAATAGTTTACACAATTATCAGCTTTAATATTCATTTATTTTAGTTGCCATAATCCTATATATTAAAAGTATAAATATGTTTCTAATAAGACCAATTTGCTATGATTAACAAAAATCTCTTAGCCATCTTCTTAGTTTTCAAAGACACTTTTAAATTAATTTTTAAAAAGAATTTAAAGACAATTTCTAATGGAAGTATGTTCTAATATAAAAGACCAAGAAATTATCTCTGTGAGGTATAATAGCAAGTTTAACAAAAATAATTGAGAGTATACTGAGAAGCCCCCCCCCCCCCCCCTATAAATTAAAACTAGGTTCATAAAAAGCATGTGTTGTGAATAATAGTACTATTAGAACTCAGCAAGAGAAAATTGTTAATTAAAAACTCCTCGTCTAGTAATAAAAGTTTCTCTTATATCTCTGGCCTATCTGTTATTTTCATCATGTATTAATATCTATTTTACATATAGTAAGCATAGTAGATAAGAGAGTAGTAACAGATTCCACAAACCGAAAAGGCTAGTAACAATTTTATTAAAAGCTACCTAGTGCAATGTACAGTCACCATTGTTTCTTAATTTTAGTAGTTACTTTGGCCACTCATAGCAATAAGTTTTCATGTTTCTTTTAACTTCTAACACACTTCGCACACAATAAGCATTAATATAGGAAAAGTGAAAATATCGAAATATGCCTTGATTTTAATTCGGAGTGAGAAAAGAGAGAGTGTTAATTAATGTATATATTGAAGAAAGAAAAAAAGAAAAAAGAATGATATTATTGAGTGTCTTGTAGCTCATATCATCATTCTTCTGATTTTTAAATTGCTCTCCGTTGTTTTTTGTTAATCTTAGTCCGCTTTTCGTTCTACAGCTACGAACAGCAGTATTTCGACCAACTTGTTGTTGATCTCTGCTCGAACTACTTGGTTCCTACTCCAAGTTTTCATCTGCTGGTTTGTACGTTAATCCTTTTTTGTCATTCTCACGATGGTTCTTTTTAAAGATCTTAATATTATCCTTATAAACTCAGATCGTTTTATCTGACGTATTCTTTGCATTTATCTTACTTGTAATCACTTTATAAGGTCTGTGTAAGTTTAGACAGAGCTTATTATTTTGCGGATACTCGTTTAACCAGAATGTCGTTTTCAATTCATATAGCTTTTCAGATAGGCTTGCTCAGTTAAAAATCACTAACAAATCTCTATGTCTCTTGTAGCTTTAGGTGCAATAATTTGACATAGCCCTCATTCTATACATTGAAAGTGATAGGTTTTCATTGAGCATCTTCTGTTACGTACGATTTGCTACCAAACGTAATTTTGAAAGAGCTCATTTTCATATTGGTACTAGGCGTTCCGTTGATTGCGAAGATTGTGAACGGTAAGCATTTATGCTAATCTGTTTCGGTATGATTGACATATGCTAATAAACATTCTTCAATCATCCTATGATGCCGTTCATCTTATCCGTTACTGTTTTTTTTTATATTATGGCGTAATTGTCTGATGTTCTATTTCCCGATCAATTATAAAGATTGTTGTTGACAAGTTTACTCCGTTATCTGTGATAATTATTCGTGATGTTTCTAGTTTCGAAAACAAAAGCATTTGAGCAATTCCTTCTACATCTTGTAATGATATTGTACAGGACAATTAGTAGGCAAGAACTAAAGAAACTACAAAGTGTAATTATCATAGTACCAATTTGGAAAAATCCATTCCGGTTCAGTAAAAACTCTGTTATCGGCCCATACAGAGATGTACAATGATTG
Source organism: Heterorhabditis bacteriophora (assembly GCA_964036235.1). Classification (NCBI taxonomy): domain Eukaryota; kingdom Metazoa; phylum Nematoda; class Chromadorea; order Rhabditida; family Heterorhabditidae; genus Heterorhabditis; species Heterorhabditis bacteriophora. The sequence goes on along the minus strand of OZ038425.1, from coordinate 8,995,683 downwards.
GCCCAGAAGACACCGAATTGTTCTCCAAATTTTAAAAGTTGTAGACAGCAGGTTGATATCTAATCACTAAAGTATACAGAATTCCATATTATAGATTGTTATGATTATTGTGCGATTGATTTCCTCATTCTGTGAATTTTATAAGTAGCTCAACAGAGATATTAAATCAAGGAACATTATAGACAGTTTTAGAAGAATTAATATGATTATAAAGGAGGATATGGACGTGGTCATTATTACGATTAAGTGCTTGAACGGATTTTTTGACTTTTGAGAAGTGAAATATAGACCAACTTTCAATGCAAAGAATAAAATTAGGCATTTTATTGAGGAAGCATAGAGATATTAAACAATTCTGAGGAAATTTACTAGAATAAACACACGATCCTCAATTATGACAATTTAAGTACCATTTTTACCTATCTAGTACAATTTTCTCGGCCTATTAACTTTTATACTACTTCTCTGTACTGGCATACACTATCTCAATAAGTAAACTTTAACGTATATTAGATATTCAGAATATTGGAAAATACTATAAGAGACTTCGCAACTATTGCTACTGAACTGACTGATCGTATGGGACAATCTCAAGTGTTTTTGTGCGTAAATAAAATCGTCTGTCGTGGTACTGGCTGCCTACTCATACAAACAATTCAGAGGTATCCTACTGACTTTAGCTAGAAACGGATGTTAAACTATTTTCGAGTTTACAACCATTTACATAACTATGGGTATGTGCAATCGTGTTATTTTGGAATAAATGTGAAATTGCATTTTTGGATGTTCTCCTCATAATGTCAACTACTAGCCTCTCTCACACATAGTTTGTGAACCTTCAAACAAAGCAGAAAGTCAATATAGTTTTTACACATTTATAACCGCAATAGATCTATCATTAGTTTTTATCATTAATAACGAGATAGTATAGAATGTGCTAGTGACTAAGAATAGTATAGTAATAGCAACTATTGTGAGAATAGAATAGATAGAATAGTAATAAAATTAATTGCGTTATCAATGTTTTAATTATGTAGCTTCTCTCATGTTTCTTCTGAAAATAACTATTGGCTAGATTTAGTAGGCGACGAATGAAGGAAGAGTACTAAATGCCGTGAGGACTCTGTTCGATTCTGCATCCTTTCCTCATACCAAATTATCTTGCTATTCCTTTGGAATTCCATTGAAATTTTATTCTTAATGACTATAAATTTATAAGAATGTAACCTTTTAAGTCTAAAAAGGGGAGGGTTGTGCTAAAACATGATTTATGAATGGATGGGGTGATCTTTTACTTTTTAAAAATGAATAGGTCTCTAGCAATCAGGATCCAATTCTCAACACTATAAATCGTAGTAGAACTAATAAACGTTCCTTGCTATGAAACAGATCACCAATTCGGCCAAATCCTTGTGGAGTGTAGTGCCTCCAACATTCAGAGTCGGGACCTCCACGTTTCAATATTATGTTTTCTGACTGACAGATAGATCGAAGACCGTATGTATAACTATAGGGTTATCATTATTGGAATTCTGCTTATCTGAGATGTGACATGGGTGCGAAGATAGAGAAATATAATAGGCAGGAACTGTGAGGCATTCAAATGGGAATATACCATCCGAGTAGATGTTGCATGCCGTCCTTTCTAAACTAAGATACAACCGGCGCATTCCAGTTGTCCAATAATACACCTCATGAAGGTGTGGTTTTTACGGTTAGTGTAATATTGGATTATAACTTCATAATTTATGGATAGAGAACCGGGAGCTTTCCACACTCAGAAAATCGGGCACCCATAACACTACTAAGTAAATATGCATTAAATCCGGAAATTACGTCTTGAAATTGTGAAATTGTTGCAAAAATTACTTTATTTGTTATAAATCAATATAATTTCAAGAACAAGTATAACAGTGAAAATTCCTAAATCGCATAATCATGTATATCAACAAACCCTATAGAAATAATTCGATTAATACAAAGTATATTGTCCATTAAAAATATAAAGCAACCAGTAATTTATGCTATTATTGTGGGATGTAATTGGTACTGTCACAAGCTAAGATTGATATTAAGATTTAGGAGTTATTACCACCATACTTGTTTATGAAATTATATTGATTAATAACAAATAAAATCATTTCTCCAACAATTCTACAACTTTAATATGTAATTTCCGGATTTAAAGCATATTTATTTATGAGGACTGACACACTTGATCTCTACTTATCTGAGTGCCTGAGAATTTCTCGGTTTTTGATTCCTAAAGACTTATTAGTGGGACTCATAATTATACAAGCGAAACATTGTAAAGGTCTTATTAATTTCCAGAAACAACTTGTTTAGTAAGAGGGATACCACTAGTGCATTTTGGACGAGCAGTGAAGTGTTAAGCTGCCCCGCCCCTTTTTCGGCCGAATGCCATGATATTATAGGCTGGGCCGATAGCGTGCTATGCAATTCAGTGATTTCTTTATATCTTAGTATTGTTATTCATGGGTTATTAGATGGCTTCAGCTACGTTTAATACTAATAATCAGTATTCTGGAACTATGACGGTTCTTGAAAGGAGCGTTCATCAAGGTAAGCCAAAATTTTGTGGATTTGTTATACATATTTTTAAAACTTGTTTGATATTTAGAGTTCTATTATGCGTCTTGTAGTAATAAAGATGACAAATTATCTACACGACTATTTGATTTACAGGCCTTGTTAAAGAAGATGCATTAAAATTTACGAAGGATTTTCTTGCTGGTGCATCGGCTGCCGTTGTAGCAAAGACAGTTATTGCACCAGTAGAACGAGTAAAACTCATCCTTCAGGTATTGTTTTACGTTAACCGTTTATTTGAACTAATTTCATCTTATGATGGTTAGTATTTTATGATATGATGCAATTATTTTGCAATTCTTTGAAGATTAAACGTTTTTAAAACGAAAATATGAAAAAAATTTTGTGTTTAGCAAATTATTAATTTAATGTTGAAGTGATGATAACTTCATTTAAGTGTGATAATCACAAAGTAATAGTGAAGGTGTTACCTTATTATGCTTATTATTTATTTTACTACCTATGATTATGATTTTATTTTAAATTGGACATTTGATTATTCTGTCTTAAAATCTGCAATTTATTATGCAAATAATGTTCTCACTTGGCTATTTGTTGTAAAACTAAATATTATGCTAGTTTTAATTATTAGAGAGGCAATATAATAAAAGAGTCGAAAAATTTTGTATAATATATGTTTTTTAAAATCTATATAAAATAGCAAAAACTTCTTATCAGTGAACGTCTGGAGGAGATTTATTACTTATCAGCACTGCATTTCTTTAAAGTTGAACTGGCCTTGCTTTTTTTTACTCGCGTTGTTTTCATATACGACATCAATGAAGATTTTCAGCTACAAAGTGCTCAAACAACTTTGGCTCCTGAGAAACGTTATAAAGGTGTCATTGATTGTTTTGTGCGAGTTCCTAAAGAGCAAGGCTTCTTTTCGTTTTGGAGAGGCAACTGGGTCAATATATTAAGGGCATGTAGTCAGGTCTGTATTGGAATTGTTTTGTAGTAATGTTATAAATATATTTAACATCACAAATTATGTGGAAATTTAAAAAATTCAGTAGAAATTTGGATGAAGTATAGCATAATATTCTTTATTTAAGTTGACATTCATTTTTATTTCTAACACCAAAGCATTGAAGTACCGGTAGCTCTCAGTCGTCTAGTTTTTATTCATATTTTTATACTATTTTATCTTCAGTTTAGGAATCTCTGGGATTTGCTTTCAAAGATTTCTTCAAGAAATGGAGTCTTAGTGGAGTTGATCCTCAGAATCACCACTATCGATTTCTTATAGGTTTGCATTTATAGACGTAATGCTGTGCTAGTATGGTTTATTATACGCTATTATTAACATAATTGGGAATACAATCAGAAAAATGCGAAAAATAAGATACATGGGATACGTTCAGTTTATTTTTTTTAAACAGTTGCAGATAATTGTTTCATATTTATACAAACCATTTAACTTCATAAATACTACTTATGTTATGTATTATATTGATGTTTTATATTTTAAAGGAAATATATTGGCGGGGGGTGGCGCGGGTGTGGCAACATTTATGATAATTTATCCACTCGATTTTGTACGAACCAGGCTAGCTATTGATTTAGGTAAAGATAAGAAGGTTAGTTTTTGTATGCTTAAAAATTGTATTACTGATTTATAATTTAGGCGAATATTGGCCAGAAATAAATCTATTTCTATACTTGTGTTTATTAGTAACTAGTACTTTACGGCCACATTACATTTGTTTGAGTGATAGATCTTATTTTAGTATGTACAATCAGTTTCGATATACAATAAAGGAAAAATAACAAACATTTTTTTTGTTAATGGGTTTTTTTAAGGACCGTGAGTTTAAAGGAATGTTTGACTGTATCGCCAAGATCGTACGGCATGATGGAATTTTTGGTTTATATAAGTGAGTATTATTTGATGTTATTATATTCTATCTACACATCATTAACTGAAACGTTCAAATTTAGGGGTTTGCTTCCATCTTTACAATACATTCTAATGTATCGAGGTGCATACTACGGCCTATTTGATTCAGCAAAACCATTTTTGGCTAAAGATGGACAGAATTTAGGATTTTGGCGTGCTTTTGCTGCTGGACAGGTAATTCTTGAATTTCAGAGTATGTCATGATTAAAAACTCTTTAATCAAGGTAGTCACGTTCATTGCCGCTATGTCTTCGTACCCATTAGATACTGTGCGCCGTCGACTAATGATGAGTGCTGGGAAAAAGGAGTTTCTTTATCATGGAACCATGGACTGCGCTAAAGTTAGTTGTTTATATTAATTTCTTATTTTATACCCTTATTTTGTAAATTTAATTACTATTCTCTTTTTATAATTAAGATACACTAGTGTTTTACCTAATATTCCGTAGATTTTTTGTCTAGTATTACTTTGAAATATTATAATGACTGAGAAATTTTAAAAAATACTTTGTATTCTAGTACATTTATATGAAAGAGGGTTGGCGAGCATTTTTTAATGGAGCCATGGTAAATGCTATGAGAGGTACAGGAGCTGCGTTGGTTCTCGCTCTGTACAATGAAATGGCAAAGTATATGTAATATAGATTGAATTAATCGGAAAACTGGTCTGTGAGTACACAGGGTCCAAATTAGTGTTACGGTATTGTGTTTAATTAGTTTTTTTGTTTTGACAAACATTTATATTATTTTTAATATGCTCATGATGCAATGTAATTCTGTTATTAATGTGTGGAGTTGTAAATATAACGTGGTAATTCTTTAGAAGACAACTACTATTGTTGTACTTTAGTAGTAAAATTGGAATACATTGTCTTTCTTTAGACATGCCTCATAGGGATTCGATAATCATTAAACATAGTTTTGTTATATAGTTCTAAAATTCTATATTCTTCTATGCTACAATGTAGTCTGTTATGGTGTAAATCATACATTTTCTTCCTATTATAATTTAGAGCAGATCTAACAAGTACTTGCCAAAAATAGATCCTTCTGCATTTTTTTACTTTAGGAGGAAACATGTAATATAGTTGCTCTACATTTTGCAACATGAATTTGCTACATATCATTAGGATTGTTTCTTGTTAGTTAGAGCAAATGCTAGTCATAGGTGAATTGCGGTGAAATTCTTAGTGGTATTTTTTAATCAAAATTTTTCAAAGTTATTAGAAAACCTGGTTTTAAAATGCCACCACTACTGTTCTACCGAGATTAGATAGTTTTGTCTATTCACGAGTCAAGTGCATTTGAAGCCGTTTGTTTGTTATGCTGATTTTTATGATTTAATAAACCGGTCAAACGTTGTTCCTACGTACAATGTTGTTTTCCTCATTATGAGTGTGGTAAAATTACTAATATCAGTTTAGATATGTTAATTTATGATATGATGATAGTAATATAATGTATATTAGTATTAACAAAATATGAGGTCTTGGCCAATCACAGTTGCCCTTCTTTCTCTTCTGCGATTGTCCTCACTAGCATGCTTCATCACCTGATAGTGGGCCAGAGAGTATTTATAACGGGGTGATGTTACTAAGAAAGATAATCTTCCTACTGACATCTCCTTTCGCAATGCATCGTGTTTATTAACTTTCCACTGGTCAGTTGTATGGGGCATCTAAAATTATACATATTATTCCAAGTCTCAAATAGGTTTAATTCTTTTTACTAGTTGTAAGCCTGTGATTAATATTTATCTTAAAATATGATGTAAATAAATAAAAGTCATATGTTCACTTCTAACCGATTGTCCTCTTAGCATCGTCTTCATTCCCATATATATGTCATTGTGACGCAAGGCATACAGGACAACGTTTAAAGTAGGGTTGAGAATGGCTAGCTGTTATAAATTTGCTAACTTTTTATGATGTTGCTTTTTTCTTAGTTTGTTTTTGGATTTAACTAACCTTTGTAGAAAACATGTAGAACTTGCCGATGTATTTTCGATATTTTGAAGACGATTCCAGCACTATACCAGACACAAAAACTAAGGAATAAGGTAGGACAACTGCTATGAACGTGAGACTCGCAAACATGCCAAATGTATGTATAATACGATCCCTGCGTTGCTCTGCGATTTCTATTCCACGAGCATCTCTATAAACAAAATTTTCATCACTTTGCTTAGCAGCTCGACTATATGCACTTTTTAAAGTTAAAATTATGGAATATTCAAATGTTTCCTTTCTTATTTATCTTTTTACTTGGAAAATTTCTACTTGTTCATATTATATTTCTACCACACAGCATAATTCGTAAGCTACTTTCATAATAGTTTTTTTTTCTGAAATTTTCCAAATTTAGATACATCCATAAATCTAGAAACATTTTGAATTTTCGTATTTTTATTTAAATATCCTATTAAAGATATTACTGTTGTAGGACCAACATTATTTTGTCTTTTATACAGTGTAGCAAAACATTAATTTATCACATAATGTTGTGATATAAATAAAATTTTTTAAAGGATTTATCTTATTAATGTTCATTGTAAATACTAATTAATATAAGTTAAAGAAGTTGCATACATGAACAGAAACTATGGTATTCATATTTGTCATACGATAACATCTAGAGAATTTTTTTCCTTTTCTATACTTACGATTCAATGGAAAACTTCTTATAAGGATTGGTCAAGTGGAAAAGTGCAAAAATGAGTACTACAAGGTCTGGACATCTAAAATTAAAATAAGGAAAAGCGTCCTGTTTAATTTTAACTGTTTGAAAACATTAAGTTGCTATCTAAATCTAATTTTTCCCCTCTATGGAATTTGCTATATTTGTGGAATTATGCAGATTTGTGATCTCTTTAGTGATTCATTTTCACATATAAATACGATTAAATACATTGAATCAAGATTATAAAATAAGGGCACTCCTTGCAAAATTAGTTTTTTTCCTCTATGGTCATAATGACATTTTGAAAATTAAATTATACGTGATATTTTATATAAATAGACCTATATTCTGTCGAGGTGATAAACTATTAGTTGATCTATTTTTGCTTGTATTAATTAAAGTAGGAGTTGTATTGATTAGCAATTGTATATTAGTGAAATAACTGTTTACATTAAACGAGATCAAGTATACGCATACTATACTCTGAAAAAGACAACCTCATTTACCATTTGTACATTAGAGACATAAGATTTTTTTTCATTAGAAATGTTGACAGATTAACTTTGATACCCACCTCCCTAGCCTGACAAGTGTTTTTCTCTTAAAAGTCACAATCACAATTAGGTAAATGATAACAGCAGCCAAATGTCCAACACAGACACAGGCTGCTTCAAATTGTTTGTAGATAGGTCCGAAGACGTCGCGTGTGTCGCAGTAGCTGGGAACTTTCGCGACGTGCACAATCGCCTGCACAAAGGCGAAGAGGAAGCAAGAAATATACAAGAACATCATTGTCGCTATTATATAGCTGCAAAATGATTAATTACAATTACATATTTCTTCGTTCAAATGTCCTACTTTTTTGCACTTCTTGTTTGTTTTATTTTGGAGAATGGATAAAGTGCATTTAAATCACTATATTCCTATTATCTAACTATACAAAATGCAATTCCTTTACTTACCACGCATATTCTTTGCGAAGTGAATAATAAAATAGTGGTTTAGTCACAGCAAATAACCGGTCAATAGCAATAAATGGGAGAAGAAAGCTGATCGCACATGGACTACCGGCAAAAAAATATAGGTGAGGATATCTAAAACATTATTTTAACGCATAATTAATTATCCAGTTATTGGTCACTACTTCACTGAAATGGGATATTTTTGTAAGCGTCATAAAATTATAATGTAAAATTCTACAGAAAAAATAAAGATGAGTATGAAAAGTAAAAATGACTGGAATGATAGTTAAATACCACATTGACCTTAAACAGTCGATTCTTTCAATAATTTTTTCGGAAGACGATAGTAAAATTCGATAAATACCAGCTGATGTAAATCCTAGACCAATCATTGAATTCAAGAAAACTAGTAACCCCAGAAGGACATATTCCTATAAATAAAACTTTCTATTAGAAGTATTTTAAAAGGTTTTTAATGGGTTTTATAGAGCTGCTTTTCCAAGTCCTCAGATTTTTATAACCAAATTGGACGATATCACTTATTCTTTTGCAAATTTGCGAAATCTACAAATGTGTTTAGCCATTTAAAGGTTAGTTATGCAATTACAGCGAAATTCATTAAATAATCACGAATCTAAGAATACAATATGTGTAGATACAATTTTAATAAATACTAAACCAGCTTCATAGATCTTTAATCTACGATTGCATTTTTCAAGATTGAGTTTTGGATCTTGAAATGGTTTTAAGTGATATAATAGGTACTTTTAGTAAGATAGAATGATTAATGTTTAAAAAGAATTAAATTAAACTGAGCCTTATGATTCCTGAGTGCCTTGTGTCTCATAATGGTACTGAATATCAATAGATTGGTTATTGTAAGTGCTAGTCCCAGGAGTATGTAGAGTACATGTTCCCCATCCATCAATAGTGTCGTGATGAGAAACAATTTGATGCTCTCACTCCATTGTTTAAAAATACTTTCTCTAAGATTAAATTTTTAGCTAAGCAGAGACAGAATAAAGTACTGAAATTGCAATAATTTCATCCACCTTGTAATATTTACCATCACTACTAACTAGAGATATTTACTATGTCTACAATTGCTTAATAACTAAAACTTTATTAAAATATGTAATGAAATGCTAACTACTTTTCTTTTTTCAAATGTACGGGACAGCTATATAATCATCACTCTTATAGTTGAATGGCTCAGAAATGAATAGTGCAGCTCAGAGCTATCTGGTGAGTAAAGTCAAAGAGCTAAAGGTTAGTATTACAGGGTTTTCACTTCCTTCCTTTTTTTAGATAGATATTTCTATAGACGTCCACATGAACTCATCAAATATATAGATGTGTTGAAGCGAGTTTGCAGACATTAAATAGATAGGATCTCTCCAGGCACACCAAATAAGAGGAGTGCCATATATTAGACCAAAGATTCTAGGTGCGACAATGCTTTATATTGAAGCGAAAAAGCCACTGGGATTAATTCCATTCATTTCACTTTAATTAACGCGGGTTAAGACATCCGTACTAGTGAAGATGGAACTATTTGATTTTTGCCACATTAATATAATATACGTGTATGTTAGAAGCCAGTAAAAGTCACTTATGTATAACAAAATCCATGTTAGTTGAATTAGTATGAATTTTAAATACAAAATTTGCATATTTTATCAATCAATGACGCACATCACTATGTTATGTGAATGAGAGTTTCCCGTATCACAGGACTGTTGAAAACGATATCTAAATATACAAATAAATAAGAGAGCAGTGATCAACTAAGAAACTTCAATGGAGTAGATAAGGCACACAAGACATGAAATAAAATTATGTAACTAGGAAAAATAAGTGAGAGGTTTTCAGTTGATTGTGACGTCTCTAATGAGGTGTAATGACTGCATGGCCTATCATTTGGCCATTCGTTCGATGTACTCCACGTCTGAAATGTTAATGAAGCTTTGCTGCTCTGTGGGTGACTTGTGAAGCGGCACTTTTGTTCGGCAGGAAATAGCCATGAGAACCAGATACTTAGAGTCGGAGAGGATTTTGCGAGCTAAATATCCAAGAATTATATTTATTTAAGGGTAAATCAGCAAAATTAAACAAACTGAAATTTATATGCAGGAATTAAATAATAATATAAGTAGACTGATAAATAAGTGCAGTAATCATATTACTGTGGTTACAATAGGCGAAAGTGAACATTTGACTGCTCTCTTCATACTGGCTTCCTTCAGAGTAGAAGTGTTTCGAATATCAGAATAGTAAGGCAAGAGAGGGAACTTTGCGGAGAACTAGGGGCTGAAAGCCCACTACTCATTCCAAGTGTGTTCCTCTATTCTCCAGACTCCCATCTCGAAGCAAGTTACAGGCTTAGAAGCCGCCAGAGCTCTCCTCGACTCTTCACTGTGACTCAATCCCATATAAAACTTCTATTTTTCATTCTAATATTGATATAATTCACATGAGTGTTGTTATTTACCTCAATAAATAATCAAATTTAGTTGTACATAAAATTTAAGGGAATAACATTAAATCCAGAATAGATAGAAGTTCAATGTTTAATTAATTTCTCTTCCGCCATGAAATATTGAAAGCTTGTAGAGAATTATTCCAAAAATCTAGAATTTATTGTATTAGCTCATATATAAAACAACAGTTTTTTTAATATTTCAACAAAGTCTGTAAAAAGAATTTCAATAACAAAAGCCTATTAATTGGACCGCAGTTCCTCATTTAATAAGACACTATTTAGTATATGAAGAATAATGTGGTGACTACATTGACCCAATTATCCAATTATGATATTTGTAGTTTTGCCGTGAAAAAGTAAGAGCAAATAATTTGTTTGCATATATGCACTATAGTGATAATTGATAGAAATACAGTGCGTTTCAAAATGAGAGCACTTTGTTTTCCGCCTTTTTCTGTTCTCAGCCGCAAGATTGATCCTATTTTTATTGAGGTCAGGCGTCATAGCCTTGGAAGTTTCCAGTTTCAATTTTGTCCTTTTTCTTAAAAATGACACCAGTTATTTTTTCACAAAACCACTCACTTTTCACCGTTTCAAAGTGATGCCACACTTTATTAGAATAAGTGCTAGCGACGAAAACAACAACGACCAATGTATACAACAAGTAACTGATGGTCACTACAGCTACACTTCAAGTCTTGGTGCTTCGACTGGCGTCAGTGTGGCCCTCTCTTGTTGGAACGTGAAGCAGACGTCTGGAAACGTTGGAGATACGGGACTAGACGATGTCCTAAGACATCTTGATAGTCCGTGCTGTTCATCTTCGTAGAGACAAACGTCAACTTGGCCAGTACCACAGAGCTGAAGGCTCCCCAAATCATACCACTTCCTCCTCCGACATTTCGGGTTGAAAAATGCCGGGGTTCCTTACGTAAATCCCTCCAATAGAAGTGACAACCATCAGGACCATCTAGGTTGAACTTCTTCTCATCACCGAAGATCATCTAGATTCAAAATGATAAGTTGATACTCTCATCTTCAAAAACTCGTAGAAATCGGGTTTTTCCAGTCACATCTCATGGAATATTAGGCAAAGCAAAGTCTTCCGTTCTTGCGCGCTTGTGTCAGTTCTGGATACTTCTTCATTCGTGATCGGACAATATTTGAACTCTTGTTCAGCATTCTCTGCACCGTAGATTCTGAAGCATCAATGCCACAAGTCCTACGGATTCCAACGATGCTGATCGTGCATTCGACGCAGTTCACGAAATTATCCTTTTTCACGACCATTCAACTTGCTAGGTCGTCCACTACTCTGCTTTGTACCATATTCTTCTTGGTGACTCAGGAAATTCATAATAGCCTTTCTGGAGCGCCTGACGACATCTGCAATCCGTTTCACCGTGTAACTGGTAGTTGACAGTTCTTTATTTTGACCTGTTTCGTGTAGACTCAGTGTAGAAGCACGACCCATTGTTATGATGCTTCGGGATAAGAGAATTTGTATATTTTTCGTTAAATAAGGTCAAAATATGTTTTGTGTGCTCCCATTTTGCGAACGGTGAAAAAATAGTGATTTTGAGTAACAAGAACACAAAAAGCGCCATTTTTTGTGGACAAAGATGAAATTAAACTGTATTATTACGCCTGACTTCAGAAAAATTGTATCAATCTGGTGACTGAAAATATAAAAAAGCGAAAAATCAAAGTATGCTATCATTTTAAAACGCATAATGAACCTACTGAACAATGAAATTTTGAATAGCTCCAACATACTGGAGAAAACCAATTCATCAGTTCAAAAATTTTTCTTTATTTCGTTGAAAAGCCTCAAAAATTATAAATCTGGTTATGGTTTTTAAATTTAGCTTCTCATAAACACTTAATACCACCTATTCGGTTCTTCTCAAGTGAAAGTGTACCAATTCCTTAAATTCGTTAGTCATTATATCGATGGCATATCGAATATTGCACTGTACTATTAATACAAAATCAAAACTGGTTTATTAACTTAAAAGACTACAAGAACACTTTTCATTTATGTATTTCATTCAGAACCAAATCATTATTATATAGATCTCTAGAAATCTGATTCTAAGATTTCTTTAGCTTCCTGTATACGCTTATATTTTATTTTTTTAAAAATGGCTCAGATAGTCTATGCATGAGATTATCAGCATAAATCCATTTTATACTTGATTAATTATTTTATATGGAAACTCACAATGCCTTTTGTATACCTTTCTACTCCATAGATAATTAACAGTAATCTGTCAAGACAAGCCTAGCATTTCTGACTAAATGTATATAAAGCTTCCCTTTGTTATTATGAATTTTCATCTGTTTAAGCTCTTTTTTGAAAAGTAATATAGATGATCTCGAATAATTTATAAATTAGTTTTATTTTGTTATTATTTATATTTGTAAGATGCTGAATGCTTTCGACATTACACAACTTACGGCCGTAGTGTGTTCTATGATGTCCTACTTTCTCAACACTACTCTCTTGCTGAGTATCATTAAACACTTTCCCTCCGAGTTAAGATTGTTCTTACCTCTTTTCTACGCCATGGCAATCGGCAATATAATGCTGTCTACTAGCTTTTTAATAGTTCAGCCTGTGAGTTTGATAGATTTATCATACAAATAAAAATGTGATTTTATTGTTCAATTTCCATTTAGGCGATAATTGTTCACGAACATATTGCTTATTTGCTTTTGCTAGGACCTCTTCCAACTAATAATTCAATATTGACGATGCTTGCTCTGCACATCTATGTAGGCTTTCTCGCCTTCGAGATTATTCAGGTCCCTTACATCTTCATATTACGATATCTTCTAGTATGCAGGTGAGAAATATTAATATATACTTTTTTGTTATTTGTTCTTGTTTAATATGGATTTGTTTATCATCACAAATATTTTACAAATACTATTTTATGATTTCATTAACCTTTATAATGATACCGTGTTATGCATTTTGATCCTAGATATGACACATTACATTTTGCTAGTATTCTTAGGGCGAATTTCACTTTAATTTATTGAATAACTCTATATTAATGTTTTCTGAAATAAATTATGCGTTTTAAATAACAAATAATAGAGATAGTAGTATGAAAACTAGAGGATACAAAGTTTAAAAATTCTATACCATTAGTATAAGAAGTACAATAAATATGTTAAATAAAGGTTTTTTTCCAGGAAAAGTTATGTATCTCTATTCAGAGTTGTCGCTGGATCATTTCTCAGTTTTTCTGTATCCCTAGGCTTAGTGATATTTTTCATACATTCCTGCCTAGTTCTTACTGAGAATAATAAATATTCCAAAAAGGTGGTCATGGCTTATTCTCATTTAGAAGAGCCTACTTTTTTTCAATATAATACAGTTAGTTTAATGCTTATTTTTAGTACTTATTTAACTTATTTCTAGGAATTTTCTAAAACTTGAATATTTTGCTATGATAATTTTTTTCAGGGAATCACATCGAAATTGTTCTTGGTGATAGGGTTTTCAATGGTATACATAAGTGCAATTTGTGTATTTTTATTGGATAGATATGTTGATCGCTACATCCGAAGTTGTCATCCAAGGCAACGTGATCACTCGTATGTCAAAACTCTTCAACTCAGCAGAATATTTGGCATTGTGGTTAGTACTAATTCTACCAGCGAGCAAGTGCGGAACGGAGAATACAATTCTTCATTAACACATCCACCTTTTAAATCAAAATTTTATGTGCATAAAATATCCATTATTATTCTTATGCAGAAATTTTCTATTTCACATTGATTTAACCAAAATTAAATTCCTGGGTCACTAGATTCGTCTGTTTGAACTATGACAGCTGTAACCTTTCCTATTAGCGAGAATTAATAAATTCAGCGAAAGAGGTGAAATCAATAATAAACGAGAAAGTGAGACACAGGTGCATGTTAACCCGTCGACTTATGGAATAACCTGAGTATTTTACAGGGAACCCTTAATATTTGCGTAATCGTTGGACCTTTCGGTATTCTTGTGATCTCGCTTTTACTCAACATAAATCTCGGTACTTATAGTATTCCAATCCCTTTAGGATCTGCTTATGCTCCTGTAATTTTACCAATATTCCTCATATATATGGTCGGTAGTTACAGGAGGGCAGTGGCGAATTTCCTTGATAAAATAAGACTTAAGAGAGGTTAATATGTAGATCATTACTCAGTCATCTATTATGAAGCATTTATTCACTAGTACTTAACGATGATTTGATGAGAATACACATTATATTAGTACGAGTAATAAAGTGGAAATACTACATTAAGCAAATGCTCAATGTTGAGCTTTCCCACTCTGAACATATCCTATGTTAATAGTAAAAATCATGCATATTCTATTAATTAACTTATGCATAAATTTAATTATTATATTTGATTTAAAGCAAATTTAATCCATTATTTGCCAATAAATTATTTTAAATAAGTATATTGATATACATCATTGATGTCCATCATTTGCTATCATTATATTGGCATCCCCACTGAGTGGGGAAAAAGGGATGGTTTTTGCCAAACTAGGCCTATTATCATAAAGAGTGGGGGAATTATAAATAAAGAGAACATTGCCAGCAAGGTTGAATACGAGGTAAATGATAAGGAAGACCCGATCAATAACTAAGGACATAAGGCGCCATTCATCAGTAATCTGAAATGAAAAAGTAGAAACAGAAATAGAGAAAAAGCGTCTCGATTTTCTTTCTTGAGTCCTCACATTAATCATTAATAACTAGAATAACAACATAAAAAGTTAATGTTTCGCTCGATTCTAATTTCTTATCTTCAAAATTCATACTCTGAAAAAAGCTTTAAACTTTCATAATTATCTACAAAAAACCAAAGGTACTTACCTTATTTTCCATCTGCCTATTATGAAAATTGGCCGCAATAATTTGCAAATTTCCAGCAATCTTTCGAAACAAATCCACATTATCCGTCTCGTTTCTGAGTTTCATAGTCTCGTCCATCTGAATTATTCACCAAAATTACGCATATAATCGTTTCCACTCGAAATAAAAATTATTTGGCTTATTTAAGTTACAAAATTTTTGTCATGCCAAGCACTGACAATAGAGTAATTTTCTTTAACTTATATTTTATTATCTATCTTGTCTATAATTCATTCCCTCTGTATGTTCTATAAATTTGCTATCTGAATTCTTTAGAAAAATGGAAACTTCTTGAAGAAAAGTTGTAGTTCTATATTACCTACTATCTTATTGAACCAAATACGGTAAACTTCTTTAATTGAAGCCTATTGAGCAAACTTCTCTCATTTATATAATTTACATGTAAACCATTGCAGTAAAGTACATTAACGCATATTAATAACAATATACTTTCTATTGGTCTCTAAAAGAAATTCCACTGTTCTACTCAGAGTGGCTAACACTCACAACTAAAGATGCTTTCATGTCATTTTAAAAGATTCCAGTTATATCAATCAATGCTAATATCTTTCTATCCTTTTTTCCATGATTAAATATATAATTATATTACCTGTACGAGACTGAGAAGCCGTAATCGTGGCATTTGAGAAATAATTTTCCCTTTTTTGTCTAGTTTAGGCTCACCATGAGTAAGCGAATCTAAAAATACCCATGTACCTACAGATAAATCCATATATTATAGCGAAGATGCTGACCTTTCGTAATGGTCACGCTGCTTTCCACACTATCACTGGTATCGATGGCCAGTCTTTTAAGTCTAAAATATTTTGGCAAAGTTTTCACAAACAACCAACGTTGCCAGGGACTCATTTCTGATGCAAAGGCCTGCCTAAAACTGTAAATTAATTGTTACTTGCCTCCACAATATTCTATAACATTATATAAACTAAAATTTTAAGCATACCTTCGGTAAATGTTGATATTAACAACACTTATTAATATTGATACAGTTATCATCATCAACGTGAAAAGCAGATATTTCCCTAAAAATTAATTATATTACTTAGTATAAACTACTATTTCTATTAAAAATTCCTTATTGATGAGTAGATATTTAGGTCTAGAAATCCAAAATTTTTAAAACTTTAAAAAAAAAACTATTTTATTCATTCTTAGAAAAAGTTCTCCTTTATTGTCCATCACTCAGCCATGTTTGACATTACGGTTTCCTCTACATAAATCTTTCTTTTATATTCTTAAATAACATAAAATTTCGTCAGGCTAGCTAACATTTGAAGTAGAGATCGCAATTAGTGAAAAATTGCTTAAACAAACCAATAAGTGGCAAAACGAGTGATGTCGGTGGGATGAGTTCTATGAGAACGAGATAGAAGACAGTGAACGCCACAAAGATTGAAATCGAAAAAGTCATTTTGTGTTCATTTGGGGGAATCATAAACACGAAAGGAGTAGTATTGGCTGTAAGAACGGTATATACAAATATTTAACTCATAATGAAAATTTAGGAAATAGTTTTACAAAATTATGAATTACATTTAGGACATTGAAGTATTTATTTATCTTTCCACTAGATGATTTAATGCAAACTAATGCATTTAAAATTCTGTAGGGTATGAAAACTTATAATTATTAAATTTAATAGGATAATTTAATCTAAGTGATGAATGCATGATGTAAAAGGAAAACTGACCAATCAGCATGCAGGGAATGGTGAGCATTACGGTGAAAAAGATAGCTTTTCGTCTGATCACAATATTGTATCGAATATCTATGTAATATTGCTGACCACAACATCCAGGATAGATTTGTGCGTAGCGAGAAGACGTCGCGCGCAGAAGATCCCACTCAGCACTTCTGAAAAATTCATCAAAAATTAAGATAAACGTTTGTAAATGTTTGAGATGTGATAAAACAGAATACAAAGTATGTTTCACTTCAACGGAGTTATACATGTTATCTTTGCAAACTAGAACTATTTATATCAAATGATACCTCAAAAACAATTAAATGGACCATTTATACTTCTTAAATTTTTTTGACTTTCCTATGATACCTATTTTCTTAATTTTTTCTTTAGATATTAGTGATAGTATAAAAAAGAGGTACGTTAGACACAAACAAGAGCTACAAAAGAAAAATAAGGAACAAGCATCAATCATTTGCAAAAGAATTTTTTTTAAACTAACTCATGGTAAAAACTGAGTCCAAGTCCTTGTTCAAGATAAAGAAATTCTGTTCCTGTAGAATCGATTTTTTTAACGGGTCTGTCGTGAATATTAACAGGAATCTGTTCAAGTGCCAATGTCTGACCATCATTTGACCAACCACCAAACTGCAAAGTTTTCAGTGTAAGTTATTATACCGAAACATTCTGTATAGAAGCTAGTATTAATAATAGTATTCTTTTGTCATTAATAGTACAAAAGTAATTAGACAATAAAACAATAAATCGCTCTGTAATAACATCGTTCACAAAATCATATGACAAATAACGTTTTCGAGGAAGATGATAATAAATTATTAGATAAAGTAAGATATGTCCATGTATATGGTAATTGTTTAGAATAGAGTATAGAAATTTAATTATCAAAAAAATATTGAATATTTGTAAATAGAAGATGTTAATGTGTATACCTTCAAATGACATTCTTGCGAGTCATACGGAAAATATTCAATATTGATCTGAAATATCCAAAATTTTTGCTACAACTACATATTCTAGGAAAAAAAAACTAAAAGGATACTATCAAATATTATTACTGGACAGAGGCTTTTATAGATCGATGGTGGTTGCCAGAGCACCGTTCCCCTATAATCAACCAGAGCTAAGCTGTCGATGGTAATATGCGGCTCTCCGTCGGCACTGGAATTTTCGAATATTTGATGAGTGATTACTTAGTAGAATTGTAATTAAAATACAGCCTTTTACTTATTATGTGATTTGCAAAATGTGAAATATTAAAATAAAATTAATTAACTCTTAAAAGGCTTTAATTAATTCGATTATTGAAAACAAACTTGTTATAAAGTAGTATATCGGGAATCCATATTTGATCAGAGGGAATATGAACCCTTTCGACGCCACCCCATTCAAAAGGATTCCACACCAGCTTGCGATCGCTCCATTGCTATAATTAATCCTAGTAGTAAATTAAACTATTCTTATATATTAGAAAATATTGTTTCGAGCCCACATATTTTTATGTTAGCACTAAATCAATATTAGTGGAAAGCTACCAAAACAGTTCATAATTTTTTCTACTAAGTAATAATAAACATTCTAATTCGAAATAAAAAGCTTATTTAATAGCTATATGATTATAGACATTATTAGTTCTATAAATGTATAGTTACCTAACTTACCATCTCCAGCCACAAACTTGTAGTTAATACTTGATTGACCTCGTCCTAAAAGAACTAAAGTTAAGATAGACCCGAAATTTTAAGAATAAGTTTAGGAAATGGACTATTTAATATCAAAATAAAGTTAAAATAAATAAATTTCTAACTCACCACATCAATTAATCTGCATAAATTGGCTCCAAATTTTACGTGGAGGGAGTCTGATGCATTTTTAACAGGACGTACATTTTTGTTATAGTCCGTAAGCAAATGTTCCAGTAACTGAGTAACGAAGCGGTCAGTCGAAACAGCGTGAATCAAACAAACTAAACATTCAATAAAAGCAAATCATATTATATTTTTACTTCTTAATACTAATTTCATGCCAAAAACATTGTTATGAAAAAGATATTAGTAGAGAAGATAGAAATACATATCTATATGACAATTTATTACTTCATTTCAAATGCTTAGTGTATGGGAGATAATTGTATGAATGAAGATTTTTATAGATTTAAATAAACTTACAAACAAGTAAACATAGATATTTAGAAAGATAACTTGCGAATGTTACAATGTTTCAGTATTTTCATAAAATCTAACTCACCAAGAATAACTAATTCATTGAAATGAACCATATTACTATAGATCTTATATTGAAGACCAGGAAAAACCTGAAATAATAGTCAAAGATTTACTGCATAATACAAATTTAAAAAAAAGTAAATTAAGGCAACAAATGGATCTGTTTGCATCTCTTTCTTCGCTTTTATCTATAATTGTCTGAAAGTAATTAAAGTTATTTAGAACAATGTTTTGGTAATTATTAGGCTTACTATTTTCTTAATCAGTGTTTCGGTAAACTAAATGGGATTTCCATATTTAATTATTAATGTCTTTAAAATTTTCTTTAAGCCATAATAAATACTATATATTTATCTATTTATCTTTAGTGTGCGATAATGAAGTCGTACACAGTTTATACTATAAAATTAGGTTAAACTAGAATAGAATAAAAGATTTAGCATAACAGTCATAATAATCTCTTGGATGTGACGATTGTACGACAGGTGGCACGAGCTTAGTGACTCTTTATGATGTGACAACGACTATTACAACTTAGCTGGGCAAACTGAGAGGAAGAAAATGCACTAATCTAAAGAATATTATTTTCATTGGCAACTAATATAATAATTCACAGCTTAAAACTAACTTTTATTTTTTGGAAACTTATTTAAATAGAATACCTTTTTGTATTAGTTTTTCATCTGTCTAAGCATTGAATGTGTAGAGCTGAAATTTGAAAGTTATTATTTTATAACAATTCATAACTACTGTTAACTATTTTTAGGCGTTAAAATATTCTGAAAGAGGTAAGTGTGTAAAGAGAATGTTTAAATTTGGAAGAATAAATATCAATTTAGAATTGAATATCAAAAGCTGCAGGATAAATTAGACGCTAGCTTGACACAAACTTATTTAAAATCGGATTCCTCACTACAAAAAGCATTAGAATGCGAGAAACATTATCATACCCTTTGAAATTAGAGAACGGACTGCTGCCAGTAGTAAATATGCAAAGAAAAAACACTAAATAGCTAATCTAAGTTTTATCAATGAGCCAAAACTACTCTGAAAATTACAAAGGAAATATTAGTTAAATTTAAAGCTCTTATATGAAAATTTTGTGAAATTATTGTTTGGATTTTAGAATTAGAATAGAAATTAAAAGTACAACTCATTATTGTAAATAATAATATCTCCAATCCGTCTTTCTTATTAGATTTAGCCATAAATTTTCAGTTGAAAATGTATAAATCATTATCTATTTATTGTTTTAAATCTTTGGGTCCAAGTTTTCCATATGCAATATAGAAATCCAGGTATCATTTTTTATCAGTAAAGCACAAGTCTATCAGATGAATTGATTTTAATTGCCGAACGGAAGTTCAATATTTATCTCTTCATGTAATTAAACTTAAAACTCCAAAGCAAAATATCATTTTGTTGAAGGTAATACACAATAATGATTATATACATTTTTGTGTATTTTTATTTAAAAGAACATTGCTATTCTCTATAATATTATTAATTTTGTTCAATCTGTCACTTTAGATTATAAATCAGCGAACTCGTTCTCTCATTTATAGCAGCAATTTCTTATAGTGCCAATGAAATCTACTGAGATCCCATTAATTTATAGTTAACCCTCCAATGAATGGCAGGAAATTTTCACTTTTTCGATTAAGTTATACATCAAAATTGACAATTATCTACTTGAACCGGTATTAACGTGATAGAAACTAATATATTTATTAAGCTAATTGTATACATAAAGAACCACAACGAACCAATAAATATAGTTTTATTCCTCAACAACTGTTTAGGTTCTACCAATAGGAAGAAAAGGAATTCCTTAACTATTAATATTTTTCAACAGAATAACAGGAAATTATAGAGCATATTTTCTTATGGACGATTTGTAAAATGTGTCAACTGTTCGAAATTTGAGAAACCGAAATTAAGCGGAAGAAGTTGAAAAATTTGCAATAATTTAGACAGAAAATTTGCCATTTCATTCTCTCATACTAAATTTATGATTATGAATGTAAGATTTTTTTATCCCAACAGAAAGCGTGAACAACAAACTAACGTGTAAATCACTAAATAAACAGTACGAATACAACAAATGGTAATATTCAGATCTATAATTGCTAACCCATTCTACAAAGACTAGATGAGAAATTCTTAAATGTTAAGTATATAAGTAGAAAAAAAAACTAAGATCAAAATAGCTATGCCAATGCTAATTTGGCCTGAATGCAAGGACCTCTCACTAAGGAAAAAACTAGGCTGTTGACCAACACTTATAAGTCTACTCTGGCTCTACATGCCACAATTACCCTCTTGAAGTTTGAGTTAACATACCAACAAGATTTCAGAAATATACCAACATCCTATAAAAAAGTCAATAAGTTCTTGATCTTGATCCTAGAAATAGTTGTGACCTTTAACGTTAATTACAGCTAATATCTATTCAAAAGAGTACATATTTTTGACACTATAAATAATGAATTAACACAACTATACTTTACTGATTTCTTGTAAGCCCGAATTTGGTCCCGTGGAGAAAGTTGGTTATACTAATGTAAAGAAAAATCCGTATTAATAATTTGCCAAACATTTTACAGGGCATATTTTATAAATGGCTCGAATTCAAATTATGTTGCCTGATTTTTTTAATAATTAAAAATATGTTTGCGTTAAGCATATAACTGCCAAAAGTTATGTTTTGTCTCTCAGTTTAATAAGTAGAATCAATGGACGGGAGAACAACGGTGAGTTTAAAGTAATACCTCAAATCTGCAGATGGAGATAAGATCAATTATGAAGTTAAATGCTAGAAACGGAAGTAATATTACAATATGTAGAGTAGTAAAAAAGTGAACTCCTTAAGTAGTATTTGATTGGTTTCAATTTGCTTTATCGCTGTCGTCACTTTTATCGGGAAATAGTTCCCGAATTACATCGATGATAGAAGAAGCAATCGCAGAATACGTCTTTGAGATTATGGGAATTAGAAGGAACTGATGTGCGACGGCAATCACCCGGTATGCCCTAGTCTGGAAAGGATCCGACACTGCTGGACACATGATGTTGTTAAGGTTCACCCGTGAGTACTGCAAATAAGTGTTTGGATTGAAGGTGGTGGTGACCTATTATTATGTGTTACTTAACTAAGCATTCATATATTACTTAAAACAAGCAAATCAATTTTGCATTTTATAGTTAATGTCCTATAATATTGTTAAAAATGCTATTTTAGTTTAATAGTGCTCACCACAGCCATTCCTTGAAGAATTATAAAATGATATAATAAGAACATGCATACTCCGAATATTGTCCACGTGTAGTCATAAGCTTTTTCGGGTTCAAAAGCACCTTAAAAAAAAGCCCAATATTATTTAATTATGCTATATAATTTTTGCTCTGTAACACTTTCGTAAAGCAGAGGATGTGAGATAACTTCTTAGAAACAATTATATTCAATCTGTGCTTGCAATGTTTGATCAACGTCTGTCGTAACTATTCACTAGTAGTTTTTGTTAGAAATATTATTGATTTAAAATTAATGATCAAAGCAACAAAAGCATTTCGTCCGTCACTAGAAATATAATATTCATTCCATACCACGCGTAAATATTGACATTTTTGAATGCTGAAAAGATTTTTCGAGAAGAGAAAGGAAGAAAGAAAAAGTGGAAAATTCACTGAATAGTGAATCAGGTGGTTGCGTATACTAAAGTTTTCATCGCACCCAGCAACACACCGGGACTTTTCCTAGGGAAACACAAGTCTTTCAATGTAATAATCTCCCCAACTTTTTTCATACCATGCATTTTTTGCTCTTAGTTACTATTAAAAAAGCAGACATAAACTAATTTGCAAAAATAAGGAGAGTAGTTTTAAACTAAATTAGGAGCTGCTTCTTATTGGAGTCTATGTATTTAATTATGCTAAGCATTACATTAAATGCAGCTGGAAAAACATAAAATTTTTCTATTGATTGAAAACAAGCAGTCCATTTTCTTGGACCTAAACTTTAAAGTTGATTGTTCTATATTTTAATCAAATGAAAAGGACGTTTACCTCTAAGATACATTAAATACATAGGAACAACAATGATGGCGATATGTTGAGCATAATAAATAAATACTTCTCCTGGTAGCTGAAATTCACCTTTTTTTTAAACTCTGACCCACTCTTTTCCAATATCGCTCATCTAGATGTCATATACCACTCTCTCTTCCTATCTATCTCTATATTTATTTCTCTATCTGTATATTCCTTTCTTTTTATATACGGTTTTTACTACGTTCAACAACTTACGAATCTTGTATTTAGAATTGGAAATGCAAGTGCAAAAAATGCTCCTGGCATAAAGTACATATTTAACCGAAAGAGGAAACAAGTCCTCCTGAAAAAAGAGAGATATGCATACTGTATATAATATGTTTAAGGGATTTATTGTTGTTACTCACTTATCATTGGCATCCATTGATAGTAAAACTAATTGCATTGTAGTGGTAATATGACATGGATTGAGAAGAAAAATGCCAGTTCTGAAAGCTATCAACAATCATGAAGTATTATGTACATACAGTAAAATAGTTGTCTAAGATTATTATAATTTTCATCTTTTGAGCTTTTGCTCTGGCCCTCTGACAATCTACTCACTTGGAAATCATCTTGAATGCAAGTTCGGCACCGAATATTAGACTGTAGAGAGTGAGAACAGCATAGCGCGAATAGTTTTTCGGTCTCGACGAAAAAGCACAATCCAACAGAGGTACTGTAGTATATACTATCCAAAGCCCGACAGGAACGAAGAGAGTCGTTTCTATTATGCGCTGCCAAGCAGGCATATACTAAATAAAAATGATATGGGGGAAGAACAGAAGATTTGAGCAGTAAATATATACATGTATGCTTTTCAACAGGAAACTCTTACTAAAATAAGCAGAATAAGATAAAAGATGGATTTTGTTCACGCTCCAGTAACCGGGTTGCATTTAAACAAAAACATGCTTTTTCATCTTCTCCATATTTCTATAGATTTGTTATCTTAGAAGTTGCGAAATTAAATCTAAAAATTCGCAGTTCCACTGTAGTTTTATTATACAAACTACTCTTTTTTCTGGAAAGTATTTTTGCTGATAATGAATTTAGTTACAGCTATGAGCAGAAAACTTTGAAATATAGTAATCTAATACAAATGTAAGATTGTTAGTACTTAGGCTAATTTCTCAAAAATATTGCGTAACGAATATTTTTTAAGTTCTATGCTCAGTATTAAAGACTGGGCCATTCAAAAAATAATATTGAATGTAATCCACAGATCTTATACTCAAAATGAAGCGAAGTTTTTTGATTTCTCATAGATTTTTCTCTTGTTATTTGACTATCTCTCTTCATTCCTTATATTGAGATGTAATGAAAATAAGCAAATTAAGTACCTCTAATGTTTAAGAATATAAAATTATTAGTAGAAACATACAGATGAAAAAATGATTAAAATTTACCCCCATGCACTCTTCACCCCCATTGCCATAGATGGAATGGTTCACGCCACCCGTCGCCAGATCCCACCAAATAGTCGTAATCATCTTCGTGATTATATAGCCGTTGTCATAGTTATCGATGCATTTTCTACAAATTATTCAAGCGTTCAAATATACGAAAAAGCACAGTCCATAACAAATATAACATTCGAAATATTATCAACAGAATTATTTCAACGTACTATATATTGAAACACTTAACAACGTTTTACAATAAAGCATATACGAAAATCGATAAGTTTCTGAATATATATTTCTTTCAAATTGTGAAACAGAAAATATCGATATAATTACTAAACGCATTTTACAGTAGCCCCTGCCTAGTACTGTTTATGTTTCAGGACTTTTAGCGGAAAAAATGATCCGCGATAAATTCTACCACCATTGATTTTGTTCGAAAAAAGCTATGGTAATCGTCTGGTTAGTTTAGCTTCAAATATAGTCACTATAGTAACAAATTTTTTTTTGAGATATACACAATAAAAGATTTGAAAAGAATTCCAATATACTCAAATTTATTTCATTATTTCGCAATTTCTATTGAAAATTGGAGAGTGACTATGTACGAAAATCCCTTTAATAGTAAGTGATTTGACTACTAATGCGTGAACTAAAATATCAATAGTTTCGTCATTATGTTTTCAAATAGCAGGACAAGTCAATGGTCACGGTAGAAGATTTACTAAGAGCATGTTATATGCCCAGTTTGTTTTTACTAATGTTACTTTTATAAAAGTAGAGTATCAAATAAATGAATACCAATGCTAAACTGTGATATGATCCCACATCATACTACTTGGAAGACATGATATATTATTAGCTTAAAAGTGGGCGAACATTTAGAGAATTTCAATAGCGAATTTTTCATATAACGAAAATGTATTCGGAACTAAGCAAACTTTTGTCCAGTTTTCAGAAGTTAATTTTACTTTTGCAGCGTATGCGACAATATTACTTGTAATGATCCAAGATCAGGCAGTTTATTTTAAGAACATCACTGACATTTAAATCTATTGATTTGCTTAATGCCGTTTTCTGCATTGGCTTGTTCTTTTTGCGAATTCTCTTCCCAATAGTCTAGAAACGTTACGAGATTAAGATGAGATGCTTCTTCCATTTATTGGCATTCAATTATATCGATGGTTCCTCACCATACATCTTTAAATATTGTGGCAAATACTTAACATGTTTCTGGTGAATATGCTAACCTTTTAGTAGATTATTTTCATGTTTTATGAATATAAATAATGATATAGCAAACTGGGACAGTGTGATATTATTAGAAATATACTTATCAAAGTTAGGTAAGTATTAATGCTAAGCTTTATTTTGTTAATCTAGGATAGGCTAAAGCCATTTTTTCGTCTTTATCTCCAAGTTATCCCAATAGAAATAATGAGACTGAAGCCAATTTAATTTATTTGCCATAATAATTTAGTGCTTCAGTTTTAGAACTCTAATATTAGAAGAGGATATTGAATGTGTAGCATTCATTTATCACTCATATATATAATAATATAGAGCAAAAAAGGTTTAATTAAGAGTTGTTTTAATAGAAATAACGTCAAAATGGCTTTGTTGGTATGAATTACAGAATAATTATGATTAATGTTGTAGTATAAAAGTGAATGAAGAAACTGCAACGAACACATATTGCTATGAATCATAGTAAACGCAAACAAGAGGTCACTAAACAGGTTGTAGAGACCGTGACCGGTCGTTCGTAGAATATGACATAATGAAATACATAGAAAGGAAATTAGGAAATTATATATGCATATAAGATAAGTAGATTAATGGTAAAGCAACTTCCTCAAAATCCTTTAATAAGTGTTCATTATCTAAATGAACGTGATGATTACTTGGTCAAGCAATAATCTTATTGAACGTAAATATACTTTTATATCTTGATTTCCTAAACGACACAAATATGCTCTGTAATTTAAACAAACAAATAGTGCGCGACAACCGTCGTTCTCATTCGACGTCCTTTAGTATAACAGGGTCACGCAACGGATATCCACTCAATTGTTTTATCACTATTTTATAATAAATAATATATAATAGAACAGAATGCTAAAAGTTAAAATGAAAAGTATACTACCTATAGTGAAAACTATCGATATGGTATTTTTTATTTGTAAATTCGAATGTCATGCTTACATAAACTACACCAAGGTGGTAGTAAACTATGGTAGTAGTTTAATAATAGTATTTTATATTCCATAAGTATATAAAGTTAGGCTCCGCCCAGCCCAGCCACTTCCCGCCCACCATTATAGAGTTGTGAGTATGAATTAAGCTCTCAGAATGAACTATTATTTTCCCGCAACTATTGATACATAAAGAATACGGTAGTTCTATAAATTCTTCATTATATTTATAAATCCGAGTGATTCAACGACATGGGTAAGCCATGAACACAGTTGTCGCGTTAACCCTGCAACACGTTAATTATATTCAAGAATTCTAATAATCCAAATTTTATACGAATATTTAAATTATCAAGATTATAAAAAGTGAAATAGACTTTACAGTCAAATTTTACAGCTTCAGATATAAATAACATGTTTAAAGTGTTTAGTTTTCGACAACTGTAAGAGTTACACGTTTTAGATCTTTTAAACTTTCCCGAAAAATATAAATTTTCTTCAAAATGCTATTCTAATCACATACCTTAACTTTCAATACAAACAAATTCATATCATATATATATATGATATGAATTTGTTTCCTCATTAAAAGAGTATCATACATAATCTACAAGTGTTTGTACAACATTAATAAAGAAATGAAATTGTTGCCAACTGAAGCATTCTAAAATTTCCTATATTGTGGTTTTTATTTATTAAGCAATTATAATGGGAGATTATGTCTGGAAACTTTAATAGGGTTTATTTTCGAAATTATATGATGCAAAACAGCCGTCCGTTTCCTTAGTTTCACGCAATTTTTCAAATATACATACGCAAGTTTTTATCGGATCGTCTATACTCTGATTAGCATAGGCTTGAACTTATTAGTTATATTACAATACATTAATTGTTTATATATTTGACTCGTAATTGTAACTAGAAATCATTTGTACTTCCTAGTCTGTACATCACAGAATAAAACCAACTAATCACTAATATATATATAATAAATACTTGGTAAACTAAAGAAATGGGTGAGAATGAAAAAAAAATAGAACAAGAAGGTCAAATGATGGAGATCGTTCGTCTGAAAAGATTTTCTATTTGCTTAACACCATGACGATGGTCGCGACTACATAATATGACGTAGACAAAAGGTAAAGAACAAGAGAAAATTATATAGGAAAGTAGAGAAAATGATCACTGGACTAATGGGAACATAAGAGTGGTGCGCTGAGCTGCATAACATTTGTTGTTCATGCTCATATTACACCACTATAAACACCTATTAGCACTAATGGATTTATTAGCCAAAGAATAGGAGTAATGGTTAATATAGTGTTTTAAATAAATAAAAATATATAGGTGAGAAAATTAAAAATGAACAAATTAAAGTCGTAAGAGAGATCTGAATTCCATGAATGGATGTTGGAAACCCGATTGGTGTGGGACCCAGCTGCTAATCTATATGACTGATGAGAAACCATTTAATGAATTAGTGAGAAAATTTTTTTAAATCAAAACATTACAAGAGATGCAATAAATATAAATTTATTAGGAAGTCTTATATATATTCTTAAAAATTATTATATACTGAATTACTACAATCAGTTCAAAATTAATTAGTCTTCCTAATTACGTGAACAACCATGCGTTTTTCGAGCAGGACTTGCGTCAAAGAATGCCGACACTCTGTTATCGCAAAACATAAACAAGTGAGTTCCCACGATTGCTTTTCTGAGGACGGTACGATGTTAAGAATTAGTCATCAAAATAAAAGTTATGTTGCACTTATTTAGGTATTATACAACAAGCTTTTCATTTTAGTAAAAAAAAAATTATGTTCTACGGAACATGAGAGAAACAGAAGTAAAGATACATATAAATAAATCAGTGGATACTCTTTTTAGTCCGAATAGTGTTAAAGTACGTCTTAATTTATTTTATTTATATCTACTATTAACAAAGAGAATAATTTATACAAGTAACCATATAAGTAATGCATTCGAGAACTCAGAATCAAGTGTTATTGTGCGTCAAACAGCTGTAAAATTAATTTGTCGTTTAAAATATAATCCATACGGGCAAATATAAAAATTAAACATTCTACCTATTGCGTTTTGTTATTGTATAATATATTACTTGTTTTGTTAGTTACTTAACGGTATATAGAATCTTCAAAGAAAAAAATGATTTGCTCGTAGCTGTGTTGTAACGATTATTCACGTGAGTAGTTGACAGGACTATTTATCATGTTAAATGAGTGGTAAGAAACCTTACATCTAGATAGCACCAATATACCTATGAATAATAAAATAAAATAAATGCGAATTGTAAGAGCAAGTTTAATAGTAGGTAGGTTAATATGCTATAGAACTGTAGTTGAGACTATATCAGCGACGCTAACACTGGAAATAACTAAAGAACGGAAGAATGGGAGGAGCCAAACTAGTTGAAATCGCGAACTATTGTCTTCCATGCTAAGGTACGGTTTTACGGGTGATGCCAAAATTTTGCAAAAATAAAAAGCGATATGAATATCGGAGAATAAAACCGCATACTGCACATGACTAATTTTAAAATAAAATATTGCCACCGATTGACGGCGTTTTTCGGATAATGAGGCTTAGTGCTTTTGTCAGTTTTTTTTTCTCGATATTTGCAAATTCCTGATATACAGAACAATTCATTATAATAGTTATATTATTTGCTTATACAGTACATAATCGCTAGACCAGACAAAAACAGATGCTCAATCAAAAATGAAACACAGCCGCGCCTAGGAGCTCCAAATAAATTCTTGCTGAATAACAACCTAGGCAGCAAATATCGATTCTGGTTAAATAGCTCGTGAATGTGAGAGACGCAGAGGTATGCATTCATCAGAGGATTTGGGGATTACCATTGAAGGAAAGCAGGAAGAGCCAAAATACATCAAATAAATGCTTCTAATCAGGAAACCCACGCTTTGGTCGATGACAACCATCTATTACGCCCATTGAATTTATCAAAATCAGCCTTCTAAATGAATCCTTCTGATATAACCATCGACTCTTTATCCAACGGATTGAAACAATAACAATAGTTATTACAGAATTTTTGTTGTATTTGTTCTATTTCTATTAATTTATTATTTCCTAGCTTCCTATTTGCTGACAACAGAACATTGCAAAATTCCATATTTCCAATAGAAATAATTTAATAAATAGATTAAATTGTGGTTCTCTAGGCTTATAATGTTCGCAAAATTAACTGTATCACAATACAAACCGAAATTTAGAATTTGGACTAAAAATTGATTAAAATATATATATATATATATAAATGATTTTTACCATTCGTAAAACCTTAGTACGCGGAAAATGCTATTAACTTCCGAACTTCTACTCGCCAATTAGATAATTAAAGTGACAGAAATATCTAGAAATTAACTTCCTGATGTGGGATAAAATTCTATAGACTATGAATAGGAGCAAGTAAATACTTTAGTAAATCATGTTCCTCCTTCACTGCAGAAATATTTGGCTATAAATTTGCATTAGTTGTTCTTAATTTGATAGTATAGTTCAAATCTCAATCTACTTTGTGATAATAATCAGTAAATAAAATGATTCAGAAGTTTACATTAGTTCATGGTTTCAAAAGCGGGCGCTTCCAGACAGTGATCGACACCCAGTGTTCATAATATTTGTGTATTAAAAACATCAAGACAAAATCTACTATGGCGTTCTATCACTACTTATTTACGTAAAAGTAACTGCTATATGTGAATTATGTATGTATATACTACATAGTACAATAGTATTCACTTTTACGTTTAACCCAAATCGTCATAAAGCAGCAAAAAAACTTGATTTGCCTCGTTTACCAAATTGGATTCATATATTAGGGCACACCAGCAAAACTGCTTTCTTTTTTCTTTGTCTTAATGACTTTGTTTTGCATTCTACGCAAGTCCTACTTTCAAGATTTCTGTTTAGATCGTACGGTATGATGAACAAATCTCTAGGGAACTTTGTGTTAAAGACACATAACCTGTGAAAATTAGTCTTGAGCAAATTCACAAATCCATCACTTTCATAAAGAAAATATTAAAGAACTGCAGTGAATTTTAGCTATTGATTTTACAAGGCTTTGTTAGATGACATGAAATTGTCTCTATTCATAACATCCTGCATAAGAAAAGATATCCTGTTTAGCGAATACAGAGGCTTTATATCCTGTAAGAGACTACTGTGGATAAAATAATATTTATCAAATGAGTTAGTTGTATTTCGTTATAAGTACTTTAAAACGTACTTAGCCTTGTAAGCCTTCATAAACCCAGCCACATTCTTATTAATACCCATTTGAGGGATCAACGTTGATAAATAAATAGCAACTATATTATAGTCTAGTCTATAAGTGAGAAATAAAGCTTACTAATTCTCAAAAGGATTTGCAGGTATTACAATATCTCTACTTCTCACCCATTGGTAATTAATGTACTCTTTGAGAAATTTGCAATGCCATGTAGAAATAGATTTTAAGTAGTATAGATAGATAAACTTTCAAAGCGCTAATAATGACGTGAAATTACGGAAACCATAAATTTAGCACTATCTAAAACGGTAATTATATAACTCAAAAAATAGTGAGTTATTCCTTTCAAAATTAAGCCGATGACGTGGTTCTAAACCTATTATTCCTCATAGAACTGACTAATACATAAGAAAGGCTTGAAGCATATTTTGGTCTCTATAGAAACAATTCATTTTATTTGAAACTGATTACGACAAGCGGGATGTATTAGGTGTGTGCAGAAGGTTTAGTATATTTCCCCAGAATTTTCACTTTATTCCCATAATATATAAAATACAATTCAATTATCAAAATATTTGCTCCTGCTTTCTATGGCCTTCTGCCATCTCTCGGGTTACTTTCGGATTCCTTCGTGAAAAAACGACATCGGCTTAGAGGCAATAAAATCATCGATCCATTTTCACACCTCAGCCACATATGGAAAGCGCTGTCCCGTTAGATAGTTCTGCATTGACCGGAATGAGTGGTAATCCGAATGCGCCAAGTCCGGTGAATTCGCCGCGTGCGGGAGAAGTTCCCAGCCTAAGTTCAAAATTGTTTGCTGAGTACTAAGAGCAACGTGAGGCCTAGCGTTGTCATGCAGCAAAATGACCTTCCGACTTCCTTGTCCAGTAAATGGTCGTTTTTGCTCAATTGCATTGAACAAATCAATTAGTTGACGACCGTAGCGTACGGCAGTAACCGTCTCACCTGGTTGAAGGAGTTCACAAAACAGCACACGCTTCGTGTCCCACCAGATGCACAGAAGGACTTTTTTGGCGTGAGTGTTTGGCTTTGGAGTGGATGTTGTTGGCTGTCCGGGGTCTACCCACGAATGTGTGTTTAGGATTGTCGTACATAATCCATTTTTCGTCACCAGTAACAATTTTCCACAAAAAGTTCTTCTTGCGTTGCCTGGCAAGCAACGAGATGCATATGTTGAGCCGGTGCCAATGCTGTTTTCGGAGAGTTCATGTGGTACCCACTTTCCGAGTTTGCGAATTTTCCCCATCTCATGCAATCATCTGGAGACTGTTGCTTTATCAACTCCTAGGTGTTCCGTGAGTAGTTCTTGGGTCTGCAACGGATTTTCATCCAATAATGATTTCAAAGCATCAGTATTTGGCGTTCGTGGTGTCGCAGAGCATTGTCGGTCACTGACATCAAAATCACGAGCTCTAAAACGTCGAAACCAATATGTGCAATTACTGTGGGAGAGAAGACCTTCATCGAGTACAGATCATATTGATTGGCGTGCTTCAGCAGCATTCTTCCCTTGTTGGATCTCGTAGAGAATAGTGTTGAATATGCAGTTTTTGGTGGCTCATCTTATTTGAGTTATTTTGTGAAGTCAAGTTTACCATTAAATTGTGACTTATGACTTCTGACAAATTAAAAACTCAACACTACAGAAACGCAAAAGAGCGGGAATTTATACAGGTTCTAAATAATTGCACTAAAGCGCTGAAATAAAATACTAAAACTTCTGCATACACTTAATATTAAACCGATACCTATTTAAATATAGAAACTAATAATAGAAATAGTTTATAGACGATTGTCAACTAAAACGTAACTGATTTATGTGTCCGTTTTGTAAGAAATAAAAGTTAATTAGAAAAGACGTGCGTAATGTAAAAATTAAGCAATTACTTTTGCAAAAACTTCAAATATAACTTTAAAACTACCAAAAATCCCTTCCAGTTACTGTTTAAGTAATCATCGTTCCCAAAACCTACAAAGGAAGAATCTTGTGAAGCATTAATAGGAATAAATCTATACAATAAAGCTAGAAATAAACAGATCTCAACTAGCATTCCAATAATTCTGCATGAATACTATTCACTAGTTCCAATACTACGTTCCCTATATTTCGAAATCCAAGACTCATACAATCTCATCAATGTTCCAGCATAAGAGCGTTATTCCATTTATTCAAAATTTCACATTTTCTTTAAGTTTTCGGAGATCTAATATGGATCGGATTAAACGCTTATTTCAACTCTCGAATGTTATCCCATTCTGATCTAAGTCTTTTAAAAATTTCACAAATTGTTTTCGAATAAATTCCTTTATTTATGGAACATATTTGATCATAAACTGCTCTACAAATGAAATTTATTCATTTACAACTAATTTTGATGATGATTCTCTCAATTAGAACGCATGAAATCTGTAACTTACTTATCAGCATGAAGTTCTCTGCTATAATATGCTTTTTACTCGCACATTTAATAACTTTCTAAATATTGTGTAATAGATTTTGATCAAGCGAACGACCCCTATGTTATTAAACCCAAGTGATGCAATCTATAACTTTATCATTGAATTATAGAAAATTCTCGAAAATTTTAGACAAGGTTACTGTATGGCCTTGTACAATTTATTAAACAGGCCACCTAAACAACTTGAAACACTTCAATTTAACCTTCACCTTGTAAATTCTGAAATCTAACATAGCTAAAACAAATTTGGTATGACATATATCCGAAGATTATTCATGTTTAAGTGATTATTTTGTAGAAACTGAGTCATCTTAGCATTTTATTTTATTAAAAGGTTAATTTCTAGTAAAAACCAATTTCAATGGCAAACTACATGGTAATTCTTAAAACTAAAAAAGGCAACACTGCAAAGGATCATTTGTTAAAGATTATAAAATATGTTTTATTGTGTAAAAAAACGTTAAACAAAAAACGATATCACCACACATTTCTTACATAAAATAAAAATGAAAACAATGAAGAAATGTTCAAATGAGGTGGTCTCACATAGAAATGGTACTAATCAGTGACCATAAGGAAAGTGAAAACATTTTGTTTAATAAATTAAACTTCAAAGCACAACAAAAAAAATTGTATTACGAATAATTCTAAAGTTAACTATGAGAAAAAATTTAAAAAGTAATGTATATAGAATATATTTCAAACATACGTATCACTAACTATTGAATATTGTACCCGTTGAGCTTGAGGAATAAATTCCAACCAATCCGAAGGTGTATTAGGCAGAAGACCCATAGTGTGCACCTAATATTTGAAAAAATATAATGATCTTCAAAAGATGTTAAAAATCAATTAGCTTTTTTTTTAGTTCTATTCACTTGTCATTATCTTCTAATAAAATGAGAAATCTAGCAAAAAAATATGCAGAATAATACATAAATCCACATTTAGATAAGGAAATAGTTGATTTGATATTTAGAGAAAGGTAAGTAAACTATTTTAAACGTTTTTTCCCACTACTATAGCATTATATAAATAGTGTTGTTGAACTCTTCACTTACCTTATAGATAGCAAGAATGATGGCACCAAGATTGCCCAAAATGAAAATAATCTTATGAATCAACATTGAACCCGTGTTTTGATCCTTAATAAAGATGACTATCATTACTAAAAGAAAAAAGTTGAAATTTATATATGCTGCTAAAGGTAAGCCACTATCACCTCTGAAAAGTGAGAGAAGAACTAACTTCCAGTGGTTTAAAAGTTGCATTAACAGCAAAAAGTGCCTTGGCTGGTCGCCACAGCATCATGCCAACCATCATTATTGGAAAAATGGATACCTAAATATGATTACTGAAAAATTAAATAGATACCCTAAAATTATAATAAAATACATATTTGAAAATAAGAAAGAAAATATTAATGGATGAAACAACTACCTAAATCTATTAATAATTTTTAAAACAGCTATAAGTGTCACTATTATCATTACCACACTAGATAAATAACTTATGATCAGTTTTTTTCACTAGAAACGTATAATTCTACTATAGGTGAAAA
Source organism: Heterorhabditis bacteriophora (assembly GCA_964036235.1). NCBI lineage: Eukaryota > Metazoa > Nematoda > Chromadorea > Rhabditida > Heterorhabditidae > Heterorhabditis > Heterorhabditis bacteriophora. The sequence continues at coordinate 8,960,156 of OZ038425.1, read as the reverse complement.
TGAATTAAGTAGATCGAATCTTGTTAAACAGCTCGCTTTTAACATTGAAAATCCCTGCATTTCTATTAATAATATTAATAAATTAACCTTTAGGCAAAAATAAGTTCAAAAGGATGTTTTACTGTCTTTCTATTAATATATTACGCTTTGCTAAACCTAGATTAGCTCGGTATCTAGTTAAGGAAAATTACATACACTCTTTCCAGCCATATACATCATGAACATGTTCATAGGGAGACTTTTGGCTGGAGCCATTGCAACATCCCATGCTCGTTTTCTGGCTAAATGTTCTTGTTGATCTGAAGATTGCTCAGAGTCCACCTATAATCCTAATATGAAATAACGATAATACCTTAAGATTAAGTACTTCGACCATATCCCCTATATATAGCCTACTTTACAATCGAGTTGAGATATAATTCCACCAAAAGTAATTAACTTACATGGTGTTGGACAGAAGATGCATTTGGTTGGAATCCAGGTGGATTGAACGAATTATCCGATGTACGAACATTACGGGAAGATGAGCTGTAGTCTAATTTCCACTGTGTTAACGACATCTAGGCTGATACTGTGATGTCAACTATAACTATAAAAGCGCTAGATTTAAGAGTGGTTATGAGTAACTTCCCAATTTCTTTAAAAATACATGAGTAACTACCCAACGGCTGTAGAAATATGCATACGAAATAACGTACACCAATAAAAAATAAATCATGTCATTTACATTTTCTTGGATAGGATACAATTTGGAACAACGTTATGGTATTATACACGTATAATTCACCAATGAAGGTAATTTTCAATCATAGACAGTTCCCATAAGAAACCAAGTGTGGGTGATACACTAGCAATAAAATAAAATTTTCCCTAGTTACTGTTGACTGAAAGTTCGATCCTTACAGGATAAAATAAATAAGACTTTAAATAAAGTAAAAAGACAAAATATATGATCACAAAAAATTAGCATAAATGTGATAGATTAGTGTTCTACAGCGAAATCACTAGTATACTTATTCCCTTTATCTAAAACAGCATAAACTATACAATAATGTTCGAGTAGTTGACGTAACAACTCCATCTCATCAAGATTTTCGATATCTTCCACTCTGAAAAGTTGTAAGGATACTAATGCTTAACTATAAGGTACCACATAATATTCTTCAACACTAGACACAAATTTTGTAAATAATCTACAAAATATATTAAATAATTGACAGTTACCTTTTTACTTCATCCCTGGGAAGTAGTTCTTTATATACAGTGTTCATATCAAGTATACGAACATCTTTCCATCCATTATCTACAAACCTAAAAAAAATAAGCCGTTAGTTCATGAAAATAACATTTTAAACAAAAATATCTAAGTAATAGTAGTACATGTATCTATATATTTGAACAATAATACTTTATTAACCAGCACCTAGCTGTTTGCGTCTCCACACTTTGACAAACAGATAATCCTGGTAGTTGAATACCGCGCTGTTCGAAATTTTGCTCCATCACCTTTCCAAATGTATCTGTCACACGAAACTAAAGTTTACAATTCTATATCATAAAACATTGATTACAATTCACAAAATTCTTCTCACTATATTTTAGAGCACAAAACTCTTTAAGCTCTAATCACCTGTTCATAGTTCAAAAACACAGCTACATCAAAGCATTGGGCAATATTTCTAAGCAACTCTGCGCTCTGGTCAGCAGATATATAAACCAGAACACATCTGCAACATTAATATAACAAGATTAAGCATAGTAAATTACCATACACATGCTTATTATTATTATTATTGTTATATATAACAACCATAAAAAGCTTGAATTTAGTTGTATTCTCCCTTATTATCATATATAAAAGCAGTAGATTAATTTCAATAAGGCTATAAAAATAACTAACTCGGCTAGAAACAATGTAGGAATGCAGAAATCTAATCCCGTCGAATCGAATTTGCCTTTCAATTCAGCCCACTGTCGCAAATCAGCTCCAACTAGATGATAATCACCACAGTGTAGATCAGAGTGCTGCATTTCTCTCGCTACAATAAGAATACCAACATAGCATTAAAAATTGCAAAGTACTTGTAGCCTAATTATATATGATAAAATCTTTGTAGTAAAAGTAAGAAGTTAAAATATATTTTATAAAACATATTAGCTAAAAAAGTTATTTAAAATTATTCTTTAATGAAATGGATAATGAATAATGATAATTAATCACTAGCTTACGCTGTTCACTGAAAAACTTCATCAAATCTGGTGTCCCCGGCTTTTTAATTTGGCGTATCTTTTTGGAAGTCACCGAGCTGAAGTCAACGTCTATAAATCGAATAAATGTCTTTCCCTTCGATTTGAGACGCCAGTATAATGTATCAAATCCACAGCCTAAAAGATTTGATCTGATTTATAAAAAGAAAATTCACTCAAAACCAAGTTTAATATAAGACTAATTTGTGTCTAGGTGTTTCTACACTATAGGCAATCAAATGAACACACACATACCCAAGACAACGATTTGACAATGTCCTTCTGTTCTTTCGATAAACTGGTCAACATAATAGTTCAAACCAGCTACTCGAGCCCAGTATCCAATAGATATTTCCGGATCCCGCCGTGCATTCGCTGCTACACCACTCCCATATGCAAATCGCTTCAAAAACTCATCTTCCCAATAATTTAGCTGAAGTACTAGATATTATTTTTTTTACTGATCATGATAAATTCTTACTTGTAATGAATTCCTCAAAACAAAAGAAAGTAGCAGAGGAAAGTCAATTATTCTAAATGATAAAATACATTTAAAATATCATAAAATTATTAAACGTATAAATTTAATACAAAATATATTTCAGAACCTTTTCGTAAAAACTAGTAAATCCACCTGAACAGCAGTAAACTTGCATTGCGTAGCATCATCGTTGGTTCGCTGAACAGAATAATCATCAGAAATTGAGTGGGAACGACGTCTCATAGAAACAGACGCTGATAAGTGCTCATTGGCTATTGATGCCTCTGGATCCATTTTTCTTCAATAAGTCGATCTCTAAAATTCGAAGTTATATTTTAATAACTTCTGCAAAACTAAAAATAAAAACAATGACGAACAACTAATAATACAATATCAAACAACAAATTGAAAATATCGGTCCATTATATTCCGCAGTAAGAATATTTTTACAAATCATTTATACGCAAAAATTCACTAAATACAAATAAAAACTGGTATTGGAAAAAGTAATAATATATTTGTATACTAAACGTTTCTTATTTCGTATTTATTATTTTTAGTCCTAATTATGTTTTGACATACCGCTACTAAATAATTCTAAAGCAAATTTTAAAATAAAAACAAATAACGATGACTAAAAGGTACACCGTAAAGAATGAGCAACAAGTAGCTTTCCAATTTTAGTTTTCCACCACCATAAGCATCATTTCACATAATTTGTGTAGCACACCTTAAATTATTTACCTAAATATCTTTAGTTATAATTTATGTATAACTAAATAATATATTCTCAATTATTCAAAACCTGGCTTTGCATGGAAAATTGCATGTTAGATAGCCTGAACATGTAATGTGCTCTCCGATTTTTCTTATACTCAGAAAAACCTACTTATTTTCTAATTGGTCGCATTTTCTACCATTAGATTCTTTTTCTTGTGTACACTAATAAGACTAGTTGTTAGTTTATAATTGACTAAGGCAAAAACGTTAGAAAGTTTTAAGGATACATAATGAGATTTGCTTTGCAGACCACTAATCCTTGACTAATACTGATATTAGATATGTGACTAATGTGCGTGCATTTAGGAACCAAAAAGACAGTTATATATCTACCTCACTCACATGATGAATTATGACTATTAATATAATACTTTTAAGCAACTAAGCCTATATCATATCAGATTCAATATGATAAATACATACCTTTGTTCTTCAAATACTATAAGCTGAACAATACGCCACGTATTTATATCTTATGGAAACTTTAATCGAATTATAACGTCGTTTACGTTGCATCGAATCACTGATTGTGCTTGGAGGTTTTAAAACAGTATTTTACCATCGATCATTCCAATTGTTTATTATTTAAGTTTTTTTAACATCAACGAAAAATGTGCAGTCCTAGTTATTTCTGGAACTTCTATGTATAATTGACCTAGCATTAACGGGAATTATTTTTTAGGCAATGACTCCCCATTTCACATAAAATATTTTTTCAGTTGGAATCGAAAATGTTCACTTGTTTTAATATACGTTTTTACAATTTCCATCTTTTCACTTCGTCTCCTTCTTGTCGATTTCTGAAAGCTATTTATTATATATAAAAGGTTTAAGTAGCCTTTGTGAATCTGGATACTGGAACAATGAACATACCTGACTCGAGCATCTTAGATTCATCCTTCTTGTTATTACCACCTCCACCTTTCTCCTTACTTCCTTCCTTGTCTTTCTGAGGATACTAGATATTAATATTTAATACTTATGTTTTTAAGTGAATAAAATAACCGCCTACACCTTAATTACATTCACACTTAATGTTTGACATTATAAGAATATAAAAATTTGCAGAATACACAAAAATATAATATTAATAGTTCAAGGATATGGGTAAAATAAAAGAATAATCCGAAATAATGCTTGGAGATAAGTATTTTATGAAAATTGAAAAGAAATGAATAAAGACATTGCCTATACCCAGGAACTGGCTAAAGGCGATTTAACATCACAATAGTGGTATGAAAATAATCCCTAAAACCATATTGTCAGGTGGCAATATCGTCATCTTACCTCGTCGTCTTCTTCCCTCTTATCATCTTTAATTACGTCCTTTCTATCTTCTTTGCTTTTGTCTTTTTTTTCTTCTTTATCATTCCGTTCTAGTCTTCTTGTGACCTTCTCAGGACTCTCTTCAGCAGCATTTGTCTTTTCTTTCTTGCTTTTTTCTTTTTCCTCATCCTTTTTTTCCCTCTGAAAAAATTTGCAAAAAAGAGTTAGTGGTATCTTATTTACCCAAAAATAACTTGCTTTGTTATCCTTAGCAGAGTCCCAGTCACTTTCCACATCATTAAAAGTTGGATAATCTCCTTTATTGCGTACTTCTTTGCCTTGAGCAATGCGTTCCTGACGACTTACATTTCCTTTTAGACAGAAGTAGGAAAGTAGGAAACTAGGAAAATTGTAGAAAGAAGGAAGAGGAAGAAATAGAGCAAACCTCTTTCTCGTTAAGCTTAATCTGTTTGGGTCGTATCTCTTCGCCACACTTATTCTCTCTTGTATTATTTTCTATAGCCGATTCTCTCTGATTATTTAGCTTTTTATCTCCTTCTTTTTGACTTTTTGCCATCTAAAAGATTGCTTATTTCATCTTCCTAATCTTTAACTCGCTAATTTTTAGTAAAATATAAATTAAAAACCACAAGTTAACATGATAAAATACAACAAATTCACAAAACTCATGATTATTCCTTAAACTCTTTCAGTAATTCGAATTCCTACTCACTTTTTTTCTAGATAACTCTTTAGAACTCTTTTCCCTCTTTTGGTCTTTGTCTTCTTCCGTTCTCTGAGTAGATGCAGCATTCTCAAATTTTTTCGAAGTCGACTGCGGTACTTGCACAGTCGAATCAGTCGTTACTGTTGCCAGTGAAGAAGCATTTTTGCCAGGCTAAGCAGTGCTGTACTCACATACACATGTAGATCTTAATAATCTTCAAATTTGCGCATTCTAAAATTTTCTAATCTAGTAAGTTTTCTTCTTTAATGGCTTCGGTGACAACTTAGTATTAGAATCAATGTGTTTAAATTACTGGTTTCTTACTCTACAGATTCTTGTTAAGAAAATGATATATACCTCTACTAAAGCACCATAAAATTCAGATTAGCATTCCTTTTTACCTTTTATTAGACATAGACTAAAAAAAAGTGGACTACTTCCTAAGCTGTTTGGTTAATAACCACTTGCTTAGAATATATTAGAAGGAATAAAACATCATTTGCGGCAACAAGTTTTCCCTAAATTTGGTATTGTGCAATCTTTTGCACATTTTGCAGTGTATACAAGGTCATTGTATCTGTTAAATTCGTAGGAATGATTTATTTATAATACTTCCATAGTCAGTACAAACTCTAAATCAGGGTTTACACCTACTTAGTTCACATATTTGTCGTTCGAAAAGACCATCATTATGCAGCACTATTATTATCTATGGAAATTGTATTATAATCTGCCTTATTCTCTGCTCGTAAACGTACCCCTTTTGCTATATCAGTAGAATTTGCCTGATTTGAAGGTGATTTTGATCCTTTTGAATTTTTCCCGCTGCACCCCGATAATAGAACTCCTATAATAATAGAATCAATGGAATTGTTAGAGCGACCTTTTTCCTTTTTCTTCTAATAATTAAAAAGTAAATACAAATTCACGTTTTATAAAACGCTCACCCAAAATAACCAGCGCTAATGGTTGCAGAACGTAAACGGTCAATGATTCCATCACAAATCTAGATCCTGTAAGGGAAGTAGTCCATTTTGGACTCAGAGGACAGATAAAAGACTTACTGTTAAAAAATCTAGTACATTGCCGTAGTGATTTCAGTGAATCAAGTTTTCTGATAAATCCCAACTTAGAGGAATAGAGAATAAGAAAAGCTACGATCGGCTGAAAAAATGCAATAAATAAAAAGAAATTTTAAAAAAACTACAATAGGGCTACCTGAGAGTGAAGTACAGTATTAGAGATTTAAAAAAAGCGCAGCCGTACACGCGTGGATTGAGCTGGAAAATGAATACACCACAAAAAAGGAAAAAGAAAACTAAATTGGTAGGGAATGTAATAGAACAAGTTTGATTCTGTTATGATTTATTTGACTATGTGATTCTGTCCATTAAATTATTAAAATATGTTTTTACTTCATAGATTTCTTTTGAAGTAAATATAGTTATACTAAGAAATTTGAACATGAAATATATTGAAATGTCAAAAATCTCATCCAAAAATTCTCATGCGAAAATATAGATGTTATTAATAGAGAGATGGCTACAGGAAAAAAATCATCAGAACACAATAACAACAAGTACTGGGAAATAAACAGGCGATAAGGGATTACCAAACAGGTGTGTATAGTGCTAGAAAAGAATTCAAATAAATTGATTTAATTATTATATCGACGTATTCCAGTTTGAGGTTTTACAGAATTTCCTAAAAAAATCCAAAGGCCAGGAAGTAATGAGGTTAAAATTGAAAAGTGACTTTGCAATATTTGATATTGTTTAATTGTAAAATACTGGTCTTCATCTAAGATGATTCCTCTGTGGAAAAAGTTTAGTTTTTTTTTAAAGAACATGGGAACTTTTGCTTCAATATAAAAGTAGATAAAGGAAATATGGATTATTATATTGAATTTTTGAGAAAATAATTCTATTCCTAATAGAATTACTTACGTTGTGATTCAAAAAGTCTCATTCTACCCAGTATTCCATGTCTCAATTTTCCCTCAATTTCCCCTAGTATGTATTTTCTATCGGGATTTTTTTCCAGTGTTTTTATTACTGTTTGTTGCTCATAGCTATGCATAGTAGTTCAATTTCTACTCATGACATTTTCCGGTGTTTTGTTTTTATTTTATTTCAGTAGTAATAACTTCTATACATAATAAAGTGAACAAGATGAAAAATGTATATTGTTCGTTTTTCTTCAAGCAGTGCTCACAGCACTACTTATGAACGTCTTTATTTGTCGACTTTTTCGTTTACAGTCAGTTCCGTTTCCATGGCATGCGTCTTCTCCAATTTGTGGATACTATTGGTCACATGAAAGAAAGCTATAGTGGCACAGGTCAGGAAAATTGTCATGATTAGCAGATGGGAGTACACAGTGAGCAGAGGCGAGAGGAAGAAAGCAGCGCACGCTGCTAGAGACTGTAAATATGGGAATTATTTAATGTAATTTTTCATGCTTGTATTTACTGCCAATTATAACAATCATTTTTATATTAATTTGCTAATTTAAAACTATGTTTGCTTAATTTTTCTACCTAACGTTTGAAATTTAACTTTAAACTCATAAAGTATGCATTCCTTGGAATGATACTTATATCGTTCTTAGAATAATAGTACAACATAAATTTAGAGCAAATACCGTTAATTACATAAAAGCAATGAGATTTTGGTTTTTACGATTAATTCTCACTATTAATCATTTTTACTTATATTTCTAGTTGCAGTAGAAATAAATTCTTGTATAATGTTACTAATCTCAATGCATCTAGTGAAAGGAAACTCATATTTTCAAATAAGATATTATTTGAATCACTACTTACCTGATAAAATTTAGAGATAGAGAAAACCTGTGCTCTTCTATTAGGGATCACAATAGAGCATATTACATTTCGACAAGTGGACAGGCAACCATCAGCTGCTCCTAGTAGAAAAGCAATCAAGAGAACAGAAGAAGTACTGGAAAATAAATATCATTCCGCAAAAAAGGAAGTTATAACAAACAAATTTGTAATACATAGTGTGGAAAACTATATAAAAATATATTAAATAAAGGGAAGGTTTATCCAATAACATGAAATTACTGTTGTATATAAATGTCATTAAGGCTAAAAATTAGAAAAAGTGACCTGGGATCGATCAGAAGCGCAGGGTCATTGTTAGGAGTAAGAGTTGAGTAGCGAGGTGTTGTGGCCAATATTATAAGAAAGAGAATACAGGAAAGTATAAATCCTAATATCATTGTCGGCTTCATTCCAAAGAATTTAATTTGTTTAGTCAGGTGACTGACGCAACAGCCAACTGAAAATTGGTATGATAAAAGAATGAATTATTGTGCATGGAAAGTAACTTCACAATACTTTAGTGAAGCACTGCGCAATTTTACTCATTCATGTTATTTGCTATAATACATTTAATAGTAACTATTTTAATGGCATATTACTGCATGAAATAGTATCCCATAAATACATCGATAAACTTTGCCTGATTTAAATGTGATAATAAACAGTCGCATGGACTGAATATCTTTCCTACAATATATCCATTTTTGTTGCTTGAAAACCTGATCCACAAGAATCACTACTTTAATATGATAATTCCCAAGATCTGATTCTAGTGTTTAATTTCTAAACCTTTAAGACTGATTTGAACAAATTTATAGTATGGTTTATAACTTCTAAAGGCTTTCCTATGTAAATTTAGTTCAGAGGTAGTTGGCTATTCTAAAAGATGTAGACGAACGTGTGGCTATGGATATACCATTTTGTTGATAGTTAACATGTCTCCAAGCTCCTTGTTCAGGTTTCCGTGATACATCTTGACGATTAGCATGAATCTTCTAAGAACAGACCTACTTCGCTGATCCACGATAGCAGGCACTTTCTACCTGGACATTCTGCTTCATGAAGAATAATGGATTTTAGTTTATGCTCACGATTGAAAGGGTTACCATGAGTAATCTCAGTCTAAAATATTTAGCGCATATCGAAGAACAAAGATGTTCGACATTCAACAATAAGCCTACAAATTGGAAACTTACTGAATATCTCTCCTAATCCTATGAATATCGCATAAAATGCGGGTAAATAGATGTTGCTCGTGAGAGACTTGGTAAATACCAATGTGGTGGGGTAGACTCCTGTCCAAAAAGAGGTGTAAAATCCCCAGTGAGCAAAGAGAAGACTAAGTAGAATCATGCGAGTGTCCAAAAGTGTAGAAAATTGCAGTTCTAAAAAAACTTATTAGATTTTTAAATTTATTTTGCTGAAGTATAAAATCGTTGCTGAGCTTGAAATTTGCAAGATTCAGTGGGCCACTTTTCACTACGTTACATAAGTAATGTATTAATTTAATTTCTAAAATTAGTACCAAAGTAGTTGTTAATTTTAATTTTCCTAGATTTGTAAGCTAGTGAAGATTCTTGGAAAGAGACATATTGTTACTTATATTTCATATAACAACAAGCTAAGTATTTTTTTCAGTTTTATTTAGAAGTCAAAAAAAATATGACATGATGTTCTACGATACTACATTTAAATGAACCTCAAATGTCAGGTTAATTTTAAAAGTTTAGCAGAATGACTTACTTTGTCCTCTTATCAAAGAATATTATTTAACTATCAATACAGACTATTATTGGAGCTAAGAAATCTGTACAAGAAGGTCAGCTACAGGTTCATCAGACAATAAATGTACCATTAGAAAAGATGGAATATTTCACTAGTGTTATAACCAAAGTGCACCTACAGAAACTTCGAGAAAAGAAAGCGTGAAAATGTAATGGAATAGATAAAAATCGGTCAAGTTAATATCAATATAATTATGGCACATTTTTATAATTTAAATTATTACTACCTGCACTAAAAAAAATTAGATTTTAGAATGCAGTTGCAAATGAAATAAGCAAATAAACAATGGACATTCTTATTAATAAACTCTAAACGGAATCCTTTTTACAATGACTAATATTGTAATAGCGTATAATTCGTATAAATTTGTATGGTTATAACACAACTCTATTCAGATTGTATTTTTGAACACCTTTAAATGTATTTTTATCCGCAATTTTCTAGTTTTTGATTATTTAAGGTCGAAATCAAATGATTATATAAACCTATGAATGGTATTTGTGGCTAAATATATAAAAGGGAATCAAAGTTGAAAAGTTAATTTAATACGATATCTTGGAAAAACAGGACTCACTCATCTGTTGGAAGAAACCAATCCACTCCATTTCTGACTCTTTACTTAGAGAATTATTTACTTCTCTGCGTGGAAGCATGAAGAAAATTAAATTGGAGAGAAGTGCGATCCCCGCGAAAGAGCCGTACATAAAGCGAATCTGAGAGGCAATGTTTCTTTATATTTCTATGACCAGATTAATTGCTTTAATCGAAGTATTTTTTATTAACGCAATTTAAAATTCCAATGAGAGTCAGAAAAAACTTCATCTTTATTGAACAATAAAATGAGGTGGAAAACAGACCTCACTATCACTGAACTGCCTGTAGTTCTTCAGCGTTTCAGCAGAAACTTTGGTTTTATTTAGTGAAGATTCACTTTCTAACTCATAACCTGGTTTAAGAGCAAATATAATGCCCAAGATTCCTCCACCAATCACCATGCTAAATATAATACATATTTTTACCAATTGGATAAAGAGCTCTTAGGCTCTAAAAATACCTAATTTTCCGTGGGTCAGAAATTATGCACTCAAATTTAATCAATACATAATTTTGGCTTCAGAATACATTGTTTTTATCTTAAGCGTTAATATATTGCATAAATTAGTTTCACTTTCTACGAAAATAGTATTTTCCTGTCCGTAAGTTTAGTGTTAAATAATTAGTAAACATGCTTAAGCTTTAGTAGTATTATTTTTACTATTCATGGTCCTGGAGTTTTCTTACAATTAAAATTCGAACCCAGCATTGTATTGGTGACTTATAGATATGAGAGTTGAATCTCAACAAGTTGAGTATCCCACCCCACTCAAGTGAGCTGATGGAAGCTCTTGAGCATACCCCAAGAAGCTGTTCATGCACTGCTCGATGTCATTTAATGCAAATAGCAAGATCGCGTTAAGCTTAGTTTCATCTTGTAAGCGTCACTTTAGGCTGATCTAAAAAACACAAATCTTTGGCGCAATTTTTTATTCTGTTATGTCATATTACATATACATTAAAAATTCTGAATAGTGATTGCAGAGTTGCATTATCTTGTGTTTGAGTCTAATTGTAGTATCTCTCCAATTTTGGTTACATTATTTATACCAACGGAAATGCAAATTTCTGTCAATTTAAATCTTGTTTACAACCAGTTTCACTTTTAATTTGCCTGTTGTCTGGTTTTAACCTGTATTCGTTGAAAAGTCCTGTTATTTATATAACTGTTTCAAAAGAGAAAATTTCTGGTTGATAAATAAAAAATAGTTTCTATTAGAGAAAGAAGTATTAATACACTATTAATTAAATAATTTATGAAAAAAATGGTTATTGGCAATTCTATTGACAAATTAATCCCAATTGTTGTAGTATTTTTAAACGAGTAAGGATCTAGATTAATTTCTATGTAAGAATAATATTTTCCTCTTTTTCTATCTTTAATTTTTATGGGCTATAGGAGACGAATTAAAATAAAATAAAAGTAGTTTAATACTTAAATGATAAACGCACTGATTTCGCTTTTAACTAACCACATGCAGGCAATAGCCCATACAAGGGCCGAGTTCCTTTCAATGGTACTTCTGGTAGAATGTCCTGTTAGGTAACAGCCATGGCCCGCATAAAAGACTAAACATACTTAAGTCCCGAATTTACACATTTTAGTAAATATCTTAATGTAGAAATTCTATAGTTTTTATATTTATAATCATTTCCTAATAGATTTTTGCTGCTATTTTCACCAATAAGAGATTAGCGAATTGACATCCCTTTACCATACGAAGCACTCACCTGCAAATCCAATCCCCATTATTGCAGAAGAAATATAGAAATAGGTGTTGTTAAGAGATATAAATCCAATTTGATAGAGTGTGAAACTACAAGAGCCTAAAATTTATTTATGTTTTGTTTAGTATTTACAAATTATGATTATTTGTCCAATATTTCTGAATGCAAAAATTTCTTTGGATCACATCTCCCACTTTCACCAACTGGTTATGATTGTTTTGTGATAAGTGTGTAATATTAACATTGAGACTGTCAAAGACAACTCGTTAATATCAGATTATTCTCCAACATGACTATTATTGACAACTAAATGGAAAAATTACAGTGATAACAATTGATAGAAATGAACTTAAGTGATAACTACTTCCTTATGATCCATTTTGTATCCTCAATTTTTCGTATGATATTCATGAAAATAAATTTTAAACACAAGCTGTAGTCCGGCAAAAAATGTTTCACCTTGCTTTCATTTTTGGTTTTAAAACAAAATATGATTCATAAGTGTTATGTGATTTAAGAAACAAAAATTATTCCAACGCTACTTCTACTTTATCTACAAAATATCTCTATTGAAATTATAGTGTAGTGAGAAAAGATCCGAAATTCCATAAAATGAAATTATCAAAAGCTATTTATCTCTAGTTGATTATATTGTAATTATATAAAAATTAGGTGAACTAAAGAGTGAGTAATATTACGCTGTATCATAGTGCTTAAGACAAAGCCATAATTCACCATTAATTTATAACAATTGTCCGAATGCAAACCTAAAATAAGTGCCCATTTAGATCCTATTAAATGGAGTAACGTAGGCGAAAAAAGATTACTGGAGCAGTAGAAGAAATACATAACTGATTGTCTGAAATAAAGAATTAGATATGCTCAACCTTTTCCGTGCCTCCTAAATATTGTTTTCCCCCATCTGAATTCTTTTAAAATTCCACACATTTGGCCAAAATATAATAATTCAAGTGTGGATAGAGTCCAAATATTACTGTATTATCTTAATAATGTTATGGAGATTTATGATTGACTTAAACTATCTAGTACTTAATACAGATGATGTCTTAGATATAATTAATTGATGAAATTTTAGTCCTTAACATCCTAGAAATAAAGAAACTAACTGATCCCTTACTTTCGAACAATTAACCAACAAATTTTAATCTAATCTTACCCATAATATCCAGCGTATACATCAATAGTATTCGGTTCTCTTGAGTTAACCGAATGGAGAACGGATTCCACTATAAATGACTGAAAATGCTGTCATCCTTTAAAACAAATTAAATTTCAGGTTTATTTTATTTTAAAATTAAAGGTTATATATCGTGCTTATTTTACTGTCATACTCTCGAAGAAAGCAGGAAAACTGTACCTGAGTATCGTATCCCAACATCATACACATATGACCAAATCCCAGCAAAAATGTACATAACAATTCGTAAATTTCCCCAGATATCATTCTTAAATTAATAATAATACACCTAGCGCAGTAAATACGAAATTATTGGACTTATAACATATGTTAGTATTAAAGTAAAGTAGTGAGAATAAAATAACGAACTTATTGATAGAATTCCTTAAATATCAAACATAATATTAATATTTAATAACTTAATACTGAAATATTATTTTCCTATTAAAGAAAATATAAGATGTAAATTGGTACGAATAATATTTATTTATCGAAAAATACAAGCCAAGTATAAAAGTGTTATATAATTGAAAAAACGACTAATAGGTTGTATGAGCAATACGAATATTTGTTTGACAGTAGGAAGTATAGAACAATTCCATTTCTATATATAGGTCTTTTCACCTTTCCATGTTCTTTAGAACCTTTAATATAATGATAAAGGATAATAAATAAGACCGTAATTTAACCGAATGGGACAGTCTGGGACGAAGGAAGTGTACCGCACGTGACACCTAACATAGAAAGACTAATAATAGAGTAATAAGAACAGGTTCACAGGATTCAAAACTAATCCTATTGGATAACAACGTTTTAGACTCACAATATGACATATCTACATATTTATTTCTTTAAAATTCTATTTAAAATATATGTCATTCTTTTAAATCTTCTTCTTTTCTGCCAAAAAAAGAATCAAATTATTTCTTAATTATTAGCTAGTCAATAAATGGATAGAATAATTTTTACCACTTACAATAAAAAAATATGTTTAATTAAAATGCTAGTGAAAGATAAAATTATGGACCGTATGACTATTTAAAACCGTTAATCGAGGTATTAAATATTCAAATGTTGCTGGACCGTATACTCAATTCTCGATAACCAGCTTTGCATAGCAGTAGTATTAAAATGAAGTTGGTCACATTGAACTTATTCAATGAATTTTTCCAAATATTTTAAAAGTAAAGTAAAGTGAATAACAGTATAAAATTGATAAAACTCAACCGGAAATTAAAACTTCTTTGGATACAACATATGTTAGTTTTATTACAATGATCTACATTCTTTCTAAAGATACAAGGACAAGACATTTCTAAAACACATTTTGGTTTAGTATATAGTATTCAGTATTTCATTATTATAAAGGTTTTTACTTATATTGTAACTGTTTGCTTAACAATCTAATGAACGTATTGAAATTCTAAAAATGCTTAAATTCTTGTTCATCTATTGTAGTGTTAGCAGATGAGTACATAGTAGGTGGAAGGGAAGTGACGTTGATGTGAAGCATGAATTCTGCTAACTGGTGTAGATCACTTCCAGTTCATTAGTAGTGGAGGCCATTTCTCCGTAAGCCATTTAAAAGCTCATAAATCGTCTAAGCATGTTAAGTGGTCTGTTCATTTTACTCCGTGCTTATTTCATAATAGCCTATTTGATTATTATATTGGCTTTGCACGCAACCTGACGCTTTATAGTGGAAGTCGCTACCAGACTTCCTTACTTTCTCTATCAGTTTTAACTTTTTTCGATTTAAAAATCACTCAGAAATACTAAATAGATTCAACATATTAAATCAGTATTACATAAAATTAAAACTCATCAGTATGTAGTGAACAAAGAGACCAATTTAAAAAGTATTATACTTTTTTTTAGTCTGAAAAAAATTCTAAACAGGACGTTTCAGAAAGCTTGTTTGTCTGGCTTTTCGGCTTTCTTAATTTCACTGACATATATGAACTCGAAAAATAGCAGCTATAGATTTTATGACAGCACCCATTTTTGTCTTTTTTCTTGGTAGAATTCGAATGCATTCTTCCCGTCTTCCTGCTACTTTAATAATTGGAGGTGGTTTATGTTATATTTCGCTAGAAAAATTAGCTCAATACTTTATTAGTTTAAACTTTTGTTGTATCACAATTGTATGTTTATTATTCTTTTATTAGATTGTCTTCTAATCAACTTCAGATGTAAAAACGAAACATTTTTTACAATAAAATTTTTTTAAATTATTAGAACAGTGGAAAAGAATTCTACCAAAGAAAAACACAAAAATGGGTGCTTTTATAAAATTTATAGCTGCACTTTTTAGATTTCATATATTACAGTAGAATTAAAAAGAGCACAAAGCCAGAGAAGCAAGCTTTCAGATACGTCTTATTTTAAAAAAATTTGGAGTCAAAATAATTATAATACTTTTGAAATCGGTCTTTTTCACTTCTCGCACGTTCCAAACAGAATTACCTAGGCTTTTGTATAGTAGTTTCAGAATAATAAAGTAAATAGAAAGTATCCGAACACTTTCTAACTTTACTAGTAAATAAGCTTGAAGTCGAATAATGTCTTAGAAAATCATCCTCTTTAATTTCCAAAGAGTGGAGAAAGATTAACCCAGTCATCCCCAAAAAATCTCTCAGCGAGTATGATGGAACGCATTTTCTAGATCATTGGTAGAATGGGTACTTTAATTGATTATTAGAAGTTATTTGTTACTTTTTATGAGCATTTATCATAAGTGGCCTATAATTATGAAACGGTAAAAAAATTAACTTTCCGTGTTTTTGAAGAAAATAGGTATTGTGGTATTGGTTCTGCAGTAGTAAATTAGTTTAGACTAAGTAACAGGTCTATTAAAATTACTTTCTTTTCGTCTAAAAACATGAAAATATCGATATTTATAGTAAAAGCCAAAATCATAGTTTGAATGTGACGACCTGATAATATGTTCTATGATATAGTTATTTTTAAATACACTGCTGGACAGTTTAATTAAGTACATAAATAAATTTTTTTCAATATTGGGTATGAAACTGTTCTGAAGTCGTCTGATAGTTAAGATCTCTAACTTTTGGAAGCAATTTAGTTAAACTGTCACCTAATCGAGTATAATGAGAACCAGATTCGTATTATTTACTTTATTACATTCGAGTGTATTACTATATTTAAATTCTAGCTCTCTATATTTCTGGATTGTTTACTCGTAAGGTATGTTAAGACTACAATATTGTTCTGTTTTAAATTAATATTATTTCAAGATTTTTGTCGCAATGATATACTGTCCTTCAATAAACGCCTATTTGGAGCAATACATTCTGATAATGAGGATATTATCAGCAGTGACGTTACCAGTCGATTGTTTTGGAATATACTGCATCTTGTACCAGTCATGTTCTCAAATTAAGGAATATAATCATCTTCTTTTAATGTATCAAGGTCTTGCCACGGCACTTGATTCATTATTAAACCTAGGATTCATTCCTTTGGCGGTATTTCCTTTGCCCATATTCATACCAAATGGAGTTCTTTCCCCCATATTCGGTTTAAATGCCCACTTTCAGGTGAGAGTAAGCACTAGTAATTTAGATATTCTACTTTACTACCAAAATATTTCGTTAATGATAAAATTAAAGCTATTTAAATTCATCTAAAGCTATTATAGTACTGTTAGAGGAGTTGTTGGATTTGTTTTGATTGATATTTATTCTCTTATCAATACATCCATACTAATAATAGGAGTAGCATCTAAGTTACAGACCAAATAGCTTATTTCTTCTCTTGTTGAGAATCTCATTAATAATGCTCTTAAGCCTATATTTTCTATTCTGAGTCAGGTGGCATTGGCGTTGTGTCTGATGTCCAGCACGATATGCTCTGTAATGCAAATTTTTTTCTATCGGTGGCAGATGCTAGTGCCAGAGAATAGCTTCCTCAGATTGAAGGGAAAAAATAAGTTTCGGCTCTTATTTGCTACACTTTATGTTATTTATGTTGTTCCAATAATATATTTATCACTAAACATAGGAAATGATCAGGTGCTATATAAAGAAGAGCTGAGATCCGTGAGTAAAGAATTTTTGTTTAACCTATGTGAATTTTATCATTTGTTCAAGCTCTAAAATTTCTGTTACATCCGTTTATTTTTAAAAAGTTATTTAGAATTATACCTGCGCTGCAGAAGTCATCGATACATCATTTTCCTTAATTTTTGACCGATCCAAAATGATGCAACTTCTGTATGTCGCCTCAGCTGAGATTTTGTTCACTATAATCAGTTGTGTCATAATGATAAAACTGGCATACACAGCTCTACATCAAAAGGAAGCTATCTCTGAAAAAACAAAAAATATGCAGAAAAGATTCCAAAGATCTCTTGTTTTACAGGTAATAATTATTTTTAAGCGAAAATTCAGTATGATTAGTAAGATATTCTTTAGATTTATAAGAATGGTTGTCTAAATAGTATAATGAAAGTTTTAGATTGTAATTCCATTCGCTGTCATAGCACTTCCGGCAATAATAGCAAATTTTATGATAATTCATGAATACTATGAAGTACAAAGTAAGTTGGCTGGTGAAAACCACTGAAATTTGTCATAATTTAAAGAATATATGTTTTGCATGATATAGACAGCAAATATGACTAGCTTTCTATATTAAAAGTGCAGATATGATTGAAATGTACATACTAAGCTTGTTTCAGCAATTTGGACTTCACTGGTTGCGATCATATCTATTCATGGAATGATAGGAACTCTAGTCAGCACATCACAGAACCAATGTTACCGATCATTTGTCCTGAGGCTGATCTGCAAACGCATGGCGCTAGTTAGAGTCAGCAATGAAGAACATGCCAAATCTCAACGTAGCTACTCAACACCACAAACATAATATATTACTACATTTTATCTACTTCTTTACTTATCTATTTATTTATTATCTGCTGTACATAATTATGTTTATAAAAAAAAGGAAACAATTGTATACACACTGATTACCTATATCAATTTCGTATCTAAAATTCCGAATTTCTAGAAAAGTTTGTTCTAATTCGTAACATCAAGGATATTATTAGATATTGTTACACTTTAGTGAAGATTAGAATAGTACTAAGTGTGCAGTTTCTTTAATGGTAGAAGTACGAGTTATGACATTAGATATGGAGTTGTAGTTGTAAAAAGTTTAGGTGCTCAGTGCTACGTTTCTTCGAGTTCTTTGTTACTTCAAGCACTAACATTACTTAGACCTTGAAATGTGTCCTGAATCACTGCAATTGTTCATAGGACCCGCACTTACTGCTACTTATTATTACTTATGGAAGACATTTATAAAATTCACGTATAGATGGCTCCATTTGTCCCATCCACCATATCTTATATTTTATATAGACTATTAGAATTTAATATCTATTTGGCGTAGTATATTTTATTAAAATATCGAAATACCAATTAACACAGCAATTTTTGTTACTAGGAATATAAATATGAAATTAAAGCGCTTCATATGAAAGCTAAGCAACTGTAATCAGGAAAATATTCATTGCATAGGAGAAATATATCTTCTGCCAGCAAATTCATGGTTATTTCAACAGTATATATTGCTATTTGAAACTAGCCATAAAGTAATCGGATGTCGAAAATTTCCACTTGTATAAACAAAATAAGTAACATCATTTGGAAAAGAAAATTCCATAGAAAAAATTAGAAGGTACAGTAAAATTGAATATAATTTAGAGTAAAATAACATATCATCTGTTTCTTGACATTAGTACACCGCACTAAAGTTGATATTGGGTTGTTAGAAAGAGTTATAATAGGATCTTCGTAAGGAAGTCTCAAAAGATAACAGCACACATAGTTAAAAGCAGGTATAAAAATTAAATATCTTGTATGTTTAATTTAATAACAGGAAGTCCATTCCATTTTTTCAAAGTGTATTCCAAATTATAGATAGAGTTATAGATTCAACTGAAAAGTAAGAGCTTAATTATATGAAAATATTAAAACCGAATAACATGTTTTGATTATATTGCTTTTTATTAAATTCCTATTATTTTCATGTCTTTTCTAAGGTTTACAATAGGATGATAATAATATTCAGTTGATAAACGGAGGTTCTACAAGTATGGTTACGTTAAATATAAGATTCTGTCTACTAAATAATTGATAATTCTATTCATTTTCTCTGCTCGTTAGCTTTATGATTCAATTAAATCTTTTCCTTTAGTCTCTGCATTCAAGAAATACTTACTATTTATTTTGTTAAAGATACTGAAATGAGTGTTGCATATCTAGAAGTTTTTTTTGGCTACACGAAATATGTTATAACATTTAGGATAAAAATTACTGTATTATTTCTAAATATCTTTAAAACTTATTGTTTTGTATAAAATGTTTGTGTAATTGCTATCCTACCTACTTATTATCACTATCGTTTACGCGCTGGAAAATGCTTAAAAGACTATGGAACGTTTTCCTTACCTTTCAATGTTAATTTGATGGAGGATTTGTACTAAAGGAAATCTAGTAGCTCAGTTACAATTCACTTTAAATTTAATAAGAAGTTTTCCAAATTCAGCTTTTCATTTAAGAGGACCTGTAGTAATGTTGATAAATGCAAAGCTATGAATAACAAGCTTATATAACTATACTCTTTCAGTTGAAAGAGCTATCACAAAGAATATAAATTATTGTCTTAATAGAATCCGTTACCCTGACTTTAAAATTTGAATTTAAAAGAGTTAGTGAGATAGTGAAGCAAAAGGACATAGGAAGCAATCATTAGTTGTTAACAGCGTCCTTATATTTTCCTACATGCATAGTGACTGAAGCTTGCACTGTGGAGTACAAAACGGGAACACAACTTTGTTCATCGGATTGCGACGTAGCCTGAAACAATACTACTTAAGAAACCTCTATCTATTAGAAATCTTCTACTCTTAGCCACACTACGTGTTTCTTATAGAACTCTAATTTACTTAACTCTTGGTTTTCTTTAATTGCTTTTTTTCTAACTATCTTCCACATTGCACCTTTTATTAATCGAGTCATGTGTACGGATTAAATGAAAGCTTAGTCCTATTAATCTGTTAAAACTTTTCCAAAAGTCGGAAATATACGCAATTTACTGGTAATATGCTATTTCTATGACGTTTACTATCAAGAATTACGTTCTCTTGAGATTAAGTTATTGTTTTCACTTTTTTGTTTTGATCATAGTTTATTTAGTTATTTTAGATACACGACCATGTTCCTTACTTTTGTCTAATATAAACAACATTAAATTGTTGTTTTTTATAAATATTAGGTATTCAAAACATGATGTTTTGATTACATGGATTTTATGTTAGAACTTAAATGCAAATGTAATTTCTTGTGATCTTCTGTCTTTTAACTACCACTGGCAAAATTGTGTAAGTCGGCAAAGTAGTTATTATTGTGAATAGTTATTGTTAGCAGTAATAACTACTATTTTATACAGTTGTAAATAGGAAAGATATTGAAAATATCACATTATTTGTAGGATGTTTACAGACTTATTATTTTGAACGTTCGACATTGTCTTATTACCTTTTTAATATCAGCTTTCAATTTTAATCCATGGTCGCATCTTATATATTTTCGTTCTTCCGCATTATTTTTAAGGTATTGATTTTGTTTAAATCCTCTTAAGAATATGATTTATCATTTCTTCCCACTTCTACTAAAGAAATGAACGAAATAATAAACTCAATTTATTACTTCAACAGCATTATGATAAATATGGCGAGACAAACATTTATAGTATTGAGGTAACATGTTGACATGGCAGACATGGATTCTCACAGCAGTTGCTGTCACTACTTTACCTCTGTACCTGCGTATCATTTATCTTCTGATACGATATCGTAAGAGAAGCAGATTTAGATCCCATTTTTATACTATTACGCTTTCTCAGGTTCGATGTTTTAAATACAACAATGTTGTTTAGAAGACTGAAACAAAGTATATACAGTGCGTTTCAGAATGATAGCACACTTTGATTTTTTGCATTTTTTCTGTTCTCCGTCGTCAGATTGATCCAATTTTTTTTAGAGGTTAGGTGTAAGAGCCTTGGAAATCTCTAGTTTAAATTCCGTAGTTTTTTATAAAGAATTACTACTTTTATGCTAATTTTTCTCTAAACCATCCACTTTTCGTTGTTTCAAAATGATAGCACACTTTATTAAAATATGTGTTTATGACGAAAGCAATAACAACCAGTGTACATAACAATTAACTAATAATCACTAAAACTACCAGTTCTATTAATAACCTGGAAAATTCATCCAGGCATACTGTTAACTGTTTTTGATGACACCTTCGTCTACTTCGTTCCATGCTTTGTTAATGGCACTTTGGAGGTCCTTTATTGTCTCAAACTGACGGTTATCGTCATGAATCTGACGCACGAGAACTACCAAAGATTCTCCATCGGATTCAAGTCCGGAGTGTTCGAGGGCCAGTCCATAGTATTCACTTTATTGATTTTCAGACAAGTCTCGGTGCTTCTAGTGGCGTGGATTGTGGCATTATCTAGTTGGAAAGTGAAGCTAACGTCTGGAAACGTTGGAGATACGGGACTAGACGATGTCCTAAGACATCTTGATAGTCCGTGCTGTTCATCTTCGTAGAGACAAACGTCAACTTGGCCAGTACCACAGAGCTGAAGGCTCCCCAAATCATACCACTTCCTCCTCCGACATTTCGGGTTGAAAAATGCCGGGGTTCCTTACGTAAATCCCTCCAATAGGAAGGACAACCATCAGGACCATCTAGGTTGAACTTCTTCTCATCACCGAAGATCATCTAGATTCGAAATAATGAGTTTATAGGCTTATTGTTGAAGACTTGTGAAGATTGGATTTTTTCCCAGTCACATTTATCTGGCATTCGACACATCATACTTTTTGAAGCATCAATGCCACAAGTCCTACGGATTCCAACGATGCTGATCGTGCATTCGACGCAGTTCACGAAATTATCCTTTTTCACGACCATTCAACTTGCTAGGTCGTCCACTACTCTGCTTTGTACCATATTCTTCTTGGTGACTCAGGAAATTCATAATAGCCTTTCTGGAGCGCCTGACGACATCTGCAATCCGTTTCACCGTGTAACCGGCAGTTGACAGTGCTTTAATTTGACCTCTCTAGTGTAGACTCAGTGTAGAAGCACGACCCATTGTTATGATGGTCTAGGATTAGTTAGTTTGCTTTTTTTTTCGTTAAATAACGCCAAAATATGGGAAGTGTGCTATCATTTTGAAACGATGAAAAGTGGTAGTTTTGAGAAAAATTAGCATAAAAGTAGTAATTTTTTATGAAAAACTATGGAATTTAAACTAGAGATTTCCAAGGCTCTTATACCTAACCTCTAAAAATATTGGATCAATCTAACGACGGAGAACAGAAAAAATGCAAAAAATCAAAGTGTGCTATCATTCTGAAACGCACTTTAGAAGTTTTTGAATTATAAAATTTATTATATACTTGATTATCATATTTGATTTATTGTTATAGAAATTGAGTTGGGGTTTAAAAAATAAATCTAATTAATAGTCAAAAGAATTTTTTTCTTAAGTAAATTATATTCAGGGTTGTATTGATATTATTGGCTTCATAAGCTACTATACATGCTTTAATATGCGAGGTTTTGATGAACTGAAACCATTCTATTGGAGCATGAACAACTCATTTTTTGTGCCATGGTCCTACATGCAAACTTATCTTTTTCAATATGGCCGTATCATTGGAGTCGTATTGATATCTATCCAACGATGTTCCATCGTATCGTTTCCGACCAGTAAATTCAATCAGGTAAATAAAATTATGCTTTATATTTGAATAAGTTTTAAAGTGATATATGACAATTAATATAAATCGTTGAAAAATTATTCATTGCCTTCACTTATATACTTATGAATTAATCATTAAGACAACTGAGAAGATGAAATGGGAGGAAATCATGTGTAGGGTTTCAATACACAATATATAGAACCCACAAAGTTATATTTCATTACCTTGAAACTAGTCTTTTAAGGAAATGTTTCCTGTATTAGATTATTTTGAACTGCATTAATCTCTTCTAAGCCTATTTATTTTGTAACTTATACAAATCCCAGCTACAGATCATTATGAACGAGTTAGAAGATTATAGAAATGGAATTACGTATCTCTCAAGAGGATACCAACTTAAATTGTGAAATTGTATAGTATCCCATGAACAAGTTCTCACCACATTTCCAATGAGCTAATAAAATGTATATGAAAGTTATTTTAGTAAAAGATTAGATTGTTATGATTAACAATTCAGGTATATTTATAGAAGTTTTTTTTTCAGTTTTTTAATAGGCTACCTGGTTTTGTATTTTTTGTTATTCAATGGGGCCTTCCTATCCCATTATGCCTCAATATGTTCTTTATTGATATGTATTTCGATAATAGTAGAGAAATGAATGTGGTTATTGACAAAAATATCCTAATGGTAAGTCAATTACGATTGTTATTATGTTTTAGTCAGTTATTTATTATGTAAATCTCCTATTGTTTAATATACAAGTTTAAATTTAATAACAGTGGAAGAAATTATTTAGACACATTATCTAAAAACCGCTATTATTTCATTGGTCGCAACATTTATTTGTGGGTTTTGTTACGTTTGTGTAATTCGGAGAATAAAAGAAAGCAGCTTAAAAAAGTGAGTTGACATTGCCTGAATATATGACAGAAATTAGGGATATGACAAAGATAACTAGAAGTAATATTGAACTAGTTATTATTTTTATATATTATTCGGAAAAATTCTATGGAAGATAAAAATAAATAATAACTTAATAGAGGCAAAAAGGAGCTCCAGCTTTGTATTCAAGTTATTGGATTATTGGTTGCTTTGTTTATAATTTGCACTCACTTCTGCTTGCAATTTATTTTCAACTATAAAAATGTAAGTTATAAGCAATTTCATGAATTATTATTTTGGTATGTGAGGATTTATTTTATATTTAATTCTTTAGTATTGTTATATATTTGTAGTAGAGTACACACGATGTATCAATGAATGTCTTTTGCGAAAACGTAATTTTATTTTCCAATTATAAACTATTTTCTTTTCTTATAGTAAATACACGTCATGGAAATATTAATGGTGTTTTATATTAACTTATAAGCATATATTTATTTCCTTTTAACATTTGCAACTCTATACATAATTTGAGTGAATGTATACCAATAATTGCTTAACGTGTTTTTTACGAGTCATATAATAGAATACTTTTATGTGAATTATTTTGTTTGTCAGCAAAAAATTCTCATGACTCTATTAATCTGCTTTATGAATCTAATATTACCATTAGCTTGTTGTAGGTGATGCATGTATTTAACTTTTCGCTGTTGTAAATACCAGATTATTTCTATTATTCATGAATTATGCGTAATTTGCAGTCATACAATTTGAAATTTTAACCAGTATTAAAGCTTTGAAAATATTTATACTGCTAAGCATATTATAACCACTAGTGTAGAGATGAGGCAAAATCGGTTTTGACATTATAGTGTCATTTCTATTGATTTAATTAGTCGATTCAGATGACGGAAACGATGTATGCGATGCGGTCGTTTCTTCCGTTGTGGGTTGGTCTTCTCACTTTCATCAATCCCTGGATGATCCTGATTGTAAACAAAGATGTTCGTGGTCTCGTACTTTTTCATCATGTCGCTACAAAAGCAACTACTATCGCTTATAAAAATAACAGCATAATTCATACTTCTAAGAAATAATTATTTTCTATTCATTCGATGGCCTTGTGTTTTATAAACAAATTAATTGATAAAGTGATGAGAGCCTCGTCATTATTTCTCACGAGATTATATGAGTCTTTTGACGTCCTCTCGTTTTTGATGTGTAATTATTAATTTGGGTTCTACTAGCCTAACTAATGAATATAATTTAACCAATTGTTATACAATTTTATATTTCCACAACATATCCATTTATATAACTATGTTTTGATTAAAACTTACATGGAATTACAACGTTGAATTTTACATTAATGGTTTATATCAGATATTCAATGTTTCTCTTGTCTATTTTCTCAACTATTAGCCTCCTAACAAATACAATGTCAATAATTTTTAAAACGTTAATTTGACGGCCGCACCATAATAGTTGCATCTTTACTTGAGGAAAATATTTTTTGTAGGTGTATTTTGTTGCCACACACCATAGGGCATTATACGTTGCCTTCGTAGTTCTTCAAAAAAAATTTCGTAGCCAACTTAATTAAGTCATGTGAAAGTAAAATTTCGCCAAATTCTGATAAACTATTTTATATGATTTAGCTAAGTTACTAAACTGTCAGTTACCTATTAGAAATGCTCATAGAACTTTGATAGTAGCCAAAATCAGGAGGTGAATTTAAAATGATCTATGAAAAGTTCATCTTACGAATAAAATAATCCGCATTTATGATGCAGAATTAAAATGTTGCACATGCAACAATGTGAGTTTTTATTCACTTAATGGTCCTATTCTACATATTTATGATTTTGAACCTTTGCCTCAATTGAAGTTATGGGACAGAAATTATCTGTGGTACCGCATTTAAGCGTTTAACTGTAATAGTTTTAAAACAGATCACAATTATTAATATTGCATTTATAATATTAAACAATTGCTAAATGCTACTTTTCTCTTTGCCACAATTTTTGGTAAATTAATTGTAAATGTCTGCTCGATGGTTATAATTGCAACTGGCATATTCTCTTTTAGTCAGTTAGCTAATAAATGTTAAAACATAAATATTAAACCTGCAAGAGACAAAATAGCTTTTAAAAATTGGGGAAAATATATGTGTAATGATATAATATCGTTTAAGATCGAATATACAATTCTTTGGTCATGTGAATTTACCATAAATAAAGCATTTTAATGTTCTCATTACATTATTTTACATCGCAATAAATCTATATTTATCAAGTACAGTATTGTGTCTCTCGTAGTACATTCGATATAGTTTTTCCACCACTATGTTTATATGGATTAATTATATTTACCAAATTGTTTTTGTCTAGTTATATTTTAGTGTTTAGAATAATAATGTGAGAATGTTTATTCTATTTTGTAAAAAATATCCGAGATTACAATTAAAATTCCTCAATCTTAAGCACATTTTGCACACAAGTATGATAATACAAATTACCTATAATTTCATGATTCTATCTTAAAATATATTCAGTTATCTACTTTTATTTTCCTCTCCATTTGCTGTATTTGCCCAGCCACGATAAAAAATAATCCTGCGGCTAAAGAGAGACTGACGAAAAGTAGAGTAGTGTAATTATAAATAGACATTTTAGGACTAAGGAACATGAGAACAGTTCCTGCTAAGGCCTGTAAGCGTATATTCTTCCAATTTCATACATCTAACCTCAATTCAGTATTTTCTCGTTTATTAATTCTATGTCATCTATCAGCTATTCATTTTGACTTACTTGATAGAACTTGGAAATAGCGTATGTTTGTGGTCTCCTTTCTGGCATTGCTAGGGCACAGATAACATTCCTAGTATTATTCACGCATGAATCCGCCATTCCAATTGCAAAGGCGATGGTGATCGAAATGGTGAAACTAAAACTACCAGTTGAGTGGGAGGTCCTATTATTTGAAATTAACGAAATAGATGACGTCTCCTACTTCTATGACTACCTTGGCTGTATAAGCCATGCTACATCATTGTTGGGCTTAACAGTTGACCAAGCAGGTACGCTAGCTGTGATAAATAATATTATTAGCAATGAAAGACAGAATCCAATTGCCATAGTTGGACGTAGGCCAAAATCAGGTATTCGATAGGACATGCAAGTAATTATAGCACCCACTGGAATTAAGGTTGACGTCTTAATTCTAAATATAACTTCATGAAAATAATAACCTACATAAAACGTTCACCTTAATTTAAACTAACTGATAATCTCTCCCATTCCTACCGATAGGCTATAAAAGGCAGGCAGATAAACATGAGAAGAAAGTGAGTGCGTAAAAACGAGGGTGGTAGGATACACAGATACCCAAAAGGAAGTGTAGAATCCAAGATGGATAAACAGAGATGTCAGTAAAACCATTTTTGGCTCGGAAAATGATGAGAAGATCAAACCTGAAAATTTCGGTAAATTATTCAAAGAAATCATATCCTTTATGCATATTGTTTACTATGATACAGTTATTTTCAAACGATCGCAATTTAACACTTCCAGTTGTAAAGATCCGGTATTCCAAAATTACTGTCTTGGGAAAATTCTATGATAATACTTGCTGGATTTTAAAACAATTTAAACACTAGAAATTTACATACAGTCCATTTTTAATAAATTTTAGAAATGTATGATTACTCAAATGAAGTACTAAATTTTATGGATCACATTAATACCTAATAGTTTTACTAATCTTATATTTTATAAAATAACGTTTATTTGAGTTCAACTCACCCATCTCTTTATAAAAAGAGGTGTTTTTCTTATTCTTTCCCTCAATGCAATTAGAAATTTCACGTGAAGGTATCAGTATGAATATTATGTTGGCACAGATTGAAATTGCTGTGAATGTTCCATACATGAGATAGATTTCTCTATCAGCAAATTGCCGATAACTGTGAGGGTTATCATGTGTCACATTTAAATCGCTATTAATTCTACCAATTTCATTAGAATCGACAGCTAATTTCGTCGAAGGATCAGTTATAGAGAAAATTATGGCGAGAGTGGCACTTCCAACAAGCATGCTGTAATTAGTAGATAGCCATGCTTTGTATTTATTTTATTAATGTGATAACAGAGTAAATGAACACCTAGTGAAAATATGCAACGAATAATGAATAGTACAGTAACTTACCACATGCATGCTATGGACCAAGCAAGAGCTGAATTTTGTTGAATTGTTTCTCGAGTTGAATGAGACGTGAGAAAAGCACCATGGCCAGTGTAAAATACTTAACAGAAAAATTATTATATTATATTAATGTCATTGAAGAAATATCTATGAAGGTAGTTGTAACAGTCACAAAATGGTATATTCATATTTCACCATGTTCAGTAATAAATAGAAATGGATATAAAATCTACATGTATACTAAAAACAACAAATTAATATTTTTATCATAGATAATGAATCTCACGTGCAAATCCAACTCCCATTATTGCACAAGATATATAGTAGTAGTAGTTATTAAGATAGAAGAATCCAATATGATATAGAGTATAGCAAACTGAGCTCAGGAAGAGAGTCCATTTTGGAGAAAGAATATGGAGTACCAGAGGAGCAATAAGACAAGCACCCATATATGCTGCGTAGCATATGGCCTGTCTTAAAACAATGCAAAACAATTAGAAAACCTCACAAGAATTCCTCTCTTATTTAAAATTATCAGATCCCCCATACTCTAAAATACAGCAAAAAATTTCTACTATACTGACATTATAAAGTAGCTACCATAGTATTTTCAAATTAAAAGTATTAATGATTGTTATTCTATTTCAAAGGATATTGTATAGCTCAATGTATGATATTTTCCCACCAATAACAATGCTTTAGTGCCTCACCCGTAATAACCTGCATATTCATCAATCTGTAAAGGATTTCTTAAATGTATAGAGTGAAGCACCGATTCTGATATAAATGACTGAAATTTAACTATTTTCACCTCGTAATAACTAATTCTTAGTAGTTTAATAATAAATATATATATATATATATTTAGGATTAAATACTATTCATCAGTATTTAAGATTATACACTAGGAAAATATGAACAAGTAACAAATTCAAGATATTACCTGAGTATCGTACCCTGTCATAATACACATTTGACCTAGTCCTAAAAGGACTATACTAAATAGTTCAAACAGTGTTGTTGACATAATTTTCTGGAAAAAATTACCAGGCAAGAAATGGTGCTTTTACTTTTAATTGTATCATTTTAATTTAAGCCACATTATATATTTTGATGGCTTTTAATGGAATGATTTGTATTTGTACTAAACGATATGGCTCCTCTTTAATCAGTTAACAAAAGAAAGTTGATTTAACATTTTACAGATATTTAAGGTTAAATATTAATAAAGTAGTCTAAACATTCTCATAAATAGTCGTTTAAATAATAAGAACTACTGTGATTAACTTAAATTTGATGCACAAATATGGTCTTGCTTAAACAAAGATTTCCCTATATTAAATAATCCCTAAATAAGAAAACAGGCAAATATAAATAGTTAATTAAGCCAAAAATATGAACATAAGAAATCATAAGAAGGAAAAACTACTAAAGTTAGCATTTAAAAATGAAGAACACTCGAACTATATAAGCTACTTCAAACTACCAAAATATTTCATAAAATAACATTGATATATGACTTCTAATTTAGAGAAAAATAAGAACTAAATGAATAACTTCGTGCAAGATATTACACAAAACTGAAAAATTCAGACGTGAACAAGCCTATAGGTATTAACTTCACTGCTTAGAGTTATTTAACTTCTCTCTACGCTTTTGCCACTGTTACATCCACAACATGCTAAAGGATAACAACAGTCATTAAACAATGTATTGCTCAAACAATTTCCAAGCAATTGCTAACGAAATTATGCATTATGTGAATTTTGAACTGGAAGACTATTTATGATGCAAAATTGTGTAAACCGCGATTCAATGCGATCTGTGCACCAAATTTGTCAGTGGCAAACGAGCAATATATTCACTATGCATAAGTTATCGGAATTCTTATGAATTTGGTTGATTCCTCGTTTGATCTCGTTCCACCCCACTTTAAAAAGCTTTTTTATAATATTGGAAATGCTGAATATTACCTCCTTTATGTAATAAAAGAGATAAAGGGATTAACTTAGTAAACCGAACTATGAACTCCTATAGCCCATTAAATATAAGTTGTCACTGTATAGTTCGAGACAGTGGAAACATAAGATAATTACCCATTAAAGTCTCATTATACCCAGCTATTTACTTGCTTTCTGTTATCATTCGTCTTAAATGTATGACCTAAAATGAATATGATTGAAAATATTTACTTATATGCTTAAGAACATATAGCAAGCTTTAGCAGTGAAAACTGACCAAAAATAGGGACGCTTAAAATTTTTTATATCATATAGTTAACTAGAATCTATTGAAATATTCTAAGGACTTTTAAAGAAGGGTCTGGTTTTCAAATAAGAAAAGGACAAATTATGATGTTTTAAATTTTTCGCAATAAAACGATAAAATTGAAAATTAGTAGTAAATTTAATCAAATACTGTAACAATCTTCATTACTGCGTAACAACTTAAATCAAGCATTCGTACAAAAAATATGTAGGATTTAAATAGTAAGTTTCTCAATCAAAAAACAACAATTTTTAATAATTCAATATTCTGAAATAATGTTGGACGTTTAAAAATGAATATTACAAAGTCTCTCTGAAAAGCCAAGAGAAGTAGTTATAGTTTACAGTTATTATTTTAATTAAAAACAACTAATTCTCCATTTCACAACTAATTTGCAGACATAGTTAAATCACGTATCTCAGAATAAACTCATCATGGGATGCAACTATAATTGTAGTCCATTAGAATCGTGACTTTTTCTCAGACGGTTCAATATGTTCCTCAAAATTACTATGCCTACCAATTGTTAATGTTCTCTCTTTTCCTCGTAACTTCTCCAAAACATTGTCCTCAGCTGGTGACTGGACAGGAGCTGACTATTAATTATACTTTAGTATATAAAATAAGCCACAATTATACTGTTATTCAATAATACATCTAATTTTAGTTCCTATGTAATTATTATAAAGAACATAAATAGTTTAAAAAAAACCTTATAACAAACTATATTCGCAGGTGTTACGGTTAATACTTCATCGCTGATATTCTTAAACAGCATCGATCTAGCAATATTTTCAATGTTAATGGATAATGATTCACTCTCTTCTAATTGACCACTCGTAACTTGTTCCACTTCGTCCATGTAATTTAAGCCCAAAAACTGCTCTAAAACTGCAGTAGAATTGTGTTACTATAACATTTTAATTTTCCAATCTAATAAAAACTTTGAATAAATTTACCAGCAGTGGGAAAATATTTGGGTATGAATAACAGCATGTCAGAATATGACTCGGCTACCGCATAAGTCTGAGATATAAAAATACCTTCAGTCAACGCCAGTATACGATGTTCTTCACTAATATGCATAAATATGTTATTCTAAAAAAAGACTACTAACTGGACAGTATGAAATCAATACTTCATATATGCCTAAACCAACAGTTACTTCGCTCACCTAGTAATATTCTAAAAAAAATGTTAATGAATCTCTATTTAATTTATTGAAGGAAAGTAAAATAAAGCACGTAAATCACTAATAAATTATAAAGTGGCATTTGTAGTTGTAAAAAACCCATCTTGTCTATACTTCGATATCCACATTTACTACACTTAAATAATATACACTCACTCGAGTGTTTATCAATAAGATGCAACACAAATAAAGATGACGCCTGAAATTCAGAAATTAAATATAGTGTGAACTAGTAATGTGACTAATCTCGTCAAAATATTTTCAATAAATAATAAAGGTATTCCATAATTATGATAGTGATTTGAGATTTCAGAACCTACTTCTTCAGAAATCATATCATTTCGTATGGAAACATATCTAACATGGCAATCAATACATCGATGACGGGTAATGTTATTATCTTTTTGCAGTTTCAATAACATATCCAGATTTGGTAATATATATGGTACCTAGAAAAAAACAAAAATATTTGTCGTACGTTATAAACTTTTAAATGATTTTTTTTGTCACCTGCCAATCAGTTCTTGCTTTAGGAAAACACAGAGCTGTAAGAACTTTCCGTAATTCTTTTAGTTCTGGACAGTTATTATCTATTGGATCAGTACTAGTAAAATCTTGTCCATGTACCATCACCATATGATGTCGAACCTATGTAAAATAAACGGAAGTAAAAAAAAATCTATATATGATTTATACCTTATTGACTACATACGACCGCATGCTTTCAATCTATGAAATAATAAAAGTAAGTCCATACCGTTTGGCGATCATCTTTCTGATATTTACATCCAACACATTTAAAGCTTTTCACTTTAATATGACTACTAGCATGTCTCGCCAAGTTCCACCACCTGCTGCAAATGTTAGAAACTAAAGTTCACAGTACATGATATAGCTATTTGCATTTTTCATTGATAAGCCAGTACACAAACTTGTATCTTAATAGTAAAGGTGCCTAATTTATAAAATATTAATATTTCCTAGCTACAACTACTTTAATGTAAATTGAGAACAAATATACCTGTTTTTAGATACTCTATTGCCACACAATTGGCATTCCAACTCTACTAGAGAAGAATTAGAATATCGTATTTTTGTCTTCAAATTTTCATTGATAATCATAGACTCATCACTTAAAGAGAGAATACCTGAGTCTGAACTAGGTATAGCCTGTAATATGGAAAACAAATGCAAATATTGTTAATACTTTATGCTTAATTTTGAAACGATTTAATGGATATAACTAGTATTCAATAACGAACTAGAGAGTTAGTGTGACTTGTGTCTGACCAAACAGATATTTCTTCAATTCCTCTTTTAGTTAAAAGGGTTCCCGAATTATGAGAGGGACTATATCTGTCAAAGTCGGAATAAAGCGATACATTATCTGGATCTGAACCTGGAAGAAGTAAACTACAATGAAAGTAAAGAAGGCATGTTACTTTCTTATTTAGAAATAATGATCTTATATAATGTTAACATAAATACTTAAGCACTAAAATTAACGGTTTAAAAAAAATTTGGCACAACGGTCAATATACCAGCGAATAGCCAGTTAAATAATACCATAACTTTAGAATACTTTATTACACGTACTTCTGAGAATAATTGCTGTTGCTGTAGCAGCTGTAGCTTTGCACACATTATCATTAGATATTTCACCGGAACAACTTGAAGAAATATGGTCCGAAATTGCAATTGACTATAAGTATGAAGCTGATAAATATATCAATCAAGTGTTTAGTAACTAAAGTACATAAAGATAACATACCTGAGGGACAGTTTTATTAAAATATTCTTCAAGATTTTCAAGAAACATCACATTCGTGCATCCCACAGATAACTACGATTAAAAATAAGTTTCAAACAATAGCATTTAAAAAAAAACAAAAGAGTGAAAATAACTCACTAAAAGGCTGTTAAGACATGCAATATCTATTCCGTCTTCTAAAGTAATAACAGCGAATTTTGGAACCCTGTTATTAGTTTTATTCCAACAACTATTTACTAAAATGCCACACTGCATAAAATAATAAGAATATAGATACACTACCTAGTGCATACAATTACGAGAAACTAACTTACCACAAATTCAAATTTTATAATATTAAGCACTTACATATTGTCCTTTCAGTTATCCTTTGATATACAACTATTACTTTATCGTATGTTCTGTAATTCCAGCAATAAAATAGCGTACAGTATAGCATAATAAAAAAAACTTATCAAACCATATATGGATTAACTATATCATTTTATAACACTGCTAAAAAATTATCTGGTAATTATTGGAACAGAAATAATATCATAATATATCTGATCTAATAAAAAACCACGATATATTACTGTCAAACTTAAATGCTTTAAAAAACATGACAACCAACAGAAAATTTAGAATAGCCAGAGCAGGTTGAAAACCAGAACATAACCACCACACAAACCCTACTCTTGGAATTGTGCACTCCATCCAACACTGCTAGGCCGTTTCAAAGAACCCTACCGTAACCGGCAGAAAGTGTCAACAGTCCCATCCCGTTACTTTATATTATACGCAACTACCTTTGTGGAATCCAGATTTACCACAACTCTATACTAAAAAATGGCTATTATATAAGCCAAACATCCTTTTGACCAGCCCTGAACGTAATATTATGCATTAATTTAATAAAAGAAGCCTAGCGATACAGTACATCCTTATCCCTATATGATCATCTTTTTTAAACTGAAACGATAGTAATAATTAAACAAGAAAATCAGTAAACAATGAAAGTACAATATTTGTTTTGGTATTATGACTTCATTAAAACATAAACCACAAGTAAACAAGGAAAAATAAAATATAGTTATCAACATCTAAGTAACAAATTAAAACTACAAAAATTATTTCAAAACAAGTTAATATGGTTCATAATAACTCTTCTATAACTGTGCTTAAACAGAGTTCTTAATATTTTCACCAATCTACATATTTAAGGAGACAAAATACAAGATAAAATTATACTTCATTTATGCATTTAAAAACCATCAAGTTGTAATTCTGCCTCCTACTAAATTTTTCTTTGATTTAGATCATTGACGTACTTAGCGACAGCTTTAGCACCTTCTGATACAGCATGTTTAGCTAACTCTCCAGGAAACATCAGACGCACAGCCGTTTGGATCTCTCTGAAATATATTTTTTTTAAATATGGATCTAGTCCAAAAACGAAATGCTTGTTTTCCTACCTGCTAGTCATTGTTTTTTTCCCATTGTAATTCTGAATGGTTAATGCTTCATTAATGAATCGCTCGAATACATCATTTACCATAGATTCCATAATAGACATGGCCTTTCGTGACATCCGACAATCAGGATGAACCTAAAGTGAGAAGATGGAAGGTAAACCATGCAGATAGTAACAAAAATGTATACTAATAACCTTGCTACATACAAATCATAAAATTTACAACCATTCAGACATCTAGAACAACCAACCAAAATTTATACAAGACACATGAAATAAAACAGAAAGACGTACCTGCTTTAGCACTTTATGAATATGACTAGAAAACGACAGCTTCTTCTTCTTCTTAAGGATACTTTTCATCATCTTAGTTTCTTTGCTACTAATAGAATGGATGCCAGTGCTACCCTTTTAACAAAATAATTATTAACTAGTGGAAATAATTTTGACTTGCGAATATTTCCGTTCTCTTATTCTTTTATGATATTCAATAATTATATTTCTTTAGTACTTACAGAGGTCCCAACGCGATTTCGCCGCACATTATTCACCGTCATTGAAAGTACCTTTTTCGTTCCAGATCCAGTTGCCACGGTTTTATCTTCTAAAAAAAATTATTTAGAGCAAAAACTATTAAGTGAGTCTGAAATTCGCAGAAATTGTTGGTGTAGTACAAAATTGCTCATTATAAAGTCGCCAAAAATACTATTTATACCTGAAACATCCTCATTAATAGCATAAGTAATACTGCTATCGCCCGCATTGGTCTGAATATTCTTATTATTGATTGACACCAATGATAATGGGCTGTTACCATCATTAATTATAGCCTAAAAAATTTAATATAATAAATTATAGCACTAATCTCAACAAATCTTGACATCTGCATAATAGGTCGAAAATCTTAATAACTTCCTTTCCATGGTAAGTTATAAATAGATAACCCCACCTGAGCATTAGTGGTGGTTTCCACTTTTACCGTATCCGGAGGAATGGGTGATACCCTATTTCTATTAACACGAACCATGTCTGTAACTTGAATAGAATATAAGAGCAGAAAAATGTGATTGCATATTTATAAAGCTTTAACACATTACTACGGCAAGGTACCTTCGCAAATTATTATTGACCTAGAGGACAGAGTGACGGTATTAAGTCCATCACACTATATTAAACAGATAAAAGCGTTCACTGCAGAAATCAAAAACTAAAAAAACGCACTATAGTAAAACAATTTTTTTGCTGAGTGTTTAGAGCTTGTTCCATCAAGCATAGCATCTTCCAATATCCTCAAAACAAATTTGCTTGAATTTTTGACCACGAGACGGTAACACTATAGAATCAATATTTCCGGTTTACTACATTTATGTTCCACCTAAGTTTGTTTATACAGTAATCACAAAATTTTGCAAAATAAACTTGGCAAGACGTTTTTTTCCATTTAAATTTAAATTATTAAAGGTACGAAAAGTTACTACTTTCTGTTGTTTGTTGAATAACACAATAAGATAATTATCAAATTGTTCTTTTGTGAAATGATTTGTAAATAAGTCCAGTATTTAAATCTACTGAAACTGTTATTATATGGTCATACTAGTTATTCTTGTTTTCTTAATTCGAACATAATGAAGAAAAATTGTTACAAAAATCATCTAATATAGTTTTTTCTTTGTTACTTAGTTATATTTATCTAACACTTGGGTAAATTGGATGAAATTAAGTGAATCATTGATTAGATAGTATAACCTACTAAAATTGAACAATATTTGCAGTTTCAAGAAATCTGCTTCACATAGGATATCTTTCATTGAATTTCTTAAGAATTATGCCACTTGATACACATGTTTGCTCGTTATTTTATGTTCTAAATTGTAACAAATAGGAGAAGTCAGGCACTGTTATAGCTATGATAAGATGATCTTTAGGGAATATATTGTGTGTAAAGGTTAAATCTCTCAAAGGAAAATCACTAGTATTGTAATCATTCCTTGAATAGTAATATTATAAAATACTACTTAAATATTATAAGATACAGGATCTCTAAATCTCACTATTGTTCTCTTAAATAAAATGGACTTTAGATCGAGAAGAAATTGTTGACAGAGATTTTTAAAAAGAGGCTGAGGATTTGCATTCATGCTGGAGAAGAATGTACTTCTTCCCAACATTTATAAATACGTAATCTGAAGAAATTTTTTTTTGGTGGTTTACCTATAATTTCCCTTATATGAATATCTCGCTTTATAATCGCATAAAGTATGTCTTTCAAATTATACTGCAGATGAAATTTTAAATGACAGAATATTGGTGCAAATGGAGTATCCAGGTGTCCAATGCAAAAAATTTATCGTTGAGGTAATACCACCACATGTAGACATTTAATTCAATAAGAAATTTGGTGACTCATTTTCAAAACTTTACTTTTTTAATGCTATTCTACTAATAGGATTTAGAATAACAAATTTTGTTTTAATTTAGAAAATCACAATTATACTGTGGCGTACAATAATGATCAAGTTTCTTAGTATTTATAGTCAAATATAAACTATATATAATTTGTTGCTTTCTTGTCTGCCGTACTAGAAGTTAATGAAATGATATATAAGAATTCTATTGCTTCAAGTAATTTCAAATTTTCATATACGATGGTGGCCATATACTTAAGGCACCCCCTCTCTCGATCAGGCTCAATGACGTATTTCACGAACTATGTCATCAATTTGAATGATTCAAAAGTGGAGAGAGGTAGGAGATCTAGTCTGCTTCTTAGTATCGATTGATTTTCGTTGATTCCGCTGTTACTTTCTGAGAAAATGAACTTGATCTCAAATTAACCCATCTTCGGCGCGGCCATATACTTAAGGCACCGCTGATGTAACTGATTTAATTCATTTTTTCATGAGCTTTCCTATATTCAATACTAAGATTATTGTATTTAAATGTTTTCATATCCATGTAGGTCTATTTCCAGATGAGTAGAGGAAAGAATATCACCCCAAATCAGCGAGTGATGATTAAGGTTTTGCTTGAGCAAAACTTGAATCAGGTGCAGATTGCAAAGAAGTTAAACCTCTCTCGGTGTGCAATTCAAAATGCTATTAAGCACATTAATAAGTTTGGGATGCTAGAAAATGCCCCTCGTACTCCAAGGAAACGAAGTACTACGGAAAGGATCGACCGAATAATCCGTCGGCTAAGCGACGGCAACCGTCGATTAACTGCCAGGAACATTCACAACGAAATTAAAACCTATCGAGAATGCTCACTGAGTGTCAGGTTAATTTGACGACGTTTGGTATAGATTGGATTAAATGAACGAATGGCCCGAAAGAAGCCCCTTGTTTCTTTGAAGAACTGGAAGGCCCGAGTTGAATTTGCGCGATAACGCCTGACATGGTCAACAGCGGATTGGACTAAAGTGGTATTTTCTGATGAGTCAAAGTTCAACCACTTTGGACTGGATGGAAAGAAATATATGCATCGTCGTCTTGGAGAGGAATTTATGCCAAAATATACAATTCCTACCATTAAACATGGTGGTGGCTCAGTGATGGTATGGGTGGCTTTCAATAGAAATGGACCGGGACCTCTTCATATCCTAGAAGGTATAATGGATAGTACTTCTTACATAAGAATACTGAGGACAACCTTCTACCATATGTTAGAAGTCAAAGTTTAGGTCAAAATGGGATATTCCAACAGGATAACAATTCAAAACACTCATATAACACCACGAAACGTTGGCTCATCGGAAGAAAATCATCAACATAGAGTGGCCATCTCAGAGTCCAGACTTGAATCCCATAGTACATCTATGGAACGATGCAGAGAAGGAGGTACAGACACAAAAACCATCCAACATTAAAGCATTAGAAGTAGTTATCAAGAAAGCTTGGGCTTAGATTTCAGTCCAACGTTGTGCTAACCTTGTAGACTCTATGCCACGACGTTGTGTTGCAGTTATCACGAATTTCGGGTATCTACAAAGTATTAGTTATGTACTAACTTTTTGTTATTGCTATTGTTAATAAAGTTTTGTTGTCATCGTTTTATAGTGTTTTAAAAGCAATGCTCGAGGGTGCCTTAAGTATATGGCCGCGCCGAAGATGGGTTGATTTGAGATTAAGCTAATTTTCTGAAAAAGTAACAGCGGAATCAACAAAAATCAATCGATACTAGGAAGCAGACTACATCTCCTACCTCTCTCCACTTTTGAATCACTCAAATTGATGACGTAGTTCGTACAATACGTCATTGAGCCTGATCGAGGGGGGGGGGGTGCCTTAAGTATATGGCCATCACTGTACGTAGCATCCATCTATGCTGTTTTATCTTAAAGTGGCAATTTTAGATTATATTTGAAACTTAATTGCTAATGAACTAGTTTTTTTCTTAAAAAAAGTGTTGTTTTATCATTGTACTTATTGAGGAAATTTTTATTATTTTATAATTCACCATTCTAACTTAATTTATTACAGATATTACTAATTTGTTTTTCGGACTAATTATTTTAGTGAATTAAGGTAAACTAGGTCAGTGAGCTGAAAAGCATAAATCAGTAGTTTGTTGTCTCAACTACATGAGGGTCCAATTTTTCCCTCCTAAGAAAATTTAGAATATAGTTGTTCTACCCTTCGTAAAAAACGATTTTAAATTTCATTTTCTAGTACTTATTAGGAATTAATATAAAATTTTATTAGGAGATGTCCTTATTATTTTGTTTTCAAAAACGTACTTAAAATCAAAACACAGAAATTCTGCTTTGAATGTGTTTTGCCTGTTATTTATTGTTTTAAATCTGTTTATGGAATGAAGGTTAGCGAATGCTTGTAGAAGCAATTCTATAATAAACGGCATATTTCGCGTGAGATGCAGTGCGGTTGCGTGGCGACGGGCTCGGATTGCTCTGGAGAGCAAGCGAGTGCTATTTGGTGCTCTCTCATCCATAACTTCTTTCGAAGTGGGAATTCTGCAAATCTAAGGAAAGAACGAGCGTCGACACAGAATTTCCGATGTTCCACATACCAAACGTGTATATGAACTATTTATCATCATCTTCTCTAATACAATAAATTACTATTTCAAATCAAAACAAATTCCTTGGAATAAATAGTGATGGTAAACTTAGTTTAACTGATAACTGCTATTAAGTGGGACATATGGGTTTAAAAGGACAAGTTTGGTATGTGAAAGATCGGAAATTCAGTGCTGATTCTCTCTATTTCCTTATATTTGCAGAATTTCCACTTTGAAAGAAGTTATGGATGAGAGAGCACCAAATAGCACTCGATTGCTCTCCAGAGCAATCCGAGCCCATCGCCACGCGACCACACTATAGGTGTATCTCCGAAAACAATTATTAGAGATTTTCAAGCAAACTGAGAGACACGGAGAATTTTAAAATTTCTAGTTAGGAACTAGATAGTTAAAGTCACTGATTTTTAGTGGCTGCCAACGGAAAATCAGCGAGGAATAAATGAAAAAAACTAAAAGTAGAGTAAATATGAGATATTTCACTAGGTAAGAATGCCCTTGCATGATTGCGTAAATTTCCAAGAAGAGAAAGGTATAAAGTCTACTATTGGAAAAAAAAATCACATTTTCCCACTGCAAATAATACTCACCACAAGTTAAATAAAACGAAGAAACTCATTGTTAGTAGAAAACAATTATTTTGAAAATGAACGATTGCTATTCGGAAGCATAGTGTTGTTAAGGAATCCCTATCAAAAAAATTTTCACCAACCTTCATTGGTGTTAGTATTAAAACAAATTCCCAGCTGAACTCAACCAATAAGCGAAAGGATTTCTATTGGCTAAGCACGAAAGTCACTCAACTGGTAGAAAGGAATTATGGTTTATACCATATCTAATTCGCTTGTTGTTTACCCAGTGCAACCAGTTTTGCTAGAGAGAGTTAAATAAATATACCCCAATCACACTTTTTCTCCAAAGTCTTACTAATTGAAGAAATTATTCCTAATGATGACCTCTATCGCTCATTTCACGACAGGGTTTTAGCGAGATGCGTGTGTTAGAAAACCCACTCCCAAACAAAGTAGAAAATAGCATAATTCAATATTAAAGTATTAACTAATTCTTTATCTGTTCTTATACAGACCAACAGCTCTCCGATAACGCCAAGTTGTGCTAAGAACAGTGTTGACACCATGATCCGATGAGATGTACTTCAGAGCATCTCGGTTGTCACATTCTAACAATGGGTGCATCATCCAAATTTTTCCACACTCAATCTTCCTATCTTCTGCTTGATCTTCGCAGTCCCATTTGTTTGAATTTATGTTAAAGAGCTGCTACCGTAGTCATTTCTAGTTTTTAAACTTCAGCAGCGTGATTGTAGATAAGTGCTTTGGAACCCATTCGAGGCGTAACTGATTTGACTTAGGCTAGTTAGTGGTTTTCATCTCATTGTGTATTGTAGGGACAAACTTCAGAAATAACTTCTTTAAGGCAGAACACTAAAGAATTGGGATAAAATTGACATGAAAAAATATATCACAATTTCCAAAAGCTCACTGTAGAAGAATTTAGCGAATAAGGAGGAATACTTCTATAGAAAACGTTTGTAGGTGGAATTATGATGCCTTTCACGGAATTTTTACCGAGAGTGATGTAGTAAACTAACGTTTAGTTCGTGTTATGTATTTTTAATAATGTTATGAATTTAAAAAAACAAAGTTTTCAAACTCTTGACGAACGCTGGAAATTAATTTCTCGAAATAGAAAAGTTGTTTTTTCCGGAATTTTGATTGATTCGTAGTATCTTGAATATATTTACTTGATTCTTTTCCAGAATCTATGCCACTGAAACCTTTTTCAGCTCATGTTGATCCTTTCATAGGTACTAGCTCATTTCGTGCTAACAGCCTATTGTTAGGATATTTTTGGCTCATTAGTAGAGAAATTATTAAAATATGCAATTGATGTGTCCTGCTTCGCACAATTTTTTTGCTTACTTCATTCTAATTTTAGCTCGTACAAACATCTATTTCTCTATGCTCTCCTTT
This sequence comes from Heterorhabditis bacteriophora, assembly GCA_964036235.1. NCBI lineage: Eukaryota > Metazoa > Nematoda > Chromadorea > Rhabditida > Heterorhabditidae > Heterorhabditis > Heterorhabditis bacteriophora. Next base: position 8,917,893 of record OZ038425.1, on the reverse strand, counting down.
TGCGCTCTCCACTTGTGCTCTTTTCTTGGCTAAGGGTGTGTCGGTGTCGTTATTGGACTTTTGTTAAATAAACCCTAGTAAGCAATTGTGTAGAAAATTGCACTGTCATAGTTGCAATCTCAAAAGGTGAAAGGCAATTCAATAAATCATAATAAACCAGTGTCCGAAACAAGACAAGTGGGGAAAAGGGAGTAGTGCTCGAAATTACAGACATCCATAAATATCTCACGTTGCCAAAGTTTGGTATGATTGATAACTAGATTTCTAGCTGGAAGCTCTTTTGAAGTAATGATCGATGGCGAACGATGGTTTTTAGTCTTCTAGGAATAGATTTCAGTACGAAAATAAGTTGAATAAGTTTCGGGAAATTAATAATGTAACTATTTGTTCAACACATTGTAATCATTTATCACCGTTACATTTCGTGGAATGTATTTGACAACTGGCTTTGTTTGCTGTATTCGGATATAACTGGTATTCGTCATCGTATTTTTTTTCCTGACTTTATCAATAAATCATTTACCATACTTGGAGGATGAGCCTTGTTAATCGATGTAAATTCTATACTTCGAATGAACTAAAACAAAACTGTGATAATGACACAATCGCCAATTTATTTGAAACAAGTATCGTTTTTTGAGATAAAATAGTTTCTACGCCTTAGATACGGTATGGCAGAACTGAATTTCCAATGCACCTTAAAATAACTAATTTGGCTTCAATGGAGTTCCCTGTCGTATCAACCTTTGTCGTGTTGACTTCCTCGAGTTCTATTGTGTGATATTTCACTAGTTTTTAGTCCCACAACGAACCAAAGTACTTCTTATAAAACTTTCATGATTCCTCCGCATTCTTACATGTGTTGAGAAATGTGTTCTAGGTATTGCGCGTTTTCACCTATTTATTTATCAGATTTTGCTTCAATTTCGTCCCAAATTACACTAAAGAAGAAAAGTAATTGCACAGCAAGATCATGTCATTATATATTGTCTGTAACCATTAGTTAAAACAAAAACTGTTTCAGATTATGTTCACTGGTTATGTCAATTTTAGACACAGCGTAAAAAGTGATGTTGCCGTGATTCTGACTGCTCTATATCAGCGTTTATTTTACTCGTATGATCATGACCATAAAATAGTATTAATGGACGTCCTGTACCTAAATCTAGTATGATTCGAATAAGTTTTTACCCAGCACTAGTACAAATTAAGGCTTGTTTACAGTCTCTCCACTCGAGACCTGGAGATATGTTGGATAAACTTGAGATCATTCATCGAGATTATGTAGTCTTGCATCAATTCAATTGAGGTAGACAACAAAGTGTGAATAACTTGCCTCCATATAAAGAATATAAATTACAATCACATGGTGTTTTACCTATTTTTTGTAGTTAAATTTGCTTGCAGTCATGTTAATAGATTTCATGTACAAAATATGTTCTCGTACACTTATTACCGTCACTAATCTCTCTTTAAGTATTAATGCTAGCTTTATTAATCCCTTTAACGTTATTTCGTACACTACTTCATCTGTGACCACGAGTTTTCCTCCTCCAGCTCATTTGGCCGCATTGGAGCTTTTTGTAATCACTGCTCGAATAAAATCAGACCATTATTTACAACAAACAGAGAAATGATAATTACATTGAAACACCTCTAATAATAAGTTTTAAAGAACAACGATTTTTTTCCTATTAAGCACACAAACTATAATCAGGGTGCACCAAAAGTTCTGATACGAAATGTAAGTGCAGATAAATTAGCATGTTTGACGTAGAAACTCGCTGAGCTCTGCAAATGTGTTGCCTAAAGCCTCCTTGGACCATGTTCCAGACTTCATTCAAACCTCTCGTCTCTGAACTGTTATTTCATGCCCAAAGCTCTACGCATTACCATCGTCCACTGCCACGAGCAAGGAGAGAAGTGCTGCGAGTGCTAAGAAGCTCTGTCACGAGAATGCCTCTTCAGCGGGCTGTGAAACGATATCACGAACTCAGTACAGTAGAGGACAATCCTAGGAGTGGAGCACCCAGGTCTGTGAACACTTCTCGCGCTCGAGAAATTGTCGAGAAGAGGATCGTTCGAGATGACAAGATACTGATGAGGAAGATGGCTTCTGACCTCAATATCAGTCCAACATCAGTGAGGAGAATTATCAAACACGAAGTGGGGTTCTACTCACATGAGATTCATCGACCCAATGTGTTGACGGAGGAAACGAAGATCGATCGTTACGAAAAAGCAAAGAAACTCCCAAGCATCGTTCGGCAGGGCCGTTTCGCGCACGTGCTTTTCACTAATTAAACCTTCTCACTTTCAATCCGGTATTCAATAGTCAGAATCGTAGGTAACCGGAGAATAAACCGAGTAGAACATTCTACAACAATTTCTACTCTCTTAGGGTGGTCCTAGTTAAATCTTAGAACGAAATAAGTGAAGACGAGCTACGGCCCATTGTGGGTAACTTCGAGACGCGTCTAAAAGCTTGTGCGAACGCAAAAGGAGGAAATTTTGAACACCACTTGAACTAAATTATTGCTTGGCATCTCATGCACGTCTGGACAATTTTTTACGTCAAATGCTGTTTTTTCATGAAATTAGGCGACTTAGCATCCGTATCAGAACTTTTGGAGCACTATGTACTATTCATTAGAAGGCTACAATAATAAATTGTCGTAGCGAAATTCGGTTCTTATTGCAGCCATGCAGCTGGTGTTCATAAAAATTGTGATAGCCATTTTCTGTATAATTAGCAATATTGTCGTTTGTATCGCTATACAACGGGACCAGGTACTGCGGAGAAGTCCTACCTTCCAAATATTGTTCCTCCTATTCATCTCCAATATGATCGATATTGGCGGGCGACTCTTCTACGACTATCCATCGGAACTTATTGGAAAACCTATCGTTGGTAAGCACATATTTTCTTTATAATATTATTAGATGTTAAGAAATTGTAAGAATTCAGGCAAACCACTTTCTGACGTCAACTGTGTCGCCGAAAATGGAGCATGGTTTATGCAACTATTTTTATTACAAGCCGTCGCTCTTTCTCATATTGGTAAGTTTCAATACGAACTTAGAACGTATTGTTCACTCATGTCATTACACTTGCCTAAATATTTGCAAGTTATTCAATAATCAAATGGTGAGATTGATATGCGAGGGAAAAGTTGGGGAATTGGGATGTATGATGAAGAGAAATAAGTGACCAAATGACGCATTATCCCAATTGTTGTTGCAAGCCATAGCCACTTCTCCTGATACTATAGGATGAGGGCGTGTTAAATGTTGTTCGGCTATCATCGCAGATCCACGAAACAAGTTGTCTTATTTTCAGGTGGTGTCTTCTTTTCAGTAGAATACCGTAACTTCAAGATGAAGAACGTCATTATTATTTGTGGTTGTATCATCGGCACTGCTTTCATCACGGGAGGATTTGTCCTATTATTGCCTAATATGGGATTTGTTTTTAACGAAAAGTCTTTTACGTGGTACGAGGATTTGCGCTATCCGGGAATGATCGTACACATTTGGTACAACTGGATAGTTCAGGTAAAATTAGGTGTCACCTGATGTTGATAGGGTTGACGCCGGCTTAATTTGTTAGATTCGCTTCTAGAACGCTAGCAATCTTAACACTAACGCTATCCTCTGGGAACTGCCGTTTTCTACTTCAGCTAAAATATAAATCACAATTCCTACTAACTTGTATTGTCCTACCGTAATACGAACCCTTTCCTAACTGTTTTCAGGCATTCACATTATTGATTTTAACTATCACTGACATCGCTATATTATGGAAGGTTATCACTTTACGACTGTCGCAAACACTCGAGCAGAATCCACGAACATTGTCCAGATCAGATACAAGCAAAGAAAGCTCAATAAAAGTAGGCAGTGCTGCATTCACATTCGACCTTAAAGCTTACATTTAAGAATGGAAATAATTTCAGAAAATCCTTGCATTGTGATGGGAGGGTTGTTTTAATGAGTTGCTTTATAGAAGCGAGTCAAAGTACGGTACGTGACAACCAACGAGATACGCATCGCCTTAAATTTTTTTCTCCTCAGTGGGTGTCTCTTCCTGCAGACCATCATCTACAACACTGTCCCTGGGTAAAAATGACTTGTTTTTCTGCCAGGGAATACACAGTTATTGATTATTTCAATCATAGCTTTAAAATATCAATATTCCTCTCTGCATAGCAAGCTAATGACAGCAAACTAACTCGTGGAGAAACGTCGTGTCATAGAAATATACATTTAACTACTAGTTTCCACATATTCTGAAAGTAAAGTTGATTTTTTTACAGCTGGGACTCTCCAGTGGCAACCTTTCTACTCACAGTAACACCTCTCATCCGGGGCTCTAAATGCTGGTTCTACTGCATTTCAGGAAAAACACTGCGTATTGCAGTACTTAAATTGATGAAATGTGAATAAACTTGAATTTACCGCTCAATTTTAATTTATGCTTAGTTGTGCTGTGTCATAAATATTAATTGTTACGTCTTCAGTTAATTTAGTACAAAGAAACGGTTATTCTTACGTAAACAGTAATTAAGATGCTATCTCAGAATTAAAGTTGATCGAGAACTATATAAAAGCTAGTAGCCTCACTAGCACTTGTCCCCACTCTTTTTGACTGTGGCTACCACTAGATCTGTTTACCAAGATCATCCTGGAACAGACTTTAAGAAGGTATAAATCGACAGAAGAAACCATCGAGAAGATGATGTTGGTGTATGTATTCAGCCGAGATGAAACTACTTAGTGTTAAAACAGAAGACGTAATTTTAAATCTTAAAACCTTATATGTATTTAAGCTGTAATATAATGGTTTCATTTAGAAGACAATTAATTTTTAACATTATACGAGTTTATTAAGACTTAATAGATCACAACATTGCTTATTTTAGTATTACCTACTCATAATAAAGATATTAATTTTTGTTGTTCACCTAAAAGATGATAACTTTTCTATGAACTAAAAAAGGGAATAATTAAAAGAAAGGACATCATTGAAGAGATAGATCATAACATCAAGGGCGTTCATAATATTGAGACCTCTTACGAGTGACCCACATTGCCTAAGTTCGGAGAAGAACTTGACCATTCACTATAAACTGAACTATTAATGTTTCATTGGAGTAGATAATATTTATTTAAGATTTCTAATTTGATGTCATATAAATAACTTGCATAGACAAACTAATTAAATATATTTTAATAATGAATTTGTGCATTTGATTATATTTACGTTACGAATAAAACAGAGATTGCAAAAGTTACATGTGTTTTTTATATTCTAATCAGAGATTCTAAGAATCATAATTTTTGGAGTAGATTCTATCCAATAGTTGTCTGATTGTCGCCCTGATAACCTAAATAGCGGGACGCTCTCAAGGGCATTGTTTCGTATACATCCAAAGCACTCCTTCGCTGCTATATTACCATCTAATTTTTCATATTTATATAAAACATGTATATATATATAACTTCTGCTATTACATAACAACTAATTAAGAACTCATATGTTACAGAAAGTTAAGTGTAACTACGTGAATTTAATTATAACTTATCAAGCACCGCCGGTAAACTTGTATTTCTACTTAAACTTCAATATATCTCACAACATTTCAACTAAAATTTATTAGATCTTCCATCCTACTTTTAATCAGCATTTTCATATAATGTTGTGTAAAATGCTACTAAATCCCAATAGTGGAACATATATGATTAAATTCAAACAATTTGTAAGTTATAGGTGAATGCTGGAAAAATCGACACCATCTCGGGTGCCTCATGTAGCAGCTGTGATTTCCCTGCTATGTATCCTAACAGTAGCCATCACATTACCTATACTCAATTATCAATTAGATTCTGCTCAAAACCGACTTCAGCAAAGGATGGACGCTTTTAAAGTGAAGCTAGTTTTGTATTCCACATAACCTCTTTTACTTAATTAGTAATGCATTTCTTCTCATACATGGTGTCCAGGACAAAAAAGACTGATTTTAAAAGTCATAACTTTCTTAAAATTCAATTAAAATTTACATTTAAAAGCGTTTCTAATAGCTTAAATTTCTGGCTTTTTGAACATATTAACTTCAGTAGCATATCTCACATGTGAAAAGTGCAATTGTCGATTTTGTGAAAACACCTATTTTCGTGTTTTGTTACATGTATTTGAACTCATTTGCCTCTAATTTTCACTACTCTAAAAACTAAAAAAGATCTTTTTATCCTGAATATCTTGTATATATCCCCCATTTTATTTATCTATTCTCACTTTAGTTCACTGCCCGAAATATCTGGCAAGACATTGTTCTTGTCAAAAGCAGTGGACGTATAAGACGTCAAACTTATGGTAGCACTTACGACGCTTCTGCTGATAATCAACAGTGTACTTCTTGCGTACAGCTACAGTGTCCACCTGGCCCACCAGGGCCACCAGGAGTCAATGGAGAAGCAGGAATTGATGGTGCACCTGGAAGACCAGGTAGAAATTTAATTCCATAATTGGTCACTTAATTTACATAGAGCATTCAAAAATTATTTCAAATTGTATATGTTCATTACATAAATATCATAAATATATAATGCAATACTATATATAAATATTTAGATTATTAAGATAATATGAATAATTTTAGGCAAACCAGGACTTGATGGTCTAGATGTACCACTTGATCCAGAGCCAAACTTCCCATGTGTTATATGTCCAGCCGGACCTCCTGGAAACCGTGGACCACAAGGAGAAACTGGACGACCTGGTCTACCAGGAGAATCTGGCCACCCTGGCTTACCTGGGCGTCCAGGAAAGCCTGGGAGAGTTGGAGATGCTGGGCCTCAAGGTGCACCGGGGGAGCCTGGAGAACCGGGAATTAAAGGGCCTCCTGGAGATGACTCTATCGGTGGAACCGGAATAAAAGGTCCTCCTGGTCCTGCTGGACCTCGTGGACCTAAAGGACCTCCTGGAACAAACGGAATGCCTTCGCAAAATCCTGGACCTCCTGGACCAATTGGAGAAATGGGACCTCCAGGTCCCCCCGGACCACGAGGTGAACCTGGACCACCGGGACCTTTTGGACCTCCTGGTGACTCTGGTGAACCAGGAGGACATTGCCCTTCATCCTGTGGAGTAAGTATATTTGCCTATTTAATACTTTACAATAACTTATAAGAATACTGTCATTTTTACTTCTCATGTTTCAGACAATGACAAATATTTAGGTGCAAGAAATTGTTGCTCCATCAGTAAACGAATTGGATACTAACGACTACTCACAACAAGCATATCCTTCAAATGTTGGTTATAACCGAGAAACCGGAGGATATGGAAAGTAACTATGATGACAATAATAAAACTGTTACATAAGTGCTAAACAAATGAGAATATTGCTTTCGTCGTACCTTCGCTATTTAGCAGTGTCTATACGTAATGACGAATTCAAGATATAAACGTTGCTAAAAAATGTACTTTTTAAAGGCCGTTGAATAAAATTTTTGTAATACCACTACTGACTTTAGAATTCTAGACGTTTTAGGCACCGTAATATATCTATAGCTATTAATAGATAATTCTAGAAAATAAAAATTCCTATACATTATTTAATCCAAATTTTTACAACATTTTAAAGGCAGTTCTAGGTCAATTTTTTTGAGTAGATTGTAAGTATTGACATCCATGCAAACTGATTAGAGCAAAACAGTAGGTGAAAAGTCTTTATGTTAATAATCAATTTCTCTTATGCTCAAAAAACTTAATACTCAGTAAAATACTCGAATTTGGATTCATTTAATCAATGACGAAATATTGCTGCTGTCGTATGTGTTAACTACTAATATCATGGCTATGACTACTGTGGTCGCCTATCCAACGACTGTTTGCATTCACAAGATACGAGGGACTTTTGGACTTGCGTTAATTATAGTGGGACATAGATATTGGCACTTATAGTTTAACCCATTATTTATCATCATAATTATAAAATTTCGCTAGCTTATCTGAATCGAATTAATATTATTATTGTATGTTATTACTAGATGATGCAGAGAAAATTCATCTTAGAATTTCTGGTAATTGTTAATGATATCTATCGCACACCCAACATCTCTATGTCCAAAATATTTTTGGCCACTTATGAGACGGATTAGCGCACAAGGTACATCTTATGCAAGGGATTCATTTTGTGATCAATTTATGCCATTTGTTACGAAGTTTTGAACACTGGTCCGTCTAGTATCAAAACCACATCTGGGGAAAAAGAAATAAGAAGATACAGGAAGTAAAAATCTATACGAACACAACAAGTTGCCATTTATTTTTCCATCTTTAGATGAATTGCTAACTATTCGTTATTTAGTTATAACACCAGTAAATACTAGCATAAACCTATCATCAAGATTATGAATATTCTTTAGATTTCTAACAGTTAATCAGACAAATCACCGACTGTTAATTCTATATGACAGAATACTTCTTTCAAACCTACCACTATTAATCGGTTTATATTCAGTAAACAACAGGACATAAGAAGAAACAAGAATTGTTTCTTTTCTCAGTTGTTATGACAAATATGATTGTCTAATTTATAACACTGAATTAAAATTAAGCCAAATATTAGAATGTCAAAATATTACTACGTCTTTTAATCCTACAAATGTGCTTGATAATCATCACCTCCTGTTTTCGTGTTTGCATCATCAAGCACGCGATCTGTTCATTTCTGTCCTTATTGTCCATCACCAATTCATAATTTGACATGTTACGAATTTACCAAGAGAACTAAATGAGACAAGTAGTCTCATCCAATCATTTAACAATATCTACTATATTCAATAAATGTTTTTTTTTACAGTTATCCCGTCAAATACCACTTCCTTTTAACAATATTTTGTAGTTCCCTCTCATTGCCAACAATTATTAGTGTATGTTATGGTGATTTAATAAAAATTTTTTACTGTGCTTAATTATCTTGGAAATCCAATAACGTTTTATCTAAAATGCTTACAGTTAAATTTTCTTCTTAATGTGAAAAATTAATAACAAAATTAGCATCAAAAGTATTAGTACAGAGGATTATATTACATGAACTCAGGACGATAGAACGAAAATCATGAGATATCCAATGTAATCAAAAACTAGACTTAGATTTAAATCAAGAAGATCTGTCGATTATCGGTCACCTTCTTAATTTCACTTCACATTAATTGAAAATATATTAGATTATTAAGTAGAAATAAGTCTGAGATTATTTAACATGTGTACAAATATTCTAGGAAAGTCTTTTATTGGATTTAGAAGAAAATCTGCCACGAGATTTACAAGAAATTATTATGTTTCAAACATTTTTAGTTTAATAAACACCAACAAAATGTGGTGATAATTGTTAATATAATTTATCTAGTTTCCTTTTGTCCCTACCTCTGGTAAACCAAAATCAATAGCATTGACAAGTTTATGAGTCCCGGCTAGGTGTCATAAACCATGGCTGACGGCCACATAAACCGCTATCCAGCTGGCTGACAGACGGACAAATACGGTAGTAATGGCATGTGTAAACGAGTAAAATCAAAGACATATATAGGAATTCCAAATTCTGTCTAGTACTATGGGAAAAAATTACTAAATAATTGGAAATTTCCTAAAAATAGAAAATCTCGATCAAACGACAAATATCAGAACGTCGAAAATTAAGAAAACTAATATATAATTTACAAAAAAACAATTAATCTAACTCTCTATTGTGTTTAGTAAGTGACGAATAAATATTATTAATTTATTAATTAGTAGTTAATATAGACGATATTAGTCTCAAATTGCTTCATAATAACGCTTAAACTACTCGTATAGTAACATGAATGTATAAAACCGCAGAATTTATGAATACATCGAAGTTATGCTTGTTAGGTTCTATTCCCGGAGGATTTCTGATGTTTTCCTCAGCCTATCCCGTTGACCCTACCGTAATGCGCCAAAATGTGCTTCCAAGCGACAATTAGCTAAATTCGGGCCGTGGATAATGGGCCCCAACGAGCGGGTAATGCAAGTAAGTGGTATCATCCCTCACCGGAAGAGACAGCAGACGGACCGCAGACGGTGCCTGACAATATCTCAGACAATACTATCTACAAATTATGATTGCACAAAAAAATCATTTTTGAATAACTAACTAATTAATTGACTAATAGATTTTTTTTGTTTAGTTTTAAGAAAAATTGTAGATCGTTACTAAGAATTTTTTATAATAGCAACGACATATAATGATTAATGAGAAAAGTGTATAAAATCAAATGAACAGCTTAAGATAATAATAATATCCTAAGGAAATAAGGATTTTCATCGGTGTTTACATGCGCGCAGCGAGACGAGATAGTATAAATTGGAATAAGCAGTATTTGTTTATATTTAAGCGAACTATGCTGAGTAATGGTACTTTAATATGACAAAGTGGTAAATAATTAGTGAGCCTATATAGTTTACAACGTTTAAACCATGTGTTAGCCAATATCCGTGGCAATAAATATGAGATTCAATGCAGGTGAAAGCTAAACTCATTTTGTATGCAGCAGTTGAATTGGAAACTTTATCACTTCCATTAGGCAACATAAAACTACGAAAATTCGGTGACATTTGACAAAACCTAGCCATACATTTTTATGTGCTCGTAAATTTAAAGCTAACTGAATGCTAATTGAAGTTAAATTTAGGTTACAGTTTGTTTTCAGTTCTTTATTGTTTTCGATAAATTGCAAAAACGAAAATTGTAATATACGTGAAGTTTTATAAGATAATAATTCTTTTTATATAAATGGTAACAAACATACTACATCCATTTAACTATTATAGAAATTTAAAGGGTGATGTATATACATGGAATGACAATATATTCTTAATATCTCTACAAAATAAATGTAATATAATTTGATCGCTGAGAGAAATAGGAAAGTAGAAATAGTAGATGTTGAATAAACTGGTGATATGTTCAATTTGTTTTACGTCATCAAGAAATATATACAAACAAAGTTAGAATACAGTTTCTTCAAATGCTGAACCTAGAAGTAGAATATAATTTATTATAACAATTATTGAAAAAATTACATTCTAATATTAGTCAATATTTATGTATATGTGCACAGCTCTTGTGAGCATTTAATATGATTTAGTACGTTGAGGTTTTCTAGTATAAAGTTAGATAACTATTATCTAATTAATGGTGGATACTTTGGTAGTCCATGCTTTTGAGAAATTAAGAATAAGAAAAAAAAACTCTGAGGAAACGAGCTCCAACAGAGAACTGTTATTTTCACTATTAAGTTAAACCATAAGAGGTTTGAAAAATGTTTCGATGTGACTGTTGATGGCAGGTGGTTGTTCAGAATTACTGTTTCCTACTTCGTTTCTTTGGTTCAAGTTTCTTTTCATGTATGGCATTGTGTGCGTCCACCCATTCATAATTTATCTATATTTTGCCGCCCAGCTGCTATTAATTTGTATCTTGAATGAATTATTAAAAGAGTGACAGTATTATTTGTCGCAATGCGGTAAATATAGAGGTCCTGTCCGGAAAATGGATTCCTAGTTTAGAGTACACTGTATGAATTAAAAATATATCTTTATATTTTCTTTGATTAAAAGTGTACAAAGTTTTGATTTTTTTTTTCAAATTAATAAAACATCCCGACACTGAATATGACTCATGATTTAACAAATACAGTGATGTAGATAACATCACAACTAATGTAATAAAATTTGAGGATAACTATTTATCTAAGTAAAAGTATATATAATTAGCGACAAAATTTTAAGGAGAGGATAAACGATATATTAAATGTGATTTTTAGGCAGAGTGGTGGCATTAATAATAATTGTGGTGAAAATGGAGGATAATGATGTGTGCACGATAGAAGTGGTGTTTAGTGTAGGTTGGGTGATACGGTAGGCTTATATTAGGGCTAACTCAGGCTACGATGACAGGTGGTAGCAATTTCGCGCACTGCAACATGCGTCATGTTCTCTCCCTAATGTGTCATAATTTTTATGACAGACCACCATATTGTGAGCATTCAATCCCTCATCGTGTATTATACTTAATTGTATGGTCAATGGAAAGAAGCTAATACATTCAACTAAAATGTCTCACTAGAAGTCATCCCACCAACTGCGAGCAACGATAGACAAAAATAACATTATTCATCGAATTTGTTTGGAATGGATAAAACGCCTACAAAATCTAGAAAGCGAGAATTAATTTCTAGGATTAGTGTTCAGCATGTAGTGATTCTTATCTATTTTGTATTCTGGTGAGATAATAATTTTTACTGTGAATCAAGTCGGTGAGATGCAGCATAAATCTACTCGCTCCTATATTTCGATACTTTTTACTTGAAAATACGACATCATCAAGGAAAGGCTAGTTAAACACAACTGCTTGTAAGGAATATCTTATCATAAGAAAGTGAATTTAAACAAGCTTTATCCGAAATCATGTAATTATCTTAGTGATTAAATGATAAATTAAATAGTTAATAAATATACTGCATTTTTCTATTCACATTTAAATCGGAAAACCATTATGCTACATTTTTGGATGTTCTTAAGGAAATATCGTATTATGATTGTACATCTCCTTATAAATTTAATGCCGTACTAAGGCATTATCAATTCTTAAATGACTTCTGAAACCTCATAATTTATTCATCGTACTTGAAACCATGATAAATAAGGTGAAGTCTCCCTCAGCACTATATCATATTAAACTATGTTTTCTACCTATATAGGAACTAAAATTCTAATTATAAGGTGGTATGCTGATAAATTAAGAAAACATAGGACATAGCTTTCGAATATTTCAAAATAGTTCAACTAGAATGATGAAAATCTGGTTGTAGTACTTAAAATGAGAGCATATGTAGCAGCACATGCCTGAATGACTCTATTTTAGCGAAAATCGAAGTGAATCTCGATACCTGACTCTAAACGGCGCGTAGATAAAAATCAATTTACTTACATCTATATTCTCTTAATCTGTCCATATTATATTTCCCGTTTTTACTTCAATCATTGAGATGGGTGACGGCCTACGGTATCTTGGCAGTCTATGAGCGTCTTGGGAGTGAGCATTCCTATTGGTTGAACACCAGAATGGGTGGAGCTTGGCAGCTTCATCGAAAACGAGAAACGGGCTTCTGCCCAAGAGCAAGCCTGACAGGAAGAAAACTCTTTATCATTATGGTATTCTGTTTTCTCTTTGTTTCCTTCTTTATGCCTCTCATTTTGCGTACTATCTCATCAAAGCTATTATGATGATTAGTTTTCGAATTGAGTGGCGCACCGCCTATCTAGATTAGTTACGGAATGGGAATAATGTATTAAGGATAATACAGATAGAAGTCAATATATATTATGACTGTTGAAGATTATTATATTCCTGGTTATATTCTTCAAAAATAGCTAATTATCTAGTTATAACGATGTTCCAAGCTTGATTTTACACTGGTGCATGCTTTTTACTTGATTCTAGATACATTCTGTTTTACACCATGCCTAGAATTTATATGCACTGTAGTACATCAGATTATGAAGACCTTGAATAACGGCTTACTAAGGATTCTAGTTATTGATTATGTAAAATATAGGTCCTAAATTGATCACAAGGAAGGTATACCTTATTCCTACTTATAGCTTAATGTTATTTAATATTAATATCTAGACTGAATTCTTAGTTTCTGAATAAAATAACTTCTAGATAGAGATATAAAAGTTGACATGGAAACGTAATATTCAAGTAAAGTAAACTCCTCCGCTTATTAATCATATTTTAAAATAATAATATTGTTAAGTGGAAACTATTTATCAATTAAAATGCTTATAAAAGAATTGTAGTATCATTTATATTTCTCGCAGGGATGCATGGATTAGGTGAAGGCGGATCAGAGGATGCACAAGCATTGGTCACACAACAAGATGTTTCCATATCCGGCACTGGTGGGTCATTTTAACTAAAACTTCGTATCTTTACAATTTTAAAATGTATTTTTCTATTGTATATTGTTAGTTGTGATTTTACTCAATACTTATTGGTATACGAAAATTTTATTTATTGATACTGATATGGTAGCTAATACAAAAGTGGCATACTAAATGATGTTTTGTGAGTGGGAGACTTAACCTTATTTGATCCATGTGGTAATCCGAATATACCTAATAATTCGTGTTCTTATCCATATAATACCCTTTTCTGAAATCCATAAAAATCCCCTTAATGGAAAATCCCCTCCAAAATACTAATTGGAGATGGATCAGCCATTGTAATCAATAAGTGAAAGAAGTATTTCAAATTTTCTCAAAATAAATTAAGACTATACGAACATTTAAAGTGTTTAATATTATAAACTAGAATGGTTAGCTTCATATTTTCAAGGATTTTTATTATAAACGTTTTATTAATATTATGAAATCCTTAGAACTCATAGGTGTATATGGAAGTGCTAATATTTTTCCAGACTTACTAGGTTTCTTATCCAGGTTTAATCTTCTTTAATGTATAACATGAGCGATATAATATTTGATATAGCTACTATGGACTAGTAAAACTCAAATAAAGAATTGCATCTTTGATACCAGCTGGCGTGAAAGGGTTCCACCACGAAATGCAGTCTACCTGTTAACCCGTGCGCATCTGTCATGTTTACTTGCGATAGAATGACATCCATTTACGCGCTTTGAACGTGCCGCTTCGGTTATTTTAAATATCGCATAGGTATTCAAGTTATCTAGAATTTCTGCTAATTCACTTTGCTGGTCCACGTTCTTTGCAAAATAAATGATCAAATGTTGCCAAGAAACGTCTTTTAAAGGTTGAACATTCAAACTAAATCTACGTTCTAAATCATTATTTTATTTATTTGTTCCGATATCAGTGAATTCGTCATAAATAGACAGACATAAAAATGTCTTTTTTTCATGTATATATTTTGAATTCTAGAAATTGAGATAACGAACAACCACAACGTATTAATTATAGAAAAGCAAATTTCATCTTAAACTGTTTAAAAGTCAATACGTTTTTCGTGACTCTTCAATAATACTGATTAATATTATGAATAATTATCATTTTGGTCAACATGATTTTATTTTCCAAAGAATCTCCTCAACATTAATTGTGTGTTAAACATTTTTTGATTTCTAAGTGATACAGCTAATATATTGATACTTTTGCGAATCACTTCTTTATAGAATGCTTTTAGAGAAATATCTGAATTGTCTCGATATTATTAACGTTCATATAGATCATGTTTCGCTTTGGCTGCATATAGTTAACTCATGAGAATTAAATGCTAGTCTATAATTTAAATTATAAATAATATTTCGCAATTTGATTGGCATTTATAAAATATTTGGTCGATTGTAAGAGATCAAAAAGAAGTGATGAGCTCATGATTCTCGATCATATCTTGCATTTGTGCGCCGCACAGGCGGTTCTGACGACCTTATTGAATAGTAGGCGATGTGCGGTGAATTATTCCCAACGACGTAGAGTCGTCATCCATCATTCCAGAGAGTTGCGTGCTCTGCGTGTGCGCCCGATGCGAAATGCCGATCAGGGAAAGATACGTGAACAGAGTGATGGAAAGGTGAGAATCTAATACTGACAGCTTTACATTCTTTAGAATTTAAATTGAAGTATCAATAAAAAATTCATATTATTATTAATTATGTCTAATTTTACAAAATAAAAATGAACGCTGTGAGATTAGCTTTGTTTCGTAAACTATACTTTGTAAAATTTGTTAATTATGGAGGAATTAAATTATATACTTCATAAAATCATAGTAGAGAACGATAAAAAGTGACTTAATAGTCACTCAATTTTAATATTTATCAAGGGATTATTCTTTATTATTTATGATAGTTTAATTTTATAGATCCTTTCACACGGAATGTCTCAGGTGTTGTGTATGTAACGAGCAATTATCATCCACTTGCTTCATGAAAGAAGATTGTCTTTACTGCAAACAACATTTCTACAAGTAAATTATACCAAGGAAATATCACCATATATTTAACCGGGTCCATTCTCCTTGTTTTTATTTATTTTGGCCTATAATAAAATGCAATCTGATTTTCTCTTGTCTAGATATAGCATAATTTTCTATTTATAATCACTTCTTAGTAGATTTTATGTAATCTTTGATGGTTAAGGCTTATTTTTTCCAAAAGAAGTTTATTAGAAATAAAGACGAAGTGCTGATTTTTAGTTCAGACTAAGAAAAGTAATATTTTATGGAAATTATATATCTGTAAAATTTATTTCTAATTCAGAAGATATGGTACGAAGTGTGCGCGATGTGGGGATGGAATAATCCCAGATTCGGTGGTTAGAAAAGCTTCTGGTAAGTGTATTACAGTAGTTTCTTCTATTCAGTTTACTTGGTGACATGAGTACATTTCATTCTTAATATGATAAAGTTATTTTATTTCCTATCTTTATCATGTAACAGTATTGGTTCGAGTTCGTAATCTTTAATACATTAAAAAATATGAGTAAAAAATACTATATATTTCCATTGCTTTTGATATAAATCATAATATTTTGCAGGTCATATCTACCACGTAGAATGTTTTCAATGTGTTGTATGTAAAAGGGAGCTGAAAACTGGAGAAGAGTTCTATCTGATACCAGAGGACGGACGACTTGTTTGCAAACCTGACTATGAAATGGCTAAAGATAAGCGTCAGTTGCTTTTGGCCATCATTATCATCATGTGTATTTCAAGTATTATTTCTCATAGATGATTAGATATTTCACACTTATAATATTTCCATTGTTAACTCTTCTATAAATGATCATAACGAGGTTTAAAATGCTATCATAACTGTATGATTTTCATAAATTTTTGCATTTGGCTATTCCAGCAACCTCTAATTTGGATGAAATAAGTGTTAACATCGTGCTTGAAATGCGATTACTCATTTATATATCGGCGCATTTTTAATTTTTTTTTCTCTCCGGCAATTCCCTATGGAAGTACAAAAAAAATTTTGTTAGTGCTCCATATAGTTGGTTCGATTCTAATAGAAGACTCTTAATATGTATGATATATCATTATGCAAAATAGAGTTAATTCCGGAAATATGGTCTCACATCCCGGATTCATAGTGAGCGTGAAGCATCTTTTGTTAAACTGTTCGGTACAACTTCAATCATCCAATTTGAAACCAAACTAAATAGTAAGAAATTTGCACCTTATTGCATAAGAATTAGGACATAGCACTCAATATAATAAAATATGCAATCTGGACTACAAATTTTACAATTTGTAATTCATTTATGTTACTTTATAAATCCAATTTCAGTACTATTTACTAATTAAAATGACTAAGATTGAGCAGCTGCGACTTATATGCATAATCTTAAAAAACCAATAGACCATTTCCTATTGTTGTTTATACAATACGTTACTACTATTTACCATTAAAAGTTACTATATTGAACTTCGGAAAATTAATTCTTTCTGATATCTTTTCATCCGATTTCTCACCCTTGCTACAATTTCTTGGTTATTTTCTCAACTTAATTCTCACTGTTATGATGGCTGTCAAACTCTAAGTTCTTAGACGTAAGTATAAAATTCTAAAAGTTTAAACTTTCTTAGAATGTGAAATGCGTTTTTAATGAATCAAATTATCTGAACTATTTTCCATATTACCCTGCTTATTTAAAGTGATATTATATTAATATAATGACTCTAAAGGTAAATTTTTAAATGAGAATAAGCTTAAACACACATATATATATATATATATATCTGGTTATTTACTTATTTGCTACTCTTTTTTTATTTTTACAATGAAGTACAAAGAAAACATTAGCACAAACATATTTTCTTTCAACTAAAAGCTAGAATTTTAAGACACCCATTGGAAATAATTTTTCCTCTCATATTAAAGTTGATTAATTTATATATTCAGAAGTTTACTAAATATTTAGTTACACTCAAATTTAATACTTTGACGTGTGTAAATAAGTAGCTAAAATCTATCGAGATAGAAAATATTTTAATTCAATTGTAGTATTAGATAATTTTAACATAGTGTTCCAGTTAATATTATTAATACCACTATTTATCATAAAAGTAAATCAAACGAACATTCAAAAGTTTTAATTTCCCTTTAATTTCCTATAAACTTCCTGCAATGGAAGTTATTTTAAAAACATCCACTCTAAAAAATAAGTAAATAAAAAATTTTTAGAATTAATATTTAGCGTTAATTTATCAAGATACTCGTTCTTGGCGCTCATAGAAATTATACTGCCAAAGTAGCTGAGTATATTTTATGTACTTTTAGTGAGAAAACATTTAATGCTACTTTATATCACGGATGTTTTATAGTAAACTAGTAGATGAATAATGTCCTGAGATTACTACATATTAGTTATATTATCGTGAAAATATTAGGACAAAAACTTTAATTACTACATGTTTCAAGCATATGCAAGGTAAATTATCTAGACCGAATAAATATGAAAATTTATCTAAAAAAAGCAATACGAATTATCTGTTTAAATCCAGGATTAATTAGGTGAGCACAGTTTTGCAAAAAACGACGAGAGATGAAATCACCAAATGTTAGTCCGTTAATAAAATTAATAAGATAATATCTGAAGTTAACGAGTTGATAGCTTAGAAAAGCACAACACGGGGCAGTTAACGTGTGCTCTGATTTCATATATAAGAGTGTTTATTCCGGATTTGGTGTTGATCAGTGTTTAGGAGTTAACATAATTAAATATTATGCTAGAGAATTCTGAACAGGAGATGAAGCTAGGCCATTGTTCACAATAAATTACGGTTTTTTCCGACGATTTTCACCCGCGATTCCCATGGTCCCGCCCATTACGGAGCCATTGTAGTGGTAACCCTGATCGCGTGAAACCTCACAATTCCCTCAACTGCTTGCGCCATTTTGTAATTTTCTACACTGACAATTACTCCAAATTTGTCACTTCTTTATAGCTCTCATCCCCTTATATTTTATTTCACACCTTCGTTCCAACATTTTTTTCCTAATTCTGCACATTCATTAATGTGCTGCTTCCCTTATTTCAGCTATTTTAACGTTTTTTTCTAATTTCGTCACCATATTATTGTAGTGAAAATAACAAAATTGAATTACAGCACTTGACTCAGAAATGGATGTGAGTAACAAGCGACCACGAACTACGATATCAGCCAAAAGTCTTGACACTCTTAAACAGGTTGTTAATGTTTTATACACTTTTATTTCTCTTTTTCTTCATTTAAAAAAAACGCCTTTATTATTTCTTTGTTTATTTTACCTAATATAACAAATATAAAGCATATATAAAGTGATGTATCTATATATTGTGAGATGGAAGTTCACAGGCCTATACTGCCAGTAGCAAACCAGCACGTCACGTGAGAGAACAGTTAGCGGCCGAGACCGGATTGGATATGAGGGTGGTGCAGGTAAGCCTTTCTTACTATTATTTCATAGATATTGCTTCACATTCAGCAACATTCATATACAGTTTTGTCTCATAAAATTAGTGTGAATTGTTCATAATTGGTACCTTATTTATTCTGCTAAATTATTTTTAAGTCACTATTATTATCTTATAAGATATTCTTATGCACATATAGCGCTTTCGCTCACTCTCTTAGTCGCTACCTGTTGTGTCCGCATGTCTGTCTGTGTCCAAGTCAGTGTGGCATCTGCTTTCTAAAACCACACGTTCTACATATTCTCGTGGGATCGGTGTGATTACCGGCTTCTTACTCAGTTCACTATGGTAACGTAGCCTGATAATCCTCAAGCGCGCGGGAACCCGACCATTATGCCAAACCAACGTAACCACTGCTCAAATTTTACATTCGAGATACGGAAATGCAAATATGACAGATGACAAAAAATTCCAATACACTTAAAATGTCACTGAAAGTGTCTACACTTTTTCGTTAACTTATTTAGTTTTACGTATTATAAGATATTGACTAGTAGTGAGAAATAATACTTGTAAAAACTTTCCATTGTTTCGAAAATTAGAAATTCCTAAAATACTATGTAATTTAAAGTATATCTGTTATTAGAATTCCTATTAATTAAAAGATCGCAAATTTATAGTGAGATAATCGAAATTCACACGTTCCAAATATGGCAAATATTTTCAAACGGAATAAATATTTAAAAATATATTATTAATTGAAGATGTGTGAGTTTATCAAAATTGAGGACATTCACAAAATATGTTAGTAAACTTTACAATTTATTGATGTGGCTTCAGGTGTGGTTTCAAAACAGGCGTGCTAAGGAAAAGAGACTGAAGAAAGACGCAGGTCGGCGGTGGGGACAAAATGGAAACATCAAAACAGACAGTGACAGTAACTCTCCCTCTGGCAGTATCACTGGACAGAGTCCTGTTTACGGTTCGTTTTTGTAAGCCCTATTGTTTAGCAGCTTTTTACTACTTTGCTTTCACAAACATTTATTTTAACTCCTAGGAATCCTCCATTTCTATTCCAAGAACATGTCATTAGACTACTTCCTTATTTGAGGCATTTTCATGTTTGAAGAGGAGTAAAAAAAGTCTGGTCCCAAGAGTAAATGGGTGGACGGGAATTTGTAAAAACTGTGTTAGCCTTTCAGAATATAAATAATGTTTCAGACAAGTAGACTGTATTGGAAATAAGTTTCTTTATTTTAAATTCATTCCTGATTCTCTGTTATGCATTCACATTTTCCTTTGATTTTGGTTTTTCGTTATTCTGCGATTTCGACATATTGTAGATTTCTAGGTTACATCGATCAATCAATGGAGAGCGAACACCATCCTACTGATGTAGGATATCCTGGTGGGATCATTAGTTCACACTTTGCCATTTTTCTCATACATTATGAATTACAAGATATTAGTCATGTAGTACCATATAAAAAAGTAAGTAAGATTATCCTTTTTTAATATATATATTTGTGCCTATAAGTGTAATTATGCGTATATCAACATTATATATCAGAAATGTGCAACAATAACTTATGGACATATCAGTCTCTATGAAATTACAGTGTCTGATATGGAAAACTTCTCCGGACTACCATCCCGCCCTGATCTTGGTTTGGTTCCAGCCGGTGCCTTGTTGGGCATGGATGGGGTACCGGTGAGTTCTTACAAGAAAATACGAATTACGATTTGGGAAATGAGTATTTTATTTAGATAAATATTAATAAGTGATTTATACAGGATTTTATTTAGATAAATACTTTAATGTAACTATGAACATGTTCTTAAAGCTTACAAATTTTGAAGGTAACTTTAGTGAATAATTTATACACTGTTTAGATCGTATACAAATACTTTTTGTGTTCTACATATGCATTAAGAAAAATTAACAATAATGAATATATTCTATACGAGATAGTTTGATATAGTGCTATTTGATAGTGACGAGAGATTGATTAGCCTGATATATTATGGAAGTGCAATAAATACCTGGTCATAGAGTTAATTATAGAATTAATTAATTGTCTAAGAAGTTGTATATGAGGATAGCAATGAATGAAAACGAGAAACGTGATGAGCTAAAAGTTTTCTTTGCAAGATGATTGCTGGACTGCCTCCTGATGCACAATTCTACATGCCTGCGCCGCAGCCTGTCCAACCGCCAATCAATAATCTCGCCATTTCTGGACTCATACACAACTACCTGATCTGAAATTTTAGTAAGTGGGCGCAGAAAATAATGTTGCATTCGTTAGGCTTAGGCTTCCATCATCTACAAATTTGGCACAAATTCTTACTAACTTAATGATTCATCAGTTTCTACCAACCTTATGTGTAGCTTTATTTTTCGATCGAAGAACCAAAGATTATCAACCTCGTATATCACTAGAAGTTCAATCCTCTAAAATCATCTCACTGAATACATATATAAAACAAGTTATATAAGTTTCTACTTTTCACTGTTACAACCAATCTATCCACCCACTTCTAATTATGCTACATTTCTAAAGCAAATTTGTTCTAGAGCACTGATTCTAAAAAAAGCCAGACATCCCTTTTTTGATCTCAAATACATACATTGTACTATCCCATGTTCATTTATAACAGCACTTAAGAATATTATTACATAACTGAATAGCTACATAAGCCGTGTATGTATTGTGATCTCCTTAAGACCTAGTCATATGCATTTTCTGACAAGTGGAAAATTATAGCGGAGTAGTTTACTATATGAAATGTAAATAAATAATGGAAATTATGTCCAAGCCACTAAACTGTTGACAGTTAACTGTGTGTGTTTATTGTATCTATTATTATTTTCATTCTGCTCTAAATATACAAAATTTTACCTTACAAAACTCTTATATCTCCATGCCTGATCTCAAAATTGGTGACAAATTACTATTCATATTTAAATAAATTCGTTTATTTTGCAAAAGTATTTATGTGAACACTGGAATGGCATTAATATACATGCAATATTAACGCGTTATATAACTTAACCAAAGAATAAATGTTGTTTGATCCTACATACAAACTACTTAAATTATGGCCGACTACACGACAAGCTACGAATAAAGACATTGAGCAGTCAGAAGGCACCATCGGGTATTAACAATGTACACTAACGTTACTACTAGTGAAAATTAAAAGCCTCCCAACTTTTCTTTTCATTTATCTTTGAGGATTGCCTAGAAATTATACTTACAGCAAAAAATATTGACATTTCAAAGCATTATGTAACGCCTGTAGAAATGCATTACCGGCCACCAGAAGTCCCTTCACTAAAAGGGACATTTTACTTAACTCTATTATTATTCGCACTTTAAATATTTCTAATGCAGTACATAAAATGGAAAAGCAAAATACCACACATAAAAATTGGTTGGTTTTAGCGAAGCGCTTAGAAAAAAAAAGCGCACAACACAAAAGCGATTGGCTTTGTGCCATTTCGTTGTATGTCGCTCAGGAGTCGGCATACGGTAGGTCCTCGACCAAAAGTTTGATTGGCTCGACAGGACGCTGAAAGAAACTGTGCTCGCCGGAAACTTTGGAATAAGGAAACTGGGTTAGGAGTTAGACGAAAAGGTAATATATTAAGTTATAGACTAAAAGAAATAATACTGGGATATAAAATATAAATATAGAATGCAATAATATTGTTCGAAGAAAATACCTAATTCTTTTATGATATAATAGTTATTTTGTATAATAACTTAACGCATAAAAGCTTGCACGTATTTGGTGGCCTAAATATCAATGGATATATTAAATTCAGACTTTATGCGCGCCAGGCGGATTTCTATAAGGAGAAACGTCGTTTCCAGTAGTTAACGAAGACTTTTTCTCAATCTCCGGAGACAGCTGATCGTCGTTGGTGAAGCTCTGCAATAGTGATATTCCTAACCTATCAATCTCATTTATAATCTTAGCATAAGGCATATTACTCAGCAACTTCACTCTACATTTAGCCTTTACCCACTTTATAAGGCAGGTTGCCATTAGGCCTTGTCTCCGTCGGACTGCTTCGACTCTCTATAGGCTTCTTCTCTTCTACTTGACTCTGATGACTGAATGTTGATTTCGGGCGATCCCATGGTTCAGGAGCATACTGTGACTGGTAATAATAGCGATTCATGGGAGGATAGCCTTCCTCTGCCTGAAATGTGTCAATTAACAGTAAACGTAATCCGAACAAATTTAAGCAAGTAGCTATCTTAGATATAAATTTATATATTTTTAACTGAAAATTTTAATGCAAAAATATAAGTATTTAATACAACAACAATATTCGTATTTCGCCTCCGTACATAATCCCCTTAATTTGTCACAACAATTACTTTTTGACTACACAATCTACCACGTTATGATTATTGCAACGTAATATTTTACTAAAAATTACATGTAAACAGAAGCAATAAGATGATACGTGAATATGTAAGAAACAAAAAGCGTATGACATAAAGCGAGATACCAAATATACAGGAAATATTCTAAGCCTAAGATTCACTTACTTTAAAGAAAATGTTTATTTTGATCTAATTGCTGTTTTACATTGTTAATACTATATTAATTAATAATTTGGCATATAATATAACTAATAAGATGATAAATTAACTAAAGTCAAGGATTGTAATTTTGTAGAACTAATTCATAGCCTTTTAAAACTTAAAGGCACTATGAAGTTGTAATTATTCTACAAATTTAGATGTAATTTTCCATGTGACAATATCAGTCACAATAATGAGGTAAATGACTCCCTAAATACTTATGTTGTACGCTACTTTTAGAAATGTGTTCTCCCATTCTTGACTACAAACCGTTTAGAAATTTTCTAAAGTGAGTATAACTAGGAATTAGATTATCTATCTCAGTGATAGATGGCCTTAGTCAAGAATTTTGATGTAAAGAATCCATCTTGTTTCTCTGGTTTATTTATTCATTAGACTGGGGATGTTCAGTGTCTTTAAAACAACTGTTCAGGTCTTCCTAACCACATCAAAATATTCGAAAACGTTAGAAACAGGACAGATATTTACTTGACTTTGCTGTTGTGATGATCGGATTTAATCCTAAACACTAGAATACTCTGTGCTAGAAAGATTTTTCAATAATAAGGATAAAGAAAATAACTGTCTATTAAATTATAATACCAAATACAATAGATTTATCTGATTTCTCTACTGATAACATAATTAATGCGTAATTGTTGTCTAGTTTTTATGTTGATGTTTTAGAAGTGAAAATAAGAAAAGCATAAGCGAATAGCTCATAAGAATTTTCCAGTAAACATAAAAAATTCCCGAGCCACTTGTTATCTTTTATGTTTCCATTTTTATCAAGCGCGCTCATCTCCTTTCATATCACTAGCTTCTCAAACATTTCCCCGGAGATAGCCGCAGGGAGATAAAAAGTCAATCAGTACCAACTCATGGAACGATGAATAAAAACTAGCAATTAAATTTGAGACAAATATTAAACAATAATTCATAAAATAGACAGAAACAATAAGAATACCATTTAAAAACGTGTTTGAGCAATATTAGTATTAACCAAAAAATACGCCTTGCTTTTTAACTACTACTATTAAATGTTATTCATATAATTATTCTTTATTAAAGCCATTAAGCAATGATTAATAAGTTTTGAATGCTTATCTTTTTACTTACTAAATACTTATAATAAAGTTACACTAATTTTTTTGCCAAGCTTATTCCTTTTCAAAGGGAAGGAAATCTCGGAAACGATTATAAGAGAATTTAGGAATAAAATGTAAAGCATACAAAGACATTAGGATGCATGTAGAATCATAAAGCGCTAAAATGAATCCAAATTATATAACAAATAATGATAATCATACGTACATGTCTGATGAACGATCGCTTCCTTCTTTTATGTGAACTACGCCCCTGAATGAGTCGGAGAAGGAGAAAGCCAAGAACTCCAAAGACGGATATAGCGACAAGTCCAATCGTCATGTTACGAAGGTCCATGATATAATCTGTCATCCGATGCATATCATCAGCCACCTAAGCAAATTATAAAATAAACTATTTTCTTAAAAATGTTTGGTGGTAACTAGGACAATTTATAGAAATACGCAGTGGCTAGAAATTTGTTAGTTTATAACAAATAAATCATTGTTAGAAATGTTGATAAAATGTATGTTAAACCTGAATCATTTTTGGAATTCCTTTGAATATAACATTCATATCTGGGTACTGGTGATGATGATCCATCATGTCAGGTGGACTCTGGTGAACAGATGGACTACCTCCCATTCTAAAACAAACATACTACAGCATATTCATTAGTGAATCAAAGGCTCTAATATTAGCAATTACTTATATATTAATAGGATTTATATCTCATAATTAGAGTAAATTTTTAAAAGATGATAAATAACAAGGTAAAATGAAGAATAATAACGTAGCGAAATTGAAAATATTAAACTATTTAAATTAAGCGCAGTGAAATTGATACGTTATTAAAAGTCTAATCATAAAAGAGTAAAAGTGAATGCATTATTGAGAATATTGAGCATTATATAAAAATAAACAGTCTAGTAAACATTAACTATAACTATGTAATGTAGATTATGCATTGTGGATAGCGAAGGTGGAATAAAGGAAGACTTAATTTAACTTAGTGACAGTTTATTCAACAATGGAAACCCAAAATATGCATCTCTGAATACTGCTACAACTCTTGTCGGTTTCGTACAGTGCGAGCTGATAGCATACTATAAATCGTTTATATTTTCATTACACAACTATGTTAGAAACTAATTGGAATGTATGGAAGTTTAAAAAAATGTTTGGTAACATATTAATAAACATGTTGCCTGTTGCAATTATTAGTAACATATCTCTTCTAATGCGTAACTATGAGATTTCTCATTGAATGCGACAATTTACTGTTTCAAACTACTTTTTAAGAACGGCCTATTAAGATTAATATAATGTTGATATACTCGAAAATCCCATGAACTTTCCCACTATTTTATTTCCATTAATCTATTTATATTAAGAAGTTCCAGAACTACTTTAGTTGATTCAATTATGAGGTTGATTGGATTTCTAATGATCGAATTCACTGGATTATATTCCACCTACCTTCACACCTCATCTTAAAATTATAGAACTGATGTCACTCCCTCTGACATATCTATCCTCCTTCTTCGAATCTTATGATAAATTGGTCAAAATATTTTTACTATAAAGATAAGATAGTCATTATAGCATAAAGAAAAATGCCTCTAAACGGAGAAGTAGGGTGACGTCAATAGGTTTCAATAGGATCCTTAACGAAATGAGTTCGGCAGTAGTCCTAACAACAATCGTTTAAACACAAAGGTGACTTTTAAATAACGAGAGCTATTCATTAGAGATGGCGTGTATTAAGAGAACGTTAAAAGTCGCTTATTTCTTGTATAAGCATTTGCTTTAAAGGAAAAATGGAATCCAATATTACAATCACCCAGTATCTTGTTTTGAGTTATTATTTCATGTGGTGTATTGTTGAAATTCAAAAGAATGTTAAGTTTATTATACATATATATATATATATTCAATAATGACCAAATAATGACTATCAATTCAAAATTAGTACCTATAGACTATTTCCAGCGAAATCTTAAATTGGATCCTGTGAATTATATAATTTGCAAAGTATGCATACGTAAGTGTGCAAATAAATGCTATCATTAACAGCTAACCAGATGTACAGATCGGAAAGAAGACACATAACCTATAAACTATAACCAGTAGAAATTCGTCCGCTCATGACAAGCGGTCATGAATCAGAACACCGAGTAATGACAAAGTGCTCGCTTGGGAGGGACGGTGATTAGAGAAAGGATATATGGATGTTCCGAGAGCCACACGCAATACGAGGAAGTTTGTAGCATGCCTCTCTTAAATGTCATAGGCCGCTACAAGGTAACTTATTCAAGAGAAGTTTTATACTGATTTTTGTATGCTATATGCGGAAATGGACATATAGAAAGTTGTGACTCTATCTACTTAAACGAAACAGCATTTAATAGCAAAAAAAAAATCGTTTACATAAATATTTATTTTGAATTATCTGAAATATTTATGTATGTTAGATGATAAATCAAATGGAGAAGTACTTAGAACTATAATCAATTCCTAGAATTATATTAAGTAGATATTAATTTAGCCCAAAAAGTTACCATAATATTTATGGTGGAATATGAGGTTATTTGGAAGTTTACGGTAAATACAAATTCTACAACAGTGAATAAAATATGGAGAATAAAAGTGGAAGGAGGTATCTGTGCGTTAAAAATGCCTGTTAGACGCTCTATGTCATATTTGAAACTTTAAAAACTGCATCATGAACTATTTTTATAAACCGCCAAGTATTAAATAACTATAACATAGCCTAATGTAATTTTTCAAAATTCAGCAAAATAAATAAGAACAATACCAAATGATCGATATGTTGGAAAGCGAAAAGGCGTCACATGAAATAAGCAGGTGAGCAAGTGACCTAAGCTATGGACAGAGGTCAGTTAGCGCGCAACTAGCAAACACGCATGCTAAGTACCGTATGCTAAAAACTGCCTGTAGTATTCTCTTTCCACATTCTACCAATTTACTATCCATAAACCCCTCATGCAATAAAAATAATTACATTTAAAATTCTCAGAAAAATTTAGTTAAATTTCATTAGAATAGGCTTAAGAAGTTTCTCTTTGATTTTTGGAAAATATTCGTCTTAAAAGAAACAAAAACTGACATTAATATGTAAACAAGTTAATCAATTGCTATGTAGAACTAAGACACAACACTCTGTCAGACCATGTCAAAGCATTCAAATGTCGGAGAGAGCAAAAAGCGGCTCGTGTGAATCAAAAAAGGTGGCTGATGGTATGCAGAAATGAATAGGATTACGAAATCATTAGAAACCGAAGGAAAAATAGAACATTAGAAAGAGACAACGTACTACTAAAAATTTTACTAGAAAACTGAAAATAAATGTAGTAAACCATATACGTTAAAAAGCAAACAATTCCGGTGAGAGCCTGAAAAAAAAATCTCATTTTTATAAACTATAGACTTAAGTAAATCCGATAACTATATCGCAAACAATATCACGCATTCGAGTATCAGATTAATTAAATTTATTTGCAAATACGAATACTCATTCCTCGTTTACCCACTTCAGTAATCGCCCCAAATTACTTGAAGATAGAGATACGAGAAGATCGATCGGAAAGGTTTTGCAAACCCAAATTACGTAGTAGAAATAATTTTCTATTCCAAGATGTACTTTTACTAGGTGATCGACAATTTAACCGCAGTATTCTTATAAATATGTTGATTATAATCTTATAGTTTTATCCAGAATCAAAGTCTACTAAAATCATTCCACATGCAATTCTAGAATATCCTCTTAACGCGTAACATAATATCATTGGAAAAAGTACAAGCTAGTTTTAAAATTGTTTTTCACTTTCAATAATCAATAATAAAACAATAATTAAGGTTCTAACCGAAATAGTCAACCGCATCATATTTTAATTACAAATCATTGAGAAAATTTACTAGTGAAGACAATTTCTGAGAGTACGGATAGACCTTCATAATAGTGCTGTTGAATAGAATAGCAATACGAATACTATACGGTATTCCGAGACGAATATAGCAATCTGCTGATACTTCTGAAGTAATGAAGGCAATTGCTATAAAAGGGAGTGGCGGAAAACGATTAAGGTCCTGTTTTGAGTTTTACTTACTTATGTAAGACAGAGTAAACTCCTACGTCCGTTGTTACTTGGGACACGACTTTGTTTCGAAACCTTTACTGATTTTAACACTGTCTATCCCCGTAGCCATAACAAGAAAATCGCATAAATTAGAAGGTTGTACTTTTATTGGATTACAGGAATTCCAATAATTTCCCAGTGTACTTAAACGAACAATTAAGGCAATAGAACAAATAGTGGAAAATGGTCAATGTAAAAAAATTTTGTGCCACCCACAAAGCTTCAGTTACTCCCATAATTATCACTAGAAAACTTGTGGTTTCTTTTTTGCCCCAGTTTAATCCAACGTTTTTTGCATTGCTTCCGGTATAGTAGTTTCTTAACAATTATATCCAGAATTCAATTTAAATGTAACGTTATCACAAAAAATAGAAAAGTCAAATCAAGAGTGAAGAAGATAACTTAAAAAGTAATAGATTAAAACAGCATAGCTATAGTACTTTTTGCCACTCCTTATACACATTAATTCGATTATTTGTAGAAATATGAAAAATCTGTGACATAACAGAAATTCATTAGAAGACATTACTAAAATTGTAAATACGAAAGATGCAAGAAAAGAAAAAAGTTAAGAAGCAAAATAGTCGCCTATAAAGTAACGAAATAAATCATGGGGAATAAATGCTAACAAATAATTATGATCAACAGCCACTACAAAAAAGACGCCAGAGCGCAATCATAAAGTGGATCGATAATCGGCAAAATAATGACCTGAGGGTCTTCCTTTACACTTTGTCATCAGTGATGGAGGATCAGAGAAGAAGTTTTCAGAGAGCAGAGAGACTAATGTGGAAGAAAACAAATAAACAGATGAGGAAGAAGTATAAGAAAAGAAAGATGTTAACAAGAAAGAAAAGTAGCAGCGAGGCTACTACACAACAACGTTTAGTGTCACTCAAAGTGGTTTCGGCCGAATCTCACTCTATTGGCATTTGATAAACCAGTCCAAGCATAACTAATGGTGTGTTCGCTATGATGGTTTCATGAAAGCAATAAGGCCCCTAGAGAGGTTGTGTGCAAGTGCGTCTGAGCAGGAGTTAGTGAATTTATGGGACAGAGAGCAGCGATAACTAGAAGGCAAGTGGTTTATAACATCTGTTTTAGCTGTTTGTTTATGGTCGTTGTACGTAATCTTCATATTTTTCAATATCACAAGGAAAATTTTAAGACGCTATACAGTTTATTCAATCTATCGGTTAAATTAATAATACAACAAAATATGTAGCATTACTCAGTGCTGTCATCTTCAGTAAAGCAGACTAATGAAATCTGCTTAAGTTGAGTGGCGGAGTTGCCGGAGGATATAGAATAGAACTATTAAGTGGACATGAGGAATATAATAATAAACCTCAAAACATTAGAGATCAAACCAGCAAATAATGAGCTTTAAATAAACGACTCGGACAATTAAAAAGTGCTATAGAAACTGTGTGATATATTTCTGTAAATGTTTCATATCTAAGCTTTTCTAACGTCATTTGAATGCTGGAGTCAACTAGATGCACTGCAAATCAGCAAAATGTTCTAGAGTTATTTTCCAAATGATTGTAGTCAAGCGGCTTTTCGTAGCCCAGATGCTAAAATGAATGGGTGTCACAGCCAAGCAGCGGGGGTCAGACTAGGGTAGGTAATTGCCTCTCTGTTAGGAACAACACTTTATTCACCAGAAGTAGTGATTTGGAGAGAATATGGAAGCATAAAAACTATAACAAAGAGGGTTTAATAAAAAGGTAAAACTTAGAAAGGGGTAAAGATGAATTTGTATAAAAATTTAGGTCCTGGAAGAAAGACTAAAAACACCTTAAGTAAGTGATTTTCAGGTAAAAGCAAAGCAATCTACCACCCAGTCACAACATGTCATTAGCTAGCAAAATACATGAAAGAGATGTTTTTTGATGTTGGCTATAGCTTTAGAGAAAATTGCATGGCGATGAAAGTAGATTTAAAGAAGCAGAGAAATACGAGTTTGTGCACGTCTTCTACAGAAGAAATGTGTAACAAACCACAACGATTGAACAGCTGATGTTCTAGACCAGAGCGGAGGCGCCAGTGGAAAATAATAGGGTGTAAATTAGCTAGGCCAACTCATCAAAAGTGAATCTTGATTTTAAATTCTTGTGTAACTCCATCAATCAGAGTGCACTTGATGAAAAGAGACAGGAGTGATTGGGTGGACAAATGTCATGCCTGACGCAAGCGCTTGTACTACTGTGAATATAAGTGATCAACTGGATGAAATATCTTAACAAAAAAATGTGCAAATAATGAAAATAAAGAGTTGTTCATATATAGAATGGTAAGTTACAATAAATTATTGGAGAACAAATATGAATATATTTTAAATAAAAAAGAAGAAAAGATAGAAATTTTTTGTCTTAAATCTGAAACTAGACACGTGGTATTTGTTCAATTGAGACATTATAGCAAGGAAAGCGAAAATATAAAAGCCAAATAAAAGTGTTTTTAATTATAGTGCTTTCCAGGAATGTCTATTTCTCATAAATAGATTTGAAACTGGATTACTCAGAATAGTAAGATTCGATGATTTCAGTAAAATTAATTATTCAGCATACTTCACCACTATTTACATGTTTTCAGGATTATGACGGCATTTAATCAATAGACCAATAAGTGAATAATTCAACTTTAATTTTAGAATTTTTATGACATTTCAAAGTGGAGGATGGAGTTGTCCCATAACTCAGACGAAAAACAACTGATTTAACTGAAATTCAAGCGGAGATAAACAACAGCAGGTGTAGTAGGAACACCAGACTCCAAACTACGTTCTGTGTCAAATGAAATCGTTTTATTCTTACCAAACGTTTGAGATGACATTTTTAAAGTCACTACTTCCAAGTTCTTAGATTGGATGTTCTGTCCTGTACCGCTGCTGTTTATTCCATTAAAAAAAATCCACTTCCAAGGTTGTTTATGAAAGGAACCTGTAGAACTATTTAGAGCATCATCGTTGGGAAGGAAAAAAAGTACGGCAAGCCTGCTCAGTGATTAAGGACTTGCAGCAAAATTTAGAACAGTTGTGCACCAAAGTCAGGTCGACAAAGATCACTATACATCGGACTTTAGTAGGATGTCTTTCATGATCCAGACCCCTACATGATGTTGAAGATGTCGAGAAAGGATCTGAGTATTGGTATAAGTGAGTTCACCATAAAACGTGACTTAGCTGATAAAGCACTAACTACTATGAGTTGTGGGGTCGAAGGTATTCGAGGTGCTAAAGTAGTTGAAGGAGCACTGGTGGGCTATGTTAAGGGGCCATGTCTGCTATGTCTCTACCATTAGTGGGTCGCGATTAGGCTTTGGCATGCGCAATAAAGCCACAATCAGAATGCGATGGACCATGCTAATTACTTCAGCAAAGTTACTCCTCAAGTCTCTTTCAGTCAGCCGAATATATAGCGACTGTATCTCAACTAACTAACTCTATATACAAATCACAAAATAATTAAAACGGTGTATATAATTTGAAATTAAATTAACATCAAATAGAAAACATTAGCAGTTGTGAGTTTAGTAGAATAACTTATCTGATTAAAAAAACACTTAATATTGTCATTGACTAATTCGAATTGTTCTATAATTTGATTTCTGTGTGTTTCAGAATATTCCTAGAATAATATTGTCTTTAATAACACAGAGAAATTCTAAAACAATATTAACTGTTTTGTTTTTTACATTGTTTAAAAATAATAGATTTAAAGACAATAAAATTACAATGTACTTCTGTTATACACTTACAAAAAAGTAGTTTTACTATAAGGTTTTCAGATCTTTTTATTTTTTGAATGTTTATATGTTTATGAATTTTACGAATAATTTCATAGTAGTTTTTATTCTACGCTACTACGGAACTTTGCAAATTTCGACATTTTGGACGCTTCAGTGGCTTATTTAGTACGTTTCAAGTTATTAACACAGAAAGTGTTGTAAAGAACATAAGATATTATAATAATTTAAGTGAAATCCTCGATGTTCCCTTAATGTGTGATGCTTTGATTTGTAGTTAATGAACTAATCAACAAAAAAACGGAAATAATAATCATTAAAATAGTTATAGTTTTAAAAAATTCACTTTATAAAACAGCAAGAATGTTTAAGACGGGGTCTATAACGCAATACATGATTTATTTTTTTAGTTCTTTATAAATGGCCTCATAAAGATGAATTAATGATAATCCGCAGTTTCAATTATTCCATATTATTTTTCCAGTATTATTACAAATAATTCTACCCACAATTTACTAAAAACTGTATATTTCACTCTTATATTAATATATAGTACGTTCGAAAATGAAAGCACACTTTGCTCTTTCGCTTTTTTATGTTCTCAGTCACCAGATTGATACAATTTTTCTAAAGTCAGGCGTAATAATACAGTTTAATTTCATCTCTGTCCACAAAAAATGGCTCTTTTTGTGTTCTTGTTCCTCAAAATCACTAATTTTTCACCGTTCGGAAAATGGGAGCACATAAAAACATATTCTGACCTTATTTAACGAAAAATATACAAATTCTCTTATCCCGAAGCATCATAACAATGGGTCGTGCTTTTACACTGAGTCTACACGAAAGAGGTCGAATCAAAGCACTGTCAACTGCCGGTAACACGGTGAAGCAGATTGTAGATGTCGTCAAGCGCTCCAAGAAGCCTATTATAAATTCGCTTCGTCACTAAGAAGAATATGGTACAAAGCAGAGTAGTGGACGACTTAGCAAGTTTAATGATCTTGAAAAAAGGGAAATTCTGCGGACTGCGTCGTATAGCACGACCAGCATCAATGAAATCCGTAGAACTTGTGGCATTGATGCTTCAGAATCTACGGTGCAGAGAATGCTGAACAAGAGCTCAAATATTGTCCGATCACGAATGAAGAAGTATCCAGAACTGACACAAGCGCACAAGAACGGAAGACTTTGCTTTGCCTAATATTCCATGAGATGTGACTGGAAAAACCCGATTTCTACGAGTTTTTGAAGATGAGAGTATCAACTTATCATTTTGAATCTAGATGATCTTCGGTGATGAGAAGAAGTTCAACCTAGATGGTCCTGATGGTTGACGCTCCTATTGCAGTTATTTACGTAAGGAACCCCGGCATTTTTTAACCTAAAATGTCGGAGGAGGAAGTGGTATGATTTGGGGAGCCTTCAGCTCTGTGGTACTGGCCAAGTTGACGTTTGTCTCTACGAAGATGAAAAGCACGGACTATCAAGATGTCTGTGGACGTCGTCTAGTCCCGTATCTCCAACGTTTTTCAATCGTTAGCTTCCCTTTTCAACAATATTATGTCACAATCCACGCTAGTAAAAGCTCGAAGACCTGGTTGGAGGACAATGACGTGGCCACTATGGACTGGCTATCGTGCTCTCCGAACTTGAATCCTATGGAAAATTTTTGGCGATTCTCATGCGTCGGATTCATACCGATAATCGTCAGTTCGAGATCTTTTCAGATCTCCAGAGAGTCGTTAGCAAAGCATGAAGCGAAGCAGACAATATTGTCATAAAAACCTAAGAAACAGTATTCCTGAACGGAATTTTCAGATTAATAGAATTGATAGTTGTACTGATTATTAGTTAATTGCTATGTACATTGGTTGTCATTGTTTTTGTCATAAACACATATTTTAATGAAAAGTGCTACCATTTCCAAACGTACTGTATATTATATTAATTTCAGGTTTTTATCTAAGTATGGGATTTTATAGAAACAAATAATAGTTGATGAAGGAAATAAAATAGATATTTCAAACGATAATTAATATCAGACTGCAAATACTGAAAACGAGGTGTTGCTCACTATTTTGTACCACCTTTGTTCAAATTTGATTTACACTATAGAAATATATTAAATTAGGTATTCTGTAAAATTAATATTTAATACACATTCCACATATTTGTTCTCCGTTCTATCTTAGTCCTATTAAGTTTGAAACGTTTTTGACTTGATTCTGAATTAAGTTTTCATTCACCTTGAATCTTCATAGGAGAACCTTAGAAAACCAGTTATTAATATAATCATCAAAGATTAAGTATATTATGACAATAACCTATTAATAGGAGTTTGTGCATATCTTCAAAAGGAATTCACTAGGCACCTTATAAAGAGGACATCTCTAATTATATGTAACTAGCTGTTTACAGTGAGTACATTTATAGTTTGGCTTTTAAATCTACGAGATCAGTTGGGCTAAAGCACTGAGAATTTGAAATAAACAATACTCAGAAAAATTTTCCATTAGCAAACATATTTAAAAAAAAAATCTAACCTTTTCATTTGTCATCACTACAGTTTAAATACAAAAACATAATGTTCCCATTCAACGCACTGCTCACATTAGTATTAATAAATATAGTAACTAATGGAAATTCATATCAGCTATATCATTGACTTTTTTAAAGGATGTTTATGATGGCAAGTATTATCAGAAAACCAATAATTCTATGTAGTAATTCAAATATAATAAAAATAGTTATACAGTTAATAATAAAAATGAGGAAAAAATTAGCTCATTGGAACTATTATCGCATAATCGGCATAAAGCTAAGTCCTTTACTACACTGTGATGCTATAGTCTGCTCCTAAGTGCAAAAATATGTTATGTAAACGAAAATTTTGTTTCAGGCAAGTCTTTCGTTGCTGACTTTATTGGCGATAATCCTATATAATTATATTCATGTATTGAATATATCATCACCATAAGAACATTTCATCATCGGATTAAGGAACAGTGCTATAAATGTAGCAGAACCAGTGACTTACTTTCCCCGTTTTCTCATTATAGCACTTTTAGTTACCTTGTCCATATGGATCAGTAAGCATTAAAAAATATTATCAATCTTTATAGAAAAACAGCCTCTCGAATTTTAATAGTGAGAAATGTTGCTTGACAGAGATTTCCTAAGCCTCCAATGGACGGCATTATAGAAGCGTCGAGTACACCAGAGAACTAAGCATTTGCTTAATTAACTTTTTGTAGATGGCGAACTTCCAGCAGATAACAAGTTAGAAACAAATGTAATAAGAAATGTATAATACATTTAAAAATTTGCTTTGCGAACTTATAATTATCCCTGATATATAGTATCAGAAATACTTATACCGTAGGAGATAAAATGAAATGAAATATTAAATTATGTATATAAAGACTTAACATGAAATATTCATAACCAAACATTCTTCTAAATTGATGAAATAATTAAAAAATTAGTAGATTTATCGTTCCAAAATTTAGTATTTGAAATTTGATGGATCCAACTTACTATTAGATTTATAGATTTGAATGGTAATACTCAGAATAACAACAACATTTTAAAAGAAACTATACATAAGTAGTATCCATAAAGTAGTGATGTAACAGAAATACAGATAATGGGAAAATAATAGAATACTTTGAAATCGTTGGAATATTGAATTATGCAAAATCGTTGATTTCAAATGACGATAAGCAAATATTACATGTGATCAAAAATAAAGGTGATCGACCCTGGAAATCATTCGCTTAAAAAACCTTAAAAGTATTCCAATATATTAAATATGTCGTGATTATTGTTATGAAATTACTTTGATCATAATAATTAAAAGTAATACTATCGAATTTATATTTTTATCTCATTGTCTCACTTAGATATCATATTCGTCATCATCTGCTTGTGGTTGTGTGAATACATGTTGGGGAATGATAGGATGCCCAGATGGTTGTCCTGGAAGCCCAGACAGTCCACTTGCATCACCCATCATTTGCAATCGGCCAAACTGAGCAGCTTGTGCTGCTTCCTGTTCCTCGCGAGCCTGTAGTATATTTAAGTTTTTCATGTAAAATATGCACTAAAGACGGCAAATGAATAAGTTAGTCCAAAATTTTCGGCAAAGGCTAGTTTTACTTAGCCACTACAGATTAATTTCATGACTCTTAATGTTAAATAAAATCTTTGACCCTATGACCATAGTCTAAAAACTATTTTATTTTTCACTTTAATAAATACTAAGACAATACACTCATAAACCACTTCAATAATATTCATCTATATCAATATCGAGAACCATCTTTCTTTATAGAAATAGAAATTCTTTCAAGTTCCCTGCATCAAATAAAACTTATAAATGTATCATGTCGGAGGTATTAACTTAGATGTCACATTTCATTGATCTTAGGAAATAAAGTATCTAATGATGCCATTTATAACTTCACTGCCACCATTTATCATGAACTATATCGATGTGGTATAGGTTTCATATTTATATCATGCTCATAGTGGGCTAATACGTTGAACGTAAAAATATTGTAAATTAAATGCTCTGTTTCCTGCTCTTACTCGTTACTATTCTTGCCTTTTCCTGCCGTCTCGTCCTGATACACTCTCTCAATAATTCATGATCTAATTGCTGTACTCCTCGGCGCGAAAGTGGCATTCGAACAAGTAGCGACTTTCCCATCTCTAAGCGAAAAGTGTTTATTTTTTGACAGTGTTTATGTGAGTAATGGATGCATTAAGATGAAAACTACATCAATGCTTAATGCTAATTCTATCGAATGTTTTCATCATCAGAATAAACGTGCATTAAAAGTTTCAACTGGCCATTTTCTACTAAATTGAAAACGTAATCCTACAATCAAAACATGCTTTAAAGTTTATAAAACAATGCACAAATGACATAATTCTACCATAAATTTTAATTCAAATAGCTGTAAGTGTTAAATTTAAAGTAGCAGCTTTAGAGCATTTTCCCTATTGGCGTTCCATTATTTGAATAGCGACATCCGCGACCAACGATGATTATAAGCAACATACGACTTAATATTAGGAAATGCAAATTTCTAGTTGTTTACTAAATTTATTCTTGTTTACCACGTTTCTTTAATCATATTACGTTATGGAAAGTACTCGAATTTTTTCAGATTGATTCCCCATAAATTTTGTATTCTACTTATACATAATTTATTATTATTACACCTAAAATTAAAATGAAGTTTTAAAACACTTCAAATTGCAAAAAAAATCGGCACGAATGCAGAATAAAACTCAATAATTTAAGGTATCGTCAGCATATAAATTCTAAATAAAATAACATGCAATGCTGACTTTCCCTTAAATATATAGCCAAAGTTTCCCCACTTACCCCATTCTTAGAAGACGAATCTCGCCCCGCCTCATAACTATAGCCAATCCTAAATCCGCTGTTTCTGCTCTGCCAATTATTACTAACGAGAGAAATTATCGTTGAACGTAGTTTAATTCCCCTGGCTGTATCTATTTTAATAAACAGTCCTAACAGAACTATTTTGTCTTGATAATAAATGATCACAATTGTCTTTCTCATGACTACTTATTTAAAAAACCAACATCAACTAACTAGCCTTTTCAAATAGATTTACTGTTCTATGCTCGTCGTAACGAGTCTTTAAAAAGTATTCACTAAACTCCTGTCAATGGCATACCATTACCAAATTTCGAACGCAATTAAATATACTAGAAGTGTAATTCCATTGTCAATAGCACTAGATATATGTGAGTTTCAATGAATATGAATACCTCCTTTATAACAATTATCCACTCGGACTATTTCACAGTATATTAAAATCACGCTGAACATTATCATGGCAGTACTTTTCCAAAAAATTTTTTAACCTTTAGTCCAAAAAATAATAATAGTAGTGAGTCTACTGCCTCAAAACCTAATTATATTTATTTTCTTAATAGAATCAGTCACTCCGTACTTATAGTTTATTTGAAGGCCATACTTAGTAGATATCTTAAGTGTAAAGTGGCTATATGAAATTATTAATCGTGATGATCATTTTTATTTGTCATCATAATAATCTACTCTTCAAAACCTTCCTTAATTTTTGCTTAGCCTAAACAGTTGGCATGGCTGCGTTTATTGAAAATGTTGCCAATTATTTGCAGTGCCGACGAAAACTTTAGGCAAGGCTTCAAAAATAAACCAATTTAGACATGTAATAGACACTATTTACACTACTCAGACATCTTAAAATAATACTATATGAAGATAACAACTGAACTCTTAAATATATATTTATATCACTATTTATGTTACAACGGTCCTTCCAACTAAATCGAATTGACATTACGAATAATCAACAAAGCGTCTGCATACAACGAACATGCGTCGCTTTATAAATCTTAGTCGACACTTCTTTTTCCAGCTGTTATCTTCTTTATACACACATAAGCATCCTTCGTTTTGCAGTTAAAACAATATTCCTCTACAGATTTTTATCGAAATGAATACTTTGTAATCATTTAATTTTAATGTTATAGTTCTCGTTGTAATCTAGTTATTCTTATTAGATGCCTCAAATATTTCAAAACAATGCTGCTGCTATACGTACTAAAAATTAAGTTTAAATCAGCGACAGAACTTTGGCAAGTAATAAATGTTTCCAAAAAAACTAGATACAGCTTTTAAAATAACCGTATTTTCACACGATGCGTAATACGCTATTTTAACTGTTGTATCTAATTCTTACCATAAACAATTATATATAAACACGACCTCGTTTTTCTACATACTGAGGAAACAGATTACGGACAAACAATCAATATTGTATTAACATAAAATCAGTGACTTACACTAGTTTTTTAGAGAATTACTATCTCATCTTGTATATTGAGGAATAGTAGTTAACTATATTATTACAATTCATCCCCATCGTTTGAGTGGTATTCTAATGACTAATATAGTTTTAATCCTTCGCCTTAAGTACTGCCCTTTTTATTTGCACCATATTAAAAAATCACCGATGTTTTCACATATTTATATCTACGCAAATATTTCGATAATGATCCCCATATATCCACAATACCTCTAGATAATGAGCTCTTAAAACATTCCTGTTACATTGATTTTGCAAATCACCATCTAACCAATGCTTGAAAGGGTTCACCCTACTCGCATACCTTTTTAAATCCTTTCTCAAAATGCAATAATTTTTATCTCCGCCTTGAGTTACCAAGAAAGCATTACTGTGATGAGGACTAAGTCGTTACTTATGACGTAGTACAGAGTAGCTAAATATCCTTGAAAACACGTTCTCCAGCTATAAAACATATTTTAATTTCATTGCATTATATAAAGAATCGCATTGGCTCAATTGAACGATCTAGAAAAATATTAGACCTTAGCATGCTTATGTCAGTGAAGCACTTCTAGGAACAGACATTATTTAATATAATGACATAGTCCAAGTCATACTTATTGTTAAATTTGTAGTCCTATATTAGTACAATTAATATAGGGGGTAAATATAGTATAAAGAAAATTTCTAATGTAAAAAAGCGGAAACATATTTCTAGATACAGTCAATTCTTAAAAACTACATATTTATCAGAGCATTTGGATGGCGGAAGTATTTACAGAAGCTAAACTCATAATTTAATCTTCTGAACACAAAATCGGTTCTATACAACCTAGGGGGTTCATCTATTTTTCACCGAATACCCTGGAATCAAAGTAGATCTTCTTTAAATTTACCCATATATAATAATTATTCCGAAGACCGCTGACTGGTCGATTGTCTCACTGCATAACGCTCATCCAACCATCATTCTAATCCATGCAATCACCTGACATTCCAATACCTTGTTTTATCCGCTTATTGCTAATTCTCCATCGTCACTGC
The DNA here is from genome assembly GCA_964036235.1 of Heterorhabditis bacteriophora. NCBI lineage: Eukaryota > Metazoa > Nematoda > Chromadorea > Rhabditida > Heterorhabditidae > Heterorhabditis > Heterorhabditis bacteriophora. The sequence goes on along the minus strand of OZ038425.1, from coordinate 8,876,896 downwards.
AAGCCCTTGGCTTGCTGCCTCCTCGTCTCACTTAGTTATTGCTTGTTATATCTGATGACACCTTGCAACATAACCAGCCGATATTCACAGTTGTCATTAATTTTCCGTGTTGTTTTCAAATATTTTCCATTCACTCAACAATACACATGCTGATCAGTTACTTGAAAACTACAGAAATACTAGATAACTAACAGTCGTTCATGATTATTTTATAATTTGAAGTCGGTATTCATTTTCATTCGTTTTTCTATATACCTAGATTACCAATGTACCATCCATCTATCTATAAGCAACTATTATAAATTCGCCAGGGTACTTTTTTCATATAAATATTAATCAAAATTGGATTCCTCCTAAGATGCCTTTGACGATATGGCTTTAGAAAGTTATATAATATTAAAAATTCTATCAATTTAATGAAATGAAACGCGCAATTTATAATTTTCAAATAAATAACACGGATTTCTTAATAAGTAGTAAGATAATTGTCGATTTTACAACTTATAAGCATAATTACTATTAACTTTACCAGTCGAAAGAATAAAACCGATTGTAGGTGGTCATAAAAGTTTTCGAGTTTCATTACGACCCCGTTAAAATTACGTATAGTCACCTCTAAATCACAAATATTGCAGATTTAGCTATAAATGAGCTTTGATTTAATGTATACCGTAAAGAAAACAACTAAGCTAAATTGCAAATGCCATGTGCTATGAAAACAATCTGGCCATTTAACATCGCATAATGAGCAATTTAATTAAAAATTCAAATCAATTATTGATTACTTATTAATTTGCCTTAACATTTATAACAGACAGATAGAAAAACCATAACAAAATCATAAAACGTCTAATGCGCGAATTATTATTTATTAAGTCAACAAAAAGACTACTCATTTTTATGCGCTAATTATGCGAGAATTTTAGCCACTCCTTCTTATTGAATACATATTCCAAAGTCAACCTCAATAAATTTCATATTGAAGAATTAGTAAATTCCTTATTAATTATTTTGTACAAAAAATTCACCTTCTGTATTAATTGCTGTTGCATCATATATAGTTCTTCTTCTGGAATTCCACATTTGTCAAGACGAGAATTCTTCCGCTTAAGTCGCTTCTCTGCTGCTACCTAATACAAGTTACCAGATTATTTCTTATTATTCTACTTCTACCCCATTTCCCATGCATTTTCTTTGCATACCTTACATTCTCCTAAAACGCTGTCAGCAGCTTCAATATAATCATTTGGGAAATCCAGATTTTGTAGGGCTGAAAGAACAAACATAACAAGGTTTAAATTATTTGCATTACGTTCATATATAAGATGAAATTCCGTTTAAATTTTAACATTAAATCTTTATTAAATTTACTATCAAACCATATTCTGTCCAAAATCTAAAAATATTTCAGCTACACAGAAAACATATTAGGAGGTCCCATTATATGAATAACTTGAATAGTTTACTCGCCGAATACATCTTCAGCCCCCATTCTCTCAGCTAACGTTCAGATGTCATTGAATTGAGCGCTGCGCGCATTTGAAATTCTAAAATGCCTCAAGATTTTGGATTGGAGATGTGACAAATATTTGACGTTTCAATATAAAGAAAACACTTTTGTTTTGCCAAATTCAATCGCTGCAACGGCAACTTTGTACATGATTGCTAAGTTCAATGTAATAATTGAGATCGGATGAAAAACTCGGGTATTTCAACTAAAATATAAAATGATTTATTCTTTCTGTTTTCTTGCAGAATATAAGCTGTTTGCGTTTTCATAACTCCAAAAAGCCTGGCAGCAGTAAGAGCGAAATGAATTATGATAGAACAAATGAATCAACCAAAACAAAGGAAATGACACCAGTTTACCCGCTTATTTGTTATGAAATCAATTATTCGTCAATAACATAATGGTATCATATTTCTGAACATTACCTATAGCCCTAAACGAGCATTATATTCTTAATCTAATATCGTCATTATCTAAAATAAAAATTACTGCAAAAACCACAAAATATTTGCTCCATTATGCATAATTTCCAATAGTCTTTGTAAAACATGTATTTATAAACTATTACTTATTTCAAAAATTATTATATCAACAGTTTCCCTTTGCTTTCTAAATATGGTATTGCTTAATAGTTTAAATACATAAAATATGCTAAATAAATATCATGAATAAATAATACGAGCATCAGCTAAGAAATAAATAACTTATTTACCGAAGTATATAAGCTAAAAAATTTAAAATCATACCCTTTTGCACATGTTCATGGTATATAGTCTTCCGCTGATCATTTCCGCTAATGCGTTGCGCTTCCCTTGCCACGTGCTTCACAAATTCGACACAGCAAGCGTTAAATAGCTCACGCGACTCGTTGGCGATTCGCATATCCGGAATCACATCCTTAAAATAAAATTGATTGAAACTTGAGATCAGACATGCTTAAAGAATATAAGGAGATCTAATCTTTTATAAAGTTACTATATGAGAATATTATATCATAACTGTAGCTTAGAAAACTACAAATTACAAGAGGCCTCAGTAAAATACTAAATGATTATTTTGTTTATTTTTATGAACCACCAAAACTTTTGTTTTCCTTCAAACCTTAATGATCATGTTGAGTCCCTTTTGCGGAAGACCAACTTCATTATCCTCTTCCATAATCTGAAATATCAGTATTATATTGGTATTTGCGGTTTTCGTAGGTGTGGATAGATGTGCACTGTGAAATACAACTAGCTGTTTAAAAAATTGCTATTTACATTTTACTAGATTAGTCTAAACTACCTTTATTTAAGCTCCTTCTCAGTACTTCACTTTTACAAATAGTTCATTTCAGATATTAAGATTAATAGAGATGCCATTAACGAATGCTATATGTCCTAAACCTGAATACTACTTCAATCTAGTGCATAATCATGAGTACTATCTCTCAGAGATAATTTATCATCATATCAAAGGATTTACATCCTTATTCAATATACATTACCAGCCCAAGTTTACTTCGTGACTTATATAACCCTATTCTGACATATATATATATATATATATATAATCATTTATCTCGATTCATTCGGAATCTTACATGTAAATTACGTGCAATATGTCTTATTATAAATAAGGTAAACCAAGTCCTTCTCAAGTAAAGGTCGAAAAATGTAATCCTACTGAAAATAAATCTATAATAAACTATACAAATTTTAAACCACTAAAGTAGAATGATACTTCATTAGTACTGCAACTTATTGCAGATATTCAGTTATTCCATCCTTCATATTTACTCACAGTACTACAATACAGTATCCTATTGCTATTCGGAAATTCAGCTAGCTCTGGGTGGTGGGACTAGCTAACGAACTCAGTAGAGCAGTTTCCTTCCGGAGTGCGTCCCAGAATTTGACAACGTCAAACCACATCCGCCGCTATTTGACCCGGCACACGCTAACAATTCCTTTCTTTCATACTGTAGACTATTATAAAATACAAAATTTCTTTTATAATTTTTTCCCGAAAAATATATAGGTAGATCCTTCGCATTTTTTAGCATTGGCAAATCAGAAGAAAAGAGATTTATGTGTAAACCATGTTATAATCTTGTCGTCATAACAGATTAATACATCATTCCATGCTGGATATCAATACTCCAGTCAACCTATTAGTTTTATAATTAATGATAACTATAATCAAAACGCAAATCATTTGAGAGAAAATTAATACAACTAGGAATTATGAGTTAGCACTGCGTAGTCACTTTATACGTCTTGAAATGGCCAACATCTATTTCTACATAATGATTTTCGTATAAAGATTTGAAATTGGAGTACAAAACGATTAATGAATCACTCCTGTAATCATTGCAGAACAGATGAATTCTACATCGCCTAGCGGAGCAGCTACAGTAGGAAACATCGCTTACTGTTACGTACTGCCCATTGTTTGTGCAGTTGGAATCATAGGTAAATCACAATTTAAAACACAAATATTAACTAGCTAGTAATTATTGATTTAGTTTTCGTTTAGGCAATATCACTAATCTCATCGTTCTCGCCAGCAGAAGACTACGGGCTGTATCCTATATGTATCTACGAGCTTTAGCTGTAGCTGATTTATTATGCATGCTATTCGTTCTGGTATTCGTTTCTACTGAAATTCTTACTAAGAATGGTGCACCGATCAACCAGTTCAAGGTGTACCAGATATATCAATGTCATTTTATGTTAACGCTCATTAATTGGGCACTTGGAGCAGGTGTCTATGTCGTCGTAGCACTATCTGTTGAACGTTACATATCTATCGTCTTTCCTATGCATTTCCGGACATGGAACTCGCCACAAAGAGCTTCAAAGGCTATTGTTATAGCATTTGTTCTTCCTGCTCTTCTATATATACCATATGCCATTACCAGATACAAAAGTATTGAAAAGTGGGATGACGGCGCCAATGCTACAATATACAAAATTGATGATCATGAAGTCTATAGGACATTTGAATGGCAGGTGAAAAAAATTAAATTATTTTATATCACCTTGTGAACAATAATATAACGTTTAGATCTACAAATGGACACGAGAAACAATACTCCGATTTCTCCCAATTATCATCCTCTCAGTTCTAAATATTCAAATAATGATTGCTTTTCGAAAGCGCCAGAAAATGTTCCAACAACTCACAAAACGAAAAGAACAAGGAGCTCACAAGGTATATAATCATCATTGATTAAAATAAGCTGATGACTAATTACATAATTAGATGAAAAAATGAACCATCTAAAAACATATTTTAGGACGATACTCTTATGTATATGTTAGCGGGTACAGTTTTTATGTCTCTTCTATGCAATATTCCTGCAGCTATAAATCTCCTACTGATAGATGAGGTGAAAAACATATCTTGATAATAATTTTGAATCCTAAATTATTAGCTCTAATTACATCTGTAAATTTAATATTCCATGACTATCGTTTCAGACATTGAAGAAACGCCTTGACTACCAAATTTTCCGAGCTGTAGCCAATATTCTTGAGATTACTAATCATGCTTCTCAATTTTACGTGTTCTGTGCATGTTCTACAGATTATAGAACAACATTCTTACAAAAATTCCCATGTTTCAAGAAATCATATGCAAATAGGGCTCGATTGCGATCATTTGTTAAACGAACACAATCAGTAATCCACAGAGAGAAGGAGAAAACAGATCCACACTCTTCTAGTCCCAAGGTGAACTCAGTCTAAGGTAGCTAGAAGAAAAACAACAAGAAAACTGAGCCTTAAAAGGTTACTAATCAACTTCTACACAAGTATTTCAGGTTGACTTTCATTCCCATCAGTCAAAGCTATCTAGACAAGTACCAGTAGAACAAGATACAGTTGATATTCATCTAGCCTCCGCTGAAGAAAGTATAAGTGATGGGCGCGAGTCCGACTCACTAATTAAATATGGAGCCGTTGCAAAGTTAACAGTTGATACCAATGGTAGTACATTTTTATAATCATGGTAAAACTTATCTATTCTTTAACAACTTAATTAAAATGACGACTAAAGTAAAAGCAATTTAATATTTTAAATTTTAGGTACAGGTTAATTATTTGTGACTTGTATAGGAATTTATCACTTATTGTAAACTCTATTTTAACCTATTATCTTCTTATTATACCTATGAAAACTAGTGCCTATTTTGTAGCTCAACCAATTCGTGATCTCTCGCGATTACAGTTTGGAATATAATATTTATCACTAAAATTACTTGTATGCTATTTCTAAAATTAATTTGGAACTGCATATTAGAGTACTCTCATATATCTCACTATAAAATACCTAGTTACCAACTTAAAGTAGTAATAAACAAAATTTTTTAAGTAATGTGTTAGGAATAAATAAACAGTAGTCACTAGTAAAAATTTTTAATGCTCATGAAATTAAGCAAAATGATTTTGGATTTCTTTAAAGCAAATAATCTTCTCCTAATCGTTTATTTTCTAAATATGCACTAAACCTCTATAATAAAGTGAAAATGCGCAAAGCCTAATAAAGGGCATCGTTCACCAACCACACTCAAACGGAAGTACCCAACTGAACGCAAACACACTAAGGAACCAGCTTTTCCAAATCCGCTAGCCGGGTGCACGTGCCTTTTCAAAGTGAGCAGCAAAGTGTCAAAACAATGAGAGCTGATTTCAACAATGGAAGAAGTTGAGCTGCAAACGGGGACAAACAAAAATGTATGCTAACCACTAATGGTCTATTAGACACTTGAACTATTAATGTGAACACATTATACATACCTTCGTTATACATATCTCACCCTGAACAACCATATAAATGCTCACATAATAAAAATGCAAATATAGCTAAACCCTATTACGCCATGGTAAAGATTAAGTAAATATTATGGAATATTGTAAATAAAAATGTATAGAAACAATCATTACACTAACCAGTGTTTATATTAGCAACAATTATAAGCACAACCGAGACCTGAAAACACACAATTATTGTCTCCAAATAACCATCCACACTAATTACAGAACAAAAATTCATACAGGAATATCCTGGACAGAAGCTTAAGACAAGTTTTTCTCAAAACAATGTTGCCTCAATAAATTTTATTTACAAACACTGTATTATGACCATGCAATAAATGATTCAAACTGAAAATTTCCCATATAATTTACACGTAATGTCCGAACCGGGTTAACTAATTTAAAAAGAGGATCTTTTTCTTTCGATAAATAGGTATTAGAGAACTATGTTCACTAAATACTCTACTCGGGACTAATATATACATATAACACATAATCTATAAATTTAATAAAATGTACGCAGCTAGGTAAGATTAAAACTGCTATAATATTGTAGCGTAACATATTACATCTATAAATATAGATCTGTCAGAGAAAACAAATAACAACATAATAATCATAAAGATAGAGATAAACTTATAGCTAAACAAATGTTTAACAACCTAACAAAATGAATTCAGAGTCAAATCCAATTAAGAGGAATTGAAACACGTCCATCACTCATAATATGAACTATAGGGTTAATTGATAACTTAATACCAAGTCCACTCAATAGATCTTGAGTTTCATCATCTGCATCTCGAAGGCGATGAATACTATTTAAAATATCGTGGAGTTGCAGCCCGAATTCCCACTCTAGTGAAAGTAAACCAAGGTGCTGCACACAGTCAAATCGCAAGTTTTCTAATTCAGACTAAAAAATATTGAATCAAGTTCAAAAAATCATTTGCATATTAATGATAAACAATTCCAAGAAAAAAAACTTAACTGATAATAAATAGATATTACGCAACTCTTTAGTATAAAAATTACAGAACCCTATAATATAAACATGATAAAACTAACGGTTAAAATTTTTACATCCTTATTCAATACTTTTGAGAATTCAGCACATTCTTCAAGAAAAGAATGCAGTGAAAAAATATCCACATTGCAAGGAATTAAAAGACGTCCATCGCGACCTACTGCTAATTCATCGTACGATGTCATAACCTTAAACGTCAATATGAGCAATGAATTTACAAAACAATACTCAACAAAAAAAAAAGAATTGCAAGATCTACTTGTTTTCTAGAAATAATTTTAATAGCTAGAAAAAGAGGAATTTTAGGAGAGATTAGCATAGAATCATAGAATTTTCATTTAAAATACAAGTTACGTTATAAACACGCTTATATATTTCTAGTAAAATATTAGTGACTGACCTCAATCATTGTGCCTTTCCCATGTTTCATTAAATTCTCCTGGAGATCACTTCGGCTTTTGATTCTAAATAAATATCTGCATGGTAAAAAAACAGAATAATAACGTGTCTACAAAATAAATATAAAAACAAACCTGACTATAAGTGTCTGAATTTGCTGTAGAGTCTGCGCCAAACCTCTTTGATACGGTAGCAATATTAGTGCGCCACCAAACAACAGTCGTAAGTTAGTGGCTGATTCTCGAAGAAGTGGCAGATGAGTTCGGCGAACATTGTATTCAAGGCAAACCTTAAAAACTCTCAATTCTAAATTAAATTCTAAGCATGAATATCGTCTAAATTAACCTGTTGCCATTGTTCAGGAACGTTGTCAGCGCCAAACTGTACCGAGCCATCACAGCAAACGAATGATCCTCTCCCAAATCTATAGAAGAATATAATATAAATGTGCAATGGTAGGTATAACATAAGGTAGACTTCTAAAATACCTACAAATAAGCATGATTTAAATTTCCATCTTTTAATTTACTTAGAAAAATAATTTGGATTCTTACTGCTTTAATACTTATCTTAGCACGTTTTTATACAATGTCCGTATTATCAAGTCTTTAGCAGTGGGAGTGGCTTGATCGATCAATCGATTTAAATTCCCCAAGCAGCGTCTCATATGGGATTCAAGCCAATCGATTTGCCAAATCACCTTGAAAGCTATAAGCATGCAACTCCGTACTTTTAAAAGTATATATTCTATTGTAAACTGACAAAAAACGTTACTTAAAAGTATAAAACTCTTAATAAAAGTATTCTCACAGAAAACTAACATCCTTAACACCAGTTCGCCATTTTACATCGTCGATCTCGTCCTTGAGAGTTAACCTTGTAATTCTGAACAGTAGACCACCAATTTAGGAATCACGAGTAAACATGTGAATAGCTTATAAAGCAAAATAGTACCAACTCTGCCTCCCTCGCCTTCCTTACTGCATTTTCTTTAGATATCCGTAGAACAGCCAGTAAATCATTACCCACAGGAATATTTTTCTTGTCTCGAAGATACCTTTAATATTTAAGAAATTGTACGCTTAGAGTTACGCCAATAAATGATGAATTTATATCGTATAGTACGTTATAAATGTTTGATACATCTACTACAAATTAAGAAAATATAACACTACAAATTAGAATACAATTAAATACCAGAAAAATAGTATGCATATTAATTTTCGAAATGTTTAATTAAACATACATTCTTAATAAGTCTTGTTCAATATTTGTAGCCGATACTTTGGATTTAAAAGAAAAGTTTGGATCTTCAGAAAATGACTCAGCCTGGCGAAGTTGGTTTGTTGGTGGAAGGCTTTTAGTACACAACTTACATCGCTCCAGCGCTTGCCTTAATAATTTAATTCCCCAAGTTAATATTAATAGTTGCTTCACATAATTTTCCCTGAACTTGCCATAACACTGATAGTCAGATCAAAAAAATAGTATTCCAAGCATACCTCACGATCTTTAGAGGATCAGTTCCAGATAAATATATCTGAATATCTTGAAGATCACTTTTATCCTCGTTCAAAATAGAAAAGTGCACCTCTATAGGTCGAACTGTACCCACTACAGGAAACAGGTCATTTAGATAGCCATTAAAAATCTGAACAAAAAAACAAGGTTCTTTAGACGATGCTGAACCGTAAAAAATCAACCAAACCTACGGTAACAATATAAGTATTACCTGCAGAGATTTCTCATTTTGTTTCCTAACCCGGGGATTTGTGGCAAATCTATCTGGATGCACAGCAAAATAAAATGGCCGTAAAGCAACAGACACTTCGTTAAGTGAGAGGTGTCTTGCTAACAGCATATATAATTGCTTTGGAAACAATAGATTATGTGACATATCTGACAAAATAATTGATAATATTAATAACAAAACTGTTGATAAATATTTAATTTATTAAACGAACTATCGAAATAACTTTTATTTGAAAAAATAAGTATGGAAGAAATGAAAATTGCATAATTCAAAAAATCATTACTTTGGAGGTACGCATCACCCTCTCATGTTTAATTTTTAGATAAATTAACGACTTAACAAAATAGTTGAGACAATACTGCGAAACAAACAAGAAAAACAAGAGTATCTGTGTATAATTTTTTTTAAACTAAAACCAATGAATGAACAAGATTAATGTATATGAAATAGCCCGTATATCACGTTTATCGCCATGTATTGAACGAGCTGAAATGCAGTAATTAATTAAATGCAAATAAGATTAAATATAATAACTAGACTCAAATTAATTTGTAGAATGTATGCATAGTTACTCTTCATTATAGTTAAAACAACGTACTTCATACAAAGTTAGGATTTTTCAAGCTTCCGAAAAATTAATCTAAGCTAAGAATAAAAAAAATAACCAAAATTTCACTATATAATTATAAGACTATTAGTAATATCCCTCGTTGATAATATTATTGATACATGCAAATATGTAATATAATAATTATAATAATAGTGAACCATTAATCATCGTCACAGAGATTAGAATTGAGTAATTCTGCACTTTAAATACGCAGCACATGTAAATGCCATGCAAGATTGGGAAAAGACGCTGTAGAATACGATAGATTTTAAAAGGATGGAGTGCTCTTTTACAAAATAATGATAGTCGAAAATATGATAAGAGCAAACTACTGTCACATGACTGACATGAAAACACTCATTATTCGAGTGATATTTACAAATTAAGCGCACAAAAACACCAATCTACTAACTCCTTTGTTAAGTCCTATTTAGATGCATAATAATTAATAAATAATATCAATGTTAATTTTATAATTACGCAAATAATATTTCAAGATAATAATAATGAACTTAAATAGTTAATTCTAACTCAATAAATCATTTTGTGGAATGTAAAACCGCTCCCATCTTTACTATAAACGCAGTTTATGGCTATATTTTAATACTATATTTTTCTAAACCAATTAATTATGTGTATTCGCACACTACTTGTACCTTTTCTGCTGTGTTCCTCCAAAAACGCTAGACTTTAATTGTGGCTGCGTGCCTCCACCAAATAAAGACGATCCAGTAGTAGAACTAGTACTCCCACTTCCAAAAGTACTCTTGCCCGCAAATCTTTAAGTAAAATGTAGTATAATCCCTATAGTATTATTTCAATAGTCTTTTTAGGTGAATGAGAATCAAATGATTTGAAATTAAATTGATTTTAAGCATTTTTGGCAAATGGTTCAGAAAAATTCTTATAAGGAGGACTTACCTTTTAAGAAAACATTGTTTCCTATAGAAATACTCATTTTTATAGTCTTAGCTTTTATGATTTATACCCTATAACTTACGATGCAAATCCACCGCTAGAACTAGCAGATCCTCCTCCAAAAATGGATGATCCAGTCTGTTGTGTATGTTGAGGAGAACCAAATGTTGGTTTTGCGCCAAAAGCAGGAGTACCGCCAAATTTCGGAGCACCTCCGAAAACCTAATAATCAACTAATAATTATTATGACATATGCAAAGCTTTGTAAAATTTCTTTATTATTTTCTCTGTTGTTACATCAGGCATCTGGTAGTTTTTTCTAGTATGTTAAAAGTTTAAGTGTAATCTGACTGAGGAGCTGTTAGCAGAAGTCTGTGCAGCAAGATGGGCAGCAGATCCGAAGCTCGTATTCTGTTTCTGAGATCCGAAACCACTGAATATGGAAGAAGATCCAGAAGGCATAGCAGTCTCAAATATGAGGATTATTGGATAAATATTAATTTATAGGTAGGGTAAAGAATATTAACTGACAGAGTTCTGTCCACTGCTCTTAGTAAATAGACTTGTGTTCGAACTTTGGGCAGCATTTTTCAGGAATCCTGTATTACCAAAAACATTCTTATTCATATTTGCACTCGTTGTTGATCCCATACCGCTGAAAATTATGGATATCAATTAAAGGTCATATATTTAAATAAGAAAAGGATTTTGCTAACTGAGATACTTTCGCGCATTGTATTCCAATATTTATATAATACGCAGTAAACCTTAAGGATAATTTACTATTATCAGGAATAAAATATTTAATACGCCATGTCTGGATCAACATAGGCTTAAAAACACTATGTAGCTTGCTTTAATTCGCATATTGATTAATACGTAGAATAGGTACATATCCTAACTACTATTCTCAGCTAAAGTGAATGTCCGTGTGAAAGATACCTTTGAAACACTAACAGTTGAGCATGAAATTACAACTTAGTTTCGTGAAAGAATTCACTATCATGGAAAAAGGCAAGAGTTGAAACAGAATTTATAAAAGTAGGACTTCTTAATCCTAAAAAATATACCTGAGGAATCCACCACTAAACAATGTTCCTCCTGGCTGAACAGAGACGCTTCCACTACCTCCCATATCGTCCTCCATCATACCTTCGTCAGTTGATGCTTGTGCTGCAGCTGAAGCGGCTGCTGCTGCGAACCCTAATTAGAACTACCATTATTTTTTAGTGAAATAATAAGTATTCGTAGAAAAGACATTATAACTTAATGCTTTAAGAGTAGAGAAATATAAAAATACATGTAAAATAAGAATGTTATTCACAACTTAATATGCATACATTAATTCCGGTACGGAAAAATAAAAAAATTTTCATAGATATTTTTGTCGTGAAGATAGTAATACCAGTGAAAAAAAACCTGTATTTCCAGACGTCCCTTTTGGAACAAAAGAAAAAGTGTTAGCTGTATTGGACTGATTCGTTTGTTCGTTTTTAGGCTTGAATGAAAATGTAGGAGCCGATGAAACAGTTGAATCTGAAATCTCCCCTATATAAAATAAACAATACGTATCACTGCGAACTGACTTGTTTCTCCGGCTGACTTCTGCCCAAAGAGTGAGCCAAATGGTGAAGACGAAGCAGTAACGGTAGGTGAAGGATTAATGGGGATGGTAGAGGTAGTTAATACAGCAGTCCCACTACCAAATACCGACCCAGACCCTAGTATCCATTCAAATTAAGCATAATTAATGGTTTTATAAGAGATTGTATAAAGTAAACAAACTGAAAAAATTAATATAATAGTAGTCAACTTTTTGAAGAGTTAAGTACACTAAGTTAACTATAAATGTACAGGTATCCACCTTTATTACTTTCATTTGCCCCAAATATTGGTGCTGATCCACTTCCGAAAATTGATATTTTTTGAGGCTGTGAAGTTATTGTAGAACCCACAAATACTGATTTTGTCTCGAGAGCAGAACCTAAGTAACGACCAAGTAATCAAACTTAACTTAGTTAATACTACCATAGGGGTCATCTATATGTTAAAAAATTCTTCAGATTATGAATGCCGGACGCACCATTCGCATTAGATGTCGATGATGTGATGGCTTTCGTAGCACTATTTTCTGTAACTGTTTTCTCAGAGACATCAATCTCTTTATTGGGTTCAACAACTACGATATTGTTTTTTACCTGCAATAAATAAAAGTAACCAAGTTTTTTATAATTTACTATTAAACCCACCTCTGTTGTCTCAGAACTAGCTTTCGGACTTTCAGTAACTTCATGACCACTTCTTCTATTGTCAATAATTGTTGGTTCAACACTATGTTTCACTGAGGTATCTGAAATAAGCTATGTATCAAACTACTCCCAATTATTAAAGGTCTTCATATTATAATTTAAAAAAGTGAAGAATCTTGCCTTTTTTTGTTGTACTGAAGAGCTTATGAAGATCGGAATCATGGCACTGCTCCACTATGGTAGTAGAAGAACCAGCACTGTATATTGGTTCTTAAATAATAAACACCAGATTATGTGAAAATTATGACTCTAGTATTGTACTTTGTGAAATGTATTAGACCCATTATTTCTATATAGGCAAATTACCTACTAGCATAAATTAGCTAAATACTATTACAAATGACATACCGATTACTGGTTTTAGAACCACATCTCCTGTCTTAACTGTGAGTTCCTCGACATTCTGAAAAATGCATTCTTAAAAGCAATTGAAGCTATGCAGGCTTTATAAATTTACATTTTTGCTACTAGGTCCGTCTTTGCTTTGTTGAACAAGGATTCCACCAGTAAAAAGACTATCAGATTTTCCTGCAGTAGGAGTTGAAGTTGCTAACGGTGCAGATTTAATGCCTTAATAAACAAAAATTAAATAATATCCGAAAAAAGGAGAATGGTAAAAAGTGGTCGTGAAGAAGTGGAAACTTCATATTCAAACAATTTTTTCCTTAAATAAAAGCGAGAAAAGGAAATAATGCTTAGTGATAAATAAATACTTTTCCTAAACATACCTAGTGGAGTTGAAAAATGTGGAACGCTTTTTTCTGGGACCAACACATCACTCTGAATATAAGGCTTTGGTTTGGGAGTTGTCAAACCCTGAGAGACAGATGTAGACGTTTGTATGCTTTCTGAAGCTAAATATAATTTCATCTGATAAGAATTTTACTATACACTCAAATGCACATTGATAAACCAACTGCCACCATGATAGCTGAAATATAATTTAAGCTTATTCCCAAACAATTATAGGTGGTCGACTTATAAACCGAATTTCAAATACTAACTTGGTTCAGAAACAATAACGGGTGTTGGAAGTGGAACATCAGCTTGAGTAGCGGCATCACTCATAACCATTGTTTTAGTTTTTAAAGTTGCAGCCTAAATCGAAAATATAGTGTAACTTCCAAGAGTAAACAAAATACTCCTGCTTTAAGCTAATTATTTAATGATAATAAAACTAACCTGAATTAAACTAGTTTCCAACCGAGATATATCCATAGGAATGCTTTTGGTTACATTACTATCAATTAAGGGCTTAACTTGCACTTTCTTTGTTTTTATGATAGTACTTTCCTTTAAAAAAAGGTTCAGATTTTAAGAATGAAAGTAATTTTAAAAAAAGATAGTAGCACCAAACCTTTGAGCGCATTATAGTAGACATCTTATTACGCATTTCAAGCACGTCTCCAGTAATTCCGCCAACTTGTTCCATAGTCATAGTGTGTATAGGAGTTGATAGAGAATCGTTTAATTTAGAATTATTATGCAAATGATTATTACTATTTTGGATATGAACAGAACTGAAATATAATTAGATCTTGCTTTTACTATTAGGTAATTCCTTCTGTTATATAAGTCTTAGCTACTATACAAAAATAAGATGACTGGTATTTTAATTACTAGTATTAACTCAAAAACTTGTATTTAAAGAAATAAGTAATGCGGTCAAAGCAGTACACCTAAGCACAAAACCTAAATAACGAATCCTATATATGTAGATAACTAACAAACATACCTTATATTTCTGGTCAACTGCAGTATATCCCTTTCCAGCGTGTCAACACGAATGCGTAGTTCATTAGCATTTTTACCAATATTTCTCATGGTTTGTTGCACCTTAGCTTCTGTTACCCGATCCATTCCAGTTAAAAGAGTAGTTTTAATACGTAGCTGAATAAATGATAAGTCATGTATTATGAAATATTTCAGGAAAACTTGAAATTTACTCACATTGATCTTTTTCGTTGATTCAAACAATTTCTTTGCCTTTGAATATTTCTCTTTGAAATTTTCAAAATCTTTTAAGAGATTCTCAATTCGAATATTCTGGAATAGCATAGGTATTTGCTCAATGTTTTATTCATTAATTTGAATATTCTTCTCAGTAGTCAAATTGAAATACATTCTAAAACGTACTCTATCATAATCATCTTGCTCTTTTATTCTTTTCACTAAAGATTTAACGTCAGTCATATCTTCAAGAGAAGCAATTTTTTCAGCAACACTGATAAGTGCACCTGTGAATCGAAGAATATAATACCAGTAAAAATTCAAGTATAATACAAGAAATAAAAAGATGACCCTACTCTTCATCTTTCTCTCCAGACCACTATGATCATCTTCAAGATCGTATTTAATTTTTAACATCTCACTAATTATGTCATCACCCCCAGATTCTTGAAATGATGAAGCTACAAAAAACATTAGTAGAATCAAGAATAACATGCATATACATACATGTTGTTTAATTGAATGAATTTCTAAAATGTACCTGCCCCACTGACTTGCGGTGCAGTCTTCTGCAGCCCAGTGTATAGTTTTTTCATATTATTCCAGATATCTCTCAGATCTTTTTCAATATCTACCAGAATTTCGTTAGTTTTTGCTCTTTCCATAGTGAGTTTCACATTGTCTACTTCAGCACTAGAGTCTTTATCCTTATTAACTTCAGTGACCTAAATCACGTTAAACTTATCTACCTAAAATTTAAATTGCTTTTAACCTAACATATAAAAACAAACAGCGAGATAATAACCTTAGTAGTAGAAGACTGAGTCGGACAAATTTGTTGTACAGTACTTAAAATAACTGAAGGGTTACTAGGATTTGGTACATCTGTCGATCCGAATATAACACCGGTGTTTGGCTTCGCACCACCGATAATTGGACCACCAGTAACAGTCCCACTCACGCTACCAGCTAGATTAATAGACTTTGATGTCTGAGTAGATATGGTTCCTAGCATCTCTCCATCAGGTACTGTTGCAGAATTACTAGATAATTTTCCGGGTTCAGCTGATTTTTGCTGGCCAAAATTACTTAAATTTGTAGACGATGGTACTGCACTATTTTGTAAAGTAGAAACTGATTCTGTGCCTGATCCGCCCATTGAACCAACTAATGAGCTCGGTGGAGACTTAGGCAGGTCTACAGATGATGCTACTTTTACATATCCTTCGGGTCCTTTGCCCACTTGCACTCGTTCTGCATTAATAGGGGACGGAACTCTAAACGATAATAAGTTATGAAAATCATAATATTAGGTTACTCTACAAAGAAATTATTAATAAAATTTACATTTGACAGCTTTTATGAGTGGACAACTGAGATACTACATGATAGGAGACTAGAACACCATCAGTAGATAAAATCATCACAATAGGAGATGCCTGATGACGCTTCGAGGAGTCATCATCTGGTAATTGTATAATATTGTAATAAATTTGGTTTTACACAAAATTTTAAGGATTCCAAAGGTACATCTTAAAACATACTGAGAATTATTTCACAATTAGAGGATCGGTCGATAGCTACTCCAATTGGAAATGTTTCCTTACGACTAGACGTCGTTGGAAGATCAATTCGATCCGAATCTTCTAGGCACCATTGCTAAAACATGTATACGAGTAGATCATATTTAGTATATTTAAGACAAGAAGTGAATTGTTAAGACCTTAAAAATATGTAGTATAAGTACCTGCCATAAATCGGATCTTTTGCCCACTACAAAAATTTCACTTGATTTTGCTGAAGCAATAATGACGAGATTCCATTCCAGAAGAAGTCCAGTATTAACGGAAAGAGCTGGCGCAAGTGTAGATTGATTACTACTATAAGCTAGATCGGGTAGTACTTTCCATATCGGTGGTTTATCCTGAAAAATAAACTTAACTAAATTAATCAAGGAGTACAAACATGTATAAAATTTAGGGATATTGCTAAATAATTAAGTATAGTCCATAAACATACCTTCTTAATATTCAATATATATGCCTTTACGTCGTTGCTATTATTTTCTGAATATGATACTAACCAATCTGTAGTTGATAACCAACACAGACCACAAACAGAAGGGTCGGTCAAATCCGCTTGACACATTGTAGTACGTACCACCTAAGTCCTATTTATCATCCTATACAAGTATTTACTATATTTTTAAATATTATGGGGCTTTAGTAAATAAAACGCCCATAATAAATATATATACTATTTTCTAAGAAAACAAATACTTTAGCCAGATAAGAAACCGAGATATAGTCTCACCTCAAGTTCTGGCTTAAGTTGGCAGATTTTTCCGACATTGTCACCAGTTACAAGTTGCTTACCCTTAGGACTCCAACTGATAACTTGAACTGCTGCCCCAAACTTTTTTTCGCCTACCATAGTATACTTTGTAGGATTCTGACGTAAGTGGTTATTAGTTTAAATAGAATCTATGTTTTAAAACTCAAAGCTACGTTGAAACATTATAGTTAAAAATTATATGCTTCCAAATATATTACTTTTATAGGCTCCCAATTTATAAAATTAGTTTTATACTCACTAAGGAATTGATCTTAATTACCACCACTGTTTTATCAGTGGCAGATGCAGCAAATATATCTGATAAAGCAGGATTCCACTCAAATGCTAATCCTTTTGAACTAGTATCTGTACCCATTCTAATTGCCGAAATCCGGTACACCTTAATATTATAAATAATCTAGATTGAGACTTTAAAAAGTGCTTACTCGTTAAATTCAATTGGATAAAATATATCACTAGATTGAATAAAAAACTAATTCACATGGAACAAGTAGAATTCCTACGTGGAGGAAATAGGTCATGCTATCTTTTGACGATTCAGCATAATAAATCATTATCATTATAACTTGTCTATACTTCCAAATTTTCCAAACTCAATTCTTCATTAAAGATAATAGATACAGATGTAACGTAAACTCATGACTACAACGGTTATAAATTGTTATAATGATTGATGATGGCTTTATATCTTATATTACCTCTCCAGTATATTCAAGCGAAAATGCTTGGATATCAAAAATATAGATAAACGCTCCATTCGGGCTGTTGACAAGAACACCAAGAAGGCTACCGTCACAATTCACACTTATACTGACGATACTAACCTACAAGCTACTAGTTTATTGCAGAAAAAAAAATTATAGAAAAGAACCAATTTCACAATTTAAAATCACTTACATCGGCTTCATGTAAAGTCACAGTTTTTTTTTTTAAATCAGTGAATTCTTTATTAATATTATCACGATTAGTGGTTAAATTATGAATATCGGCGGAAGAGAATGCAAGAAGCTAAAATTGAAAATTTGCAATAAGAAAATATTTTTAAGCATACTTCATATAAGATTTATTACAATAACTTTATTAAAATACTCACCTCATTGTTACCTTTGACTGCTATAGCTATCTGAAACTTGGACGATACGGCAAGTTGTGTTTGTCCTAAACCTTTCGGGTAAGTTTCCGCAGCATTATATAGACGAATTCTTTGAAGGCTACGGAATTTGAAATCCTAAGTAGAAGCATAATATCAAGTCTCTACAGTAGTAAGTACCACTATTTGTAATTAACTCTTTATATAACAGGGTTGTCATTACTTTCAATAAGACTACTAATGTTTTTTTAAATATTTTAATAAATAAAAACAAATAAATCAAAACCTCACTGTTACATCCACTACGACATCATCAATCATCATCAAACCTGAAAACACGTAATTTTAAGATGACAATTAAGAATAAAAGCATAGCATACATATTCCTAGCTTTGAGTAGTGAAATTAAACCCATATGCGCGCGGTCAGAAATTTCGCCTACAGTTTGCGACTACGCTGTGTTGAGTAATTATTACGGGCGAATTTTATATAAGATTTCAACATCCGTTTTAAAAAAAAAAACCTAGGAAATAAATTAAATGTTTTCAAGTCTTTAATTCCTTAGTAATTTTGTGATTTTATAAGATTAGTAAAGTGAAGAAAAAAATAGTTTGAATGCAACCAATCCAGTTTACAAATGGTGATTATCGCTTTTTAGATCAGTGTGTGGGTCAGTGAACCTTTCTAAGATTTAGTGAATATTCAGTACTTTATCAATCCAAAAATTGGATATTTTAAATGTATACATTATTCAGGTGATGGTTTATTTCCATCATGTATTCATGTCAATTAAATATAAAGAGGGTGGAATTATTTTAGCCTCAAATTATTTAGAAAATAACTACATTCGTTCATTTCATGACGGTAATACTATTTTGTCCAGTTAAATTATACATCAAAGAGAAATATTCTAATATCAGTGTGAAAAATATGAGCTACTTGAATAAAAAACTTATAAGATAAACATTAAAAGTCTGAGAAGTGATGCAACATATTCTCCCTGAAAGCATACTGCTAGCATAACACTGATCAAGTCTATCAACATATTTACATTATTACAAAAATCATTATAGTGTTAAATTCATTAAATCTAAAACGTCTATCGCATAGTTTTAACTATTATTTGTATATGCGTAGCAGAAAGATCCTTGAATTCGTCATTATCAATAGAAAGCTTTGCTATAGATGTGAAATGCAAAAGATTAAATAGCCAAACTTATACAGAGTTTCACATAAAGTAACTAATTAGTCAGACTCGACCATACAGTCGTGAAATTCATCAATGTGGTTCAAAACAAATACTCAAACTACAATCGAACATATTCAGGGTGCACCAAGAGTTCTGATACGAAAGGTAAGTGCAGATAAATTAGCATGTTTGACGTAGAAACTCGCTGAGCTCTGCAAATGTGTTGCCTAAAGCCTCCTTGGACCATGTTCCAGACTTCATTCAAACCTCTCGTCTCTGAACTGTTATTTCATGTCCAAAGCTCTATGCATTACCATCGTCCACTGCCACGAGCAAGGAGAGAAGTGCTGCGAGTGCTAAGAAGCTCTGTCACGAGAATGCCTCTTCAGCGGCCTGTGAAACGATATCACGAACTCAGTACAGTAGAGGACAACCCTAGGAGTGGAGCACCCAGGTCTGTGAACACTTCTCGCGCTCGAGAAATTGTCGAGAAGAGGATCGTTCGAGATGACAAGATACTGATGAGGAAGATGGCTTCTGACCTCAATATCAGTCCAACATCAGTGAGGAGAATTATCAAACACGAAGTGGGGTTCTACTCACATGAGATTCATCGACCCAATGTGTTGACGGAGGAAACGAAGATCGATCGTTACGAAACAGCAAAGAAACTCCCAAGCATCGTTCGGCAGGGCCGTTTCGCGCACGTGCTTTTCACTAATTAAACCTTCTCACTTTCAATCCGGTATTCAATAGTCAGAATCGTAGGTAACCGGAGAATAAACCGAGTAGAACATTCTACAACAATTTCTACTCTCTTAGGGTGGTCCTAGTTAAATCTTAGAACGAAATAAGTGAAGACGAGCTACGGCCCATTGTGGGTAACTTCGAGACGCGTCTAAAAGCTTGTGCGAACGCAAAAGGAGGAAATTTTGAACACCACTTGAACTAAATTATTGCTTGGCATCTCATGCACGTCTGGACAATTTTTTACGTCAAATGCTGTTTTTTCATGAAATTAGGCGACTTAGCATCCGTATCAGAACTTTTGGAGCACTATGTACTATTCATTAGAACGCTACAAGAATAAATTACCCTGTACAAATTATTATTAAGGCATTACATTTTCATATTTGAACTCTCTAAGTAGTTCTATAATAAACGACATATTTTGCGTGAAATACAGTGCGGTCGGGTGGCGATGGGCTCGGATTGCTCTGGAGAGCAATCGAGTGCTATTTGGTGCTCTCTCATCCATAACTTCTTTCAAAGTGGAAATTCTGCAAATATAAGGAAATAGAGAGAATCAGACACTGAATTTCCGATCTTTCACCTGCCAAACTTGTCCTTTTAAACCAATATGTCCCACTTATTAACAGTTATCAGTTAAAATTAGTTTACCCTCACTATTTATTCCAAGGAATTTGTTTTGATTTGAAATAGTAATTTATTGTATTAGAGAAGATGATGATAAATAGTTCATATACACGTTTGGTATGTGGAACATCGGAAATTCTGTGTCGACGCCCGTTCTTTTCTTAGATTTGCAGAATTCCCACTTCGAAAGAAGTTCTGGGCAAGAGACACAAAGTAGCACTCGCTTGCTCTCCAGAGCAATCCGAGCCCGTCGCCACGCAACCGCACTGCATCTCACGCGAAATATGCCGTTTATTATAGAATTGCTTCTACAAGCATTCGCTAACCTTCATTCCATAAACAGATTTAAAACAATAAATAAGAGGCAAAACATATTCTAATGCAGAATTTTACACTGCGTTTAGACCTTTCTGGCCGCTCGACTGCGACGAATCTCAATTCCGGCAGATACTTGTTTCGGGATTCATACAGAAGGGAACATTAATAAAGCTCATACTAAAATATTATTCACTTGCTTGTTATATGTAAAACAAACAAATTCCAAAAATATTTAGTGCTATAATTTACTTTTAGATAAATATGAGATTACGTAAGATTAAGTACACATCAGAACTTTCAATATCGCTGATCGTAATGTTTTTCCTGAAATGCAGTAGAACCAGCATTTAGAGCCTCGCATGAGAGGTGTTACTGTGAGTAGAAAGGTTGCCACTGGAGAGTCCCAGCTGTAAAAAAATCAACTTTACTTTCAGAATATGTGGAAACTAGTAGTTAAATGTATATTTCTATGACACGACGTTTCTCCACGAGTTAGTTTGCTGTCATTAGCTTGCTATGCAGAGAGGAATATTGATATTTTAAAGCTATGATTGAAATAATCAATAACTGTGTATTCCCTGGCAGAAAAACAAGTCATTTTTACCCAGGGACAGTGTTGTAGATGATGGTCTGCAGGAAGAGACACCCACTGAGGAGAAAAAAATTTAAGGCGATGCGTATCTCGTTGGTTGTCACGTACCGTACTTTGACTCGCTTCTATAAAGCAACTCATTAAAACAACCCTCCCATCACAATGCAAGGATTTTCTGAAATTATTTCCATTCTTAAATGTAAGCTTTAAGGTCGAATGTGAATGCAGCACTGCCTACTTTTATTGAGCTTTCTTTGCTTGTATCTGATCTGGACAATGTTCGTGGATTCTGCTCGAGTGTTTGCGACAGTCGTAAAGTGATAACCTTCCATAATATAGCGATGTCAGTGATAGTTAAAATCAATAATGTGAATGCCTGAAAACAGTTAGGAAAGGGTTCGTATTACGGTAGGACAATACAAGTTAGTAGGAATTGTGATTTATATTTTAGCTGAAGTAGAAAACGGCAGTTCCCAGAGGATAGCGTTAGTGTTAAGATTGCTAGCGTTCTAGAAGCGAATCTAACAAATTAAGCCGGCGTCAACCCTATCAACATCAGGTGACACCTAATTTTACCTGAACTATCCAGTTGTACCAAATGTGTACGACCATTCCCGGATAGCGCAAATCCTCGTACCACGTAAAAGACTTTTCGTTAAAAACAAATCCCATATTAGGCAATAATAGGACAAATCCTCCCGTGATGAAAGCAGTGCCGATGATACAACCACAAATAATAATGACGTTCTTCATCTTGAAGTTACGGTATTCTACTGAAAAGAAGACACCACCTGAAAATAAGACAACTTGTTTCGTGGATCTAATAAGAACATTAAACATCGATGTTAAGAGTAATATTATTTTCTCTATGAAAAAGTAATAATTTTAAAAACTTAAATAGAACCTGAAGGGCTATTTATTCTCTTTACAAATTCCATCATCCTAATTTCTTACCTAAATGAGAAATTGCCACACATTGTAGCAAAAATAGTTGTGAGAACCATCCTCCATTACAAAGTACATGTTTAATGATTGTATACGGTTGACCTAAATGTATTTTCGTTAAAATAAAATCCTGTTATGTAAGCAATTTTGATGAAACAACCACAAATATTATACCTAATTTTACTATATATATGTATTTATTTATTTAATATTGTTGAGTGCAGAAATAGGAAATGTTATCTTTTGTTGATTTCTACTGGAAGATATCTAGCAGTTTTTTGTCAAAAATAACAAGAAAAAAGAAAAACATTTCTACTTCTGCGCTCAATACTACTATCAAGCCAAAAAACAACAACAATAAAAGTTACCAGCAATAGGTTTTCCAATAAGTTCCGATGGATAGTCGTAGAGGAGTCGCGCGCCAATATCGATCATATTGGAGATGAATATTAGGAACAATATTTGGAAGGTAGGACTTCTCCGCAGTACTTGGTCCCGTTGTATAGCTATACAAACGACAATATTGCTAATTATACAGAAAATGGCTATCAGAATTTTTATAAACACCAGCTGCATGGCTGCAATAAGAATCGAATTGGATAATTTAATGACGATTTTGTTATTATAATTTATTATCGGTCTCTAAAAAATGTAAGTAAAATGTCAATAACAGCATTTATTTCCTATTAATATTTGTTTTAAATTATAAATAATACCTGTTTTAATTTCTATTTGAAGTATATCACTATTCTTTCAAAAAAAACTAGCAGCTCTATACGGAGGATAACAGTAGGTACTAGTTACAAATAATGAACAATGATTACCGATGAATCCTACCTAGTAATTTATTACCAAGGACGTCATATTTAAAATTTATTTCCAATAATGCCTTTTATTTTCTAGAAATGTAGCATATTTTAGTGGAAGTTTCTGGTTAATAGCAAAAAAACGCAAGCAATATCTTTCTTTTTTAAAACCAGTTGTATTAAATATAGAAGATTCAAGTGATGGAACATACGAAATAAAGTATTAATATCTGATACACTATTCAGGCTATCAACTTTTCTTCCTTTCTATATTAGAAAAAATATTTAAACACAAAATTAAGTAAATACTGCAAGTTTCATTTGGATCACTACTGAAAGTGTGATTTCTACGAGTAACTTACTCCGTAACTTTCTAAAACCATGATTTTTTGAAAAGGAATCCTGTAAATACTGTCAGTATAATATTACTACTGTTTACAAATAAAAACATTAATTAATAGTTGTAGTCGAGATATCAAATATTAATAATATTAACTTGTATTTTTGAATAATAGCAAATAGGTAAAATTTTTGTCAAATACATGAACTTTAAAAAACAGGGTCCAGCATTTTCGTGGTACAAAATCCTCGTATAATTATGCATCGTTAATACATTTAACGTTTGAATCTCACTTAAAGTCAAATCTTTCATACCAAAGAGATTCTAATAGTTTGTTCAGAACCATTGGATGTCCTTAAATAATAAGTTCAATTACCTCTAAACAGAATGGTCTTATATTCTTTTTATGAAACTTGATATAATATAATGTTTTCATTAGAAATATACTATTTAACATGGGTGTCAGTGACTGATCTATCGTTTAGAACTACTCTCTGAGAGTATTCTGCAAATAACAAGGGAAAGAAACACTTCTTCGACTGAAAGCTATAGTTTACCGCTGTCTACATATTTCACTAATACGTATGTTGTTATAAAAGTAACCTGCTAGTTGCGTTTCAATTTGTCTGGTTTAATCAAATTAAACGTTTTAAAACACGTTTTGTTTACAATTATTTATATCAAAATTTAATAATAGAAGGATCTTAGTTATATATTTCCCTTTTTACGGGAGGTAAGAAAATATATTTAAACAAAATGATTATTAAAGTTTTGCAAAGTGGTGATAATTATGAAAAATACTGAGAAAGTTAAGAGGTTTTGTATACTTATTAAAGAAAACGTGATGAAATTTCTTTGTCAGACGAAGTTGTTTAAGATTTTAGGAAGATCATGTAGAATTTATTGATGATTGGTCGTGTATAATTACTATTATTTTACAAATGTTTCTACAATGTATAACTATTTCATAATGAGACAAAACTAAATATCTATGCATTAACTTCTAAGTAGTTACCAAAAAAAGAAAGAACACGATAGTGGCATCTCTATAAAGATGTATTATAACATTACGAATACATTCGCTGTCCTTGAAGGCTGTGCACTCTAGTAAAAAAATAGTTGAGTAATAGATAATTGTAACTTTCAAATACAGTTTACAAGAATTGTGGCTTCTATTATAAATTTTGTACGATACTATGGCTTGGAGAACTCTTAGTTATCATCTATTGCAGTGCATATATAGATTTCAATCATGTTTACAACTCAGGGATTTGTTTTATTGCTTGTTAGAAAACATTGTTATTTGAGTGTTCAGACAATAAAGAGATGGTTGATAAAAATTAATAGTATCACAACATATGACGGTTCTTTATAAATATCATAGCACTTATTTTAATATGACTGAAATAAATTTTAAGTGAAATTTTTGACATTAAAAAGTATAATTCCTACTAAAGTATAGTACTCGTGGTTTAGTGTGCATCTAAATAGAATGGTAATTTATATAATTAGAAAATACATAGAAATACAGTGGGGTCGCGTAGCGAGGGGCATAAATTGCACAAGATAGCAATCGAGTGCTATTTTTTGCTCTCTCGCCCATAACTTCTTTCAAAATGGGAATTTTTAAAATCTAAATAGAGAGCTGAATTCGGCATTGAATTTCCGATCTGGTACATACCAAACTTTACTATTTCTGAAACAAAGTTTTTCCTCAAAATAGGTTTTCTCTCATTTTTGTAAAGGTAAAAATGTATTTATCTATAATAATGGCTCATGACATTTACTTCTAACCATAGCAAACAAATTTTTCAACTGAGAGAACAGCTAAAAGTGGCATTTTTCTTGGTGGTGTTTATTTTAATTCACTTCAAACTTGCTTGCACATCATGTTTCACGATTATCTATTTTGAATCTCTCATCCAATTAGTTGCTGCGTTCGTCTCTAACTTTGACAACTTATGTTAAAATTGTTGTCATGACCGGGTGGATGTAGGTCATGGTATCAGCCTATCATAGCCGGTCCGATGCCGTGTGGATTCTTATGCTTCATTTTTGCGAGAATCATGGTTTCCTTTTCGTATAGCTTTTTATTTTTATTTCCTACATTATGCTTTTCTGTTGATTATACTTCTCTTGAGGCGAATGCCTGTATTAATATCAAAGAGTGAATTTCAGTTACAAATGTGTGTTTCAATCAGTCGCAGTTTTCATTTGGTACCACTTTTCAGTTTTTGTTGTTTTCGCCACTTATGTGTCTCTAAACATCAGGGATGCCAGAGAACTATAAAATTCATACTTTTGCTCAATTTTGCCACACAATCTTGAGATATTTCGCTTTTCAAGCCGACCCCCAATTTTAAAAGCACAGTTTCAATCGCCGACCCCCCTTGTTGCTGCCGCGTATTTCGTAGTTTCACGCTTAGAGTGGCAGCCGTCTTCCGCTTAATAACTGCTTTGTAATAGCAAGTATACTAGTAATATTTACTATATAATTAAACAAATATAGACAAACCAAGTAATATACGGAGGCAACAAATACCTACAGAACACTATCACAAGTATACAAGAAAGAAAGAAAACAACATACACAGATTTTTACAATGGCCCACAAAAACGAAAGAGAAACAATATTACTCTCCTGAATGTTCTCCATTAACATCGCGAACAATTTTCATGACTTTATGAATGTGGCCGATATATCTACAACATTGGTCCACAGTCATGCGAGTCTTCCAAAATTGGTGAACACCGGCAATCAACGTATCTTTCGGTACGGGCTTGTATTCAGTTCGCAAGTAATGCTTTAACTGATGCCACACGTTCTCAATGGGATTGAGGTCTGGACTCTCTGGAGGCCAGTCAACGCATCTGATGCCAGTTTAGCAAATCGATCTCTCGTATACTTGCTTGTATGTTTGCGATCGTTGTCCTGCACAATCCGGGCATTATTATAATAAGCGTTCTTAAGAAATGGAACGTTGAAGTCTTCAACTATACGGCGGTACAGTTCGGAGTTCATTCTATTCTAAAATGTTGAATTGTGTTCGGACAAATAGACTGATTACACTACTTGTGGTGGCTACAAGTTTCATACGGCTATCATATTGACAAACAGCTTTGAAGCTAGCCGCCCATATATCGAGTGCATATGCTATCGTACTTACTTTACCATCCCATATAGCAATTCTTGTTGGTCCCCTGCGTGAAATTCCTGCCCAAACATGGACTTTCAGCGGATATTTCGCAACTGATCTACGCCTTCCGACTGCATCCTTTTACAATAGCATGATTCTGAGCGGTAAATGTTCAGACAAAAAGAAAACAAGTGATCTACCTCTTGCACAAAACAAATTCGGAATTAGAATTCAATTGTACTGAGCTTTCGTCCGTGAACACATAGTCGGAGAAAGACTCCTAAAACGTTTCTCTCCGATTATATTTGTATGTTCTACAGTAATACGTACTTTAATATCCAGCATATGAGTACAAAACTCCAGCCGTTTTTCCTTATTCACAGATCGGATTAAGTGGCCCGACTTTGTGCTTTTACACACAAATCCAAGCTGCTTTCGGAACTTCTTTAGCATTGTTGGTTTCACATCATAACTCAGAGTTTCTTTTATCATCTTAATCAATTTAATTGAGGTAACCTCATTATTGGTTGCATAGATATAGGAAATGAAGCTCTATCTCTTCTACTTCAAAAGCCACAAACTTTCTACCACGGAATGGTTGGGATACGCGGGCCCTTTGTCGTTTATGGGCTCGTATAAAGTTCAACACTCTCCTGTAAGTGATACTGCTATGGGTCCTCTGAATTTCCCTCGTTATTGCAGCAGCTGAATATCCTTGCAATTTCCGAACAATAAGAGTTGAAGATATGATTGAATCCATACCGTAATGTTGCAAATCGTTTTGTGATTTCGTAATCATTACACTAGCTCGTACGCGAGAAGTGACGTCATGCAACGTGGAATTTAAACGTTGCATGCAAATGAGCACAGCATATCATTTCATATCCACGTCTGCAGCAACTATGAGCTATATTCTCGTCTTGTTCATGGATTCTAACACATATTCGGTTATTCCAAGAAGAACCATTACTAATCCAGCTAATGTTGGAAACGCTGTAGTGGTGTCTTATAGCGATGGCAAAAAGTATAAGGCCATTATTAAGCACAAGGGGACTAAAGCCCAGTGTGAAAAGATGGCTGGAACACTTTTAAGCCAAAGGCCAACTACATCGGCCTCCGTTCGAGTACTGAGCGGAACTCCACCACGTGAAGCGTCTGTCCTAGAAGCAGCCGATCCTGACCCGATCAATGCTCAGGATCAATGTATTGGCATGATTATGCCAATACTAAAATCCTTAGTTGAGGAGGTCAAGATGCTGCGTAATAGGATTGACAGCATTGAAAGGAAAGTAGACAACATGGAGCACAAAATTGACTCCATTGAGCTGAAGGTATCGACACTGGACGAAAACAGTGGAGATATCAAAACCGATCTGTGCAGAGTTCGGAGAGCGGCCACTGAAATACTTGACAGGGTGCCAAAACAGCCGGCTACAACAGGTGAATATTCTGTATATTGTTTTGCCATTTTACTTCTATTTTTTTTTTTTTTTTTATCAGTACAG
Source organism: Heterorhabditis bacteriophora (assembly GCA_964036235.1). Taxonomy (NCBI): domain Eukaryota; kingdom Metazoa; phylum Nematoda; class Chromadorea; order Rhabditida; family Heterorhabditidae; genus Heterorhabditis; species Heterorhabditis bacteriophora. The sequence continues at coordinate 8,847,970 of OZ038425.1, read as the reverse complement.
TTTTAGAACTGACATACCCTTGGATATAATGTGAATTAGTGAATGGCATACAAATGTCATCCGAAAACTCCATGGTTTTCATTCGGAAATTAAAGGACGAACTCTTCAAGTGCAAAATGGAGAAACACCTCCCGTTGGAAGACAGATCAGGACAGGATATGGTTAGCAATAAGTATAAGCATCTTTAGCGTTTCTCACTTTATACAGTTCTACTCACCTTGTTATGCACTGCAGGTTCGTTGGCTCCGTACGACGCTAAACGATCGATATCATACCTCGAGCCCAGCGGAGTAAATCGATCACTGGAAATTAGCCAAGAAAGGAATTAACAACTATTGGCTAAATAGGAACAGGATGCTTAATCTAGAGAATGATTCGCTAGAAAGAGCTTCTCTTCCAAAACACCAATATGCTGAGTCCGAGGATGAGGAGCTGGCCAATCAAAGTGACGAATACGCCTTTGATTGAGCCATTGTAAAAATCTGTGTATGTTGTTTTCTTTCTTTCTTGTATACTTGTGATAGTGTTCTGTAGGTATTTGTTGCCTCCGTATATTACTTGGTTTGTCTATATTTGTTTAATTATATAGTAAATATTACTAGTATACTTGCTATTACAAAGCAGTTATTAAGCGGAAGACGGCTGCCACTCTAAGCGTGAAACTACGAAATACGCGGCAGCAACAAGGGGGGTCGGCGATTGAAACTGTGCTTTTAAAATTGGGGGTCGGCTTGAAAAGCGAAATATCTCAAGATTGTGTGGCAAAATTGAGCAAAAGTATGAATTTTATAGTTCTCTGGCATCCCTGATGTTTAGAGACACATAAGTGGCGAAAACAACAAAAACTGAAAAGTGGTACCAAATGAAAACTGCGACTGATTGAAACACACATTTGTAACTGAAATTCACTCTTTGATATTAATACAGGCATTCGCCTCAAGAGAAGTATAATCAACAGAAAAGCATAATGTAGGAAATAAAAATAAAAAGCTATACGAAAAGGAAACCATGATTCTCGCAAAAATGAAGCATAAGAATCCACACGGCATCGGACCGGCTATGATAGGCTGATACCATGACCTACATCCACCCGGTCATGACAACAATTTTAACATAAGTTGTCAAAGTTAGAGACGAACGCAGCAACTAATTGGATGAGAGATTCAAAATAGATAATCGTGAAACATGATGTGCAAGCAAGTTTGAAGTGAATTAAAATAAACACCACCAAGAAAAATGCCACTTTTAGCTGTTCTCTCAGTTGAAAAATTTGTTTGCTATGGTTAGAAGTAAATGTCATGAGCCATTATTATAGATAAATACATTTTTACCTTTACAAAAATGAGAGAAAACCTATTTTGAGGAAAAACTTTGTTTCAGAAATAGTAAAGTTTGGTATGTACCAGATCGGAAATTCAATGCCGAATTCAGCTCTCTATTTAGATTTTAAAAATTCCCATTTTGAAAGAAGTTATGGGCGAGAGAGCAAAAAATAGCACTCGATTGCTATCTTGTGCAATTTATGCCCCTCGCTACGCGACCCCACTGTATGATCGCGATAATTATTAAACAAATAACACTGTGAGCTCAAAATCATAATAATCAACTTATGCCTGCAACAGTTATAATATTAATGTTTTGTTTTTACATATATGCACAGGATCTCAGATTACAATTGTTATTTAAATAATGTTTACAAGTTAAAAGGATCTTGAATTTTTATGCCATTCACTTTTAGGTGCGAAGTTATTGACTGTAAATATCATTGAATCTCTTATCGCCTGGAAACTTCAGAATTCAACATCTCATTGGACATTAATTTCATCACTATTATTTATCGGTATATGCGAAATCCGTTGTGAACTTCTACTTTGGAACTCTGCTATTTCATTGAAAGGCAATTTTGCATTCACTTTTGACTTGTTTTCAAGTACCTTTGCAAAATTTCAATAGTGAAAAATTTTGCAGTAGCTTACGAAATGTATCGCAGCAGATAGTTGAATCAAAATTATATTTTACAAAATGCCCCAATAGATGCGAACATTGTGTAATTTGATTTGAAGATTTCAATTTCTTTGAAGCTAATGTTTCCTAGTCCAGAAATGATCATCCTCATCTGTTATTTAGTATGAATCAACAACTCATAATGCTATTATTTCACTACAATTTCACAATTTGTTTAAAATGTCTAGTTTAATAAAATTCTTATTTAACTAAAAGCTTGGAAAAAACTTCAATAAGTTTGTTACTTACTTCTCTATGTATAATACCTCGATTGTGTGTATTATTTCGGTGGAAGAAATTAGAATGCTTCTTAATTTATGAAAAGCGCTTCTGAGTGATAAATAACCTTTAATGCATAATTTGTAATGTTTCTAATTTGAATAGTCCAATTAGTTTGTATAAGATTTATATGAAATCTTATATTCTTATAGTTATACAATGAAATACGCAATATTCTATGCTGTTTACTAGGATACGCCTAGAATTTGCTTAGGCTTAAGCACAAATCAGTAGTTGTTACGTCTGAAATCATTACTAATGAAAAAGTTCTCTTCATTTCATTGAATGAATAACTAAAACATTTTAATCTACTGGAGTAACTACATTTTAAAGACTGATTAATATAGTTTATTGTAGTGGAAACTACAATGGAGATTAAATGAAACGAGCTAAAACTGAAAATTTCCACGTTTCTCAGACTACGACTAATAGTACCATAAATCTACTACCATCCATAGTTTCAATTTTGAGATAAACAAAGTAGTTCGCGAGAGTGATTTTCCTTTTTTTTAAACTCAGATTCTAGTTTTCACATAGTCTCTATTATTTGTCTACAATAATTACTCGTTCAATTAGGAGAAAATAACAAACACTCAAAACTTGCAATTTTAAAGAAACATCTGTAAGTTAACCCTCAATTTAATACTAGATGTCTGACAAATGCTAAAGTGTACATGCACAGTATTCACATCAAGTAGATTTCCATGATTTTATAAAGGGCTAATGGTTCTTTTTGTTAATTCAAATATTAAATTAATTGGTGTTATATTTTGAGTAAGTACCATTTAGTTCTATACAAAATTAATATATATAAGCCATATACATGGAGAATATTTTATTCTCGTCAATTTATGTTTAATGAAGTGTCAACAATGCGTCAGAATTTGGACGGAAAAAAACAGTGTAAGTTTCTTATCGAAATTTATAGCCCCACACGATCTGCTGATATCAGATGGCAAATATTTATCTACTAAATTATATTTCGACCAAAAATTTTGATGAATTTTTGAAAAAGTTTTTGCTCACTTTACTTAGTCGTTTAAATGCTTAGGAATCAAAATTTTTATCTGTTTTTGAATAAGTAAGATATTGAAATAGTTTAACATCACATGCCAAAATCATTTTTAAGGGGTTAGAATGATATTACCACTATACTTTTTGGCTTTCTATATCTGCTACTTTTCGTTGTTTGTTTCATTATCTCTTGTTTACCTAGCTCTCTTCACGTATGATTATTTAAAGTTATTAACTCCACTTTTACTCCATTTATTGATAAGTTATATGTTTCAATATACCGAAAAAAGTTTTATTCTGACTTTAATAGCAGTAGCATACGAGCTTTGTTAACGTACTGTATTTATCGGTTCTTTATAATATATGATAGGCTCGTGTAATCACGGCTATAATTTACACAAGATAACAATTCTACTGTTCTCTCACTCATAACTTCCTCCGAAGTTCGAATTATGTAATTGTAAAAGTATGTTTTGAATCAATATAAAATTTCCTATCTAGTGCATATCAACTTCATTTCTCTTTCAAAAAAAATTGTGTGAAAATTAGTTTAATTAAGATCGAACAAAATCAAAGATATTGTCTAATTTCGGATAATAATAACTAATCAATGCTATAGATATTTCGACAAACTGTATTTCATGTTTTCTTTTTCATATTCTAACATATCACCTTTCTCTATACCCTTCAGTGCCTACTGTTTTAATGAAGAAATTAATTTCAAGACGATTTATTTTGAAAGAAAGGTAAAATTTATATTTACCAGATCGGAAATTTGACAGTAGTTTAAAAAATATGCCTCTAGAATTACAAAATTAACACTTCGGAGGAAGTTATGAATGAGAGAGCAATAGAACTGTTATCCTTTATAATGTATACTGAGTGTGTTAAAGCCTCTAGTTATTTATAAATTATTAATTGAATTTGAATTAATTTTAGTTATATTCATATCAGAATACCAAGTGTTTAACACTAATTTGTATATTTATTAGTGAGGCTAATGGTTTAAATATAGAAATACAATATGTGACTGAGAATATATTCGCAACTATTGGTAAAAATGGTCATATTTAACGTTGCTATTAGTTACCAAGAATACAATTCAAATTGTATTTTCAATTTTCATCCCATTTCATCGTACCGATATGGATGATTAAGCATCTTTTGTTTAGCATAAAATATGAAATCTTCTAAGTTATCCTATACAACATTTGCATTTTAATCAAAAAGAAAAAGTGAATAGAAATTTATTCAAGACTTTTATATTACATTAAGAAGTGACCTTATTGGAACAAAGTTTGTATAAAAATAAATACTAAAATATACCAGAATTCGCAGATCTGTGAATTAAAGTTTAATAAGTATGTAATGACTAAATCAAAAAAAATGTAATCTAAGTTTGTAATATCCGTCCTACTTGTCAATTTGTTACCTCCCATCCTACAAGCTTAAGGAATATGTTAGTTATTGGTCTCTTACAATTGACTGTAAAATGGATATCTTCTGATGGCTTGATAAAAATATTAAAATGCCACATTTACGAATTAAGAAATAGGATATTTTAAAAACTATATAATTCAAAATAGTAGCAGTGAGATGGATGTTGTTGATCGTTTATAGTTTCATTATAGAACTACTTAGAGAGTTCAAATATGAAAATGTAATGCCTTAATAATAATTTGTACAGGGTAATTTATTCTTGTAGCGTTCTAATGAATAGTACATAGTGCTCCAAAAGTTCTGATACGGATGCTAAGTCGCCTAATTTCATGAAAAAACAGCATTTGACGTAAAAAATTGTCCAGACGTGCATGAGATGCCAAGCAATAATTTAGTTCAAGTGGTGTTCAAAATTTCCTCCTTTTGCGTTCGCACAAGCTTTTAGACGCGTCTCGAAGTTACCCACAATGGGCCGTAGCTCGTCTTCACTTATTTCGTTCTAAGATTTAACTAGGACCACCCTAAGAGAGTAGAAATTGTTGTAGAATGTTCTACTCGGTTTATTCTCCGGTTACCTACGATTCTGACTATTGAATACCGGATTGAAAGTGAGAAGGTTTAATTAGTGAAAAGCACGTGCGCGAAACGGCCCTGCCGAACGATGCTTGGGAGTTTCTTTGCTGTTTCGTAACGATCGATCTTCGTTTCCTCCGTCAACACATTGGGTCGATGAATCTCATGTGAGTAGAACCCCACTTCGTGTTTGATAATTCTCCTCACTGATGTTGGACTGATATTGAGGTCAGAAGCCATCTTCCTCATCAGTATCTTGTCATCTCGAACGATCCTCTTCTCGACAATTTCTCGAGCGCGAGAAGTGTTCACAGACCTGGGTGCTCCACTCCTAGGGTTGTCCTCTACTGTACTGAGTTCGTGATATCGTTTCACAGGCCGCTGAAGAGGCATTCTCGTGACAGAGCTTCTTAGCACTCGCAGCACTTCTCTCCTTGCTCGTGGCAGTGGACGATGGTAATGCATAGAGCTTTGGACATGAAATAACAGTTCAGAGACGAGAGGTTTGAATGAAGTCTGGAACATGGTCCAAGGAGGCTTTAGGCAACACATTTGCAGAGCTCAGCGAGTTTCTACGTCAAACATGCTAATTTATCTGCACTTACCTTTCGTATCAGAACTCTTGGTGCACCCTGAATAATACAATTGTATTAATAGTAATGATACCCATCTTTGTAATTTGTAAATTTAGCTCTCATAGATAATTTATATAAAATATGCACTTTCTACACTCTCCCAATACTGGGAAAGAGTGTTTATACTCTTAAACGATGATTTGCATTGAAAAAAATCGAAAAATTTTTGGAGATTATTCCATTATGAATTTATACTTCAGTATAACACAAAATGGCATATTATTGCAGGATATTACATGCCTATGATTTTGGTCTACGTAAAGATTGCCATCGGAATATTCTGTATTGTCAGTAATATTCTCGTTTGTACTGCAATTCAGAAATTCGTCATCCTCAGGAAAAGCCCCACATTTCAGATACTATTTGTTTTGTATATATCTAATCTTATAGATGCTACTTGTCGATTAGCTTATGACTATCCTTCAGAAATTGCTGGAAAAGCAATATATAGTATGTTTCAATTCTCGCTAAACTTTTAGCTATTCTGCCGAATTATAGCTTTTATAAGAAATTAAAATGGGATATACATATGGCATTTATTTTTAACATTAACTCGATTTTATTCGTAAGTTATTTTAGGATTGCCATATAGTAAGATAAACATGATGCTTACAAAAGGAGCATGGTTTATGGAACTACATTTGCATCAAGCTGTTGCTTTATCACACATAGGTAAATATATAGCTAATGAAAACTATATAGGATGGACTAAAAGTTCTGAAATATAAGTGTAATTAAATTAACAAAACAACCATTAACTCCTTAATAAATGGTTTAAGTTCTATCCGATTATCCCGTCTCTAAACTTATATATATATGATTTAAAAGCGGAATGTGCACCACCAGCATTAATTTGCATAAATAAAAAGAAAAATATTGAACACCCACTCATATACACAATGAAAAGGATTGTTGAACAGACAGCAGTTTACACACTTTCAGGACAGGGAAGTTTGATAATCAAGCTCATCTAATCAGATGAACTTTGCAATATAGTAAATATTGGAAAAAAACTGAGTGGAGCATGTCGCACCAATCTGAACCACATAATGTTGATTTAGTGAAAGTATGAAACGAGATCAGCCAAAAAGAGTTACGTTCCACTGTAGATAAATTAAATACGCATCTGCAAGCTTAAATGAGCATAAAAAAAGAAAAATTAACTAAATCATTTGTTAGATGATATATTAAGTATATTTAAATAAATGTTCATGTTTAGTGATGCTGGTATTTATGTGAAAATATGCGACTTAGAATGTGTCAGAACTTTTAGCCCAACTCATAGATATCAATCTTTAGATATGAAGTCTAAATTTTCGATAATACTACTATTAATTGAGAAATAAGTTAAAATATAATAATAATTACAGGATCCGTTTTCTATTCAATCAGCTATCGTAACCTAAATATGCACTATATAATTTTTATTTCAATCTTGCTTTCTGTGATTGGTTATTTAACAGGCGGATTGCCACTTTTATTCAATGGAATGGGACTTTCATTTAATGAAAAAACTTTTAGTTGGTATGAGAATACCAGCCTTCCGGCTATGATAATATTTTTATATTACAATTGGGGTTTGCAGGTAAGTAGTGCAGATAATAATTCTAGCTAATATTAAGACAGCACTTAATTCTACTTAGGCCTTCACCATATCTATCCTCATTTTCGTAGACATATTGATTTTGATCAAAATCGCCCGTCGCAAAACTCGGATCAAGTATTGTTTTATCCCATCCCAGATATCAGCGCCCGATACAATGCTATCACATCTCAAACTAGTGAGAAAATTATCGTTTCACTTCTTTCTTACTCGTATAATCATTTTTGATTTTACAGTAGCAATATATTTAAATCTAAAAGTCTTGTAATATTTTTGCTGCTTTTAATCTAAGCCTTATATTCTTTAAATGAGATCATTTTTATTCTCTCTAATTCTTAAAACATATTCCTAGATTAATTTAATTAATTAATGAAATGTTAAAAAATCTCGAATTCTGTGAATTTTTATATTTAAATTTTGCAAATTCTAGAATCGCATTTCCTTTAGTCGAATGAAATCAAGAGAGCTACGCATTGCAATTAATTTTGTGCTCTTAAGTAGCTGCCTTTTTGTTCAGACCATAATATACAACATGGTTCCTAGGTAATTTATTTTGATATACATTTCACTAGGACCCATCCATTGATTTAATGATTGTATATTGCAGATGGGATTCATCTCTTTCGCCTATTCTTCTTGTTTTGGCACCACTTATTAGGAATTCTAAATGTTGGGTTTACTGTATCTCAGGCAGGGCTCTGCGGAGCTCTATATATAAATTAGTTTGTTGTTAGTGATTATTGAACGTCTTCTTGGATGTCTCTACTTTGGTGATTTTATGATCGTGATAAGCTCCCACTTTTGCAACTTCCACGTTCAGAGACAAGGCACATGTTTACTTGTTTTGTAGTAGTGTATTTGGCACTTTTGTAATACTTTTCTATACGTATACAGATATTTTTCAATTCACTACTACAGAAATTAAATGGCAGTCATTTCAAAAAGTTTCTTGTGAATACAAAAGCAGGAATATAATTTTTATAGGTCTAGAAGTAATATATTCATTTTGATGTTTTCTATGCTGCAGTTATTTAACCGTAATGAAAGTGCGCAAAACAATATAGTCTTAACAAAATTGTTCTGTAGTCTTAAAAAGACAGGTTTAAAATAAATACATTCCATAATAAACTAGGAAACAAGGTGATATTTTCAATTATAAACAAACCATTGATATGGGGATTACAGCTATTTATACAAAATATTTACGATATGCATTCGGTGAAAAATTTCGCCCTTTGAGTTTTATTACCAATAAAATAGTAAAACAAATAAAAAAGATTAATGTAGACAAACAAGACTTTCATATCATAAGGAGAAGTTACTAATAATGATTATGATACCTAATCAAAGACGTGTTGTAGTGATTTCTCAAGATGCCTCTTCCCACTCAAGTGTAGCATACCATCAGCGTAGTATTTTGGTATAACCTGTTTAACCTGAAACACTAAAACTGACAGAAACGATTACTCTGGATACAATAAGCCACAGATAAAAAACAATGGTGTCCTGCAATTTGACTGCATACAAACAAAGCTTTACCGTTTTAAATTTTGAGGGTAACGTTTTAATAAGATTGTCGTTTTTCAAAAATTCCATTGCGTTTATGAAGATCAAACTTCTGCACAAGAATACAAGTATGCATTTCTCAGAAATAGAGGAAAACAATAAAAAAACAGGAAAATACTCACATTCTTCTCACCATTCACCTCCATAGTGAAATGGAATATATTTGTTGTGCGACGATGAAACGTTTTCGTATCAGTCACTTCAGCAGTAACGCGAGTCTAAAACATTATAAATTGATTCCTTGGTGCCCCCAGTGTTTTTACATCCTCAAATGTAGGAGAATTATACCGTCAATCTAGCTTACGGAAAAAGGGTATTCGTTTTTTAAATCATACCTGGATGTATTTACCTCTTGTGTATGTGATGTGACAAATGAGATGTAGTATATTTCCAAGCTCGACTGGATGTTGAAATGAAATATCATCAACAGAAACAGTATGAACACGACCCTATAAATTATTGTTAATATATAGTAAAATTTACCAATAGCAACTAATAAAGAAAGACTTATAAGAATTAAAATCCCCTAATCTAATAGTTATTCTTCAAACTTCAAAAATTTTAGGTATTTCGATTATCTTTAATATTAAAAATCCTTCCCGCTCACCTTGCTGAATAGTTTTGCATTAGCATAAGCAAGTTCAAGAGCTTGTCGCATAAGGAATCCTCCAAATATCTTTCCGTACATATTCTGATGTTCTCGAAAGCAAATTCCACACCATTCCATGCGAGTTTCATGTAACCACTTCTGAGTATCCTACGATAGAAATATTATAAGTAACATATACATTATTTTAATGAAGTAAATTATTAAGTACCTTTAGATCAAAAGAGTATAACCCATCAGATCGCTCTTTTGTACCATGTAAAAATATATCATGAAGAAACTGCATTTCTTCGTTTGACGGATATGTTGTAAGAAGAGAAACAATCTTCTAAAATTCAATACAATTATTTTAAAAACTATAAAAAAAGAAGTAAAAACTGTAAATTAGAAAATGGTAATTTTAAAATAATAGGGAACTAACCGATCTTTTTCGTTCTTTATTCGCTTCTTCACCTGCACTGATTATCATGGCTTCATCAGGAATGCGTGCTCGCAGAGGATGAACAGGAACTTTTTTAGTGGCGTCATCCGGTTGTCGTGAAACCTATGTTAATAAACTACTTACTTTTCATAATTCTAATCAGGATCGTAATATACTGCTTATAATCTAATTAACCCATCTTTTCCACATTCATTATTTTCCACGTCTAATTTTGCACATACCATAATGAACCGTGCCCTAAGTATTTGCACCATATCGTTCCTATTATCTTCCTGGAATATTCTCATGGATGCTTCCATACTGCTCGTTCCTGTCCATGTTACTCCTCCATTGATGATGATGTCACGGTCAGGATAGATGTGAATCCCAAACAAACAGAAAATAACAAAAACATACAAAATTACAAATTATCTAAAAGGAAATTTTACCTGTGCATATCTATTCTATCAACGCCAGCTGTAACAATAGTTCGTGGCAGACTTCCAGCCTCTGCCAATGTTTTCCCTGTTTCTCGATTGTGGGAATAACACACGTAAACAGCAAAACGATCAAGATCCTAAAATATAATAATAAACATTAACCTATGAAATGTATGTAAACTTAAAATATATATGCAAGAGCAGAAATAACTATAAAAGCGATAATGACCGGATTTAGTGGTCATTAGCAACAATAGTATAGTCAATCTAATAAACTATACCACTTTTACAGCGTTTTTTCCTAGTAATCTTGCCAGAAAAATAATTATTGATGGCTCATATATGAGTAAAGTATAAACAATAAGATTAATAATAACTTAATACTAATGATAACAGAAATGCAACGTTAACTTACCTCAAGTAATTTCCCTATTCTAACATGTTCATTTGCACCACTTAAGTAGCTGTTTTGAATAGTAGTATCAGAACTAAGAGGAATACGAAACTGAAAATCACAAAACTAACTTATCGTTATACATATAAATATAAGAATAAAAGCTTAGAACATGGCCACATTCTGGAGGAAACATACAACCATGATTATATATGTTGCAAATATTACTCGAGCATATTAAATTGGCTTTTAATGATAAATAATAATGTATATATTATTATAAACTTATCATAGCCCACTTCTTTATGACTATCCGACATTGTTCTTGGTTCTAATTCCTTTAAAGAAATATGATCAGAACAAATGTAGGAATTATTTGATACCCTGAAAAGTTGGGGATAAAAAACCTTAATCCACATTATATAATAATTTAAATCGCGTTAACAAACATATTTAATACACCAATATTGACTAGTTTATGACTTATTTCCCTACCAGGATATTATTTGAAAAATTAGATACCAAAAATATCCCATGTATAGTAAAACATAATTAGGCTATAGACACTTACTTCAAATGATTCAGCATTTGCTTAACCATTTCATCCACTGTTGGAATATTAGCAGTGATGCTATAAGTTCGCATTTCCGGAGCATAGCGAAACTGAAACAACCGCTGATATATTTAAAACCAATTTATATTTTAGCTTAATTATAAAAGCCTTCAACATATTTCACCTATTCTTCACAGATCAATCCTTCTACACTATATAACCATACCAAGTAAGGTAGCCAAAATATCTTCCCTGAGGAACGTAGTATTTGTGAGAACATATATAATACTACGGAATTAATTCAATTCCATACACCAAAAATCTGCAAAGAAATTTATCTAAACTAAAAGAAATTACAGTTTCAACAAAATTAGAATAGAAGCCTTATTTTATATAAGATAATATTATTTAGTGATAGCTGTTGAATAGCAGTATTCTTGTCTATCAATCTTATTTAATGCATAAATTAAAAAGTAGCCTTAATGTACTTCGTATAAAAAGTGACGATAGCTAAGTAGAGTAAGAAATACTAAGATACACAATAAATGTTACCCCATTACATTAGGTTTACAGCATGACTGAGAATAATTATATTTAATAATATTTAGGAAATAGGAAAATAAGTTTATCTTATATCTATTAATTAATCACTTGGTTAATTATTGTTCAAACTTCATTGTCCTCGTTCTTGATTAAATAGATATATAGAGCTTTGACAGTATTATTGTATCCAATACTGACTCGTATTAAATACCTATTTGAATACGTTTCTCACTATTAGATTGTTTTGCGCTACACAACTATTTGTTTAAACTTCTATCCGAAGTATTTGTTATGTTTGGAGGAGAATAATAACTTTATTAGGAACACAATAGTGGAATAATACTAAAAGGGGAAAAGGTCCGTCTTCAATCTCGGGACCCCTTATATAGGGTTCGCACAGTTATTGTAAACAAAAGGGCAAATTCCAAAGTGCAAGAGTTATCTAAGTATATTACAGGAAAACCAACAGTAAGAACATATTTTAAATACTAAGACGGGTTACAACAGTATTAGTAAGTAGCGACAAGGTTTTGAGAACTGTTTTGAGGCCGCACTGATACGCTGGCATATATAAACCGCATTTGTGAGTGCTTTCACGTTCTTGTCTAGTAAACATTCTAACGGACTCCACCACAATTATATAGGTGTATATATATATACATAATTTCTGGGTTTGGGATTAAGATACTTCTTTAGTGTTACTCTTAACATATACCACAAAATTTTCAACTAATAGTAGACTGATCAATTCTTTCATTGTTATAATTGATATATCGAGTTCCAATATGGATGTAGGGATGAATAATTTATGGAGAAACTATAAAAATTTGCATTATTAATGAAGCAAAGTAATAAAGAATATTTTTATTCAAATATAAAATTAACCTCAATTATCATATTTTAACATTACATTTTAATTGGTTTGGTTGCATACATTAAGTGTCAAGTGCTATTTGTATGCAAATTGTTATATTTTGGATGTGTGGCGAGTGGGTGAAGAATAGGAGCTACATTGGACAATTAACATTTATTATTTAAATAGAAATTGTTAGTGTTGTGGATATATGAACTTGGAGATTATAGGAATTATTTCAACAGTTTCTTGCGAACTCCCAGCGTGCTAAGAGTTCTTTGACCTTGTGATTCTCTCAATGTCATGGTCTCGCTGAAATTATAGTTATTTAATCGGAATAATTTTGGATGAAGAAATCAGGGCTGTTCTTACTGAAGTATTTAAGTGATTTAATATTTGAAGTAGTTTCGATTCATATTTTACATACTTCTACTTACAATAAAAGTATAATGCTCAAACATTTATTTTGTACGTAAATGATTAATTTTGTGTTTGCTTCGAGTTTTCATTATAATTTGTATCCACCTTTTTAGACTCATCCGCGATTTTCTTCTCCAACACATTCTTGACAGTTGTTACAGATTCAGCCAATTTCTTTATAGCTACTTTGCATTCGTCGACTTCGCGACGAATATTGACCTTTAAATAAGATGTGAATATTGTTTAAGTAGTTTTAAACCAGTATCTCAGTTTATGAAAATATATGCATACAAAAGCAACTTAATACCATTTAAACTAAACGTTTAAAAAACTATTACATTATTTGTATATAATACTAACCGAATTATGATCATTTTCAGGGAAATTCGCACCTCTGGCTTGTAATTTTTGGAAGGCTTCTTGTAATTCTTGAATAGCCAAATATCTAAAGTAAAATAATAGCTCCGAAGTTTGGCACTAATTCTCTTATATCTAATTAAGTTCTTCGCTATTTAAAGCAGTTATATGGATTTCTGGAGGAAATGCAAGTGATCAGAATGGCATGCCTATATTATTCAACTATATAAAAAAATAGTAATGTTTGTTCTGGCTGTTTTAAGTGGGTATTTGAAGAAAGGAAAACAGCCAGTGGTTTTACCTCTCCTCTTCTTCTTTTTCTATCCTTGCATTGAGTTGATGTTTAAGGTTATCAGCTTTTGCTGATAGTTCGTTGAGCTTAATAGGTTTAATTTTGTCTAATTCGAAATAACGCAAAGATTAGAATATAGACCAAAGTAATTAGTTCGTCTTACATCTTGCGGTATTTGCTTCTCAACTTTATCCCTGATTTTTTCTTGCGCTTTTTCCATATTAGACTGAACATCATCCAGCTTTCCAATTTGGTTCTTTAATTTAGCCACACTGTCATTATCAGGAATAGATGCGATTTTTTGGGAAATCTCGCGTTTATCTTGGGAAAGACCTTAAGTATATCAATATTACTTGAGAGATATATTTATGGGATATTAAAATAATAAATATATCTACTAATTAAATTTACCCGTTTGTAGGCTGCTTATTTTTTCTTCTAGTTTTAATAGTCCTTCCATACTGAGTTTATTCTTGTCTGAAGCTATCACCTCCATTTCTCTACGAAGCTAAAAATGAATAATATACTATTACCAAATGCATGTAGGAAATCTAAGTTCTCTTCTAAAACATTTAATTATCCAAACGATTTCCTTAATAGTTTTATTTCAAAAAAGTAGATATAAAGAGAGGAAGAGGTAACAGTTGTAAAGTATTTTTCAAGCTAACCCATGCAGTTAATTCCAATAAATATGAAGCTTAAAAAGTAAGTAAGGGGTTCGAGAGGAAGAAAGGAAATAGTGCTATTAGTTTACCATGAGCCCATAAGTGATGGACAACATGAAGTAGAGTTTGCTTAAAGTCTCGTATTTTTCAAAAGAAAGTATTACAAATAATACTTTTTAATAATAAAAGAACACAATGGTTTATATATGGTTATCTTTAAAAAATGCAATCCTCAGCTAACTCATTTGTACGCTTTATTTCTGTAGCACTACTTCCATTAATTTTTAAAATGGACTATATAAATATAAATTATCTCTAGATAAATAATGTGGAGGAAAAATAATCATTGTTTGCATAATTAAAGTAGGTTAAATTTACCTAGTAAATTAGAAATGGAAAAACTGAACTTAAAGTTTGTGCATTAAGAATATGTATATGAGATTAGACCACAAATAAATGAGTCTTTAAATGTTAATATTTGAAGCTAAATTTGCGGTATGATTTTTGAATATCATTCTTTTAAATATGGGATTAAAGTAATTGGGAATGTTCATTTCCGTAGAGAAGGCTTTAATGGAAGGAGATTATTTGCATCAGTGGATCTGACTTGTGACAAATGAGCACGATTAAATATGAAATAAAAATTTAGACCTTTTCTACTTAGTGACATTGAAGCGTTGTTTTTGAATATATATATGAGATCAAAGCGATTATGCTCTTTTACTTGGAAAAGAAAATCAAAGACCTCGAAATAATTATGTCATAATTACTATAAAGTGTTTAGTATTCATTTACATAATAGTTTGTTGTGTTAATTAGTGAGATTTTAATATAAATATTTTCTTGATTTAAATTAGAGTATAAAGAGTTCCCATCCACGTACTCCTGAGTGATAATGAATACAATATATATTATAAATTAGATCGTAAAAGATTCGGAAACATGAAAGCCTCAGAACAAATGTTTGCTGAAGTGAAAGTACGCTCTTGTAAATGTTCTCGATTTAAACTCAGCATTTGAGCATGCATCCTGAACACCATCTATAAATTCTGTCCTATACTTTGTTTTTCCGTCCTTATTTTATTTTAATCGTCTGATAAGAATAAAATGCATTATAACGTATTTCAAGCATTATAGTAGGTGTTTGTTCTTAAGTTTTGGGAATTAAGAACTAACCGCATCGATGTCCAATGCCGGGATCTTTATATTTTCTTTACCCGCCTTCACATCATCAACCGATTTTGTTAGACCACGAATATAGTTATTTAGTTTGTCTTCCACTTCCGTAATTTTTGAAAGAAGGCCTTTTTCGTGAAGCTTTCTTAATAATAACTTTTTTAAATTGTTACTGCACCAGTGATAATATATGTGCTTTAGAATTTAGTTATTCATTCAACAACCTGAATAGCTCTCAAAATAAATAATAAATAAGAGAATGTTGATGTGAAAGTAAAATAATATAATAATTTGTGAATGCTCTACAGCTGTTCTTTAAATATACTCCAATTCGTCTTTTGCTTATCGTTAATTAAAGTATTATGTACATATTTTCTAAAAATATGGCTCATAAAAATTAATGAGTAAAAGACGGAATGGAAATTCTTTGCCTTATAGTTTATTGATTGTCAATTCATCATTATCATTTTATTGGACTGATTATGAGTTATCGAGTGAATGAATTCACGAGTGCTACTTGTTTTTCATGTTCCCTCTTCTTATGTGCGGCTACAAATAGCTTAGGAAGTATGTAATACAAGCAATTTTATTACGAAATAATTAAATATATTTCGAAAATAACAATAAAACTAAAATGAATAACCTTGATTGTATTTCAGCATTCATTATTTTGTCCACTTTGTTGTTTCCTAACTCTAAATGATGCTCTAAAGCTGCAAGAGCCTCATTGATCTTTTGAAATCGATCTTTCTGTTTTGTCTTATCCACCTGCATAATATTTTTATTTCTTTCACTTTCACACATTTCTTATTTTCTTATTATTTCTCCTTATTATACTTACCATAATCTGCTTGTTTAGTGCCTCCAACTGCTCCCCCTGTACTCTTGTCCTTTCCTCCAATTTTTTCTTTAAATCTTTCTCGATTTCCCCATAATTCGTATTCTGAGTCTTCATTGTCTGAACTAAATTACTTTTAGATGGAATTTGCAATAGTAATTTAAAAGAATATCTAACGAGTAACACATCTACAACTGTCTTTTATTGAGAAAAACTATATGTATTCCACAAATTATAAATTACCAGTAAGTTCATTTTCATAATTTAGAGAAAAACTTTAATAATATCTATGTAATACAAATATTTTTCATTAACATTGATTATTTATTAGATTTAACTTGAACCATATGTGAATAGTCTACTAGGACTGACAAGTTTAAAAATAAGAATTTGAAGCACAAATATGAATATTATAAGAATTTTTAAAGGTCTTGACACTATAAATGAGAAACTAAATAATAATGGTTCAATCTTTGAGTAATTGAGTTAGAGTCACCTATTAAGATGAATCTATCACGGGTTAAGCAAGAAGATTAAAAAAGGTATTTTTAAAATTGAAAATTTGATTATGACAAACCGATTCCAGTGCACCATATTTGAGCATCATTTCATCTCTAATTTTTTGCTGCGTTTCAGTCATCTTCTTTGTTACCTCTCCAGTGATGAGATTAATTCTTTCATTAAGTCGTTTAGCTTCTTCCGACATCTTTTCCTATTAAATAATGTGTATTCATACTTTTAGTTCCACTTTTGAACTTTATGGTTGATTCATTTAGTTATTAAAGTGCATGAAGACAAATATTTTTTAAACCTATTTTTATGTTAATAATATGCCATTAACATAATCTTGAAACTGGGATAGTAAATTATATTTCTAAGTCAAAATATAATTACCAAACCATTTAAATATAGATTTATTATTACTAGTATTGTTCACCAGTTATGTTAAATCCTAGGTATATATACAGTATTCTATTTAATTTTTGTAGAATTTACGTTTCATGTATTATAAAAACCTAAAGGCATAAGGAATTGAGCAGTTCAACGAATTTATCGAAGTTGTTGACTGAACTCATTAAACATATTTCAATCAGTTGTACCTGAGAGAAAATTTAATATCTTTGAAGAAACTAATTTGAAACAAATAGAGGATAAAACTCGATCATCGGCTGTCCGGGACGTCATTTAAATGTAGATTACTTCATATTGATAACTGATAGAATTTCATTTATGGAAAAGGAGAAGTTTCATTCACAATATAGATGTCTCAAGTACATATGATCCACTTATAATCAAATAAAAATGCTATAAATATTTTGGAATTTGTGAAATCTTAATGACTGCAATGAATTTATTTTTTTCTTAGTTTTGTGAAACACAGAAAAACAAACGCATGTATGTCATATTAGCGTGGTTTGTATAAAGCAAGTTAAAAATACAAGCTAGCGCTATAACAGAATGGTTTGAAAAATCAATTTGACCAGAAAATATGCTCAATATTATTATTAGATACGTGATAGGCTAAAGCAGATATTAATCCTTTCAATGTCCAGTGGTAGAGAGAACAAGAGAATAGAAATGGGAGTTGGCTTTCTGGAGCTTTAGTTATTGAAAAGTGAAAATCTAATGAAATACTGCCTTTTCTTGAGTTTTCTAGGTGATTAATAAGAATATATAATAAACCTTATCGATATCGCCTTTCTTCGTTAAATTGTTAAGTAGATCTTCTTTACTCTGGTCCTGTTGGCGAATGATGTCTTGAAGGCGCATTAAGCCAAATAAAATAATGTTATTATTTAATGAACGTTGTTTATTATTTATAGAGTATGATAATACTCGCAGATAAAAATAACAATAATAATAGTTACCTTTCATTAAAAACTTTTGTTTCTCTGCTTCTTTCAGTTATTTCTTGTTCCAAAGTTTGTTTTAGTTGCGTAATTTGTGAGTGCAAGTCTCTCACCTTTCCATCCAATTGCTGGGTTGAATTAGCAATTTTCTTTAAAAAAATATAATTAAGGAATATTTTTCCTGCGAATAAATGTGAGAAATTAATGTTATATAATCTTTTCATTCTTTGAATGAAGTGTGTGTGTTTTTGTACACTTTGTACATTTTAGAAACATTTATGAGATTTCTACCTATAGAAATAAGTTTCTAAATGTTTTGTATACAATAAAATCATATAAATGTTAATGAAATAAATCTTAAAAATCATTAGATGGTAGGATATGAGGAAAATTGATGAGTTAACAGAAATATTGAAATTTTGGAAGATCCGAAAATATTTGCATATAATTGCGGATAAGTTACAACAATTATATACTTAAAACTTTGCTGGATACTATTTCTCTTTTCGAAGTATATATTAAATGAAAATTCTCAAGGAAACGTATTAAAACTCTTACCGATGGATCTACTACAGGTCTGTTCCTCATTTCATTGTTAATATGTATCAAGTCATTAGCCTGACGATCAAGCTGATTTCGAATCCCGTTGATATCATTTGTAACTGTTGTAACCTAAATACCACAATTTCAATTATATATTTTATCGGGTCACACATACTAAACATTTTCAGGTTGCTTCAATGGCTTTACAGTCCTTTTATACGTGAAATGTTAGAACTTACCTTATTATCGATTCCTGATACATGCCTACGAAGATCTTCATACTCTCGTGTACTAGAAAAATACGCAACTTAAAAATTGGTAATGTAATAAATAGCTAAAAAGCATATGTCTAGTATACCAATATTTTAAAGAAAACCTCCAACCTAATACAGTACAAATTAAACATAAAACATAAGTCAAAATCTCCTCCTGAAATCTCACCCAGCTCCACTATTTGCAGTAATCAGCTTTCGTTGAAATGCATCCTCACTAGCCTCTATTTTCCGTCGAGCGGCCTGAATACTGGAATAAATATAACATCTGTATACTTTGCAACGGTTGTGAAGTGCAGGGTAAGTCTTTTATGTGCCATTATTCCAAAAATAACTATAGTATAATACCAGTCATTTTCAAACATTTACATTTTTATTATTATACTTTTCCCAGTAAATACGTTACTTCGATTGTATTGATTGTTGTGTTAAAATATGCTATTCCAAAATGCGTATGTTCCAGCGGACAAATTCCGTTCTTACTAGTAAACAAGGGTTATTTATTGTTAGCAAACTTAGTTTATGCAGAACCCTTGTATTCACCTGTTCTGCAGCAATTAATTCCTTATTTTGTCTTTGAAGGTCCAATAACTGGTTCTGTAAATTGCTGATTACTACGTCTTCAGAACGGCGTTCCATAGCATTCGCATTCTAAATTGGCTGAGCCTAATTTTTTATTAAGCTCAAGAAGAACATGTAAAAAAGAATCTACTATTTTGATCGTTATTTAAAAGTTACTTGAACATGATTATTTTGCGGAAAATACGCAGTGATTCTAATATGTGGTTGGTAAAAGAGAATTTATCTACAACACTGTAAATAATTTTTTTAAATACAGTCATGAGTGATTCTATTATTTGGTTGACATGCTAAAAAAAATTATAAGTGTTGCAGGTTCATTGCACTCGGGTTTTTTGAACACACAGTGGAGTGATGTCAGTTACCTTGGAATAGGAGCTCATAGTTGTACTCTCTCCGTCATATGAACTCGCTCGATTCTCAAAATAATGTCGTAATAATCTTCAACTCTTTCATTAAATCTATTAATTGTGCAATCCTATGATATTATGGCGTAAATTATTATTATCTATTACGAGTTATTATTGTTATTGTTATTACTAGAGAAAATGGCATATAAATAGCTTTAAAAAAAGCTAAGATGCACTTAAGCTACTTTCCCACTATCATGGAAATTAATAAATTAATAATTTACAATTTTAAATTAGCATTATTTGTTATAAATCTTGAATTTTTAAAGAAAAATATGTCCATGTAGTAATAAGTCATTCTTTGAATGTCATTTTAAAAATTCTTTTTAAAGTTAGGATAATAAAGTAATTGTTAAGAAATAATCATTGAATTTCTGGTTAGGTTCATAGCTGTATTAATCCTTCAGTGTATCATGAATTCTCACTCAACTTTAATCGCCATTGAGCGTTATCTAATTTTTTAAGAATGCAAATTTATTAGGTACAATAGTTGTATTAGGTTAAACTTCTTTACTAAATAATTATTTAAAAGTTCAGTTTGTTTTTATAAATAATGTGTAATTTCTGTTTCTAACCTTTTGAGTGTAACTTGTCACACCCTGCTTTGGTTGCCGAGGGCCTTGGCCTGATGGACTGCAAAATTCTCGATTTTTAGCTAACTTAACGTTATTTTTTTAATGAACTGAAACTTACGCTAGACCAAGCATTATATCTTTTGCCGTATCTCTTGTTTGAACACGATTTTTTCTAGATGCCATCCCGAAGTTCTGCTTACGTTCCAAACATAAAAATTAATAATGTTTGTATATCTTCAGTGGTTCAAAATAATTTTATTTGTGGATACCTCAAAACCTTTATGAAAGAATAAAAAGTACCAAAAAGGCACTACACAATAATTACATTTATACATGTTAACAGTTAATAAACAGAAAATATTTAGATAAATTATACATTTACAGACTGAAAGAGGATTGGTATAATAGAAAAAGGGGGAGTGCCTATATATGTCTGTGTTCTGAGTGTAGACATGACTAACAATGGCTCGTATCTAGGAAACATGGCGGTGGGGGAATGACTAATGAGGTTGTAGATCTCTCTCCCTCTCTCACTATTTTTCTCCTAAGATAATTTATTTAATTAGTTAAATAATGTCTTAAATACTATTGTTTCTACATAATTCGCCCATTTAGTAGCACACTTCGTTTTCCACCTATTTCTAAGAATTACCAAACGATTGTTTTTAACGTGATAAAAGGTATTACCTTTTTTGCCAATTATATAATTTTTGTAAATGGAGTGTGCTTAGAAGTTTAACTGATAGAAATCAAGTGACATGATAGCAATAAAAATCTCTGAGCATAGAGTGATACCGTTTCATTAAATTCGATGTTTTCGATTTGTTGTGGAAAGCACAACTGTTGCTAACTCATTTCATCCAGCACAAGGTTACATAAACCGCACTCTCCTCCACTGGTGTCATCCCCTTCGTTCGTGTTTTCATTATATATATATTTACTTCATATATATATATTTCTTTAGAACATTTATTTTCCATTTTTAAATGTACATTTATCTATTAATGACGACGGCCTTATCAACTTAAATAAGTATACGAAGATTCCAGTATTTCGTAGGTGAAGAGTTAGAAATTACACTCAAACAACAGCTTTTCTTTGCTATGTGCGTTGTGAATACGTCATTATTAAATGGCGCTGTCATACAAAGTTTTTTTTTTCAAATTCAGCCAAAAGTATTTCCGTATTCGAATATTATCTGTCTAATTGAAAGCAATATATCGTTCGCTAACAAAGCACTTCTAATTTATCAATGACTGTCGAATAGACAACATCATTATACGCAAAATAATATATAATTTCGGAAAAAATATATAGGAGCCATGACATTTTTAACAATGATTAGGGTGTGAATGGATTAATTTCGATTTCCAGTAGAGTACTACTCCATTTGTTTAGGCAACCCACTGAGTTCAACATACCTATAGGTATGGATTTATGCAGATTCATATACAACCAATAGTCACTGCTAGCAATTTCAATTTATTTGTTATCAATATTATGATACTTCACTCTTTAGATGTATGGGAGAGTTCTATACATATGAGTGATAATATAATTTATAGAATAACTTAGCTAATTATTTCAAAGAAACCATATGACGCTCACTAATTTCTGTTGCAGAAAGATTGATCTAGATATATTTCCTTACCCTAGAGAGACGTATACAATGACTAACCTTTAAACAATTTAATTCCTAAATTAATTATAGTTGGCAGTTAATAGTGACTACTAACTATCAAATTGCTCATACATTTATGATTATAATTTTTTCCTTGTGTTTACAAGTCTAATTACGTTCATTCTATGCTAATTTTTTAAAAGATGTATCCTATGGAAATGTTTTTCACGATGCTTTCGTCAAACAGTTGATGTTGCGTTAATTTCGTCAAAATATAATGTTCGATCAGTAACATTTTCATTTGCTAAAAAAACAACATATTTACGCAAATATTTTAAATGATTATCGAAACTATTGTGCAAGCAGTGTTTTGTAGCAAATATATTTTTTAATGCGTCAAATATAGCTGTAGTTATTAGTTTATTCTAAATAATAGGCGTGTTTATAATTGTCATTTGTGTCCTGATGTACTGAATCTATTTGTATTAATCCATTAATGAATTATTTCCCACATATCATTCTTTAATCTGTAAAAATCAAAACGTTCTAATATTTATTTTATGTGGTATAGTTTATCGTTGAATGAGTGTAATATATTTATAGAAAAATGTTTCGGAGAGAGCTCTCATTCCAAAAAGCTTACCTCTCCATGAATGGACATGCAAACCTGGAACGATTGTGAGTTGTGATTGATAAAGCATTGTTAATCTAATATTAAACTAGAAATTTTCTACATGTTAAGGTTAACTATTAGATACATTGAGACTGTCCACTTAATTTAAATTCTAACGATAGTCAAGAAAATGTGTTTCTCTTCTTAATTTGTAATAATTGTTAGAAAATTTATATATTTCAGTGTTTAGGTGAAATTAAAAAGTACTCGAAAATTCTTTATGATTCTACGATAAAATTGGCTTTCACATTGTTATCTTGTGAGCTTAATCACTGATTTTACAGAAACCGCTAATATCATCTACATATACCAAATTAACCATTATATGTTTTAAAAGTATACTTGAAACTTTTCTATATCAAGTAACTTCAGATGCGTGATTCATCATTCTTATCATCTGAACATCCTACGGTCTGCGTAGTACATATTAATAAGGGCGATTCTTAAGCTTAAAGATGCTGAGTATTTATTGAATGCATTCCAACCAACAACTAATATTCTTAGTTATTTTGATCATCATATTAACTCTTAACCATAGCCTGATGTTCAATATTGAATAATTTTCATTAATTTATTTGTAAATTTATAGCTATTTAAATTTAAATTATAAGAAATAGCATCTATTAGCATATAACGATTCTTACGTTGATAAATTTTCTTGCTTATTTCTTCCATAGTAGATTTGTACATTTTGGAACCAATTAGAATAGTATTCTCTTTTCTTTTTCCTTTTGTGTCCTCTGGTAGAAAAAGATATTTTACATACATATCTCTAGACCTCTCACCTTCTAGATAATTTCCTCAATTATCAAAGCTTAATTATAAGTAGTTTTGTTCCGAAAGGAAGATTATCCATATGCATACCATAACAAGATGTTCAAGTTGCAATTAGTTTGTTGCTGTTTGCCCGAGTGTCCTCGTAGGTCACCGCGAACGAGTATAAATGTGAGATACTTAGTAACGAGCATCTTATTCTAAGCCAAAGTTGGTAAGAGATGAAGCGGATCAATAGATGGAAGTCGCACACATTGGCCGCATTCTTAAATGAGTTTGTCTCCATTTCGTTCCAATTTAAATATTGTTACCTTAAATGCTATTTATACTGAAAGAATTGCACCGCTTCTAATTCTTTATTTCTGTTCATTGTTATTAGACTCCTTCAGAATTCTTACTAAAGTAGTTATTAATTATATTATTTGTTAGTTACGAGATATTAATGCTACGTAAATCATATTTGATCCTTTTTTTGAAGTTTAGTATAGCAATGTTTTGCGCGTTTCACTACTGCAGAGCAAACTAAGCAATTACTAGGGAAATGATTAAGTTACGATGGTTATAATCTTTTGTCTTGGGCCACATATTCTATTTCTAAGCCAATGGCGATTCGGTTTCAAAACTCCGCCACGCCCCATATTACTCGTTCACATAATTTTTGCAGCAGTGTGTAAAAAAACTACAGTAAAAAATTCTGCCAAACATTCTCTCACTATTTGAGAAAAGAAATATTTCATCCAGATCAAATTCAGTTGTTGTTCATAATAGAAGCTCTATGAAATGTCTCAGTCTGAAGGAGAGGAGGAAGACGGCATTTTCTACGCAAATGCTTTTACTACGGCAATAAACGACCTTCGGCCAATAGACGCAAGCCGGAGGTCAAGTGCGATCAGTGTCCAGGGCTTGAAACACTCCATTAGCAACTTACTGCGTCCAGATCCCACGTGAGTTACACTTAAGGATTTATGTGATCAACCAATTCCTAGAAATTTCCATTCGAATCAAGTCAAGTGCAGAATGAATATAATCGTTAGCGGCAAGACATTTAATGCCACTAATTTTATAAGCACTGGTAGTCTACCTCAAAACCTATTTGACTTAGTGTCACTTATAATTGCATACGCAGACACATATATTTCTTATCTAATAGTGGTAATAGCGATATAATAATTAAACATTTATACGCGGAAGATTAAATTTTTCCATCTTCAAATAGTATAGATTATTTTAGACCAATAGACTTAATATTTTCTCATTTACGTTTAAGTTTATAATAGATATATTCTATTTTTCTCGCATAATCTGAATAAACCTTGGGATATGACAAGTACATTAAAGGTAAATAGAACTATTTTCATCGCAGTTTTTTTTTCTATTTTGCTTTTACTTACTCGTAATTAATTACTTGCTTTCTGATTATGATATAGAAATTCATAATTGCTCAATTATTTGCATTCAAAAATTACAGTTGTGAATTTGGTGTATGCCAGTAATATAAAATATTTCACGGGGATATGAAATAGCCTCAAATAATATGTTTTCATTTCAAAAATCTAGGACAGCCATATTTTTGAATAACGTATCACAATTCAGTGCTTTTGCCTATATCCTATTTCCTAATAGAACAAATTCTATTTGAATAAATCTCGGTCGTGTTACGCTTTTGAACTTTTTCACACATAAATAAATACATTTTTGAAATCTAGTTGATATACTATATTTATTTTATAACCTAAAAATGTATAATTAGCGTAATAAGCTTACATTTATTCAATTAAGTATTAAAGCTATAAAGTAAAAATATAATGTTCACTATGATTATTTCTCATAGGTTTGATTATCGAATGAAAATATGAAAACAAGAAGGGTTGAATATTTCCAATATTACGTAGTTCTGGCTTACATCTTTTTTGACTTTACAGCAACAGTAATCAATATTAACAAATTGTCCTTGTGCTTCATCACTAAGCTCTGCAGTGTTGAAATAAATTGAAAACTAGCAGGCTGTGAAAAATCTACTTTTCTCTTTAAGCTTAATATTTATTTATCACACTCCCTACCCTAACTGCAATGGAGAGCACTAGAGGTTATTTGTTCTTCAGAAGTATTTACGTGTATAGAAATGCGTGAGTTACGTTGATTTAATAATCAGCAAAAGTATTCATTTATCATATAATTCTGTTTAGTCACTTTGTCACTTTAATATATAGTGCAGAAATAGTCACATGAGTTATTTAAAAGCCTATTATATCTAAACGCATGTTTTATTTTTGCATATTGTTTACCATAATGTGAATAAATTTGCCTCATACGGCTGTTATAGTAATAGGCAATAGTACAACAAACTAGCCAGAAATTTATGATGCAAAAACCCTATACTATATTGTGTTCTCGAGTCAAGAAGTTATAAGATACGATATGAAATAAGAATCCTGGTATACGCTTTATGTAGATGTAGGTTTGTCAAATATGGCTCTGTGAGGCCGGGCTGTCCATAATTATGTGTTGCCGTAATACTACCACTTTTTCAAACGTCTATTCTGACACGCATGGCCGAAAACAGGCAGGATGTGAGCAAAGAATGACAACAGTCGATGCCGCGTTGTTGTCTTCATTCAGTAAATATAAATCACCAATTGGTATATTTTGCTTAAAGCAAGTACATTATTTTCATTGATTTTAGCTCTATTTACAGATTTATCCATCTAAAACCCCCCTTTGCAACTATGTCCTATAAACATCGTTATTGTGATCTCTTACTCTATTCCCTACTGCTCCCCCGAGTGAAATAGGCATGCTTATCTCTGAAACAGATGAATCGTTCGTCTTTTTAGAGTTTGCTAATAATAATATTTGTCCAAAATCTGATTTAAACCTGTTCATGGCTTCTCCGTGATTTAAATAATTTGTTTCTGAATTCTGTTTTATTAGTATTCAGAAAGCGAAATTTACAATTATCTTTTAGTCTTCAACTAAAAATAACTATTGATTTCTTCTCAGGCTCACATCTGTTATTCTAGCTTAGCTCAATTGTCCTTTTTATTCACTGAGTCCTCATAATGACAAGTAATTAATGTAAGCATACCCTTGATATGAAAATGGAGGATATTTTGCTTGAATTAAATTAGTTTGTCCTCAAATTTTTCACCGCATAGAATACATTCCTCGCTACTGGAGTTAATTTTCAATGTCATGTGTTTAATCTCTATCATGTCACGTTCTCTCTTAAACTCTTTTTTTCTCTTTTAATTAGCACATGTGCGACATATCTATTGAGCCGGGGAAAATTGAAGTAGCCACAAGAGACACAGTCTTTGCATGCCCCCTCTGTGTTTCCTGAGGCTCACTTAATCATCACTCCCAATCCATGCCCTAGCTACTTGATGTCTATTATCTTTACACTGCATACTCTAATAATTCCGACTGTGATGACACATTCATTCTTTTCTTATTTTAGTATTATAAAATCTACTCTCGCTTAAAGGCATTACATTGAAACGAAACTATTCCTAACTAACCACATCATACCTATTCATTTTCACTTACCATATAGCATAATTTCTGCAAACCTATCATTTTACACTTTAATAAATAATAATCTTTAAGAAAAATTTTCCATAAGAATCTCCACTTTCTTGCTTTTGGATTTATAGCTTGCTTTGTCACATTTTATTTAGATCTAATTAGGATGAATGATTTTAACGCCGATCGATACGAATGCCTCCGAGATGCTACATAATAGCCGTTATTGGAAAGCTACAAACTTTCAAAATAAATATACTATTTTGCCTTTAGGATGCTGGTATATATCTGCTCTTTGACTCTTATCTAATTTAATAAATTTTAAAAAGCAGTTTCAAGGACTTTCCATAGTCTTTTCTCTTGTTACAGATCTTGTACTATACCTTTATGACTAGGAATATCATAATTAACTTTCTATTATTACTAAAGATTTATTGTCTTTCCTTAAGAAGTTCATTACCACTCAATTAATTTGTTTTTCAACCGCTTAGAATCTAATTATCACACACAGCTATTTTTAATTTTTTTTTTTTTGCGAACAGAAGTTATAACCACGACTATATCGCTATTAATAATTATTTTGTCTTAATTAAATTGTTCAGTGCTGCTGACTTCCGGAGAACTTCTCAAATGTGATCGATAGAGCACCTAGAAGCGACAATATGGCTGCTATTTACGAAACTATGTTGGCAAGAAGAAACCACTTTTTTCTTCGCCATTAGTAATTAGGAAAAAACATTATCATTGATTAACGTAATTTTATTAGTACATAATGACATAGTTTCCACCTACTTAAATGTTAAAAGTACGTCATTCAAACCCAATCCTGATGCTTATACAGTCTATATACTAATATAGAAACTTTAAATAGTATATTAAGATAACAAACATAATTATCCTACTACTTTATAAGAGATAAACAAATGACTGGATTTTATCTATTAATTAAAGTCAGAGAGTATCTAATTTACGAAAACTAAGTTAAAAAACGGCTTAATGGGTTTTACTATCAAATATATTGTGAGACTCGAATAAATTCGAAAACGAGAAAATTGTATATTCCAATTTCAAAATTAGAAAAGCAATTGAGAGTCACTGTTATGCGTCCTCTGCTATAGATTTTTTTTAGATTTCAAACATTTTCCGAAAATAATATGGACAAATAATTTCAGAGCTCGGATGCAATATGGAGTGGAAACGAGTTTTAAATCGAGACTGCAACAATACTTTATTGAAAATCAAAAGTCAAGTAAGATATATTTTTAGTCATAATATGTTTCAATTTAAATTTGAAACTATAATTTATAAAGCGGTGAATATTTAACAAAAAATTAGACTTTTACAGGTCTGCGAATTCGACTTTTCAATGTTTTTATTAAAATACTCTCTTGCGTATTGTATTGTATTAGAGTAGTTAATGACAAGAGGGATTTGCCAGAATATTTTAAACTTCAAGAAAGAGGAGAAGACGAAATAAAATAGTGAGTATATGGGAAAGTTATAAATATCACTTTAGTATTTCTTTTGAGTCATATATGCAATAAAACAGTAGTCAAGTAAATAGTTTTTATTTGTGAATATCTTAAAACGAAGACGGAAAATCAACAAAAATAAGATTGGCTTTAACCATTTATAATTAGTGAATACCTCATATGGGTGGATCGGAACGACTATCTGTGGATAGCTCAAACAGTTGTAGCCATTATCAGTATTGCTGAAACGATAATCATATTTTATATAAGTTATCAGGCGAGTTTCGAATTATTCTATTGTATTTCTATTCTAAATACCTTAACAATAGTTACGCTTTGACACTTTTATTAGAAATATTCCAAATTACTAACTTTATGTTATTATTATAGGACAATTTGATTCGGTTACTTCTCAACGTACACTTTCTTCTTGAATTAGTCACTAGCTTCCCATTCGCGGTAACGGTATGTGGATACTACTACACTTTGCTTTTTTAAATATAGCAACTCATCGTTAGGTGAGTTTAGGAAATATTTTCAGATTTTTCAACCTCAACTTCGACAAATGTTTGTACCGGTATTTCTTAACTGTTGGTTAGCAAAAGGAGCACTACAGGCTATGATGGTAAACTCACAGAAGAGAATATGAACATTTTAAAAATTCGAGCATAAGGAAAATATTGTCTATTACTGTTTGGTTAATTGCCTTTTAAAATGTTTTTCGCCTAAGTATTATGTGTACAATGATACTTTTAATTGACTAATGAGAGTAAAATGAATAAGAAGAGATAATTTATTTCACAGAATGACCTTAATCGCGGCTCATTCATGAACCAGTCAGCTCTGTTCAGACAGCTACTTCTTTTATTTTCAATCATGTTATGCTTGATATTTACAGGTAAATATTCCCATAAATATGTTATTCTATCGGAAGGAAATATGTAACAAAAATTCATGAAATTTAAGAATTAAGGAGTTATGTTATGTTTTCATGTTTATAGGTATGTGTAGTATTGAACATTTGCAACGTGCTGGACAACGACAATTTGATCTATTTACAAGTTTTTATTTTGTTATGGTCACATTTTCTACAGTTGGATATGGAGACTGGTAAATTTATAATTTTCCTCATTAAGCCTCTTATATTCTTGTTTTATTTTCTCCATCTTCCACTTAGATATTTCAATGCCCTAATAGCTTCTACTTATTTTCTTTCTGTTCGTTCAAAGCCTACAAATTTGCTGTTTCCATATGTTCAACTCCTTATTTTGGCTTGAGAAAAATCACTAAGTATTGACAATTGGTTGTTATAAAAATTTGTTGATGAATACTACCACAGGTATCCTGATACCTGGATGTCTCGTCTTTGTGTAGTTATATTGATCTGCGTTGCATTAGTTCTTCTGCCTTCTCAGGTGAAATTATATTGTTTTTTAAGTTATTATTAACTAGTGAAAGTTGCATGAATGTTTTTTTTAAACTAAGCTTTGATAATTATTCTCCCATATTTATTTTAAAAAAAATATTACCTAAATTGTTCGAAAATTCTTTTATTTCTACTAAATAATACGGCTGGCACCAAAAAACCGCTAACACTAACTTAACATTGTTTGCACTTCTTCTTTATGACTCATTTCCGTCTTTCCTCTTTCGTAAGCAGTACTTACAATTATGTTAAGAACCTAACTCCAATGTATTAGGTTGATGCAGAAATAATTGCGTTTTTTGCTATTTCAAATTTTAGTGCTTATTTTGGTCTAAATTCTTATTTAACTATTATTATGTAATACACTACTTTAAAGCACGAAATGCACTCTGTTGATTTGTGTTAATAGTTTTGTCTTCACTGTGTGTCTTGCTTATTTTAGGCTATCAAATTAAGAATTAAAAGAACAGTCGAGCGATTTTGTTGTACCAGTTCAAATTAGGAAGTAAAGCAGTGGAGACTGCTCGCAATATTCACCAAGTATTTGGCGAGGAAACCGTCGACCAACGTACAGCTCGATATTGGTTTCATAAATTTCGTAACGGAGACGAGTCTTGAAGATGAGGACGGCCGTGGACATTCGTTGGTGGTTGACGACGGCCAACTGAGGGCCATTGCTTAAGTGGACCCGCGCAAAACAACTCGAGAGGTTGCAGAAGAACTAGATGTTGATGATTCAACAGTTGCTCGACATTTGTACCAAATTGGAAAATCAAAAAAAAACTCGACAAAATACATCAAGAACTGCAACGTTTGCGTGCAGCACTGGTCAATCGGAAAGGACCAATCTTCCTCCATGACAAAGCCTGACCACATGTCTTACAAATGATTCTGCAGAAATTGAATGACCTGGGCTACGAGACTCTATCTTATCCAGATTATTTATGAGGCCTTTCTGAGTGATTAACACCTTTTCAAGCAACTTTACAACTACCTGTAAGAAAAGGTATTCAGTAACCAAGCAGAAGCCAAAAACGCCTTCGAAGAATTAATTGGTTCCAGGACTCTAGAATTCTATGCTAATGGAATAAATAGATTTGTTTCTTGTTGGCAAAAATACGTAGAATCGAATGGTTCTTATTTCGGTTAATAAATATTATTCTAAGGTGAGATATACTACTTTAGAATTGATGGTTAAAAAACTATTTTTGCATCAACCTAATATTATTTAGGGCTATCTAATATAATTAATACAATTCATGATTTCCCTGTTCTTGAGGTAAAAATGGATTTGACTTACAGAAAAATATATTTAGTTATATATGATTTATAAACATTTACTAACACTTTTGTGCTTAAGTTATTTATTCATGTATTAGACTTATATGATAGAAAAATTTTTGTTCTAGATTGAAGCTCTAGGTCAGACATGGATAGAAAAACAGAAGTCTGGCGGAGATTATGGCACCGGTTGGTCTCGCGGCGAGCAACATGTAGTTGTCACTATTACATATCTAGAAGTGGAATTTGTCAGAGATTTCCTTGACGAGTTTTATGCTCATCCAGAAAATCAAGTTAGTTAAAATAGATTTATAGTAGAAATATAGTAATAGAGTGAAAAATTTGTTTAATATCCTTGTTAAAAGCATGAAATAAAATGCAATATACGTTAGAAAAGATAATGTGTGAACTGCAGAGGGTACAAGTGATTCTACTGTCTCCTGCTGAACTCGATAATCAGACAAGAATGCTACTTAAGATCCCATTGTGGCACGCTCGTGTGCATTATGTGAGGGGAAGTGCACTTAGAGATGAAGATTTGGAAAGGTCAGATTATTTCCAAAAATATAATGAATATGTCGTATTTGGTTCAATAAAGTAAATAATAGAGGAGTAGAACTCTTTGGGAAGCTTCCCGTTTCGTAGAGAATTCAGGTAGCAAATTTATTGGACATGCATGGGGAAATAATACAGGGAAAGCCAGTAGCAAACAGTAGGACGGGGTAAGCACAAGGGCAACCGGGCTTTCTTCCCTTGTAAGGGACACAGTTAGCAGCTTTGTTCAGTATATCTAGCGGGATTATAGGGACACAAGCTAGTAGTTAACTAGAAGGAGGGGAAATGGGACACCGACTTGAGGTCGACGCTTGTTTATGTGCGATCTCATGCTCAATTAATCCTTTGGCTTCTCAGTTGCTGACTTACACCTAGACTACTTCATGTGCTAAAAATAGTAAATGTAATAGTAGGATTTAAACACGAGTAGAAGAAAAGACTATAGTCTGGCTTCGTGTGACAGAATATATATTTTGAATGTGAAATTATTTTTCTCCACATATACGTATAGATTACCTCAGGGCTCGACTTGGATCTGCTCAAGCTTGCTTTATTCTATCAGCCCGTCATCAAAATAAAAAAATAATTACGGTAAGATTTATTGTTTAAAGTAATGGTAATTAATACATACCATATATGAAATGAAATACAATATTTTCTTTCAAAGTAAATAAAGGAAGACATCGCTTTAGGATGAACATACCATACTTCGATCATGGGCAGTGAAAGATTATGCACCGAATGTGAAGCAGTACGTCCAGATATTCAGGCCTGAAACAAAGATGCACATTGAGCACGCCGGTGAGATTGGGAAGAACACGCGCGTAAACTAATTGGGAGCAATAAGCAAGTCATAGTTAGAGACAAAACAACAATTACGAGAGAAAATGAACAGCTAAGCTGATTCTAAGAGGGAGAGAAAAGGAACAAACAATAACACCTAAAATAACGCTAGCATAAGCATTTTCTTATTTAGAAAAGAGGTACAGCACTGATTTTTCTTCTTCTTCTTCTTTCTTTACGATTTCCATCCGATTATAAATTCCCCATTTTTCTACAGATTTGGATAAAAAAATATTTAAAATTTATAATTTTATGGGCAAATACAGCAATACTAATAGCATTTTTTAATATTTGAAATAAAGCAGATATACATTAAAGCCTGTAAGCTAAACTCTTCAAAAGATCATTCCTTACTTTTCAGAAGTTTTAATCTGCGAAGATGAATTTAAATATTCTTTATTAGCCAACAACTGTATTTGTCCTGGAATATCTACATTTATCACTCTACTAATGCATACTTCTAGAGGAGAGTGAGTGTTCTAATTATATCTGTTTGAACAAAGTTTCCAACGTTACTGTATCTACTAATAATTAACATATATCTTATTTAAAATTAATTTTATTATTATTCATTATTCATTACTTTATTTCTATACTGATATCAGCAATTATCTAGAAATTTCATATCGTATTCGCTTTTAATAAGTTTTTTTTTCCCGAGAAATAATAATACAATGCTCGCAAAATATCCATTATAAAAATAATGATTATATGGAGTTTGTTTGCAGATGGCAATAGTTCTAGATTATATGGTTTAATCATATAGGTTTCATAATCTAGGGAAGGTCAGAAGTCAACCGAACCATGGCATAAGGTTTATGGTTTTCACTCTGGAAATGAAATTTATCACATAAAAGTGGAAGATTCTAAATTTTTCGGAGACTTTGTCGGAAAATCATTTTCTTACGCTTCATTTCACGCACACAAATCGTGAGTTCATGGTATTTATAAAATTCCTCTATATAAAATTGTTTTGCTTTTGATAATGAGTTCGTGCTATACTGTTCTACTTCTAAATCTAATCGTTTGGTGCGTCAAATAAAAGAATTAAATATTAAATTTGCATCATATGATGAAAGTACTTTGTTGTTATACAATTAGCCCATTCTATGATTATAAATAAGTATATTCCAAAGGGAAATTCATCGATATCCAAGATTTTTCAGATATGGTATCGGTTTAATTGGTATAAAGTCAAATGAGCCAAGCGCTAAAATTCGGCTGAATCCTGGGCTCACTGCCACTATCCAATCATCTGATATTCTATATTATATGGGCTTAACGAACGAGGAATCGTTGTATGACTTCAGGAAAGACCTTAAAAGTCAGAGAAGAAAGGCGAATGTGGCATCCACCATAGCAAATATCGGTTGGTTTTGCACTATATTGTTTGTCATGGAAGTACACTGTTTCAATCCGAACAAAAAGAAAAAAAATGTGCCGTTTGGATAAATATTAGTTCATTTTTGTCATTTGTAAAGGTCTATGAAGAAAAAACGAGCCCATAGTATTCTTATTGGAAATGTAAAATTAGTTTACTTATGAGCTTACAGTGTTTTAGGTACTGTTGCGATTGATGTACCTAACTTGGAATCTGGAGAAAAAAAACACAAATCTAAAAAACGTGGACTTCTTCAAAAAGCCAAAGTATATTCTTTTAGTAATGTATATGAAATGTCTTTATGGACTTCAAATACATTTTATAAATTCGAACATCTGATGCAATTTAATACGAAGAATCATACTGATTTACGAAAAACACTATTGGAGAATTTTCTTAACAACATTCTTATGATGGTTGATTAGGCAACTGATGAAGTACGTCTCATCGATGTTACTCAGCACATAGAATGTCGGAAGCCTTCAATTGCCATGGTCATGGATGTAGGTTGATCTTTATTCCGTTTTTTGCGCTTTTTTACTTTAGTTAGCCTAGTTCCTCTTTATTCTCTATTTATTTATTATTATTCGTGAACTTTTAAATTTATATCTCAAAACCAATTACGTTTTAGGGTTTAGACCAGAGTTCTAGCGATTCCGATTCTGAGGAAGAATGCTATAGGTGTCGAGGAATATGTATACAGCAAAAGTAAGTGGACTAGT
Source organism: Heterorhabditis bacteriophora (assembly GCA_964036235.1). NCBI lineage: Eukaryota > Metazoa > Nematoda > Chromadorea > Rhabditida > Heterorhabditidae > Heterorhabditis > Heterorhabditis bacteriophora. The sequence goes on along the minus strand of OZ038425.1, from coordinate 8,812,798 downwards.
TTTTCACTTACAAATCATGAGAAAGACATCTAACTTTCTAAAATATTTAGCTTTTAAGTTTAATTACTTTACATTTTTTCTGTCAGTACCGTTTATCTTCTTCATGGCGATTTTCACTATATATTAGATCTGTTGTAGGTTGCAGCGCACTTATCCACAAGTCCGTACTTATATTGGAACGTCAAATACTGTTTGTCATACAATGAAGGAAAAGAGACCTGTTTGCTGTCTTCAGTTGGATAAAGTAAGCAATTAGCTCACTAATTTGTTCTAACTTAGTATATAGATTTAAGTCAATATATGTTTATTCTGCATCAAATTATCTAAATGAAACCTTAATCAGATTTATAGTACAAACAGATATTTTGCTCATTTAAAATTATGTTTCTGTAAATAATTTAGATAATTTTTGAAATGCAGATATGCTATGGAAGTAAATAAACCTTAAAAATTAGGCCTGTGTGCACTGTCCTCATACGTCTGCTCATGAATACTCATGGAATAACCGACCAATAATTCTCGCTGCTGACAGAACCAGTAGTGGAATGTACAATTTGATCATTCCATTGAGGTATGTCTATCAGCCAGCTCATCTCAAAAGTGCCACCAAAACTTGTTTCTTATAATTCTCAATTTAAATGTATACCTTTTCCACTCTAATTCGTTTTTTCTTTCCTATTCCTATTCTAGAGCCTATTATCGACCTGTTCATGAGCTCCATCCAATAATCCTTCTCCTTGAGCTGGAGGAATCAGACGAACCAAATTCGGCTTTTCTGGATGCTATCTCGTACTTTCCCAACATATTCTGGATGCAGGGTAAAATATCAGTGTGCGTTAATTATGAACATTATTTTGGTTCATTTGTTTAGAAAGTATTTAGTGTGGTTCATACTTAGTTTTTTTGTCTATCGTTAATTTATGTTTTTTATGGGACCCCATTAAAGGCTCGATAATCTTCTACGTGCAGGAGTTAGTAGAGCAGAACATGTGGTTGTCGTGAAAGAATCAGCCTCATTGGCAGAGGAACATTTTGCTGACTGCAATACCATCATCACTGTACAAAAAATCCACAGGTTTATTATCTCGCTTATTTTCAAATGTTAAGCTTTCACAGATCATAAATGCTATATAAGGTATTATAATTATTACAATACTATATAATATATTTCCTTTATCTTTTTTCAATAATTGTTTGGTTTACTTTGTATTGGCCCATTTTTATTTTTGGCAGCTTATCACTTTTTTGTCGTTCATAAATTATAATATTGCAGGATGTTCCCTCGTCTTCGGATGATCACTGAGTTGACTCACGCCAGTAATATGCGTTTTGTACAGTTCAATCCCAATAGTCCTTATTCCTTGGCGCAGTCAAAATTTGAAAAGGTTACAATTTAATCATAGGAAAAATTATAAATCTCATTATTTAAAAATAATATTGTTTTGATAGGAATTTGCATATATCTGAATAATAAGAAACTACAATTTTCAGAAAGAACGCAAACGAGGTTCTCATATGCCATTTATGTTCCGTCTCCCATTCGCACAAGGAGGAGTTTTTAGTGCTAATATGCTAGATCGACTACTTTACCAGGTAACTTTCACCTAAAAACAACTTCTATGTAGGCCTTCTTTAAATTAAATAAAGATAATAAATAACTCAACTAAATCCAATGAAAATTATTCATATTTTTAAGCTTACCAAAAATTGCCATGTGAAATGAACAGATTATTCTCTATGACACTGTGATGTAAAAGCTTACTATGTTTTTCCTTTGCATTAAATAGTTTAATCTCATTTCAATTTTTAAGGCTTATTCACTCGTTCTTTAATACATCTAATATTCAGAATAAAAACCATTATATTAAATTGCAATACTTCATCTTCATTGTAATAATTATCTGGCATTAATTTTTGAGTTATGCGAAGAGAGTCAAGCTTCTATGTCAAATGAAACTTGAAAGATGATCAACGTTTTACATTATCAGTATAAGTTTAGGCCATAACAAAGCCATACGTGGTCGATTTGACCAGGCTCTTACTGGGAATTGATCAGACCACTGGTAGCGGATATCTCACATCGGTAAGTTCATAATATTAAAAATGCATTTTTCACTAAGGTTGGAAAATAATTTAAAACGGTGTGAATATGGCTTTAACTTTAAATTTTTTTGCTACTTGTTCTGTATATATTTGTAATATTAATATTAGTTTAGCAAACGATACCAGCTGAAAAACATCCAATGAATATTATTCGATTTTATAGATTGCATATGCCAAATATTTCTATGCTTCTAACAAAATTCCGAAAAATCTAATATTGCATAATTGTTTGGAATGCAAGCTCCTTATTTTAGTTTATGATCACAGAAGAAGATTTGTGGATTAAATCCTATGGTAGACTCTATCAGAAATTGTGCTCTGCGGTGTCCGATATTCCTATTGGAATATTTCGAACTAAAGAAATGGATTCTAAAACTGTAAGTGCTTATATTCATTTTATATCCAATACCTATATGTCTTGATTACCTCTGCATTCAATTTATTTTTTCTTTACAAAATGAATTTGTCAAGATTTTTCATGCACTCCATTTCAATATCATTATCGCAACTTAGTTTTATTTAAGGTTTCTGTTGATGTTGAAGAAAAATGCCGATCACTAGATATAGAGACAGCAAGAGGTAGAAGGAAAGATATGTATGATCACGTACGAAACCGCATGAAAAACTTGGGAATGTCTATGGATGATGATTGTGAGTATAGTTAACCACTGGATTATACGAAACATTGTAAATGGGATAAAAGCAAAACGAAAATGTTTATCTTAGAAATGTGGAAATAAAGACACACAAAATGTACGAAAATAACACATTTTACAATAAATGGCCTAAAACTCTTGCACTAATAGTACATGTATAATGTACTGAAACTATCCTATTATTGGTTATATAATAGGAAGTCCATGATGAAATTACCGTAGTATATGTTGATGTATATTTTAAGCACTAGACAACGGAGAAGGTGACAAATGCAGTCAGATCTCATATGTCATCATCAACCCGTCCTCTGATCTACAGTTGGAAGCAGGCGATATTGTGTTGGTTTTCACGCATATATTTTTAATGCTAGTCATTGTCACAGGGAATTCACAGATTTTTTTAGGTCTTCATATTTCAGATACTATCCTAATACATGCATAAGTATGAAAAATGTATTTTTCAGTGCATATATATCAGAATAAGTGAAAAACTGCTGACAAATACTAAGTGCAAATATTATAATGTCAGTAAAAACAAAAGCTAGTTGCATGTATCAGCAGTTATATTTAAAAGTTTTGGAAGTTTAGATATGTACTTCGAAGTCCAATTCGAGAAGATGCAAAGAGTAAGAAAATAAATCCACGAAGAGGTCTTCGGCGATCTAAGAATGTATCGGAGACAATGGATGGATCTGAAGGAACATCGTTCAACAATGGACTGGGGCAAATACCCACATTGATGTGAGACTATTTAAATAAATTCTTCTGCTTTTAAATATGCATAGGATAATTATCAGAGTTAATTAGTTCTAGGTCATTATTAAGATTCGTATTAGTATAAATTTTATTTAACACGAACACCATTAACACATATTTTGTTAAAACTATAAAAAGCCTGTGGGTTAAAAAGTTACAGCACTTAATAGTCTCGCTTTTAGAGTATCATAACGATCTACTTCTGTTATTACTGTCAATTCAAATGAAGATTTGCATAATGTAAAATGGCAAGATATGAAACTCCTGAAAGTCCCAGATATAATATTTTTTTGCTTATTTTATTGTAAACTTTTCATAGTATATTTGATATTTTTAAATTCTTGGTGATTTGTATGTCACACTACATGTATAAGCCTTTCTTTACTGGTGCTAACGTTTTAACTCTTCTGGTAATTAAATTCTACCAATATATATATATTTAAGAGTTAAAGTTTATGTATAATAATTGCGGCTACATGATCTCGCTCTAATTATTGTCTTAAATTTTTCATTAATTTTATAATTCGGTAGATCCATCAATGTTAACATTTTATGCCATTCAAATGATAGATAATACTATTTATTAATAAATATGAAATGCCAATTTAGAATGTGACTTTTAATATAATAGAAAAACATTTCTTTGCTGAATATTTTAAACTAGTTGTTACCATAGAAGTGCCAAATGTACTCTTCAATAAAATTATTTAGTATCAGAAAATATTTTTTAATGAACAACAATTATACCGAGTTGATGGTTTTTCTTTACAAATGCGAAATATTTTCTTGCAAAAAATAAATTTCGGCAGCTTTTCAAAAAAGTCGGAACTAAATTCTATGGAATTGGTTTATGAGTTAGAACAACAAGTGGGTATTGGGTTATAAATATAAGAAAATCCTGTATTTATAGTAATTCCTGTAACAGTTATTATCGATTCAAACCATAAATGTTACATTTTAAATTTGTGATAATCTAACACATGCCAAATAGAGTATATTGGAAACAGAGAAAGAAGAGATACCTTAAAGAGATGAGATAGTAATAGAAACTTATTTGAAAAAATATAAAGTTATAAGAAAATGTTTAAGTCATTTCAGATTTGGGAACGATTGTTTACTTAGGATACTTATTATTTTGATTCTTAAAAATACCCTATAATATCCTTTGAAAAATTAATTAATTCAAATAAATCTATAAAAAGTAGTCGGCATAAATAAAAATATAACAGTTGACAGAAAGGGCAGAGCGACGAGAATAACAGTCAGATGATACTTATTCAAATGAGCCTTACCACTATGTGCATTTCCACTCTGTGCGCTGTGAGAAGATAGCAGTATTTTCCACTTAAATGAAAATATAGCTGCTTAAAAATGAAGTACATGAAAAAGGTTAGTGATATGCTAAATGTAACTACTCGTTTAAACATTTACATAATACACTTACAATTACGCATTTAACAGCTTTCATTTGGATGGAAGAGTCGAGGTATAGGAATTCTTCTAGCATACAATGGATGCTGAATTAAATACTAGCGAAAAATGCAATACTCCATGGACGTCAATCTACATAACTGGTGCTTGTGCTTTCATGCAATCTGCACAATTTAGTATCTTCTTTAGTTCGATGTGGCCATACCTGAAAAAGGTTAGTGTCTTCAATAGAGTAAAATATTAATGATAGAAGAAAGTGTGAAGGCAAATCACCTGATATTATAGCTGGATCCTCAAGCAGAGGAGACGCTATTCGGCACCATCGTTGCTCTCTATAGTTTAGGACAGTGTATTTCAGCGCCAACATTTGGCTACTGGAGTAATCGAATTGAACAGGTTTATATGCATCCTTCATAAGAATCAACTAATCATCTACTTCACTAAACTTCTGCTATTTATTTCAAACACTATATGTTTAGAAATTTTTATAAATAACTAATTAGTTTTCGAGTTTCTAAAATATTCTAGAAAAACAGACAATTTAATATATAATTTTACTAAGAAAGTAATACCTGATTTTAGTTTTTGATAAATGCGCTTGTGTAGGTCCGGTTGCCTCTTCTTGTGGGATTCTGTGTCATGTTCCTAGGAAACTTCATTTACCTATTCCTCCAATATATTTCTCGTTCATGGGTTGGCTATGTTATGATGATTGCAAGATTCATATCAGGATCAGGAACGGGTTGGTTTATAAATGTCTATAATTTTGTATTTTGCATATTTATTTATCTTCTATAAAGAAATAATAATTAATGGAAAACATTACTTCTAGATTAACGTTATTTCACTGCATGACATCGAATATTTAAAAATAATCGTATTTGTCTCGGCATTTATGATCACAATGATCACTTGATCACTACAGGGAAAAACTTTAATACTCTTTCTCTCTATCTTCTAAGAATCTTTTTAGAACAAAATTTGTGTTTATCAGGAGGCATTAAATGAAATAAGAGTATCCAACACGTTTATGAATAAATAATAGTTGTTCAGTAACTAAGCAAATATCGTAAGGTAAAATGTTATTAAGTATATATTTATTCAGGAAATATGTCTCTCCTACGAGCTTATGCTTCAACAGCATCAACTTCGAGTGACCGATCAAGAGCAATTTCATGTGTGAGTGGTGGAATAGCAGTTGGAACGATGATTGGTCCAGGTTAATTTTATTTTACTAAGTAATTATATTAAGCTTATATTTTTACTGCGTTTAAATAGTTCATGCGAGATTGAGAGCAAATAAATCTAATCTTATCTTCTACTCAATAAATCTGTCCCTCCTGACAATATAATATAGCACATGAATTATTAGATAACGGTATTAATATTTGCAAAATTTAGACTTAATTTTAAGTATTATTGTATACTAACATTATAAATAGAAGCGTGTAAAAATAAACTACATTTTCAGCTTTCCAATTGCTTTTCACACCTTTGGGTGAAGATGGAGTATCTATTCTTTCATTATACAATTTGAACATCTATAATGCTCCTGCTTTATTCTCACTTATTCTTAGTATTCTTGGATTCCTTACCGTCAAGTTCAAGTTTGAAGAGGAGTATCGCGCCCTCCATAAAGCCGCAACAGGAGTTATTATTTTTGTGTCTCTCCTATGTATTTATTATAACTTTTAATTGTAACCATTTAATATAATATTTTATTAAATAAAACACTGTAAAGTGTATATTTAATACTACTTGATCAGGTTTCTACTGCCCTTGCCGATCCAGATTATTTTGCTGTTGGTGTTTGTATTCTCACTCGCTTCACTCAAATATTCGTACAAACCACAATCGAAACGTACATTTTTTTTGTTATTTCATTACTCTTTTAAATTAAAATAGATCATATCCAGTAATATTTTTGTATTAAAATTTACAAGTAGAGAAAGAACAACAAACTTGTGTGAATAAATACTAGGTAAATAAAAGGAACAGATTTATAATTTCAGAATAGGATCGGCCTATTCTATGATGATGTTTTCTTTCAATAAGGAAGAAGCTGTTATTTATAATGCACTTATTCACTTGATAGCCGGCATTATTGGTGCCATTCTTTACTCCTTATTCATCGCATTTGATTTCACTAAATAGTTGGTTATTTATATACATTTTCTAAAAATCATAATTATTAAGAAATTAGAAGTTGAAAATAAAAGTACCACTGGTTTAAAAGAGCGTATTTATACAGTGCGTTTCAGAATGATAGCACACTTTGATTTTTTGCATTTTTTCTGTTCTCCGTCGTCAGATTGATCCAATTTTTTTAGAGGTTAGGTGTAAGAGCCTTGGAAATCTCTAGTTTAAATTCCGTAGTTTTTTATAAAGAATTACTACTTTTATGCTAATTTTTCTCTAAACCATCCACTTTTCGTTGTTTCAAAATGATAGCACACTTTATTAAAATATGTGTTTATGACGAAAGCAATAACAACCAGTGTACATAACAATTAACTAATAATCACTAAAACTACCAGTTCTATTAATAACCTGGAAAATTCATCCAGGCATACTGTTAACTGTTTTTGATGACACCTTCGTCTACTTCGTTCCATGCTTTGTTAATGGCACTTTGGAGGTCCTTTATTGTCTCAAACTGACGGTTATCGTCATGAATCTGACGCACGAGAACTACCAAAGATTCTCCATCGGATTCAAGTCCGGAGTGTTCGAGGGCCAGTCCATAGTATTCACTTTATTGATTTTCAGACAAGTCTCGGTGCTTCTAGTGGCGTGGATTGTGGCATTATCTAGTTGGAAAGTGAAGCTAACGTCTGGAAACGTTGGAGATACGGGACTAGACGATGTCCTAAGACATCTTGATAGTCCGTGCTGTTCATCTTCGTAGAGACAAACGTCAACTTGGCCAGTACCACAGAGCTGAAGGCTCCCCAAATCATACCACTTCCTCCTCCGACATTTCGGGTTGAAAAATGCCGGGGTTCCTTACGTAAATCCCTCCAATAGGAAGGACAACCATCAGGACCATCTAGGTTGAACTTCTTCTCATCACCGAAGATCATCTAGATTCGAAATAATGAGTTTATAGGCTTATTGTTGAAGACTTGTGAAGATTGGATTTTTTCCCAGTCACATTTATCTGGCATTCGGCACATCATACTTTTTGAAGCATCAATGCCACAAGTCCTACGGATTCCAACGATGCTGATCGTGCATTCGACGCAGTCCGCAGAATTTCCCTTTTTCACGGCCATTCAACTTGCTAGGTCGTCCACTACTCTGCTTTGTACCATATTCTTCTTGGTGACTCAGGAAATTCATAATAGCCTTTCTGGAGCGCCTGACGACATCTGCAATCCGTTTCACCGTGTAACCGGCAGTTGACAGTGCTTTAATTTGACCTCTCTAGTGTAGACTCAGTGTAGAAGCACGACCCATTGTTATGATGGTCTAGGATTAGTTAGTTTGCTTTTTTTTTCGTTAAATAACGCCAAAATATGGGAAGTGTGCTATCATTTTGAAACGATGAAAAGTGGTAGTTTTGAGAAAAATTAGCATAAAAGTAGTAATTTTTTATGAAAAACTATGGAATTTAAACTAGAGATTTCCAAGGCTCTTACACCTAACCTCTAAAAATATTGGATCAATCTAACGACGGAGAACAGAAAAAATGCAAAAAATCAAAGTGTGCTATCATTCTGAAACGCATTGTAGTAATACCCCAAAAGCATATGGTTTCTCCTATTATATGCAGAAGATATAGCTCAACCTTTCATATGTCAACCTTCTTTTTTCCGTATTCGTCCTCGCCTTTCGAACATCCTAGCATTATTCTCCTTTATTGTACTCTTCCTTGCAACATACTCCTGGCCATTTTTACCGGGAGAAGTGGAACTTTTGGTCAACGGTCAGAATTATTTGCTTTTACGTTTATATAAATCATTAAGTAAAATAACTGTGACATGTCTTTCTATTCCTTCTCTAAGATTTTTCCTCTTAAAGAATATTTGCCAAGTTGTCTTAAGTATCTAAAAAATATAGTACAAATGTTTAATTAATAAAAAAATTTATCACACTATCACTAATATTCATATACCTAACTATATATTTTAACATTTATTTCATAATTTGTAAACAAAACAGTTAATATTTAAAAATTTCGATAGTTTTTCTTTCCACATTTTCTTTGAGAAGAAAATCCGTTTCAGGATCAGACACGGGTTGTGATAGCGCTCGATTTGACTGGTGTCATGGACTTACTGCAGTTTCATCATGGGTATGTTTGATTGCTTTTATTTTTAAAAGTGCTTACATATTTAGCACTTAACTAATTTTAATGAATAAATTATTTCCACCTTTTTTATAAACATGAATGTCCACTATTAAATAAGATTGTGTATGCTGATTACTGAAGTAAATTTTTTAGAATATAACCATTTTCTTTAAGCTAAAAGGAAATTATGACTTTGTAAACGCTTATGGAAGCTTGCTTTTTTGGATTCTTCGTCTACTTTTACTTTAAATTTAAAGAGAAAATTTTTTTATGAATACAGCTATTTTCGTTTTTTCCCACAATTTTGGCTGCATTCGCCACACTTTTTCACTGTCCCAATAACTAAAAATGGCCTTTATTGTGGATTTCGCTACCGTAAAAACTATCATGTGAATCGTAAATCCGAAGTCCCAAATAGTTATCGTCCTCGAAAGTATAATAACTGTTTACCAGCATCTGTTTATTGAACAGTATCAAAGCAAGTATTTTCAATTTTTAGTTTATTCTAAATAATACAGTCATCACTGTTCCAGTCCCGCTTCTAGAAAGGCAACTGTAATATATAGGGAGAAGGGGCAGAAACAAGGAAGTAGATGCCTAAAATCGGCGAGGAAATGTACCAATTCGCAAGTTATTTTAAGAGCATAATTAATGACTCGAAAAAATTCCATACTCATTTGAATAAAAAGAAGTTCATAGATTTACTAGAATCTTGGGTAAAGATGAATTCGATCTATTACGCCAACATTCTTCTTCCCGACTGCTGATCCTTTCCGTACAAGAGAATCTTATCTAGCTGAAAAATCGTAGAATACATCACAGAAGTTACCTTAGGATTCCTAATCTCCAGTCAGTGGCTACCGAGTTTACTTGATTTAAATCTTTGTGATAACAGATTTATACCATAGTTTGGACCACAGGTTGGTTCTGATAGTGAGTGCAGCTTCACTGAAGATATCAAGAAAAGGCTCGTTGAAAGGTAGAACAAAGTATGGTGAGACAGTGCACAAATTAGTGCTTAGAATTCAGGAGTAGGATCAAGACCGTTGTTGCAGAAAAAGAAAAGCACTTATGATTGTGATACGACAAATTTTAAAATCATTGGAATATTATGTGGCATTTTTCACAATGAGAAATTATTCAGTTATTAGAGAAGTGAAAAATCGAGATAAATAAACATTTGTTTAAACACAGATAAACTTATTGCGTGTTAGCTAACTGCTAAATATTTTTGCAGTCAAATAGAATTTATTTGGATAATGGTATTTATTATTCAGATCTACTATTCATGTTATATAGTAGTTTTTGGATTTTCATTCTCCATAATGAACATCGCTCTAAGTACGCTGTTCTCTAAGATTATTGGACCAAGAAGGCAGGTAAACTATAAACGATAATATATTACTTATCCGTTAAACAGTGAATATTAAATATTTCATTATCTCTAATAATGAACTCAACTATGTGTCGCTAAATATGTTTATTTTAATCTTTTTAATAATTATCAAATATTTTTAGGGTACAATCCAAGGAATATTTCAGATGTCTGGATCAAGTGGTCGCATGATGGCTCCACTAATTATTAGGTAAAAGAAATTTTTTTCAACATGAAAAATAGGTTACCTATAAATTTTTTCGATTTCAAATAACTTTTCACATAATAAAAATTTTACTTATAGTGGATTATATTCTCTATCGGGTCCACGAATTGCTTGGATATTGGAACTAACTGAAGTATCCGCCACAATTTTTCTCTGGATTATATTTTTCAGAAGAATGGTGCCTTTTGAAGGGTTAAATAAACTAAATAAGAATCTAGGTGGAAAATAAATCTTTAAGCCTTATGAAGAAGTTACGTATATACCAATTTGAGTTCTTGGTTGCTAACAGAGTATAAAATCTTATTAATTTTATTGCTATAGATTAGCATTAGGCTTGGTAGCAGAAAGTGGTAGTTCTCTTTTTTATGTTTCTTATTAACGGAAAAGATGTAAATGCAGAAATTTTGTATTCTACTTTTCCCCTAACATTCATGTACATGTAAACTATGGTTGCAGATCTAAAAAAAAGTAGTCGACTTAATTTACTACGAACATACCGGAGCAGAATATAGTTGAATTGTAACCGGTTAGCATTGATGCCAATAACACAAAATAAAAAATTTAATAAACCAGAAATAATTATTGGAATAAAGTTATGAAATGGAGATAAAATAAACCTAAGGACTGATTGTTATTTTATTTGTTGTCTAGACAGCCCATTTGGTAAATAGGATTCCAGGTCCCTCTAATGTTGTTATTCCGGATCTCAATAACAGTCAAAGAAAAGATGCGAAAATTCTTAGCTTTAAATTTAAGTTAAATTCTTAGTTCGGTCTAGTTATTAAATATACCATACATAAACAACGAAATTTAGAAAAGAGCACTGATCAATGGTGATTGAACGATCATAAAACCATGTATGATCGGTGATTTTAAAATTATAAAATGTATATCTATTTTATATTATTTCGTTTTTTATTCAACTGAAAAATTGCAAATACAGTGGAAATTGAGATTGAAACATTTGAAATGAACTACTTGAGTGCCAACCTTGTACATGATGCATACGTATATTGGAAAAGCTCTATATATCAACTAAAACATGGATACCAACAATTTCGATTCAAAAAAAACTTTAATCTCTGCTCAACATGGTATTTCGTCCATTGTATGTGTAATCAGATGTCCTATGTAGAATGTGGGATTTTTGAGATCAGCCTTATTGATTCACCTGATGTCGAATAGCACCACAAAAATTATTATATATAAAAGGCCTACACCAAAAGTTGCCATCACCAATCAGACTTCTTCAATGATGTTCCTTGTCGTATTTGGATCGTTGATTGCATTGACCTTATCGCAGACATGTAGAACACCCCCTCTACGTAAGTTTTTCAAAGCACTATTGAAATACATTAAAACTTTATTTCATTATTAACTATCATTGTCCCCTATGGGAATATTTACTTATGTTTCATATTTTATTTATTAGAGAATTTAATAGGCTTAGAATACAAGTTAATAACATAATTTTAAATATTACTACAGCTATTATCAACGGACAGTGCCCTAGTGAGACCACATTAGTGGAATCAGGATGCTGCCCTAATTCTGACGTTCTCCGTAAGTAAAGCAACCTTAGAAATAAACTACTTTATACTAATAAAAACTCTATATAGTGTTAACAATTTTGAATAAAGTGAAATATTGTATTTCAGCCCCCACAAATACATGTGAAGATAAGGTAAGCAAATCTTTATAGTTTAAAAAAATCTATGACTAAGTAAGAGATATTCTAAACCAAATTATGCCACAAATTAGTATAAAATATCATTAAACAGGTTAATCCTAAAACCGGAAACTCGGACTGCCCGAGGTTGTTTAGCTTATGTAACAATTCTCTTTATCTAAAGATCATGGAGGAGGAATGTCCTAAAACTTGCGGAAAATGTGGTAAGGCATAAATTCTGCTTAATAAATTACGAATAAGAATTCTCTTCCTTACTTTTTTACTTCTATTAATCATTATCTTTTTTTTAAATTATTTACTATTATTTCCGTTTATTTCTCCTGTTTAAAATTTATTTATTTATTTATTTAGACTTCTCTAAAATTGTCCTTTTTTCTATTTGGACATCAATAGTTCAATAATAATCTTATATTTATTTCAGGTACCAAGCCCATCTGTGCTGATAAAAAAAATCCTCTAACTGGTGATTCTGATTGTCCTAGAATGACTAATTTTTGTCAAAACTCTGCATACCGCTCTCTCATGGAAATGGAATGTCCTAAGACATGTGGATATTGTCGCTAAAGATATTAAACTTTAATAATAAAAATGTTTACATAGTAATCTTAGAGTATAACGTTTCTATAAAATGTACGAATCGTACAACACTTCATTAGATGCATGAATAGTAAAGAAAAACTAATTATAAAATCTCTAATATTAGATTGAAAATACTTTCGGGAAGTTTGCAAACCTGATGTAAAACTTAGAACTATAAAATCCATATTTATTTTAAATGAATAAATTATGGTTATTTTCAAGAATATAACAATCAGTTAGTACGATATACCCAATTAATCGTTTTTCGTACAAATTAACTTTTTATATCTTGAAGGACAAGATTTATTTCGCAAATAGTAAGATCAAAATTAAAGGTTAACTAATTAGAGTATTATAATAAAATCAGCAGTTTGATCATTTTTGAAATTTACTTTTAAACATATATATCCATAAACATATTTTAGCATATTTAACTTTGAAAAATACCTGTTTTATAACTTAATCTTATCAGCATAGGTAATTTGTTTGCTGTCTGTGAGAACCATATATTTTAGGCAGTTATAATAAATAAGAAAGCATTATGATAAGAGTAGGATCTAAGGTATGCGAAAAACCAAAGTTGAATGACATTAGTATGTCTCAATGATTACTAGAGTGTGATCTGTCACTATTAGAATCAATAAATTAGTGCAGGAATGCTACATTTTATAAGAGTAAGATTTTCTATTTAAAGTAAGGGATTCTGTTTTAGAAAATCAGGATCGGCTGCAACTATTTTAGTCACCATGAAGGAATGTAAATTGTAAGCAATGGCTATTACCTCATCACATTCTATATCCTGGAAAATGAACCACACATAAACACTTTCAATATATAAAAAACATAATAATGTCAAGCACTTAATTAGAAAAATATATATGCTTCATGAGTTTCATAGTTTTTGAATAACTGTAAAACAATAAATGGTTATAAAGAATATTTTTGAAACTTACCTTTACTTCGAGTTTATTTGGATCCAATGACCGCTCGTCTTTAAATACTAGCTGAACATGCATTTTCCCATCGTCAGACGAGGAATGCAAATCACGGAAACGGTACTGCCAAGCATAGCTCTAAATTTAACGAATAAATTTAGCTGATACTTATGTGAACAGTTTAAAATTCAATTTTTAATATTTTAGTAAGATAGTGCAAATCGTATATATATAGCTATACATAATGTATAGCTATTTGATTAATGAATGCTCACTTTGGTAGGAATGTCATATAAACTAATTCCCTGCTTGATATCTAGCACTAATCCACTCGGCCGTCCTTCAAAGCTACACGCAAAAGTACGGGTCTGATAATCATAAGTTTTAAAAATAAACAAATATAATACAACCTAATGTTATATGAAAAGATGCAAGAGGAAATGAGATTTTGATAAAATGCCTGCATTGCGGTTACAGTAGTATAGACGCTTTTGTGATATGCTGCTTCAAACTGCTCAAGCATTTGAGGAGTCTCGAAGGAGAGATAATGTTTTGTTCCATCTGGCATACAGGTTTCAATATAAAAACAGTTTTCTCTTTTATCCAAGCGACGAGAGTCGTTTGGAACCTGAAAAAGTTTCACAAGTTATTTGGCTAGGTGCCTTCTAAATTAAATAAATTACGAAATATTTTTTAAAAATTCTCTTGGAAAATTAAAGGCAGAATATGCGTTAGACTATTTCGACAATAATTTTAATAGAATATTTAGTCGTTTATTAAATTTTTATTTTTTATATTTATTATAAGTAGTATTCATGCTCCTATTATATTATTCGAATTCATTACCTGCTTCACTGCTATATCATATCCTTTATAAAGGTAAAGACATTTATTTAAATCCTCGGAATTCAACTGGAAAATGTAAGATGAAGGACTATAAGAGATCGAAAATTATTCGTTCAAAATTGGTGTTACGTTTTATTAAGAAAAATATACTTATCGAAAAAACTAAAAATTGTCAACAAAAAACTTACCGGAGGGCTTTCGAAAAGACATACATCGCCTCCTTTTAAAATCAGAAATCGTGGTTCCCATTTTAGCTTCAAATCTTCTAACTGGCCCTCTCCAACATATTCATTGACCCAACCGATATAGGTTATCTGATTTGTTTCTAATTAATTAAAACAAAAATTTGTGTTTTTTAATGTACTCGTTAAGAAGCTTATTTATAAAAGACCAAAGCGTTATATAACACTAAATAGGATATCCTACATATTATACTGTTTATTACAATTTAGTTAGTTTTGGTGCACCTCATTTAATCAAGTAAAAAGTTCGTCCTCTATGCTTTTTTCATACCTGCTCGCTCTGATGAAGGTATTTATTACTCATTTTTATACTTTTATGGTTTAACGATTGAATATGATTGTGGATGTGTCCTATCCACTGCTCTAATGCTCTTGAATCTTCGCAATGAATTATGCCACTTGAAGATCCGTCAACCGAACGCACTTCGAATGAATTCGTTCTAAAAATGTATCTTGTAATGTTTAGCAGAAATATTGAGAAGATTGATTTTTTCACTCTCCCAGTTATTGAAAATAGTTTCCTTCTGCCTAATCATGATGTGAAAGTTTCACGATAATGAACGAAAATTCTTAAATGCTGTGCCTTTAAAATCTAACACCTTCTGATCAGATGGTATCAATTTATTTGATTAATAAAATATTATAAATTACCATTTTTCAGGTTTGAATAAAATTGAAATATTTATGGAAATTGGTGGCATTTTAGTGATAATGTTCTGTATACCTCATGTTATCTGTGCCCCATAGATATCGTGTTACATATCCCATAGGCAATGGAATCGTGGTTATAGTCTTCCATTTGTCATCTTTCCCTTCTATTCCTACAGATTTCTCCCTTCCTTCATAAAGGCCGAGATCGGATTGCGCTTTCATTGCGGACTAAAAAATAATAATAATGAATTGTCCAGAGTGAATATGAACATTCATGAATTAATTGCAAATAGAAACGGACCTTCCAAGTGTTGGGTTCATACAACTTATCCAATGCGCTTCCACTTCTTCCAGGCTGTAACGACTGGGCAGGCCTAAAATTCTTCCTATTTATTTATATATATTTAAAGAACTTAAAATTAAATAATTGCCGTAAATAGCTTAACGTCATTTATAACACTCCTATACAAACGACGTTGTCTTGATTTAATTCAATTTAAATGACTAAATTTTAACTATTTCTTGAATATGTGTTCTAATATTTATGAGTACCAAGTCAGAAACTATGGATTTTAAAAAAAACATACTTGAGATAAGGTGCAATGTGCGTATAATGTCTAACACCAAGGCGTATTTCCTCTATATCTGACTTTAACATTTCCACGACCTCATCATGTGATTTTCCCTCTACTGATACTTCATTCACTTCGACAATAGCATCTCCAACATAAAGTGCTCCTGTTAGATCCGCTAAAATTTGTTTATTTAGCTAATTTGAATCCAATACTAATTACAATTCCTTATGTTATACAACTTTAAGTTCAAATTATTACCATTAAACGGAGTGATTTCTTAAGATGAGTTTGTACATTACTGGTTTAAGAAGAAAACCAAGACCAATTAATAGTTAACATAACCAAATTGGCATTTTAACTAGGAAGATTTGTGATTAGATATATACTGCGATTTTTGTACACACAGTTCATCTACAGTTTATTAATAAATACCACAAAAATAATAGATTACCTGGCATACCAGGAAATATCTTTGAGATAACAATAGGCAAGTTTTGAGCATTTTCTGTTCCGCCCTAAAATTAGTGTCTTCTATTTTAATCTTGAAAAACAGCAGCTTTATGATTTCCACTTTAAACTTGGGTGAAAATGAAGTCAATATAAGAAAATATTAGAAAGAAACTAGAGTTTAATATTTTCTAACTTACTAAACCTTAATTGAAAGACCAAGACCTCCTCCTTTTCGTTTTATAACGATGGTTCTTGTTGCATTTTCTTCAGGTGTGGGCGGTTCGGGAGGATCATTAGGAGCCCCATCAGTTGGTATTTGTATAGATAACTGGTCTTTAATCTTTTAATAATAATGATAACAGTGTTTTGCCACCTCCGAATAATTTCTTATCAGTAAATAATCATATAAATATTAGTACTTTATTGGTTTTATCTACCATAATGAAGCTTTAAATTTCAAAATACCATATTAATAAATTAAAGCTTAAGTACTATATTAGTGAATATGAGTGCTTATATAATTACCTTTAGTTAGTAACAATCTAGATGGTCTTCCTCGCCCTTTTCCATCGCTAATCAAAACTAAACCGTGATGAACCTAGAAATGCATTGTAATTTCTTCTTGAATTTCACTGAGAATAAATTAGGTGTTGTAAACGGTATAGCTTAGAAAATTTCATAATTTTCTTATAAGGTGCCATATAGTTCAATGTTAGTCGAATTAGGGAAGAATAGTTTGTCTTTAATCGTCATTAAATTTTTTAAATATTTTATACGATATAGGTAAATCATTTTTAGTAAAACAGTACACTCACCACATCGAGGTTACGATGCCGACTCTTCATATTTCTATAAGCCTAAACTATTGGAGAAATCTTCACTTGACGTAAAATGACAAGCTAGTGGTATTACACCATATCCCAGCTGAGGGAGTCAAGAAGCAGCTGCTCGTAAAGTTAAAGAGAAGTGAAAATAATAAGATCATAAAGATTTGAAGTAGTATAATGCACAGTAATTAATCGAATACTAGATCTGACTAATTTCATTCATTATTATTCAATTTTGTTCCACTATTAATCATAGATGTTGTTTTGTATTCATTCTTTTAAATAGCTCAGTATGCAAATACTGTATGCATATTTATAAATAATTAAAATACTATTCAAAACTGAATAATCCAATTATTACTCCATAAATGAAGTTGTTGATCCTTTCCTAGTAACAGAAATACTTAATAAGTTGAAAAATATAGATAGGCAAAAAAAATCAATGTGAAAAACTTTGGAGTAAAATCATTTTTTAAATATTTAGACCCACAACTACTAGATAAATAATTATTAATTTTTATACTAATATTACTTAACAGCCCACATTGGTGCTAATCATAACGCACATTGTCATGAGATCCGGATGTTCTCAATCTAATAACTTAGATAAATCGTACTTTTGAGAGCACACATGAATAAATATCGATATTTCTCTCGATTGATATTAAATCCCCAACATTACATCTTTGTTTTTCAATTTGGAACTGAGTCGTAATCTTATGATTATCCGCTAGGTGAGTCGAATTCTAGTTCGATATGGGGGATTTTCCGCGGAAGCTTTTTGGTTTGCTATACGGGCTGAGGCATCGATTTTTGCCATCTCGCACCACACATGGGTCCAGACGGCCCAAACCAACTACTATTTGTTTATCATCAATTCTATAGTTTCAGACTGGTATGAAGTTTTCATTCCGGATTAATAATGCAGATTTCTCATGGATTAGCTATTTACAAGATATATAAACAGTAATATATATATATATATATATATATATAATACACCTTTATGTTATTGTCCATCGCTAATAAGGTAAATAATTATATACCATATTAGTTGATGTGAAAATACCATCTTTATTATCGTTATGTCCCGACTTTTAAGCAAATAAATTCAACACTAAGTAATTATTCAATTTATTCTTTCGTCATGATAATTATGTAATCGGCTTTATTGTTCTAGCATTCCCGCTTTGTCTTCTTTAATCGGCTCAACTTCCTTCTACGTAGGGTTCGCTCCATAGCTAACAGTCTTTGTTTAAGGACGAGTTGTCATTATTGCATCGGTTGTGATTAATATATAAAGCTAAATCTTTATATGACGCTGGAGTTCTGTTCAATATTTTTAGTTTTTCTTAATTGTTTTCTCTTACCATTCATAATGTTCTAAATTATGTGGTAAGTGTTATGCGTTATGCATTTCTTTTAAGTGCTTTAAAAAAAATACTACTGAAAAATTCTAATACAAGCTTTATGAGTCACTTCATGTTTTATTTTTAGTTACACACTTATATATCTTTCACATTTTTCTGTTTAGGCTACAAATTTGTTAACTGTTTTATTCAGGGAAGTTGTTTTACTGATTAATGGGTACTGTTTTTTTAATATTTAATATTTTAGAAATTATTTCCATCAAGAGATTGCATAATTATTACAGGTTTTGATCTCAATTTGGGTTTGTAAAACCGATTTGCTACTATACTTCAACATGTCGATGAAGCAGATCGTCGGTCATAGTAGGTTTTCTCGTAGTTACACGTTTCATAATCATGCATCGATTTGCTAATCTGTTATTTTAATAATTAAATATTTTTTGTGTTGAATGAATTAGGGGAATTCAGTTCTTTAGTTAATATTTGGTATTGGGATCTTGGGAGGGAATTAAAGTTTATTTACTCCTTATTTTTCTCTAATATTATATTTTTTTGATTTTCTTGCAAACTGAGAGTTAGCTTTAAATGAATTAGTATTTTTCGTAACTACAAAATCTCTAATTTGTGCCATGTAATATAATATAAGTCGTAAAAAATTAACAGCTAAACATGTGAGCATCATACCGATAGTGTGTTCTGGAAGTAGTGGTTGTTCATAAACATCCAATTTCTTTTGGATTTGTTTTCGTATTTCGTTGTTTATTGCTGAGATATGTTCTAGTTTGCCGATCTGAAATTTCCTTAAATATATTTTAAATAAGTTTTTTCATGCATACACTCAGTAATTGTTATTTACTTCTGGTACATGGAAGATTTATTAAGAATTTAATGATTTTAACCTCGTTATTAATTTCCGTTTTATGAATTTTACACTTCTTTTCAAAGTTGCGTAGGGATAGCTCTAGATCGGCCAGTCTCCGTTCATATTTTTTGTACCAACGTTCGATATCATCCTTTATTGTTGTTATATTAACTTCCTATAAGAAAGAGTAGTTATTGCGTGGCATACCCCACTTGCCATATCTTTATTGACTGCATCATAAAAAGTAATATTCTGCAATACTTTCTTTTCTTTACTTTAGTTAATATAGCAAAGAAGAATATGCATTTCCCATAATAGTCGCAATTCATAGTAAGGTAGTAATGATTCATTTATGATAGTTGGAATTTAGTGGTGAATATAACATTTAAAAAATGGTGCGCTTGTAACTTTATATATATATAAGACGAAACTTTTCACTAAATTATAAACCCGTCGGTTTACAACAGTGAATATACTAGGTTACCATTAACGACGACACCACTTTTGAAATTTAGCTAACCTTAAGTTCTTCTAGCAGTTTACTAAGTCTGACCACACATTCCTTGAGTTCACCAGACTTGTTGCATGTTATTTCCACTTTTTTTCCTTTGACTCTGAAATATCACATATTAGAAGATTAAAACACGATGGATTACAGTGTTTTCTTGTTAATCATTACGAATTATAGCCTTACATACTTTAAGCTGGTATCTTCAACTCCTCGACTCGTTATTGGTTCTAAGATGAAATCGAGTGATGAATTTTCATTTTGTTTTACTAGTTCTGTTTCTTTAATCCTTTCATCATTCTCTAGCTGAATCGTTTAAATTTATAGTTCTTATAAAATGACGACTTTATTCGATTACTAGATATCCTATAAATTTCTTTATGTGGATGTTGAAATAATTTAGCCCGTGTATTATACTTGCCTGGAGATTCATACCCTTGTTAACTTGTTGTTGAGTCGAGATGTTATAATTATCGAACTTAGTTAGCTCTTTGGCTTTGCTATAAATTAATAAGTATGTAAATCTAATATATCATTAACTCATACTCTGCATTACCTTGTTATTGGTTCTTTCTCCAGAGCATTTTCTCTTTTTTTCTTTATCTAAAATAGCTTATATTATATAGTCGATCTTATGCCTACTGATAAAAAGTTAATCACCTTTTCCAATTTCCAAAGGCGTGCCTCTTGTGGATTTTCAGGTGTCATATTTATTTCCGGCTTCATGGCTTATTGGCTGTATAAGTGAAGATCACTTATAAAACCGCTTATAATGCATGAGTGGAATAATAATATATTTGTAGTGATAAGGATGATATAATTATTACTTGTTTTAAACAAACAATTTTATAGATTTATTGGCTTATTTTGGTCAGTCAAATCCGTTTTTTTTTTCAGAATTACTAAATGATGTAATTCGCCCCTTGAAGAAACCAGAAGGTCGTGGGGCTTGGAATGTCTTAGTTGTGGATAGGTTGGCAATGCGTATGCTCTCTGCTTGTTGCAAAATGCACAATATAATGGAGGGTAGGCTTATCCACTAATACTTCAACTTAATAGGATCTGAATTACTTAAATATATTCTCTCTCATAATTTCATTTATCTATATCCCAATAAATATATTTTTGAATCATAATTATTTAAATTATAAAATTTGGAAGGCTAAATATTCCTAAGAACGTAATTTTAAGAGGGCATTACTATTGTCGAGGATCTCGCAAAGCGAAGGGAACCATTGCCTAGTTTGGATGCTATCTATCTAATTGCTCCGACGCAGGAATCAGTAAGTTGTTTTCTTAGATAACATAAAAGTTATAAATGTTAATATAAGCTATAATTCCTTTTTACTTTTCATTGTTTCATATTGAACGTCTGATCAGTGATTATACCGTACGTAATCAATACAAATGTGCACATGTTTTCTTCACGGAGGCCTGCCCAGACCAACTATTTTCCACTCTATCTAGAAGTGCCGCCGCTCGGTATATAAAAACACTAAAAGAAATAAATATTGCATTCACTCCATATGAGAGTCAGGTATATATATTTAAATAGTTTTGTTTATTTTTACTGTTTCAGAAAATGTTCTTAATATATATTTTGCTTTGTTTTTTGTATTTTAATGTTTATAACTAAAAATTTCAGGTATATACTCTGGATTCTCCAGATACGTACTTTTTATATTATAATGCCCAGAAACAAGGTGGATTAATATCGAACTTAGAAAGAATTGCGGAGCAAATTGCCACTGTGTGTGCCACTTTAGGAGAATACCCATCATTGCGGCAAGTGTTGATTAAATATAATTTTAAGTTATTTGTTTTCTGAGATGTTTTTGTTTAGCTATCGAGCAGATTTTGAACGCAACGTAGAATTGGGTCATTTGGTTGAGCAGAAATTGGATGCATATAAAGCAGATGACCCCACTATGGGCGAAGGTGCAGAAAAAGCTCGTAGTCAATTGATTATTATAGGTATTACATCCTAAAATATACTTATTTTAGTAAATCATCAACTTTTTGCAATATTAAAATTAAATTGACCTACATATTATAAGAATGTTTTATATAGCTAGATCTTTTTCAAACTTTCTGTTCAGACCGTGGTTTTGATGCAGTGACTCCTCTCTTGCACGAACTTACTCTGCAAGCGATGTGCTACGATCTTTTAGGAATAGAAAACGATGTTTATAGATATGAGACTGGGGGAAATGACAGTGTTGAAAAAGAAGTATATTTATTTATTATAAATTTCATTATAAATCACATAGTTAACAATAGGATTTTTAATTTCTATATGTTATTCTGATTCGTATCATATACTGTAAGTATAAAATTTCATATGTATTAATAGAAATTTTACATCTTCCAGGTTCTTCTAGATGAAAATGATGACTTGTGGGTAGACAACCGCCACAAACATATAGCTATAGTTTCTCAAGAGGTAAGAAATATAAATTACTACTAGAAAATATTACTTTAATTGTTTTTTTAATACTTATCATAATGGTATCTTATCAGGTTACAAAGGGACTGAAGAAATTCAGCGACTCAAAAGCTGGGGGTATTAAGACTGATGCGAAATCAATTAAAGACTTGTCAATGATGATCAAGAAAATGCCACAACATCAAAAAGAGCTCAATAAGTTTAGGTGAATATTTTAGATTAGGGAAGATGGTTATTTATTCAATTGTTGTATTATATTTTATTTATTTCAACTCCAGCACTCATTTTCACCTTGCTGAAGAGTGCATGAAACAGTATCAGAGTGGAATCGATAAGTTGTGCAAAGTTGAACAGGTATGATGTTAAGTTAAAGAAAATTTATTCTTCATATTATTTGTATTAACTAAAAACTGATTACGAAAACCTAGATTCTAGGATCTAGCAACTCAAATAGATGTTGAGGGTGAGCGTGTGAAGGATCCAATGAAAATTATGGTCCCTTTGCTAATTGATCCTGCTGTGCGGAATGAAGACAGGCTTAGACTCATTCTTCTTTATATTCTTACCAAAAATGGTTTGTGCTATCATGCAGTTTCGTTATTTCAATTCAATTGATAATAGTTATTATTTCAAGTTTTTCCTGTTTTGTTTTAGGAATAACAGATGAGAATTTGAACAAGCTACTGCAACATGCTAATGTAGCTATGGCTGAAAAGGAGACAATTACAAATGCTGCTTTACTTGGGCTTAATATCACTACGGATGTAATTGTTTATAGTATATTATCTTCATTTTTATTCAAGTACTTCTCTTCCCTGTAATTATTTTCTAAGGAAAATTTTAATACTTTTGTAAAATTATAAACTATGAGCATGATTTTATTTAAAGTTATATTAATATTACCTTTGGAATCTTATAACTTATCTCATTATAATTTTTAATTATGTTAACCCGGATTATTTTAATGGATTAAGAGTTAATTCGTATAATCAGCATGCAGTTAGAGGGTTTCAGCAGGGTCGCAAAAAGACGTGGGCTCCTGCCCGAAAAGAACGTCCAAACGAACAAGTGTACCAGTCATCTCGATGGGTACCTGTTATCAAGGACATCATGGAGGATGCTATTGATGATAAACTAGATACTAAACATTTTCCTTTTCTCGCTGGAAGACAAATTAATCAACCTTACAGGTATTAATTTATTTTGCTAATTATATTTACTTGAATGTTAGTATTTTATTCATGCCACTTAACAATATTTATTGCTTAAACACTAGGGCACCAACATCAGCACGCTATGGTCAGTGGCACAAGGAACGTGGACAACAATCACAATATCGTAGTGGACCCCGTCTCATAATATTCATAGTCGGTGGTGTTACATATTCTGAAATGCGTGCTGCATATGAAGTCACTCAAGCCAAAAAACCTTGGGAAGTTGTTATTGGTTAGTTGTACTTTTCTTTTCTTTTCTTTTTTTTATAGCCTATAAATACATAGTTCAGGATCTGATCAAATCATCACTCCGGACAAATTCTTGACGAATCTAAGAGACCTGAATAAACCACGTGACCAATGACTAGTACATGGAGGAAGAATAGAAGTGGTTGTGAATGAGATTTAATATTTGTTATCGAAGCTTGAAAGAAATATTAGCACAGACGTTTTACTACTTTTTGATAATTATAAGTCATCAAATCATTTTACTCTCCTCCATCAAATTAATTATATAATAAGTGATTTGGTTTTTGTCCTAATATTATTACTTTACTGTCCATAATGTATTACTAGTCCATTAGTTTAAGGAGCTGGTAAATCGGTTTCTAGTTCAGCAATATGTACTTAGTTGTAAATTTATGTTTGTGGTTTCTAATCATTCCAAAAAGCTTTTTATATAAAATATGCTTTTAAAGTGATGCGATTATTTATAAATATTCCTATTCATACATTTCTGTCTATGCAGTAATAAAGGCTAGATATAATCTTCAGTTTTTTTATTTATTTCAAGAGCTAGGTGAATTCCCCCATTACTGTGATAAGAATCTATATTGCTAGAATGGATCTTATTATAAATAGATTTTCTCTTCTTAAACTTCGGTTATCGTAGTGTACTTTAATAAATTAAAACCAAGAGACACCATGTGCGTTTTCTCTAACGCTGTTATAGAAAATAAATCCCTGTTTCGCATAAAAGTCTCACAACGAAAACTCAGACACTACCGTAACTCAGTGGTTTGTGACCAATTTATAATTCCTAATTTTGTCATTTATATATTTCTGCTTTTTACTGAACTTAATGTAGGTTTGTTAGTAGAAGATAATGTTTTAATGTACAAAGTAGAATTTTAAACTTTGTATTTCAGTAGTTCTCTAAAAAGTTGTTGATTTTAGAAAAGTACTTTGATATTTAAAAACTTTAGTTTATGTCATGATTTTATAGTTATAGAGTGAGTTATTTTTGGTTATGAACGATTAATTAAATTGGTCTTTGCTTTTGTAATGAACATTGTACTGAACTCTTGCTCGCAAATAAGTTTCTGCATGATAATTTCGTTCCAGTTTATATGATATTGGGGAGCCTCTCTTGTTCTGTATTTCCTAAATTCCAGGGAAAACCATGGTAAAGGTCAAGGCCCGTGATCTTCGTGGCAAGAAGAAGGAAGATCTTCTCAAGCAGTTGGAGGAGCAGAAGACAGAACTTGCATCCTTGAGGGTAGGTTTAATTTTAAAACTTAGCTATGATAGGTGCTACATTTTGCATCCTCTATTCTTTCCACAATATAAGTTTTTATTTTGTGGTTATTCCTAGAGGAATATAATTTGGAGAATTATATTCCTGCTGTTGGTATAATAGTATGGACAATGTTCTCTTACAATTCAAGACCACGTTCTTTGTATTTTATTTTATTTTATTTTATTTTATAGGTATCAAAGGTTACTGGCGGAGCTGCTTCTAAACTTTGCAAGATTAGGGTTGTTCGCAAGAATATAGCTCGTGTGCTTACCGTCATCAATCAAACTCAGAAGCAGGAACTGCGCAAGTTCTATAGTGTGAGTTAATTTGATCAGTAGATTTTCTGTTTTGTTTTCACAAGTTTAGTTCTTACATTGTTAACATGTTGAGCTATATCTAAAAATACTTATTATAATGTGTTGTTGACTCATACACTTTATAGGATAAGAAATACAAGCCTATTGATTTACGTAAGAAGCAGACCCGTGCCATCAGAAGACGTTTGACAAAACACGAGCAGAGCCTAAAGACCGCTAAACAGTTGGCTAAGCAGCGCAAGTTCCCGCTCAGAAAGTACGCCGTGAAAGCCTAATTTGTTTATTGTTATGTTGTTTCTGGAATGAAACATTTTAATTATTTTGCTAAACATGGTCTGAAAAGTCTTATGTTGGGAATTTGTTACGCTTCTCAACATGATGCAAAAAACTAGATTCGATTTAAAGCACAAGAGGATTCACTGAACCATTTATTGAAAGTAGCACATTTTGAATAACGTAATAGGGGGTATGTGTCTCACGCCTCATGGTTAGGGACGAGGTTTATGGGCTAACGTTCACGGATTCTTCATATTCCTGTGGCTTCTTAATTTTACTCTTCCTGAAAGCATTGGAATTGTGACATAAATGAATGGAATTTCACGAAATGAATTTGTTGGAAAGAAACCTCTTCATCCTCTTCCTCGTCTTCTTCCTCTTCTGCTTCACTTCTCTCTTCTACTTCCTCCTCATCAGCTTCATCCTCTCCTTTTTCGGAACCGTCATGTGCTTCGTGCTCAAATAGTATTATTCGGTAAATAATGAAACCATAAGGGAATTTCTTTAACAGATATTTTGAGATAGTTTTACCTCGTCCTCTGCATCTTGATCCTCCTCAACCTGTCCGCTCGATGCTCTCACTGATTGAGTGTCCACTTCAGATTGGCGAGAAGACTAATACCATTAATTTTATTAGTTGGAGGTTGGAAACATTCTTTCGGTCATAACTAACTTCTCTCTCCTCAAATTTTTTTTTGTAGTGACCAAATGGATCGGCTGACGAAGCACTTCCAGGAGGTTTCGTTTCTTCCCATTCTTTAAGAGCAGCCTCATAGTCTTCGATCCTAAATAGTTTGTACCTAGTATTATGTTCAAACTATTATCAACTACATTAATCTCTACAATATTTCAGTCTAGGAAAAACAGTTATGCAAGAATTTGCACCATGATAAAGTTAAGTAAATGTGGAAGTTGGATTATGGGTTGCAGATGTCAAGAGGGTTCTCATCTTGTTAAAGCCCGCTGTTAATATATTATCCTACCATCTATATGCCCCCAACAAACCATACAATTCCTGTTATCTT
The DNA here is from genome assembly GCA_964036235.1 of Heterorhabditis bacteriophora. NCBI lineage: Eukaryota > Metazoa > Nematoda > Chromadorea > Rhabditida > Heterorhabditidae > Heterorhabditis > Heterorhabditis bacteriophora. The sequence continues at coordinate 8,785,625 of OZ038425.1, read as the reverse complement.
CTTAACCTCGTGTATGCAGATACTCTCTTCATAGGCATACTATTTCTCTGCGAATTTTTGACGGACATCTTTTAAAAAAAAATTCTACGCAATTCAAACTGAAGTGATCATAGTGCAGCTAGACAGCTAAGAAGTCTGTATCGCGTACAATTTTATGACGATTTGTTGATATCTTTAACGAGTAATGAAGGTGAAGAGGAGTTGATGGAATATCTCGAGACAACACATGACTAACCATTCTTTTTTCCAGCCACTTTTTTGAATAGTATTACGAGGTGTTCCAAATCCGGTCATTCCTCTCTAAAAGTTTATTTTCATTATTCGATTATCCTTTTTTTGATATTCTATATGCATATTTGAAATATTAGTGTTCAGAATTTTAAATAATAGACCTGGGATGCTAATCGATTCGTTCCTGATTGTAGCGGTACAATTCCTTCAGACTTTTGTTTCAGACTCTCTTCAATGTCCTTCCCTCCCTAGAAATTCTTATTGCTTATATATCTTTTTCGACTATTCCGATGGGAATATTAATATCACTTTTATTCTTTTTGATGAATTAGAGGACATGATCAAAAAGTTCATTTACAAAAAATGTCATTCTTAAATACTCACTACGGTGTGAGGAAGTACGTCCCTGACTTTTAGGAAACCTCCACTACCAGCTTGGGTTGCGAATTTGTTTTGTCCGGAGTACCATGGCGTAAATTCAGTACCTCGACGTTGCTGCTCCTCACTGAATTAATAATTTATTGAAATTTATAGAATATTATACACAAATATGGTAATTCATACACTGGTAAAGATGGTAAAATAAATATATGTATGGCTCAACTTAATTTGACAATATATGATATATTTAAACTCTAACGTCATTTCGAGTCCTTCTATCTTTTGGGTAGCTTGACGAACGGCTCCAATGCCAGGTGGAGCTGTCATTCCAGTCTGTGAGGCAAAGATGTTCGTTCCTGAGTAAATACAAATTAGTGTGCTACTGGATTATTAAGAATTTATTGTAGTTTTGATTTAAGCTCGTATTTTCTAATTGAAAGGAAGAAAATTACTCATTCACCATTTTGAAATACTAGCACTCCATGGGTACGTCTATCATGAGGAAGACGACCACGCACATTTGGAACTTGGTTACGATGAGCACCCATTGAAACCTTATACATTTATTTCATAATTTCATTTTAACTACACAGGATGTTCTAGGGATTATTTTCAGTGGTATTCCACTGAGAATTATAAATTTATGATTTATTTGATACTTTGAACCACAAATAATAATAATAAATCGTCTTGTGCTCTTAACTTACCTCTCCAGCTTGAGTAGCAAGTCCATAATCCCCAGCCTGTTTCGGAATGATTTTCTCACCTTCCTTATCGAGGATCGTTTCCCAATCTCTCTTATATGATACGCGGGGAACCTGCATATACAATACAATAAAATTTCACTAAGGAAACTATATGTAAAATATAGAAAATACCTGAGAAAGAATTGCGTAAATCAAAGAGAAAAGAACAAATACATCTAAGATTATTATTTTCGGGTAATTTTAATATCAAAAATAAATGTAAATGTGTACTAAAATAGGAAGATATTTGAAGAGAATTCTCATGATAAGAAATGATACCTGAAAACGTGTAGCTCCCATTGGTGTTTCTCCAGCTTGTGAGGCATATTGATTAGTTCCACACTGAACACGAAGAACATTTTCTGAACGCCGATCAGGTTCAATATATCTAAATTACTCACTTATTCATTATTTATTTATACTATGACTGTCTTATATAGTTCGTAATCATTTTACAAATCTATTAATGCGTTTTGACACAAGTTACCTCCATTAAAGCAATAAAATTAAAACATCTTAGAAACGTACCCAAGCTGTTTATCTTTAGTTATGTTCCATCTAGGCATACCAGGAGCTGTCATCCCACGCTGTGAGTCGAATTTGTTGGTTGCCGACTGCATAGAAAGAAAAGTATTTCCAGCCTTCAGTTGTTCGAAAGTCCATCGTTTTCGAGTACGCTGCTCTTCTTGAGGCCAGTCCTGAATTAGGAATTTTTATTCAAATTGGTATATCTACAGTTTTATATCTGAGAGTAAAAGAAGGCACATATATATAATAAACATTTATAAACACTTTCCAATTATTTTATTTATTGTTCTTCAAAATTATTTTTAACCTCTGTAGCAAAATTCGTAAAACATATATTTGTAGAAATTATGCAAAATTAATGTTGGTAATAGACAATCGGCGCCAAATTTTAGGTGACACTTTTGTACAAAATAGTGTATCTTGTAATTATACAAAATAATACAGAATTTTAAATTAGTCCTTTACATATTTAGAAACTGCCGAAAATATAAGTTTATAGAGATAATTTAAGGGTTTATCAAATATTGTATGCATGTTATATATATATATATATATATATATATATATATATATATATATCAAGGCAGTTTACCATCGTTTCATATAGCTGCTCGTGGATTACATACCTCTTCTCCCATGTCGGCAGTGGTGTAGTTGAGTCGACTGAGCTTTGAGTGATAGGAAACGGAGGGGGGAAATCCAGTCGAGAGCTTAGCACACAAGACGCCCACAGGATGCCCCTCGAAAGAGATGTCGACGGGACTCAGAGGGATTTCTTCATGATAAACCTGTCAATTAACAGATTACCATTTTTTCGAGCAAAGGAATTCATGGGTAAAACAACAGTTAATTTAAATGAGCTTGTTTACTATTCTTATGCTTAATTAAAATTATTTACTAAGATCCTATTTTCATCACAACGTTGGCATATATTACATTTAAATATACTAAGGTTATTAAACACTTTGTAATTGATTCTGCTTTCTATATCTGCAAAACATGGATGCAAGACTATTTATTTCATGCCATAATTCAGGTGAAGTCTCTAATGTTAATCGTTGTTCATTAGAAAGGAATTTCGTATGCATTACATCCATTTACAAAAAGATTTTATAGGAATACAGAAATAGACGATCGAAATAGATATGAAGTGAAATAAACTTGCACTGCAAAAAAATGCTCTTCACCGTTTACCATTAATAAACCATTTCTTAAATAAATCTCCGATCACTTGATTCATAAATATTCAAAATTAGTTAAAGGTGATCAAAAGAATATTCGCTTGATTTCGCAATATGTGATTTCAGTGAATGTGTGTTGTTTTTTCAGTGTTTCTCGGGGAACTGTAGACAGGTTTTGCTGATTGATTAAGCGTGCCGGACACTTGAGTATAAGATTGGCATATGACTTGCTCTTACTATATAAAATTAGTTATGGGAAATTTTTGTTTATCAATGATTTGTCAAGAAGAGGACAGTTAAATAAAATCCCAGTGTTATCACCGACGAACAAGTACATGTAGTAGTATTTGCCTAGTACAAAAAATTTCCAAGTTGAGATTTTCAAACTAAAATGAAGAAAGCGGCGTACCAGTGATTACTATTTATATTTCACTATTTTTCCGACTGAAATTATAGGTGCTCCAAGTACTTAATATTATAGTGGTTTTAACAGGTGTCAGATGAGTATTCCCATATTTTTGACGTGCAAATATAGCGAGCAATTAGTTTTATACCGTATACAGACATGCTAATAGTTTTTCTGAATAAGCATTCTGTCCATTATTATATGGGAAAATATTAACTATATTAGCTATGATATTAATGCCTCCATATATTAGATTTATTCAGCTGCTCTTGAAAAATGCACTCCTTTCTGAAAATATCAAAAGTACTGTAAACAACTGGTTTGAGCAATAATAGATTTTCAAAACCATCACTGCCCTGCTCCTGTGTTGAAAATAAAAGTAATGTAAACAATACTATGAGACTTCTGAGAACTAAGTATAAAAGTTGGACAATACTGGGGAAATTATTCGCTAATTTTATATGAATTCCTACCTTATTAGAGACACTGTCTTGTTCATCTAATGCCCATGGAAACTGAAATAACACTAGAACAGACACTACTCATTTTCATATGCAAGAGTCCTTTGAGGTCAAGCACCACACGACCTGGCATAAGAATCATAAAACCAGGAAGACTGAAAACCAACAGTAAGTCTGGTAGTTTGATATGAGCACTAGTGAGAGTATATTTTCAAAGTTAATTCAGTTGTTCAAACAAAATGCATCCCACACAAGTGCGGAATTTCGTTGGTTCTAGAATGAAAACTAACGAGAAATTTTGTTTAGTTCAAAAGTTTTACTGTAACGAGAATTTCACAAATACAGCTGTGCTAACCATCTGTAACATTCACGGATTAGTATATAACGATTGTGTAGTAGTAAAAACAGTTATCAAACTGGAGGATTCTAAATGTTTTCTAGCGTTCAATGAATGCATAATTTTCCATGATTGAATTTTGATAATTAGTTAACTTTTTATATTGATGACTGCAATTATAATATATACTAATAGTCTAATGATTTTAATTTTGCATAATTCAACAATTAAATGTTTAGTTCAAATCTTTACTTATTTTTATATGAGCACATTATTTCAATTTATATCTTTACATGTTAAAACCCATAACTCATAAAATACTTCACGTTCGCTTAGAATTAAATAATTTTTAGAAGAAGTATATTTCATATAAAATCTGACTAAACAAATCATACAAGCATTTCCAGAAACATGAAACTTTCTGTCGCATGTTTGTTGTGCGTCATCTCTGTTGCATGGGGATTCAGTTTTGATGAAGTGAGTGAGGCACATAATTTAGTCAACAAGTATTTATGGTTATCTATTTCTCTTCACTCCATGTTTATGGGTGTTTCATTACCATTGTTATTATTATTCAAAAGATAGTGACTGAATGAAATACATAATTAAAACACTTGTTTTTAGCCAGAAATCAAATTACCTGAAAACATAAAAGAGAGACTGGAAAAGCTTGGCGATAAAATTCCTCCGTTGACAGAGGAACAGAAAGCCAAACTTGAGGAACTGAGAAAAGTTAGAAATAATTTACCACTCTTTTGAGTAATTATATTTTTAAAATTTCCATTTTTTTATAAGTATTATTTGAAATTTAATTTGTTAAAAAGTTGATGGACTTTTATAGAAGATCAAGAGTGTGAAAATATCACCACCACTTGTAAATAATGGGGAACTTTATGAGAGCGCGATCCCACTACTAAAAGATCCCAGCGTTGGAACTATTGACCTACAAAGGTAAGCCTATACTAATAAAACATGTAAAAAGAAAAACAAGAGAAAGTGATTTAGAAAAGAGAGGATGGTTAAGAAAAGGCAGCTAAAAATAAAATTACCTAAAGAAAAATTTGTTCCCTTTTAAACTATAGAATAAATTTATTAACAGTAGTGAAGACGACCTGGTGACTGAAAATCCTGCAGATCTTTAAGAAGTGATATATGAAATAGGTTAAGCCATATTTCTGAATTTTATCACGAATAAAATGTGTTAGCTTTACTTGATTTATTATTTTATTGTTAACATATGAATATGTGACTGATTAAAATGTTAATGTTTCCCTTTTCCTAAAAACTCAAATAAAAGAATTGATTACTCATCTACAATATTAATTTAATTCGAAGCATTGTTTTCCAATATTTCCTAATTCAGTGTTTTCAAAAAAATGAAACTTCAATGCTGTCTGTCATCATTAGACTACTTTAGTTATGGTGTTATACGTGTGACCATGATTGCAATGAGATCCCAATATGAACTACTTCTAGTCACTTAAAAATGTTCTAATATATGCTAATTTGGAAATTCTAGCAGCTGTAGAAGATCCTAATACCGTACAAGCCACGTGCAATTTGCTCACTAGGATGTAATACAAATATGGCACCAATACCCTCATGAGCAAAGAGTAATCCAATTAGAATATACAACTTATGTTTGGTCAAAGTATTAGCCAAAGGTAATCTCATTTCAAATGTAGCTGATTGGAATCATTTCTCTGTCGGCATAACTGTAATTATTCGATTATAATTTTCGAACTTATCAGCCTCTTAACGTTTGCATTAGAATTAGCGCTACATAGCAACTTATTTATTAACATTTTAATATACAATCTTGTATTTTTGGAATGCTAACATTTTATATATGGGAAAATAGGTCGATGACTACCATTATAATTCTAAAAAATCACTTATTCCCACATAATATTGGAACTCCTTTTATGGATGACTTTCAGAAATCCTTCACTCTCTTCTGCAGATTTTAAAATGATGAAGAAATCCTCAATATCAACTCACTTTCCTTGAATAACGCTATTTTTAAAAAAATGATTGGGAAATAATTACTCGTGCTACTGTATTTGTACCAATAACTGAAAATATCTTTTGTTTATATTGGATAAAATACAATAATTTTTTTCACAATCTAAATAATCAAACTACTGGTGAAAATAGTCAGTTTTTAAGCAAATTTTTGATATTGATATGAAAAACGACGACATTAAAAACTATAGGATGGACGTTCAAATCATGAACACATAATTACGCTCAATATGAATCATAAATGATATAATTGGTATTAACATTAATAAACAGAAGAATAAATAATATTAGCAGATATTTATGCTATTTTAGATTATCAGATCATCTCGTCCGTGTTGTTTCCGCTAACTATCTTATGAGGCGATTACCGCCGGCGAGCAATTGCAGTTGCGCAATGTCCGCAAAGGCGCCGATGCTTGCGCACCTACACATTACCCATTCTCATGGTAATTGTCTCGTCGCTGCTTCGGCGCTACAATATAATACAGACTGGATCACATTTCACACTCCAAACAATACAGGATCTCAAGAGGACGGATGTTGCGTAAGCAACACATTCGGAACATTGAACCTTCCTATCTCAGTACAGATTCCCACATATTCGTATATTTCATATAATTCACACCTAGGACACCTAATAATTACTAATATTCTCTCATCAAATCAACATGAACATTGTGAATAGCCTGCAAACCAAAAATAAAACGCAGTTTTCCATTACACTAATTATAAGATGTTTTCAAAACTATATCAATGGTTACCTAACAAAAATAATTCTATATTATTTAGCATATATCAAAAAGTAAAGCCTAGCTCACTGTGATATATAATAAAGAAAACACTTGTTATTTCATCTTATTTCAAACTGACTTCAATATTGATAAATAGGGTAAATGACGTTTAATGCTAATGCGATGATAGATACGAGAAATATGAAGAATAATTAAAAACAAAACATGTTCCATTTTTATATTTTCCAAATATGCAACTTTGAATGTGTATTCTATTATGATTATAGCTCTATAATTCACTTACGAGCTGTTTTTTTAACGTATTTAGAATGTTGCTTAATAGTGGATCAATTTGGGTTTCAATTCATCCAAATCTTACCGGCCTCGTTCCATTTCCGATGTTCCCACACGCAGATGTTGTCTATCTAGTTGCCACTGTTTACAGTGTTGATGGTTTCTTTCCCATAACTTCGCCGACCGAATCGAAGTTGGCGGCGAGATCAAAAATGTCGGTACGAGATAATCCGATGAGCACATCCTGTGTCGATTAGCTCCATGTTTTTCACTTAAAACGCTGGTAGAAATATAACATCAAGCTTAATCAATTTATAAAAACTTTAGAGAATTACTAATTGGAAGGAATGTCAACGTAAAACTAATCTGTCAACATTCTTTAAATTAACAAATATAAGAGTGACTAAACTAGGAGATAATTTCGGAAAGTCCTACAGAAATCAGATATTAAATGAATATTAGTAGTATGGCATTATGGCTAGAAAAACTTTTCTCACTTTATAGTCCAACCGTAAGGAATTAGATGAATTTTTTGTTAGAAATAAAACAATCAAGACAATAAATGACCACAAATGAGTTGTATAACTGTGGGATAAAATTTATTGTCTAATACAGCATATATTCAATTTTGTCACTAAATTTACCAAAGTACATTAATATTAATGTTTTTTAGTTAACAATTAATATTCGTTCATCTTCACACCTAGTTGCCGGTTTGTCAAAGAACTTCATACCCGGGTTAATCCCGAGTATATATCCGAGTTGGTAGAACGTCGGGTTCTCACGACCTCCGAGACACAAAGGACTCAAATGGGATTAAAGCGATTAGTGGACATAGTAAAGTTTAAAATACTTCATTTATTTGGTGGATTTTAAAAAAAGAAGTAAATAATTATAGGAATTGGGGGAAAGATTAGTCTTTTATGCATAAATCGTCCAAGTTGGATTCGTAGACAATCGGACCAAGCAGTTAATTTATTGGTCCATAATGTGTAAATCAGGATCCCCTGCAGATCCTTTGTTCGTTGTAAAATTATCCCTTATTAGGATGGTAATGACTGATGATCGATGTTGTACAATAGTAATAAGACTATGCTGAAAAAAATAATGATATTTATTACTTATATTTTATTAATATTAGATATGATTAATTGAAGTACTCAGTAGGTGCCATAGTTGAAGACATCCATATTTAAACGCTATTATTCCAGTCATGATATTATAAACGGTAATTTATCCCCTATTTGGTGAAGATAGATTAATCCAAAGAATGTTTGCAAAGCATGTTTTTCTAACATTTTCTTCTCTTCTAGGCATATTTCTCATGCCAATAGGGTTTTCTACGTACCCGGAGTTACGGTTACAGTGTCATGACATGTTAATTGGGGAGACTATGTGAAAACATGTTAATCCCACCAGTCAGGGGACGTTTCGCGCCTTCCGGGTACTGTAGGGCAAGCAAATTGTAGGATTATTACATTAATCATGTAATGGATCTCATACCAACCGGTTTAAATCATATTAATTACTTAAATACTGTAATTATGAAATTAATAGCAGGCCTTCTTATAAACAGAGAAGTACACTTCGCTATAATGCTCTATTTGTTATATACTCTTTCGCAACTACCATTATAACCCATTAAAAAATACTTTCCCAAAGCAGTAGTAAATGTGCTTTCATACTTTGAATAACTGTATTTCTCATGAACTCTGTTTCTTTTCGATGATGTAACAACAATTCGGTCATTCCTTCTCCAATTATCTTCCATCGTTTCCCGTCAATTAGTCCTTTCTCGCGACACAACGGGGCCTACAGGTGGCGCTAGAAAATGGCTGGGAACTTAAAATCTCAGTGTTTGAAGCGTTATTTTTTACGAACATTTTGGGAAAATTATATTAAATATTCACATATATAAGTTTCTAAATAGAATAATTTACAGGAAAATATGCCTTATCTGATATATATATATATATATATAGATATATAGATATACATTAACCATATCTGATATAAGATCTTGACTCAGAAAGGAAACTTATGATTATGTGAAATTATTTATATGGATACATTTATTTTAATGTATACTCATGAGTAAGTATTCTATGTTTTCGTTTATACAGCTAGAGGGTGAAGTACAAGGTTTTTCATACAGTACATATTTATTCTATCCATAACAACTTATAGTATTTTTAAATGCAAGCAAATATGTTCAACCAACTATCTATTTTCTCTGTAATCGTCTACCTTTTCTAACACGTTGCTACTTTAATCTTAGCCTTATTTACTTACAATCCCTTTAACATACTCTTGCCCGCTGATACTTCTTGCAATTCAGTTTTCTCTATAACACATTTCTGTAAAATATAAAACTAATATTATCTCCTCTTTCTTTCCTCTTTTTCATCTCATTCACCCCGGGACCCGCATGTTTTGTTTTCGGTTCGCGACGCTAGCCACCGTCTTTCAGCAGCAATGCTCATTCATGCCGTACTTGCATCGATCGGATAGTTGCAGAGTACTTTATGCAAAAATTATTTCTTTGACATTTTTTTCTCTGTCCAACTTTTCCTAATTTTTCTGAGTTATTTAGGTATGTTTTTACTATATTGATCTATTTAATATAACTAATTTTTAAGACACTTTTTCTCAAAAAATATTCTCTATCTTATCAATACCATTATTTATATCATTTTTGCCATTTAAAAACAATAACTTAAAGAAATAGAGGCAACACCAGTCATTAGTTGGCTTTGGTTTTAATAAAAAATCAGAGTAGAAAGGAAGAACATTGATGTAACCTTATGATAACAGTGTTGCCTAAAGGGCAAATCACGCGGCTTTTTTGAATGGAAAAAGTTCCTTCCGTAGGAAGAAGTTAATCCGGATTTATCTTTAGTGTCTAAAATTATGCCGCTTTTGTTGATCTCTCTATTCGCTTATTGTTGGGATATAGTTGGTTTTTGAGATAATGCGTGAATGATCCCTCAAGCAAGATAGTATCAAGAACTACTTAATACCGTGAGGATACTTTAGAGATACACATTTCAAATCGCGATTAGTCAGTACTACCATCCAGATTTGCACAATATTTAACAATTTTAGTCATTTATTTATTCCAACTTAGTCACAAAGTAGCATTTAGGTATTCATGTTAAATTTTATGGCTTCATTTATAAGATATATTTCTGTTTATGCACAATGAGGAAGTATATTATTGTTATACAAGATGGGAAATCAGGATTTATTGTGACACATTCCAACTATTAGACATATCTATCGGTTTATTAAATAATCGATAATTTCATGGCTTGTAATATTGAAGTTAATCTTCTACGTATTAAAAATGTTTATCCTTCCTTGATAGGAGTTGGCTTATTCCTCTGCACTACAGTTATTTTGCCCCGCCTTCTAGCCCCGCCTTGATATTCAATCGCATGCCCTTATTGCGGGCGGAGCAACCAACTCAATTCTTAACTTCTTATTATATTTTCTTCATTTTTTAGTCTATGCTGTTCTAATTATGAATAGTTAATACTGTATTTTTTATCTCATAGTTATCGAGTTTCTATTCTGCAGCTATGAGGATTACCACTCATCATCTTTTTGTTATCGGTTTAAAAATGATTAATGTTGTCTTATAGATCTGAAATCGATGTTATAATCAGAGAATTCATTTGGTTATTTTGTTCATATTGTATTCTCTGGCCATGCTTGTATACGGTATTCTGGGTTGCTTTCTAAGTGCTCTTACTACTTCTAAGTTTTTTCCAGGTTAGTTTTCCCGGATTATTATTAAGGTAGATTAAAGATTAGATACTTTACAGAAAAGATTACAAACATTTATTAGAGCATTATTTAGGACCTTGCCATGATCTGTCCTGTCTTAACGGTGGTGTTTGTTATTCTGGACCTAATTCCACGCATTGGTGCAGGTTTGTTATTGTTACAATTACATCCTTTAGGTGAGAATTTGATCTACTATAATTACCACCCTGTTTCCACCTTCCCAGGCGATTAACTTGTCGGGGACTTATCTGATCTGTCTTGTAACCTTGAATAGGCGTTCAATGCTTTCACGCGCGCATGAATGGCCTCAGTGTATGCGTGATAAGATACAGTCTGGAGGGTCATCTAGACAGAGCATAATAGATTTCAAGCTGTGCAGTGAGTATAATACCAATCAAGAACTCACATATCGTCTACGATAGTCCTTATAACAAGTTGTCAATAGATCATTTTTATTCTTGAAATTGTTGACTCGAAATATATGTATCGCTACTCTTATTTATAAGACACTTAACAGCTAAATAAATAAGTATTGTTAGTGATGATTAACAATAGCAACCAATCTATGGCATACATTTTCGATTTGTCCTAATTTCTTCCATTGGTGCGACTTTTCTTGGCCTTTGTTGGTGTAGGTAAGTCTTTGAGGCCAATAGTAAATGGCCCTACGGAAAATTCACATTACCTAAAGACAGGATCATATAAATAGATCTTGGCTAATAAATCTAAAATAGTGACCTAGTATTCTGCTAAACATATACATCAGATAAGTAAAGTAAGTTTATATTCAATAAGTGTTTTAATAAATATTTACTAATAAAATATGCGAAAGCTTTAATTATTAGACGTGGAAACACGTTTATAGAATTGTACAGAGTAATAAGTTGTAAAAAACGCGGTCGAGTTTTAAATTGCGCAATTCCATATCGATTACATCTTGAGCCCATCCTTATATCTTGACAACTTGTATGTATTACGCAATCTTCCAGCACTTCCGTGAGAACAATATTAGAAGTGCCTATTCTTATTATCAAATATAAACTAATGTACATTTAATCTTTCCCCCTCAGTATCATCTGTCTTGTGACCTACAGTGGTGTTTTATTGATGATGCTGTTGCATCAATAATAAATAGACTGAGGACTGATGGAAAATGTGTAATTTATTTTTCAATCGTGTCGGAGGCGTCGATTCATCCAGATTCCTCAGACTCTCACGCTGTTGCATCGCCATCTGTCCTATTCAAATATCGTCTTTTGTGCTATGCGGCTGGCCGGAAAACGAATTGCGCCTCATGAGGAAATTGTAGCACACATCATAAACTAGCGATTACCGGGCCTGACTAATTTGCATGAAATCGAGACGCTGTGGCCATTTGAACTTTGCCGCATGTCAAATTTTGAGGTTACGAGACATAAATTATCGTCTTTCAAATTAACCTCAAATACAAGAGGCAGACAAGTGTAGAATGAAGATGCAAAATATACGAGATAGGATGAAGAACCACATTGTTTAATTAAAAATCTATTTTCAGATGTTCTGACCAGTTTAAAGGTGATCAGTGCGAATTATCCGCTTGCACTAGAGAATGCCAGAATCATGGTATTTGTTACGTGAATGCGTCTGGAGTTTTAAGCTGCAAGTGTCCCTTAGGTGAGTCATTATATTTCTTATTTTCCTCAACATTGTTCAGAATTAGACTGTTGTGCTCAACCACCTGTATATGTGTAATCTTCTTATCCCCACTATCTGAATGTAAATCTATTAGTTGTCACATCTTAGTGGCAATAAATGTCGAGGTAGCACACTTGACGAAATAATCCATTAAAATAAGAGAGGGCAAAGAAACAAATCATTACCTTGACCATTGACTTCTATTTTAAACTATAACGTTTATGCTAAAAATATAATTGCAAATAAGTCGCTATTTTAACGAATCTTTCTGTTAATTTTTTCGTGTTTATTCTTAATCAATGCTCGTTTAATTTCTCTTGTATTATTTTTATCTCCAATTTGCCTAATTTTTCTGAAATTTCGGGTGCATTGTGGTCATTTTAGAGCAACTTCTCTAAGCCCAGTATTCATCATTTTTTGTTGCGGCTTTGTTTACGAGCGTAGTGGGGGATGTCGCTCGTGCCAGGACGCAGCACGATTTGTCATCGGATAAAGTGTGAATGAAGGGGATAGCAAGATGCTGTTTTTGGTAGAAATTTTTGCGCGCTTCTTGCTTATAATCTGGCCATCTTTAATTGAAACTAGAATTCAAGTAGCCCACAGTGTAATCTAAGACTTATTACTAAACCAAATAAGAGTATAAAGTTATCGCCAGATATCTATTCAAAATTTTCATATATTCTAAAATTTTATAAAATTATCTAACTTCCTATGTTCTTTATCCCCCCCCCCCCCCTTTCTTTCAAGATGGTTTAGTTTTTATCTTCAGTACCCTGTGACGCTCTGATTTATAGTGCCCAGTGTGCGCGAATGGCTGAACGAATTGCTAATGAATGATCCATTGATGGTCTTCTCACCATTCACAAAATATCAGTCTTTAGATCGGCTTACAATTGAGAAAGCTTTATTTCACTACATGTCGAAGTTTGCTATTGAAGTGATTCTCATAAGAACTGTGAAAAAGTAAGCTGGCAGGAAAAAGAAAATTCACACATCTCTATAACTTGTCGTTGAGATTTTCACTTCAATTTCTTCACCTATCGTATGTTCACTAAGTGAGGTCGTCGCTCAAAAACGCCGCCTTTTTAGTGTAGTTACCGCAAGTCATCGACTCGAATGAACGTTACGTTAATGCAAGGTGTTTTGAAATATGCCGACCAATCTTTTGTTACAGAGAGAAAAATTCATCGTCAAAAATTTCTTACTACCTTCTAGACAATTTGAAGGACAGTTTTGCTCATGGCTACAACTCGCTGTATAAAAACTGGAATACTTTTCTAAAGTACCAAAATGGACTATATTCGACCAATTTTTAAAACAAACATTTGTAAAATTAAATTATCTATTTTTCTGCTAGTAATCTTCAGTTAGTAAGTTTCCAACATAATCGTTTCCCCGGATAGATTATTTTCTATGACCTAACTATGAATGTGTTGAGAGAACACATGTTGAATTGTGCCTGAGAACACAGCTGCCCTTTGCGAAATTCTATTACCGTACTTCAAGAGTCAATACTGATTGTAATATAGTATTTTTCTCTGTTTTGAAACCAAGAAATATGAGTTTATGCTGCGAATATAAGTAAAAATCTTTTACAAAGGCAGACAATCTATAACAAACATCAAGATCAACAATTATATAGATATTATAATGAAAAAAACATTTTAGGAAAATTGTAAAAAATAGTTTTAGGGTACGATGGAAAACACTGTGAGCGGATAGTAAAAAATATCTGTCATCGTGAATCGCCTTGTGGATTGCATGGAACGTGTCTCTTAACAACATCTCTCGAAGATTATGAATGCAATTGTCACAAAGGATGGACTGGTTGGTTCTAGTTATTAATATCCAAAGATATTAAATTAATAGCTAAATGTAATTATATATACAACATTGATATTCAACTATTTGTACTGCAAGTCATCTGAAATAGTTAACTATGATTTCTGTGGAGTAACCAGCCACATTCTTTGGGTGCATTGGACCACTTTTTTCCACTCACTAATACCTAACAATCATTCGAGTAGCTCTTCTCCACATTATCAGTTTCATTCAAGAGCAACTTACTAGTAATATATTTGTCTATCTCATGCTCTTCTCATAACGCTGTCCGACTGCCTTGTGAAAAGCAAACACTCTTGCTTGATGTGCATGTTCGTCGTTTCTGCGCTCTCCATGTATACACAATCTCACCAACAATAATCGGCTGTCTCTAAAAGGTGGACCACCTTTGAACTCGCCATCAGCATTAGAATACCAATGATGCGCGACTGCCTTCTATTTCAAATTGGGTACATAGAGATTTACAATTTGAAGGGGTGACATTGAACAGATATTTTGTCTGCTGCTTTGAATAAATTAGAATTGACTTTTAAGATTACCGACTATAAAAGTTATTCTCTTAAACTTATGAATTTTTAAAAAATACGATCCTATTAAATGATATGCACCCTAAATAGAAACTACAGAGAGTTGATTTTCATCTGAAAAGTTTCCCCAACGCCCTAACCGCGCACTTTTTCTATGGGAATACGACCGCCTGCGGTCCATGTTGGTTATTTCGTTAATTTTACGAGCCCGCTGATTTACTGTCATTACCGGCATCCGTTCATCTGACAGAAAATAAAACCAAACAAATGTTCCACAGAAAGGGATTCACTATTTGTTATTTTAGATAATTCTAGCCACTAGTTTGTAGGCTTTTACTGTATTTTCTTAAATACAGTAACAATTTTTTATTTACTGATGAGTAAGATGGCTTATTAATCTATATCTATATATATATATATATATATATATATATGTTACCTTTTATTTTATCTATTTTTTGATCATGCTATAGTGGCCTACGGTAACTTGGCTGCGGCGTAATTACGATGTGATAATGAGGGAAACAACTAATAGTGATAGGCGGCTTAGACTAAGATTTAAAATATTACTTGTTTTTTCATAGCTATTAAATTTGCAATTCACTCTTGTAAATATTCCCTATTTTTAACCAATTAGCTTCTAAATCTTCACAACTGAAAAAAATTCATTATTTTTAAGTGTGCTCGTAAATTTAGTATTATTTAGTTACAAAGAAGCTCATACATTATTTTCAATCCTATGTTGAACACACCTGTTTGGCACTATTTTAAAACTGTTTGATCGCTGAATACAAAGAGCCATATGTTGTCGGAACATAGTGTAGAAAAGGAGATGGACTGAGAACACCCTGATACGATCGGAATGTTATTACATGAAAAGGCACCCACTGAGATCTATTATTTCGCTCCAGATAAGATTATTTTAAGCTTAAAATTAAAATAGTGAAATATATCTTTTCAATAAAAGATTTAGATTTTCTTCATTAAATAATAAGTTGAACATAAAAAAAAGATTCTACTTCGGAAAAAAATATTTGGAAAACATTATTTTTTAATATTTTCTGACTGTATGTGTAATTATCGATCTATTACGAGCTATCAAGAGTGTACATTTATCATGACAGGCGCCATTTGATTGCTTCAACGGGCGATTTAAATCGAGGCTTTTTGCTATCCCTCCGTATAATGAAGGTTTAATAGACACCATAGGGGTTAATGGGCTTTAAAAGTTTGGTATTTATCGGTGTGTTGCGCTACAGTAATTTTAGAAATCTTGCCTCATGTCGTTCCCACACTTTTCTTACGATCAACCCGTCAAAAGTGGCCTTGCGGGCTAACCATCTGTCAAAAACTCCAAAGAACCTTGTTAAAAAAATGAAACTGAACATGGGTTAAGAATAGTTAAATTTTTCTGACATTGGAAAAGAAAAATACTATTCATATTTTTCAAATATACAACCTTGTGAAATATTTTACTATAAGGAAATATGCTTACCATCAACTTGAGGTGACTATAATTAACAAAACTATTTCAAAAGTTTATATTTAAGGACCAGACTGTTCGCAAAGAGATCTCTGTCCGCTAGATTACTGTAGTAATGGAGGAAAATGTCGAAGAGATCGATCTGAATTCGTATGTGATTGCCCTCATAACTATCACGGAAACCAGTGTGAGCTTGATGTAAACGAATGTGACCAAGATCTTTGTGTACATGGAAAATGTGTCAATACGGTTAGTTTTATTATATTTTCTTGATTATACATTTATAAACGTATCACACTATTAGAAAATACTTTAAACAAGTTCTTTAAATATTTAATTTTAAAATGTCTTCTGTAAAATGTCTATAACGCTTTTCGTAAATGATTACTTAATATTAACACATAGTTTCGTCATAGTATTATTTTTGTATAGACGAATTTTAATGATTTTAATACCCTAAAACTTTTATGACAATGATTCAAGTAACCACCTTACAGTATGACTCAAGCATACCCTATTTTTGGTTGTATTCTCACGCCGTTTTTTGATGCACGTTCACTTTTTTGCCCTACTCGCGTTTGCGTCTCCATCCTTGGCGTACTGCCTCGCCATGCTTTGTCTTTCAGTAACCGACTGTCGGTGGCGGATAAAAGTATCGAATTGAAGAGTATGGATGAGACAGGCTGGCGATTTGATACGAGTGATTAGGCAGCGCCTTTGTTTTTTATTCTAAGAAAAGTAGTCTCTGGGTATGCGTAAAGGTAGAACTCATTCTCAGTGTATATTTCACCTACTCCTCTAAAGTCTGAGATTTAAAATAATCTGCAGTGTTTCTTTTATCAATCATCTAGGTATTAAACAATCAAAAACAAATTTTACCGACATCTATTTTTTTTAATGATTATACAATACTCAGTTGATTATTGCAGGTAGGATCATATCGTTGTGAGTGCTATGATAATTTCATTGGTGCTGACTGCCAGATAAGTAGAAACGAAGAAGATTGCACAGTATTTGGACCTAAGTCATGTCGAAATGGTGGTGTCTGTAACACGGAAAACAATAATTACACCTGTATATGTCCACATACATACGATGGTGAGGACGACAGTTATTCACATGTAGTGAAATATACATTTTTTCTAGCTATATGAGTCTTGTATATTTTAATGTTTATTTACATATATGCGGATAAACTAACAAAACAGTTGTCGCAAATACATCGCTATTTCTGAATTCATAAAAGGGATATTGGAGTCTGCTACTTATGTATTTATCCTGTGTTTAACAACCATTGCTTATCTTGAATACAGTATGCTAATCGCTTACGCAATTATACGCATACTGTAATACCTCCTATATTTGCACTTCGTATCACGAGGTTTGCATTGCTGCATCATGCCAATATCCGGTTTCATCGATCATGGAAAACAATTGACTTTAGCTCGATAAGAAATACATTTTTGCTGCATTTTCCTGTCTTATTTATGTAGACTAAGATTTATATTTAGTCTGAAACCTTATCATAATTTAAAAGATTTTGTTTAATCAGTCTAATTAAATACAATTATAAGGACATTTTTGTGAGCGAGACGTAGATGAATGTGCTACAACCAACCTATGTCAAAATGGAGGTACTTGTGTGAACAGTGAGGGCGGATTTTCATGTCTCTGCACTGCTGCTTTCGAAGGTATGTTTTCATATCTCTTTAAAACAAATCTCCAATTATTACTATCCAATAAGCAATTTTATTCCTGTGCATTACATTTTATATATAAATTAACTAATTTAATGTTAGGAGAGCTGTGCACTGTGAATAAAGATGATTGTGTCTACAATAAATGTGCAGCAGGATCTACCTGTGTTGATGAAATTGGAAAGTACCGTTGTGAATGTCCTACAGGAATCATAGGTGATTTTAAAGTATCATACTGTATTCGTACTTAAAATCTATAAGTTATAATTTTAGGTACTCTCTGCCAACATGCTGATCAATGTTCTTCTCATCCATGCAAAAACGGTCACTGTCTGTCAGATCCGAACTCGGGAAACTATTCTTGTACCTGTGATACAGGATACACGGTAGATTTTGTTATATCCTTATATTGTTTGAACTTCTCGTGTTCTAAATTATTCTTAGATTTAATTATCAATGTGGTTTGGGAACAAATCTCATAAGAAATAACAAAAGGTGTTTATTTAGGGTGTTAATTGTGATGTTGATATTGATGAATGTGCTGAGTGGGCTGCAACCAAATGTTACCATGGAGCTACTTGTGTAAATATACCGGGAAGCTATTTTTGCGAGTGCCCGGCTGGTATGTTATTTAACTTCCACTTACTCTTTTTTTTAAATTTTTGTTCTCAGATACTTTTAATAGTTCAGGCCTTACTGGAAACTCATGTCAGTATATGATGGACTACTGCCATCCAAATCCATGTCTTAACAATGGCATATGCATTGATCGATATGATTCATTTGAATGTTCTTGTGCACCAGGTATTCTGGATCTTAAAATTACAAAAGTTCTTAAGAGTCCAATTAAAACTTGATTTTTCTCCAAATATTGATAACATAAGATGAATTCAAGAAATGTAATATTATAGTAATGATTAGAACCGTATATCACGAGAGATAAAGTCTTTATTTAGGATTTACCGGTGTCATATGTGATGAACATTGCTCAGCTGATCATAACTGTAGCTTGGAGTCCTGTCAACGTAATGGATGTGAAAATGGAGGACTATGTCGAATGGATGGATGCGAATGTCCAGCGGTTAGAAATGATTCCTTCAATGATTTAATAGAACAGTCTTTACTTTTTAAATGACACTATTATAGGGTTTTTCTGGTGTTCGCTGTGAAAATAAGTTAAGAGCTTGTGAGATGATGAGATGCCCAGAAGGACAAATTTGCATCGAAAATAATATAACAAGGTATAGATTAATTTTACTTTAAAAGTATATACTAAAATAATCATATATTAAATTGTTGATGAAATTAAAAAATAAAGACCACATTTGGTGGTATTGTTTCAGAGCTGCTATTTGTAAATGCCCTCTTGGATACTATGGCTATGACTGCCAGAGAGAAGTGGATGAATGTGCTTCAAACCCTTGTCAACATGGTGGAACCTGTGCCGACAAATTAAATGACTACGAATGCAGCTGCTCCAAGGGTTATAGTGGGAAGAACTGTGAAGTTAGTGTTCTAACGTATATACCTGATTTAGGATTATTCTTTAAAAACTGTATTTTTATATAGAAGATATAAGAATTCCAAAGTGCGCCATAATATTTATTTTATCGTCCAAAGAAATTTAGAGGAAAATATAACTTCAATGCGTATTACTCACGGAAATGTAAAGAGAAATTTTAAGATAGCTAAATTATCAATTCAAGCTTTCCGTGGATCACTGCTTTGGAAATCCATGTCGAAATGGAGGTCAGTGTATCAACGCCGCTGAAGGAATAATCTGTCACTGTTCTGCAGCTTATTTTGGAGAAAAATGCCAATTCAAGGTATGGTAGTTTTAAGCGTGCACATGTAATTTTGGTTATGCTGAATAACGCTTTTGTACGAATACGGTTGAGTACAGTAGATAAAGGAGTTCTTTCGCATAAAAAATGTCTTGCGTTTATTAGTAGTAGTTTCAGCGTGATCCATGTTCACGAAGTCGGTGTGACAATGGAGCAGTTTGTCGGCCAAATGCAAACTATAGAAACTATACTTGTGAATGTAGGAAAGGTTATGAGGGAAAGTACTGCGAACAGGTGATAATGATAACACTAAGACTTTGTGTGAATTGTCCATATTTTGTAGAATGAAGCAGAGATTTAGGATATATCTACTTACAAAGCAAATATATGGGGTTTGTGGAGAAGAGGAGTTGAAAGTAGTGTAGAGAAAAATCTTATCAGGATATCAATGAATGTCTCGACAATCCCTGCCGCAATGGAGGAACATGCCACAATTCGCATGGAAGTTATCGTTGCATATGCCCACAAGGATATTCGGGAATAAACTGTTTTGAAAACATTGATGACTGTGCGAAGCGTTAGTTGTAGAAATAATTTATCCATAAAACTTCTGATTATAAATCCGTATGACAATAATTTTCTATAAATACAATATTCTTATCTTTACTAATACATTTTAAATATGAATATATCTTCTAGATTTGGACTTTTAGATCCCTGTCTAAACAATGGTACCTGTATAGATGAACTAGCAGACTTCCGTTGTCTATGCCAGTCTGGATTTACAGGAAAGAGCTGCGGGGTTGATATTGGTAAGATATTTAATGAATTATTACTAAACATACAATACGCTATGAAAGATAAAATACTAAAAACATTATGTTACAGATGACTGTGCATTCAATCCTTGTCTTAATGGAGCAACCTGTGTCGACGGGGTCAACAGATATGAGTGCTTATGTCGGCCAGGATTCAGTGGGCGAGATTGTCATATAAATGACGATGACTGTAGACCAGGGTAGGTACACTTACAGATTGTTAATATGATAACAAAAATTAGACAACCTAGACACAGCATTATTCATATGCACGGTTATACGGCACATCTTTATTTTAATTTACTTATTCAATACAAATAGTTCAATTTACTCCAAAAAGCTATTTGAAGGAATGACATTTTTGATTAACATTAGGTTCTTTAATTCCTTTTAATCAATATTTGAATTCGCTTTTATCATTCTACCTATTGTTTCTTCACTTCTTTTCATCTGTTTTGATGCTTCAAAACTTGTTTCCCAGAGAACTGTAAACTGTTCAAACAACAGTTGCGCCGGGGCCGTAAACGGTTGCTGCCAGAAAAACGAGGATTTGACCCTCTAAATGATAAGAAATGTTAGGTCATGGGAAAGTGGCACTATATCTTATCGGAATATCAAAGAGATTGCGCCTTTAATTATCAAGCACACTGTTCTAAAGCTGATAGACAACTAGAGATAGCATCGAATAATTAGTAAATTTTAAAGCAATTTTAACTAAAATAATCGTAAAATTTAGTATTAGTGAATGATAAATGTGATAGGTGATGTAAGTTAATTTTTAAAAATAATTTGTAAAAATTAGATTCGAGACTTAATATTTGTTAATTTTTGGATTATAATATTGGGGCAGACGATTCCCGACCACCCACTGAGCTTTCGCGTGCCGCCAACGTCGTTCCCAGCCTTGTCAAATGCACCTGCCATGACACAGAAGTGCGCTAAATTAGTGTTTTAGATTAAGGGAAGATTGAAACATTTAAATATTTTAGAAATGGTAACGTTCATTATGTTCTCAAATTGTTCGAACCCTTCTGTATTCATAACTCTTTCTATAACATATGCTATCTAAATATTCACGTTTTCTATTAGATTTTGTTGCCTGTTATTACTCTTTGCATTACTCTTTCGTGTCTCCTCTGGTAGTATAATTATAGACTAGTAATAGTCCGTTGATACTCCCCTTCTATGCTATTTCCCTCAAGTGTCTCTAATAGCCATTGTCACTATAGCATACTGTTGAATAGGGTAATGTTTGCTCTGGGGATGAGACGACCCGAGGCGTTTATCCTAGGATATGCTAACTAGGCATGAAGTAAAAGGTTCTAGGAAAAAAAGACAAGGATGAGGGCACTTAGAAAATAAAACTTAACCCTACATTCTTTAAAAACAGTAATAGTACTAAGTTTTATCTTTTAACAGGAGCTCTTATGGTTGCTTAAATCCAGTTGCGAATATTTTTTTCGATGCTTATTATATTTTAAATATTACCTTTTAAGGCTTTGTCTCAATGATGGCCGTTGTGTTGATGGTGTCGATGACTATAAATGTGAATGTCCACGAGGGTATACGGGAAAAAACTGCCAGCTATATATTGATGTAGACAAGTTTAACTATACTGATATGTAAGTATTTAAATACTTCTTATTAATAACTTAATCTTTAGGATTATAGCAAATTTTTAAGTGTGAAAACAATAAATTTATAGGATGGAGTATCAAAGTTGTGTTGATGCTAGATGCGACGCGAAGGCACAAGATGGAAAATGTGATTCTTTGTGCAATTATTTTGCATGTGGATTCGACGGAGGCGACTGTTCAGCTAAAGCAGATCCTTATTCCAACTGTAATGCACCTAGTTACTGCTCACATGTTTTCCACGATGGAAAATGTGATGAGGTACTCATATTTCTACTTAATTCTATATATAAACATTATCTCCGAATTTGTTTCAAAATATTAATTTTTAAATTCCTTTGCTAGAGACGTGTAGCTCAACTGCACATTAATTTTTAAACATTATAAAAAAGGTCAAAAATAATTAATCCCTCCCAATTAAGTTGTGTTCTACTAATATAATTTAGCTATGTTAGCTTATATAATCTTTACAAAACATCAGATTTGCAACAATGAAAGCTGTTTGTTTGATGGTTTCGACTGTGAACGGCCTCCTTCTCGATGTCCTTCCCAGATTCAAAACTACTGCAGAATCCATTATGCTGACGGAACTTGTGATGATCAATGTAATCTTGCCGGTTGTGGATATGATGGTGGAGATTGTGATGGACCAAAAAAAAATATGGTTAGTAAATGTTAGATATTAAATGTTTTTAGATATATTGACATATCATGTATACAAATGGTTATATTATATAGAGCACGTACCGCATATAAATGTTATTCCTGTTTATACTATAATATAAAATAGATATTTTATACTGAATAATAAGTTCAATAATACATTTTATAGTTGTCTGGAGATGTGGTGATAGTCGTATTAACAGAACCAAGTGAATTTGTTCGACAAATCAGTAAATTCCTTATGACACTTAGCAAGAAGTTAAGAGCTTCAGTAAAAATCAAAAATGATAAGGATGGTCCAATGATCTATGAATGGGATGGAGAAGAGGGAAATAGGATTACTATTCCTACAGGACAAGTCAGAGATCTAGTATAATATTCTATTTATTTTAACAAGTGACAAACTTTTAAAAACGTTGTAAATCGTTTTAAAGCATACTGGTTTTTCTTAGATTCTGGAAGTTAACTACAGTGGAAAGATTCGTCTTCGTCGATCAACTTCACAACAAGGAGTGATTGTTTGGGTTCAAATTGATGTATCAGAATGCAGAGGTGACTGCTTCAGTAATGTTAACACTGTTGCTAGTTATTTGGGAGCAGCAAATGCCAAACAGGTTTGGCTTTAAAAATTTATTTTGTATCAGTTCTATTTAACTGTCGTTCTATCAAAATGCAATGCATTAATAGTTCAAAATCTCTAGGATCTTGCGGAACTTGGTATGCCTATATATGAAGCGATTGCTCGTCATCCTGACATTCCATCACCTAATTCCACAGACTCATTTTTTGGAATGGTGATCCTAGGTCTTGGACTTATGATTGTTGTGGCTACTGTTTTCGTACTACAACAGAGAACACGTAAACGGCGCATGATTGAAGCCCCTGTGTGGAAAATACCTACTGAAGCACAAAGTATGCCTTCTAATTTCCTATTATCTTTGATAAAAATTTGTGTCAATTAAAAACTAAAACTCTTAACACATCAGGCAAACTGTGTTCAATGTCTCAAAACGAACAAATGTTACGCAATGGATTCTACCACGACTTATTTGGAGCAAAGAGATCTCGACACGAAAATATGAACTATTATCAACCCGACCCTTTCCATGAATCTGCAACTCCATTCCAAACTGAGCGGTCAGACATTTACGTTTTCAGTTTAAGCATACCATTTGTTTTATATTCATAAATTTATTCTCTAGACTATAAGTAATATAAGTAATTTTGTAATCCGAAGATTGTAGGGTAGAAGCTGTGACAGTCAAGAAAAAATTGCAACCATCAGCAAATCTTCTACATGAACAGGCAGCATCAGATATGCCCATTGAATTGCCGGTTTGTTTATAGAAAAGTGTTTTGAAGCTGAACAAAAGAACGTGATATGTTAAGAAATTCTAAACATGCTGTATTCATAGCATTATACTACCAAATATTTTAATATGGAAAAATTGCGTACACACTAAATCGGACAATTGTAGATCCACAATATCAAAAATGAGGAATCTAGTAAAATTGTTGTTGAATTTATTGTATCATATATAATTTTAGATAGACACTTCCCTAGTAAACGTTCGTGGTCCATTTGGCAGGACACCCCTAATCTTCTTAGCTGATAATACCGTAAAAACTGAAGAACAACTGATTGAAGATGCTCAAAATCTCATAGATGCAGGGGCCAACGCCAATATTCAAGATGATGGTTAATATTTAAATATTGCTAATACTCTTCTTGTCCTTATTGTTTTCAAAAATACTTTTTTCAGTTATTTAAAATGGGTAATCAAATTTCATTTTATTTTAAATAATTTCTTCTAAGTACATTTCAGATGAGGAAACGGCGATTTTTGTGGCAACGAGAGCTGGGAAGCGTGATTTTGTAAAAAAAATGCTCGAAATAGGTGCTGACCCTACTATAATGAACAGAACTGATTCAACTTGTCTACATCAGGCTGCCGCAAACTGTGATTTACGAATGGTGCAAGAATTACTTAAACATAAAGCTGTAGTTAAGGAGGTTAGCATAATGTTCATTCCAACACGAATTTTTATTTTTTCCTATATCTCATAGTTCCATTATATACGAAATTCAACCACTGTTATTTAACGCCCTGTTTATAACTTCAGATTGACGTATGCGACTCAAACGATCGTACTGCTTTAATGCTTAACGCTATGAATGACAATATTGATAGCCAGATTGCAACAGCATTAATTAGCGCAGGAGCAGATCATTCCTATCCTGGTGATAAAGTAAGAAATTGTCATATTCAAGGTGCACACACCTAATCAGTAGTTTTCGAATAACATTATATATGATTTGTACTCTATAGTAATACATTATTTTTCAGAGTGCAATTTCATATACGGGCCGCACAGCACTGCATTATGCTGCACAATATAATAATGTACATATGATTGAATTCCTTATCAGCAAGGAAGCTAACAAAGATGCTCAGGATCTTGAGGTATAATTATAATGAAATATTGGTATTGTTTGAGATATTGCTATGACCATGGAGAAATTTTAAGTCAAGAACTTTAGGATCGCACACCCGTTTTTTTGGCTGCTTCAGAAGGTCACGTAGAAGCTGTACGTGCTTTGGCCAAAGCTGGAGCGAGTCTCGAAATTACTGATCAAAAGGTATGCTTAAGAATAAACAATATCAGCTACTTTAAAAAGATAAAATGGGCGTTTATAGAAATAAATTTTTAAATGCAATAAGCTTAGAACATTTTAAATGCTATTTTAGGATCGAACACCTTATAAAGTGGCAAAGGAAAATGAGTGGATTCATATAATGGAACTGCTAGAAACGGAGGAAAATACAACTATTATTCCTCTACATATGACAATAGGGAAAAATACAGTGAAAAATGGAACAAAACCAATAAAGGTTGGTTTGTTTCGTATACTACAATTGAAGTTAATAAAGCATAAAAGGGTATATCCTGAGTAATATATATGCAACAGTAGTATCAACAATGTTAGAAAGTTCAAGAGTTTATGTCTCTTAATTAAGCGTATTCCCGTAAAACGGAAGCCTCAACCTCTTACACCACCACATTCGGATGGGTGTATGTCGACACCTTCCCCGCATGACGCCTTCCAATTAGCCAGACCTGTTGGTTCAGTATTAGATTCGCCTGTGAGCGAACACTTGGGCAGTATTAACAACGCATTCTCACCCACTGATAATGGAATTTCAATGGTTAGCACTATTTTTCGAATACAATTTCTATTTTTTTAACGAAATAATTCTTATATAGCCCTCCATTATTTTGCCTTTATGATTTTTCTATGATTAAATATGTAAACAATTTGAATTAATTATGAATATTCGAGGTCTTACAGATATTAATACGTCTAGTAGACTGATAGATTAATGAATACAACTAAACCTCTTAATATCGCTTTTATGCAGACTCGTCCATCATATTGGACTAATGATGTGTCTGCCAGCAGTACCACAAAACACTCTCCTCCTTATGACTATCCCGACCTAGGAGCGTCTTCATATTACAGCAACTACTCCTTACAGTATAATTCATCTTCATCCTATAGCAGTAGTCAATCTTATCAACCAGGACCTTCAAATACTACAGTAAATCAATTTTTACCTTCATGCCAGTACTCCCAACAGAACCAGGTCTATTACTCCCACCATGTATAGAAAGTATTCAGAGGAGTGTTAAAAATAAGTTCTATGTAATTCATAATACATTTTTTCCAAGAAATTAGGCCAAAAATTATTTTCCCATGAGCTATGTGGATTAAAAAGGTAGGAATATAAGCAATAGTCCACAATGTAAATAAGAGTGATTTGTTTATTATTTATCCCTAGTTATTGTATTTAGCGAACTGCTATATTTACGTCATATAGATGCTATCTAATTTAAAATCACTAGGTTCTGAAAGTACCCATTGTTTGATTCGTTTTTTTTGACAAGGTAAAGATATATCTACTTTTAAGAGGAGCTCAGTTTTTCGCTATGACCCATGACTAATATTTGTAATGTAGAATGTTCTGTGCTTTATGCGGGTTATTTTAATACATGAAATTGGAAAATGTATATTGGTTTTGCTGTCAGTTGTTATTTACAAATACTCGTGCCTTTATGAAGATGATATTATTAACGTTTGCAGTTGGACATGCAATTCGGAATCACAATCACAACCTATATCTCATAAAAACTTTTAACTTGGTAAACCACATAAGTTAAAGAATATTCTGGTTCGTCTAATTGACATCTAGACGATCTTATGGAAGAACTTTAATCCTAGATAATACCACCTGAGTTGTGGTCGCTTTAAATTATCTAAGATAATTTAACTAGCACTTAGTCCTTTTGCATATTGGACTTTATTGCTACACAATAAATCAATTTACCAACAACAGATACTCAGTTCTAGTGTAGATCAAAAACCGTAGAAACTAAAGAATATGATGGAAAGAATCATTCATCGGTGACAGAGATCAGAAATAAATATATACATAAATAGAATGAAAACTTAGGAAATTATCAATCTATAATATATAAGCATAGAATAATTATGACAACGATGATGCTCACAAAATATTAAGTGAGGGCTACCAGTATAAAGTAACAACGGGGTGGTGCTTACAAAGATCACTTGACTGAAATATTTGTAGAAATTCTAAATAAAAATAACAATCTGATAAACAATTCGAAAAATATTGTGAAAGCCTAAATAAGGAATTACATTGAAATCTATTAATACAGTTCTTAAATACTTCACACTATTAATAGTAATAATTACCATTTTGAAAGTTCAAAAACTAGGTTAGACAGTGATATAATCAATACGATAAACTCGAACAATTCTCTTGAGATAACTAAAAGCTGATACAAAATCTTTCAGTCAAAGTCTAAATTGACATAACACTACAACGAAAATGAAAAGTTGCCTTCTTAGTATACCCTGCCTTCGTTTTGGACGTTGTACATTACAGTAGTATCGTAAGGTTCATGGTGCTTTTCCATATCGGCGAAATACTTGTAGCATCTAGTAAATTTAATGTGTCTTTGATTAAAATTATTCTCTTTAGACTTAGTAATATTGTTCGAGATTACCTGCATAAGACGCTAAGCCACCATGCCGAAACAAAAAATGACAAAATAAATGCAGTAGCAAGAAAAGCTGCAGCCATCCGTATCACTGTAAATTATTATAGAACTCAAGTTTGTAATTCCTACGTTTTTAAATCTTTTATAATATTAGTACAATGAAAAAGACTTACTCATTTTACCCTCCAGTTCTGGCTTGATCTTTTCCATCTCCATCTCTTCTTTACTCACTATAGATTCCTGAAACGTCCTAATTATATCACGAAAAAATTATTATGCACAAAGAGTGCAATTTCCAATCAAAACATGAATTTTGAATCAAATTATTCTAACCTTAATCATTGCTCCAACAAAATTGTTAGAATCGAACATTACCCATATACACAGCACCGCCAAAGTAGCACATATGATAAGTGACAAGGCCTAAACCATAGATAATAGTTGTAATACATCTAAAATAAGGTAAAGCATTTTACCTGATATATTCCAAATGGAAGCAAGAATATTTTCTTATTTTTGCTGACTGCAATAAATAATAGAACAATACAAAACACTTCCACCGCAAGATAGACCAACTGAAAAGTGATAATTATAAACTAAAATTCCCGAAAATAATAATATTTGATTTATAACGCAATCCCGCTATAATTAATTTAATTTATTCACACTGGAAAAAAATATGTCCTTCAATATCATGCAAGTATTTATTATTATACTTTCTAAGGTTATAAATTTTATTTGACTTGTTTAGGATGTCTAACTATAACGAATGGTAGTTACTGACTTCAAGTATAACAACCGAGAATGCTTCCTTAGAAAATAAAGTTGAAAATAAGCCGAAAATTGCCATGATGGAGGAAACGATACCAATCATTAGACAGCCTTGCTAAAATTTAGTAATTTAGAGAGAAATCGTCTAATTATGTATACGAAAGAGTTAGTGAAAACAACAACTTTAACAAACTTAAATTTGAGTGCTAATAAATGTATATTTCTGATAAAAGGTAGCTCATGCTACATCAAGAAATGAATGTCAGAACTTCAAAGGCAAACAGGTGTCCTAATGTTAGATTAATAACCATATCTATTTAAATGCAATTAAATACCAATAGAGCAACTACAAACCTTTACATGAACCGTTTCACAGCAACATTTATATTTGACATCAAAATGAGGAAAGGCCAAATGGCCTCGATCTGGATGTGGAGTATTGATTTTCATAACTGAAATATCACTAATTTAATAATGATGCGAAATAATTCATGTTAAATATGTATAACGAAAAAAATACACGAAATAAACTAAAACAGTGGAATACTAAAAAAAACATTTGACGAAATAATGAGATAGAAGCAAATAATATACAAATTAATAAATAAGCTATTATATGTCAGGCAAAAAAGAAGGTACTCAAATCTAGAAATTTATAATTTTACAGGCTTAATAAGGTAGGTAAAAATATCTATTTAAAGACTTAATAGTACTGTTTTTAATCAGTTAAAACCGCGCAAAGAACATACATATTATAATTTAACAGTCAGACGTATTTAAAATATTGGATGTAAAGTAGTCAATATTTGAAAAACATGTAAGTGCGTTATAAAGTTTTACAATTTAATATTGGACTTGCGCGCGTAATACAAGTTGGTTTGTTTCTATACAGTAACAGTCGCGTAAGTGGCTAACAAATGTAACAGTTAAATACACATGAATTAGTTCCTAACCTTAATAACGACTTCTTTCTGTTCACTAATTTGCTTTTGAAGTCACATATATACAAAGAAAAATTGTCAGTATTTAAAGTAATAGAAATTGGAAAATATAACTTCAATATTATTACATTGACGGCTATGGGAAGTCATAGTAAAAAAAATTCTAATGAGTTTCCTTTTTATATCATTGCGTAATTGCCGAAGTGTTAGAAATCAAAAGCACTTGCGTTTAAAAGTACATTTAGTGGACATTTACATACATCGCAAGGTCACGAAGACACTAAACGCGTTGAAAATTTAAGAAGCAACAGTACTGTGTGTGCATTGTTACAACAAATAAAAGGCTTAATTCTGGTCTTTAATTCGCCTTTTTTCAAGTCTTTGTTTACAGCTCTAGATTGCTTTTTCTGTAACAGTTCAGTCCCGATTTTCTCTTCTTTGTGTAGGTGTCTTACCCCCAACAAAGAGGATGATTGCTAGCTGGGAATTTATGGTTTAGTAATAGAATAAAAGCTTGTAATTAGCTGAGTATTACAGAATTATCCTAAAAGAACACGAGTGCTTTATTACTAGTATATAATATTATGGCTTGTATTTATTTTCTATGTGGTACATAATAAAGCATTATTACGATGTGCATTAGCATTGAAAATATTTCAACAGACATCAATTATTTCAAAATTTGTTTTTCGAATAAAAGGACTATTTCAACGTAAAAACTTGTGAGGTGCAACTTATCACTTTCTAGTATGAATATGATCCTATACTAGAAATTAAACAAATTTAAAAGCATTTTTTAAAATAAAAGTCACAAGCACGAGAGAACGAAAACACAAAGTATTAGTATTTAGAACATAACACTATCAGAGAGATGGTATTACGTCGATTAGCTAGAAGCTGCTATATCTTATACATCATGTGCGGGGATTTCTTTAGTTAATATACTTATAGCCTGTGACATAAGTATGTATCTAATTTGTTACACATATAAATTCATGCAATAATGAAGAATAGTATGACAGCGATAATAATTTTAATTTTTAAATACAAGGTCAATGTAGTTTAAATAGTTGAATACCTAGCAAGCCTATATACTAAAAAAATATAAATAGCTATAAACAAATAGAAATAGAGAAAGATAAAGGAAAAAAGAGGAAAAAATAAATACTAACAAAGTCAATGACGAGAAGTGAGTAATATAGACATCTGTGGGATTTGCTTTATAAAATGCACTTTATGGAATAATGATTAAGTGAGAATGAGAATTGGGCTTAGTGATGACTAAAAAAAAACGAAGTATAGAGGAATTTGCCGAAAGTGCATGACTAGGACCGTCCTGTATTCATTGTGCTGTTTGTACCATTTATCACGTCATGAGTGAGTTATTCATTCGGCGAATACTTTTGACATCAATCGCGGGAAACAGTCCAGAACGTGTCGTAATTATGTGAATCACACGAAACAATTTGTATACCATCTAGTTTTCTAGACATTCAACTACTGATCGCAGATGAAATGTTAGTTGGACTATAGAAAAACACGTATAGCAAATACGACTTACCACCAAAATTCATTTATTTGCTTTAAGTTGTATCTTTAAGCAGCTAAATCACACAAATAGAGATATATCGTAATTAAATGCACAACGAATCAATGGTTATTCTTGCCGCATCTAAGCACTTCTAGATTTAAGTTCACGCTGACGCAACTAAGCCTACCAATTAGTATAATTCAAATATTCTCCGTTTGCAGCGAACTATGCAATTTGCTGCAGATAAGCGTACTTATCTTCAATGTATATTCTCAATCCTTACAACAAAACACATTATGAAATCAGTTTTATATCCTTACTCTACTGCTCACAATCACAAAAATTGACAGGATAATACTCTATCAGCCATTCGATTCCAACTATGTGTTATTGACGTTTTCACATAATGAGATGCTCATGTAATTTTCTCTCGCAATTTCTACATATACTTATAGTAGAATATACGTTAAAACTCAAACAAATATGCTATATTTTAAATATAAAATCCCACTATGCTATTCAAATGAAGCCATTGATATTTAATTAATTTGAAAGCGATTGACTTAATTAAGAAATAAATTGTTTTGCAATAAGATAAAGTGAAATCCGAGTTTTCATGTCCGATTTTCATTTACTAATAACAGTTATGTACCTGTGAATTATTTATAGGCAAATATTAGTAGATGAAATTAAATGTCAAAACAGATACAAATTAATGAAACCCTATTCATGCAGTTTTTATGTTATTTATGAATGATAGCAAAAGATCAAACCACCAAAACATGGTCAAAACTCATTTTATAGGGGTTCCTAGTTAAATATATACAGGATTACTTTAAAACTAGTGATTTATTTTGAAAAAAAGTCATAGACTATGAAAATGTTTAGTGCAAAATTTTAACAATGAAGAGCTAGATAATCAATTCTAAGTAAATACATAAAATATAGATATGATTGTATGAATTAATATGAACTGTTTGTGAAACTTATAGAGTACTAGTAGGAATAAATTGTGGCGGTAGATACAATCACACTTTTCTTGGTGCCAGAGTACACTGCGTGACAGGGTTCTATTCAGTTGTTAGGGAGCAAATATTATGAAAGCACTGAATGCAAAACACCTCAGATCACCATTTTACAAAAATACTGAAATTCACTAACAAACCATAGTGTTCCATCACTTATATTTTAGATAAATAGTAGTATAAATACATAAACACTATTAGAATGTAAATCATTTTTTTCACATCAACAACTATATCATTTTAAAATGACAATAGTTGATTCAGGTGTTCCAACGCTAATTTATTTCATAGACGTCGAAATAAACACATTCAAATATGTATAACAGGTTTTTTAAATCATGCTTTAGAATGACCTTTTGGCAAGTAAGTGCCTAAGCCTTCTACATTAATCCATGTCTCGAGTAGCAGTTTAGTTTAAGGCAAAAACATAGTAGCCATTTTTCAAAAAAAAATTACTTGACGCTAAATAAAATAATTTCTAGTAAAAAAAATAAGCAAATTCCTCTTGAATTACATCTTATTGAATAGGAAATTAATAGATCATGTATATGTGAAAGATATTTAGCTAATGAAACTTGGCTATCTAAGCTAACACAAATAGAACTACAACATAAATATTGTTTTCACAAGATGTTTTAAGCCATCTGAATTTCAGTTTTCTTTAAAGAATTTGGTAATGAACTCTAAATCTACAACGTAAATGTTGTTACACTTTTAAATATGCATACAGTACTATCATTCATACATGTATTACTTTTGCTAACAAATAATTGTTGTTTTATTTATAGTACCACAATGTATAGTTATTTGGGCTGTCAGATTTTAGTGAATAGTTGAATATTAATATTTGTTAGAGTGTACTTTACAAATTCAATAAAATTGACGATTAAATAGAGTTGAAATTGAAACAGTTTAAAGAAGACAGCATAATGGGAGGAAATAATGCAATAAATTTGATAACTGGAAATAATTGTAAGACAAAAACAACGAAGTGTCAATTTGCGGAAATATAATGAAAACGAAAGGTAGAACTTAGGTGCATTAAATAATTATTGAAAAGGAAGAGATCTAATTTGTGTGCGCAAATAATTATTGACATTCATTTTATCTATAGATTCAAAGAGGGTTAAAAACTGTGGAAATATATAACAACAACTAATAGTAATTTAAAACATTATACCAAGAACGGCTAGAATAGCAATAAGTACGAGGACAACAACAAAAACAAAAACATCAACAATAAAATGTTAATGAGTAAGGGAAGAAAGATTTTTAGCAAAAATATTTTGGCATACCTGTGACGCTGGTTATATAGATATCATCTTGAAGTTGTTTCCGGTTCTATATCCCCAATTAAAATAGTAACTAAAGTACTTAACCCTATACAAAAAAAGTGTATCCAGCAGGTATAAAATAGGAGTAGAATATTGGAAACAACTAGAATGAATGGGGTACATTTAACTTATAGTGGCACCAAGTATCGGATTCTGATCTTAGAAAATCGGTGCAGCGCAGTGTAAGGGAATCAACTAGATGGTCACATTGCTGAGATGATCGCGCTCGTTCGCCGAATAGCACCAGAGAACGCTCCGCGATGCTGCGCCATAATGGAAAGACAAGTTTGTGATAAAGTAGTAGATTCTATCTTTCCTGTCTGCAAATACGTAGAGATTTGCAGAAGATGCATCTCACATCAATCTCCTAATTTCGTATTCAGTCTCATATCTACATTAAAGACGGAAAACAAGTTATTCTCATTAAATAGTTATAGATTTGTCAAAAATGCCGATGATTTTTATTTCTATTTTTATCACATCGTTAAATTACGCCCAGCAAGGTCAATATAATTAAACAAGTAATTTATAAAGGGGAAATATTAACAATATTAAATAAAGTTTATGTTTTTAAGAAAGAAATAAAATTAACATAACTGACTAATTAATTCCTACAAGCAACTGATGAACTCAGATTAAACTGAATGCCAATATATATCTTTTACATGAATTGTATCCCAAGATATTAAAGTAATTATGTGATTTTGACGTTATAACTGAAATTACAATGTAAATATTAACTCCTAGTAGGGGAAAAAACTACTAGAACTAAAATAGTCACTTAAATATTGGCAAGATTACAATTCGACAGGTCTGAACTACTTATTTGGAGATAGTTTATTGGGAGAAGCAAAATCTATCCAGACGAAACGTAATATAATGTAGGAGAAAAAGCAACGAAATTTATTTTCTTGTTCTAATTTAGAATTTTATATACACGTTAATACAATAATGTCGATTTTTTATACTATAAGTTCAACTCCGCTATAGAATTCCTTAAACAGTAAAAAAAATAAGCTATTTCGACAATATATATAATTTTTGAGATCAAGTTGACGCAGCCTAGGGGATAACTATGCTATTAACCACTAGGCAACACTTTTTAGAACATCGAATTTGATAGTAAATATATGATTTGTTTATTCGGAGATTAGGTGAAATATGATATCGACATTTGGCCATAGTTATTGGTGCGAATTTCGATCTATTTCAGACTTTGAAAACACAAAACTATTTACTCTAAACCACTTCTACAAATAGATAAGATAACGATTTCACTTTAAGTCATATAATAATGTGTCTATATTATATTGTTAATATTTGTAACAGTAACAATGATAATATTTAATACTTAACGATATTTATTATGAATTAATACCCATAGCTAAAAACATGAAAATCACGAAATGAATACCAATAGTAATTGTTTATCTGGCTGTTTACTTTTCTGATTCAACAGCCAAATTTTCTCAATATTGAAAGTATCACCATTTAGCGACTTTATTGTAATGCACCATGTAAAATGCGTTTTGAATTTAATAACCAAGATCTCAGTATTCAATCTATTGTTAAATCATTTCAACTAAAAATTCAAGCGTTTGAACTACAAATAATACCTAAATATTCTAACAACACTTCAGCTTTGTCATTCAATCAGTGTCAATTTCTAAATCAGAAGCTCCATCTGTATCTATCTTCATTTGTTGTCTAACTCTCTGATCTTCTTTATCTTTTAGTTGCTCAAACATATCGCTGAAATCCCTTTCTATATGCGATAAATACTTGTACTCTCCACGATGACGGAATCGTCCACCCCATATGCCCTCTTCCACCAACGTTACCTAAAGTCATGAGTTAAGATAAAGAATTGAACTATACAGAATGCCTTTAAAAAAATGTCATTATGTGGTGCTATTTTTGTTAATCGATACTAATAACTAAATACTTATGGCTAGAATAAAGCAGAACGATTTATTTGTTTTTGTTAAAGTAAAACAAATTTGTTACGTAGACTTAAAACATAACTAGTACAATGCTAAATAAGATAAATATAAAGGCGACCTTCACCCTAGAAATTATTGAATAACTAAATAATTTAAAACTTAATATAATTCTAACTCAGACAACATAAAAAGTCGCAAATATATATGCAAATAAAAACTAAAATGTGTGCTCACTGTTTCTCCGGAATAAAAATCATTGGCGTGTCGAACGGCAAAACAAAAAATGATGCACATAATTATAATAAGAAGGATGTCCGAATCATCCCGTGAAGCTTCGTTTGTAGCAATGCTTAAAAAAATAACCGTTATGAATCATGGAGGATTTGATTAATAAGGGAGATGTTTGATGCTTATGATAGTAATAATACATATATGATTACAAAAAAGTGTATAAAAATAAGTAATACAATGATGTCGACTGAAACCTGTGCACTGCGTGAAGAATTTTATTGGGTATCGTTACTTTGTCTTCTAAATAGAGTAGCTCACTAGAGATGTAATTTAATATTACATGAAACCAACATTCCCAACAATACCTGTTCTGAATAGATCAACTAGGAGGAGTGCATTTTCAGTTACCACCACCGATATCATAAATAGGTTCAAAATGTAAAGGTCAGCAACAAAAAATGGATTATAAGTATTACAATCACCAAGTACTTTGCCACGTAAATCTCTTATTATCACTAAAGTATACTTTTTATTAAAATAATGGCTAAATATATTAAAATTAACATACATAAGCACTACTGAAAATATTTCACTTGCTTTGCTCGATAACGTAGCAAGACGTCTTTATATAATTTTACCTAATAATGATCCGATTAATGTGCTAAACAACTAGAAAACGAACATTCATAATGTTGAACTGACCTAGTATTTTGAGTATAAGTCACCGAATTACTGTAACTATTGAGAAAAAGTAACGGCATGATGATCCATGGCAACATCTGTTCAGCCGTGATCAAGAGGGATTGTTCTATATTCCATCAGGGCATTCAAAACGTCACGCCTGTCTGTCGTAGTCTGACAGCGTACAAATATTGATAGAATACAATTGCGTAACTAAAAAATATTGTCGGTTCTAAATATCCCTTAATACTGAAGGCTAATAATACGTTAATATTATACTTTAAACTTAATAACTAGTAGCTTAAAATGTTGTTTGTATAATATCACTTAAATGACCACATTCTAGCCTCCTACAGATTTGATACCGTATTTGCAAACTAGGAAACACTGGATTAACAATGATTTTTAATAAAAAAGAATAAAGTATTAAATATTTAAAGCTGTTTTAAGTAAATAAATCCCTAGCTCATAGCTGCTTGAGATGTCAGAAAAGAGCGGAAGTACTCGCTCTGCAAATAAATCTTTAAACTAGTTGCATGTATAATTGCTAGAGATAACGTAATTTAGTGAAAAATAAACCAATACTATACAAGCAGTTAGTAAAATATTATTTAAAATAGGTTCCAACTAATATGACTATTAGAAAAGATTTTAGAACAATTTTATTTACAAAAGCTTAGCTTTACCATTTAAGTTTCATATTCACCTCTAGTAATTACAGTAGTCGTTTAGCCCGTAGAATTACTAATCCGGCTAATCCTAATTGAGACAGAATATTGCAAGACTAAGGTGAATGGAAAATTAATTATAGTACAACTCAGTTTACATTCTCGGTATAACATTGTCCTCTACTGAACTAATATTATATTTAGTTAGATCAATAATAAGGATTTTTTGGATATAATATGCCATAATAAAAAAACTATTGTTACGACTTCTATTGCATTGTTTAGATTTCGTAGCTACTTTTCATTAAGCCTTAGACAACTATCAGTGGTTGCTATAATCATATGATGCTTAGAGAAGTAGAATTTTTTGATATCAAGCTTTGATTTATTATCATAAAAATGTTCGAGTCTTGCAGAAAAACTGAATTTATTGTTGCTATACTCTCCTTTCTAATTTGACGACATTTCTTTGATTATGAAAACCATGATAAGCATGATTTATTAAAAAGTCAATTAAAGTAAGTTACAAATTAAAATTGGTGTATATTGGGAAAGCTAGCCGATATAACCCTAGGACTTGCAAAATGTGTACAATCCCAACACATTTTTAAAATACTTGAAAAGTAAAGTATAAATTCAATTTAGAGTTATACCTTTTAAAATGTTTAATTGACTACACTCTAAAACTATTTTTTACAACGAAAATAATGACTTATTATTGAAATAAAACATGGTCGTAAAAAAGATACTGTATTTACTTAATCTAATTCTATCGTTTATGTAATACAATTTTCCAAGAAACATTCAAAAATACTAGTTATAATATAAATTCATATATATATATATATATATAATTCGAATTATTTTATAGATAGTCATGGATAGCATCTACACCGAATTGCAAACATTCCATCCGTGGCTTGATGGGTGAGATTGTATTTTCATCTTTATTTGTTGTATATTCCGCTAAGGGATGTATATTATTTTTATCTACAAATATTAAAATATATAATATTAATATAACGAAAAAGTATTATATGCTTTAACTTGCTATGCCTAGAAGTCATGGTTCTTTCTTGAAAAAAAAACGAATGCAAAGCTTTTTCAACATCGTTGTCTCCATTTAACTGTAGTTGCAGTGTGGCAATTTTTTGGACAAGTATTTTCAATTGTTCCTGTACGTCTCATACGATACAGTCACAATATATTCATTGATCTTCTATCTTATTCACTTTATTTATTACTTTGTTTTGTATTATCAACGTAAAACTATCTCTATTCTCCCATATTTCTTTGTATACATTATTAATTATAGCTTAATTACTTACAAAGAATAACACGTATTAAACGAATGACGGATGCGTAGATATATATTAAATAGTAACAAAAATATATCCACAACTTGTATTCAATACATCACAAACGACATCACTAGTAGAACAGATGCGGTCTTGTTAATTCGGTACAATTCTCTAATTCCCCGAATTTTCTGGATAACACGAAGGACACTTTGACACATATTGCTTGTGACTACCTACAAGCTTCATTCACCGTATTTCGCTACAGTATGCCAATTGTTATTCTGCTATTACGAGATTTGTATTCACTGAATACAAAACTTTACTGATATCTTTGCCTCTCGACACTATTTCAAAGGTTTTCTTTGCTCAGCTAGAATGCTATCCTGCTTTGAAAGAAAATCGAGTGGAAAACAGTTAAAAATTTTCTTTAAAGCGTGATGACCTCTTATTTTTAAGTGTTTTGCAACAAATTCATGTGAATAAAGTGCTTTTTATCCTTCATATATTTAATTGTAGATATCAAAATGTCAATCAATCCAGCTCCATTTTTCCATCTCAACTAAACTTTTAAACGTTTCATAGGTAATTATTAAACGGATTGTTGAGTATCAACGACCTACCCCAGTATAACAATATTATGCAATGTTTTCATTTCCAAAACACGAAGTTTTATTTTGCGATGTTTCACATTTTTATTTATAGGTTTTATATCTCCAAAAACAATAATACGGATTATAATAAGCATTATAGTTTTAAGTTGATTGTAATCCATTAGGTTAAAAAATCTTCTTTTTTCACCCAGTTTTTTTTCTTATTTTCCAATAAAAATACCATTAGAATTCATAACTACGAATGTACGTATTAGTCATGGCAAAAATTCTCCATCTATCCTAATCACCGTGCTCTGTGATTTTCCCTGCTTTCCCACTGTTTCCATGGTCTTGCTGGGTTAGCTCTCAAGCTCGTCTTACTTATTGTCGTAGGCTGAAACATACCTCTTCATGGGAATTGTCGTTTCGTCTCCGGTCTTTCTGTCTAGCTACGAAACACCATTCCAATGCTATTAGTTTTGTATTTCTGGATTATGATTGTAGCATCTTTTCACACGAAAATGTCGCTTATTGGGGGTGGCTACGCAGACAGCTATCAGTTCTGTAAGAAACAAACATAGTGGAACAACTAAAAAGTATACATGTTTTCATCTTAAGTTAGTGGCAAAAAATAGTAATTGTTCTTACTGTAATAGTTCTTAGTGTATGAGCTTAATATTTAAATGAATTTAAAACATTGTGTAAATTCTTTCCAAATATAAAATCATATTCAGTTGTTTTTTTTCTAAATAATATTGATACCAATTTCTTCACAAGTTTCCTCTTCTTTACTATTTAACTGCTATGATAGAATAGTTTAAAACCACAAACAATTTAATGCATTTCAGTATGGACAATAAACCATTTTCTGACTTATGGGTTCCTCCATACAATCAGCCAATGCCTTCGGATCGACCTTTTGTTGTACAAGAATCATCTCGCCCTTCGGTTGTCCAGCCTACTAACCTGGCTTTCGATCACATCGACCCTTCGCAGATGCCTCCACATCCTAGCTTCTTTTCGCAGTTTCCATTCGCATCAGGTAGAATATTTTTTATTTCTCTTAGTAAATTCTCTGTGGTATATATATCCAAAGTGTCAGCAGTAACTTCATCAGTCTTGGGTGTAGTAAAAGATGGGCCAAAATTGGAAGCAAACTAAGTTTGATCATATTTGGTATACGATAGGTATTCTTTTTTTACAAATACATGTATAGAGATAATTTATGTTTCTTGACATAAAAACTTGATTGTAGAATAGCTTTTAACATGCCCATTTCAGTCATTTCAATATAAAATACAGATTTATAATAAGGTAATTCCCCCTTAAAGATAATGACTAGTTTTGACTAATAGAATACCTAATTAATCAAATTTTTGCAAATATTTTAGGTAAAATGTTGTCATAAATTTTTTTAGAACTATTAAGTAATATATTATTGATCTCTTCTGATACTACCTCTAATATCGCTGTATATAATGATATTCCCAAGCTGCTTTAGACCAAGTATTAATTTACTTAATAAGACAAAGTTTTTGAGCACTTTGTGGGAAATATGTGAGCTTTCCTAGTTGTATGTAGCAATCGTTGCATATTTTTAAAATTAGATTGTGATCTATAATAGATGGCATTATTATATGAGGCATATATTACAATGTTAGTGTTAGGTTTATTATGAATATTATTCCTTAATTATGGTCATGACAGGGTTCCCATTTCACGATTTTGACTACCGTATTCCGGATGGAATCGCACAGTTGACACCACAAACTTCGACGGTGGAACATACTGTAGCTCCGCCCGCTGTAATTGTTCAACATAGCGACATAACCAAGGATATGCCGGAATTGAAGCACTTTGCTCATTTTACGCCTCGAGGGTTAGTAAACGAAATGTAGAAATTAGAGGCATTAAGTACAGGAGAATTCTACTAGAAGAAAAATTTAGTTTTACAAAGTAAGTCAATAATGAAGCTGATTCTTCTACATTATTATATGTTAATGGATAATACCCCATAATAATTCAGTACCTTTTCTATCAAAACAAAATGTTGCATTATAGCAATTATAATTAAGGCGTTGTGAACCCGATATAATTTTGAATTCTTCAATGTTTCCTTATCATATGCCCAGTTTCGACATGTCTCATCTCGCAATAAAGAAGGAACTTAAGGTTTGCATCTTTCCCTTATTCATTATCTCATCTGTCCATTTCCCTTCTGTGACCGTATTCATGGTGAATAAAGGAGAAATACATCATTCACTTCTTTATACTTTTGTTGCTTTTTCTTCTAAATTTTTGCCCTAGTCATTTTAATGTAATATAAATTATTCTTAATTACTTTAATTTTGCCGAAATTTTAAAATCTACTTTATACTTCGGTTTAATCTTAGGAGGATAATTTCAATCAATATACATCTTCCCGTTCAACTGGACAAGGAGCAGTTGATCTTAGTGGACCCCAAGGAAATCATTCAAATATCCATGGATACGATCAAAACACGACTCCTGATACATCGG
Source organism: Heterorhabditis bacteriophora (assembly GCA_964036235.1). NCBI lineage: Eukaryota > Metazoa > Nematoda > Chromadorea > Rhabditida > Heterorhabditidae > Heterorhabditis > Heterorhabditis bacteriophora. The sequence continues at coordinate 8,743,769 of OZ038425.1, read as the reverse complement.
GCAGGCCTTTGCAAGATTGTCAGGTGACTTATTATTAGGATGTAAATATGATGGCTATACCACATTTTTATCACTACCTAAAAAAGCTGCTAAAAAATTGTTAAACTAGCTTACAGTTGCAGCTATTCCTTGAGATATATTTAATAGTATACTGTCGTAATTAAAATTTGTTTTCTTTAAAACTGTGCAATGATGGATTTTTACCGAGTAATTTAACAAGCCAGATAGAAGTAAATGTAGAATGGAATTGAACTGTTACCAATGTATGATTTTCAGGTTTGCCAATCAACACACGCAAATGGTCTTCACTTTGGAGCTCGTACGTGTGCTGCTTGTGCGGCATTCTTTCGTAGAACAATCAGCGATGGGAAGAAATATGTGTGCAAAAGAAGCCAACGGTGCAACAACCCAAGCCGAGATGGTGGTGCTCCTTTTTTTTCATTTTATTTGCTATCAGTTATATCTGTGTTCTTTCTAGTAATTTAATAAGTGTGTGTATATTTAGTATGACATTTTAAGCCACTGGATATCGAAAAATATGTCGCAGCTGTCGCTTAAAACGATGCATGGACATTGGGATGTTACCAGATAGTGGGTGCAAATATTTATCCAAAGAGTATTTCAAGAAAAATGGAATAATATTTAAATCAGATTAAATAATGAGAAATTAAGGTGTAGAAAAAGAGACATTCATATTTCATTTAAGGAAAAAGCATATAACAGTTACAGACAGGAGATAGTAGGTAACTTCATAGAAATTAGTAGTTAAAAATACTACCAAAAAAAGAATAGAAACTTCAGAAATAAAAAACATGTTAAAAAAAGATGAATTAATTCATGTAATTTAAGCAGGAATAAAGTTTAAAAAGCTGTACATTTCAGATGTCCAACACAAAAGATCACGTCGAGACTCTCCTCCTGTTCCCAAGACCTTCAACAGCATCTTTCAACCATTCTATAACCATATTCAAGCAAATGGAATCACGAGTGTCACTACTAGTCTATAATTCCATTCGATATTAAAAGTACAATCGAGAGACAATTGTTGTGTGTGCATCTTATTTATCGAGAACAAAACATATGGTTGATTTGACATGATTGAATAAAATGTACTGACAAGAGTTAATTAAATGCATTTTAATTCTTGATCTTAGTTTTTTAACGAACATTTATAATACAAAACATAAACTGTGATTGCTAAGAAATATTTTTTTAATCGTATCTTAAAAGGAATGAAAATCTGACATCCACATATATATAATTTATTTGTTTACACGTATTTGTTGAATATCAATAAGAGTAATGACCAAAATAGATCATTAAAGTCTCTAATGTCACCTAAAAAGTAGATAAAATAATTACTTCCGTATATTTAGAATTCTGTTATATTTGTCCTAAATCCAGCATTTGCAATCTCAAATCACGTTCCATTAGTGCTCAATATTATTCCATTCACTGATAGGAGTTCATATTTAGTTACAGTTATACATCTTGGGAGCTTAATTATTTTAAGATTTTAATAAAAAAAATTGAAGCCAAATGTCAGACATTGTCTGATAAATAACAACTAACAGCATCGTTTGAATATTTAAAGAAATTTCACGAAACTATTAATTTCTTCTATTATTACTAGTAGTCTAAAAAGAGGAATGAACGATTGAAAGTAGTTCTTTATTGGCTAATAAAATTAGCAGAATTTAATTTAAGCTATTTGTTAGCAACTTTGGTTTAAAGAAATGTATATGAGTTAGTAGTCCTTGATATTGTGATTAGAATAGTAAGTGTGGTTACTATGGCAAATGAAGAATCAATTAAACTGCAGAGAATAAAATACGACAATATCTTGTAATCCTAGGGGTTTAAAACATTTAATATATATTTATAGAATTCATTTGAAGTTATTTGAAATATTAAATATTTAATGCGTATTTGAGGTAGTTAAACAAATCTCAGTGGCTATAATATCAATGATCAGATATAATGCTATTGATTTTTGCTATGAATACAATTTTGTCATTAAATAAATATATTTTGAAGGTACTCCTCTTTTTTATCATTTAAAAATTAATAAGTTATTTTCTATTATTTTGTAGTATGTTTATAACATTAACTATGATCAAATATCTATAGTTTAACTTTCTGTGAAACCTACAATCGAAAGAAAAGTAATATAGACAAACAATAATAATACTAGAAAAAACTAATTAATTAATGACTACTTTAATATTATGTATTTTTAAGCCATTACTTCACAACAACCATTTTATGTAGAAATGGTATCTTTAGTAGTTCTCGTATGTATATCTGCTTGCTTTTCACTTTATGACATATCATTTTCCGATTATACTTATGTGAAATAATATTATCGAAATACTTAGTAGAAGATTTCCATTTTAAACTAGTAAAAAATTTTAAAATTTCGAATTACATAAAAATAGATAATTTTAGACATATGACTAAAGATATAGAATTTTCTATAGTTTTACGAAATTTGACAAATAATACCATATAAATATCTCGAAATATTTACAATTAAATGTAATTTCAATGATTTTATTGATCTAATCTGTCGTCACAGTGATAGGATATGTGCATACTTTAGTAATACGAATGCAGTTCCTGCCTAATTTCCATATGGGAACAATGTTTTCATAACAAATGTATATATTTCTACTCATAAATTAAATAAAAGTGTAATAAACTAGGTAGTGATTAGGTACTAGCGTAAAAATATGAAGTCTTTCTATAGTACAAACGAGCTATAGAATAATGTTTACTGACCCGATTAAAGATGAAAAACAACAAAGATTTTAGTAGGAAATGCTTCTGGAAAGTGTTGACTAAAAAACTGTCATTTAAAATATTGTCGAATTGACTTCATTATATTTCATGTATTCTCACACGATTGTCATTGGATGAATTTCAATGGAATTAATCTTTTAACTTATTCATTAAAAATTAAAGGAATTCTTTGAAAGATTACAGCTGAAATATCCGTTATTGCCAAAAAAAGTACAGACTAATAGATAACTAGTGACTTGAATTACCTTATTTGTATTTATAAGAGTTGATGTGCTGGAAAAAAGTGGTGATTTTAAACCTGGGGATTTGAACGAACGAAAGGATTTCCTGATATTGAAGAACAATAATAATAGAGAGTTTACTTTAATATAAACTTAATGTTTTAGCTATGATTTGCTTATTTTATTGTGGAAGGTAGGTACGTGACATTCATTCCTTTGGCGTGAGAGGAGTCGCTCGCGGTACGCGTAGCGCAGATTTAGTTGATGTTCATTTCCATAATCGCTTCCACGAGAGAAAGCTGATGTTGTCAGCCGTCTATCACTCGGAATCGTCGTTCTCCTAGTAGACTGGAGTGGGAATGACCAACAATCAGAGCGGCAATGGCAATGTGAGTATTACTTTAGAAGTTATTCAACATTACGTACATGCACATAGTCTTTACTTCTTAAAACATTTTGCGAAATAAAGCATTTGTTATCCATTAAAATATACATGTTACCTGTAATCATTATTTAGAATAATTTGGAAATTCAATTAAATATATAATGTTCTCATCCGTGTACAAAACAATGTGCTTCCCATGCATTATTTATCATCGCTGTAATGTTTTAAAAATATCTTAAGAAATTATATTTATAAAATATCTCAGGTTGCAGTATACGTTGTTAAAAATCATTATTTAATAAACTCTATACAAGTAAGGTTTAGAATAATTTATTCTGAGCCAAAACGAGAAAGTTGGAAATTAAGTGAAAACTAATTCATTCTAACTTCAAAAAATTACTTCGAGAAAACAGGATAGACTTAGTAAATCGAATAGCTTTGGTATAATGACTTTTAAAATATAGGTGGAAATCTGATAAACCATAGACCTTAGTTGAGTATAATAATTGATAAATTTTACTGTTTTGTTGACGACAAACAATAGGCTTATTAAACTAGTTCAATTACATTCTATTTCCATTAGAAATATAGCTATCACTTTACAGTTAACTACTGATGATATCGATAATAAGGACGAGAAAGAGGAGGCGGTTATAGAAATCGGAGGACTCGTACGACCGCCCATGAATCAGGTATATAATATATCATAGGAGTGTGAGAACTAACTATTTTCACATAGACTTCCTATTTTTCCAGATTTTTTAAAAATTTAAAAGTAATCGAAGCCAATAATAAAAGCAATTAAACCTAAGCAAAATGCTATTTAACTAATGAACTAATCAACAACTTTTGTTAGATTGAAAAAATTAACTTCCACCGTTTAGATAAAGTAATATTCATGTTTTTGTTTCAAATAAATGTCAGACTCTCATAAAAAGCATTTTTCTTACTTTAACCTATCCAATACTAAAATTTAATATAATAATATACGAAACTCATATAGAATTCCCATAATTATTGCCTATTTTAAACTTCTTTTTAAATAATGTAAATAAGTATAATCAAGTGAATAGGTAAAAATATTAGATGAAACTATTCAATTATCTAATTAAGAGCAATGTACCATTGGAAATGAGAACAAAACCTAGTTACACATTACCTAAAAAGTTTAACTCTATTGTGAGTGTATTTTCTATTAAAAGCTACGATATTCCCGAGCACATTATAATAAACCGTTAAAAATAAAGAAGCAAGACCTATATACTTGATTCTCATTAATAGCTTTGCATTTATTCAACTAAATAGCACTATAGCTATTCTATATTCAAAAATACTAGTTAAAGTTCCATTTAAATAGGATGAGTTCGATAAACGGTTCTTCTATAAACAACCAGAAGAAAAAAGCGAATTTAGCCGTCAATTTAGAAAATTCGTACGCAGGTGAATTTTCATTTCATTCTGACAGATGAGTGTAGTTATAGGAAAGCAATCTACTCGACAGTCGTACAATCTAATTTCTTCTTCATTATAGGAGGAAAATATATAAACTAAAATTATATAGTGATTCATATTTTCAGTTATTATGAACCATTCACTTCACTGACATTATTTAAATACTCACTTTTCTCGTTTATACCAATTATCGATTGGTTGCCAGACTATAAGTGGAGAGAAGACTTACTTTTTGACATGATCGGCGGCTTGACAGTCGGGATCATGCATGTGCCTCAAGGTATGCCAGTGTACAGGGTTCCTTAAACAAGGTCCCTCATATAAATAACTTATTCGGATATTTATAACTTAGATAATCTTTGTAGCCATGTGTATGTTTCCTTATTTCCTAATGAAGTGTATATAAACTTTGTAGTATGCGAGATATATATGATTCTAATTAGACAAAGAAAAAGAAGTAAATAAATCTGAAGATATAAGAATACTTCAAATCACTCTATCGATACATAGACAGTATATGGCAGGTCAAAGTAGATAAAAAATTTACTACACGCACAACTATTGCTATACAAAGCATTGTATTTTTCGTAGGTAATTTCAGCATAACCGTTGTATAGAAAAAAGTATTATATTATAATTAATGTGCTTTATAGGAATTGCCTATGCTCAACTCGCTAAGCAAGACGCTATTGTAGGCTTATATACCTCGTTTTTTCCGCCCTTGTTATATATGGTATTTGGCACATCAAGACACAATTCAATTGGTTAGGTGAAATTCTTCATTTTATACATTGCTTTTATTTACTCTTAAATTTTTGAAAATTCGACAATACTTCTCAGTTTTAATCTTTCTCTTATTATTTCTCATAAAATTGTAAAAGCTAATAATCATCCAAATATCGAACCACACCTAGACTTTATGATTTGCTCATTATTTTTTATATGCATGACAACCACCTGGGATAAAAAGTAAATTCAATTCTTGAATGTATTCTTCACGCTGATTAATTTAAGGATCCTTTGCCGTGGTATCGCTGATGACCGGTATTGCGGTAGATCGAATAACAAACGTCTCATACCTTAAAGAACTTGAAGAGTCCGGGTCAAACATAACATTAACAACAAACGATTTGCCCACTCCCATTGAGGTGGCATCCGTTCTAACTCTTACTGTTGGTGTTATTCAGGTTGGGACTAAATATCAATCTGCTTGATTTAATGAATATAGTATTTTAATACATATATATTATTAATTATAAGAACATTCTAATCAATTAAAAGAGGCTTTTTTATTTAGACTAAGTATTAAATTCACATTAAAGTAAATTAGTGTTGTATATATGATCTATTTAAGAATATCTCCCAAACATGATATTCTACTAATAAGACTTATAAAATATGGCATCCTACTTTTATGTTAATATTTGCTAACAAAATATATCCATTTAGGTCTTATAGTGAAACATGCATTTCTAACTTATGTCTGTCTTTTAGTTCCTGATGGGATTTTTTCGGCTTTCCTTCTTGACTACTTACTTTTCCGATCAAGTTGTTGCTGGTTTCACTACTGGTGCATGTTGCCATGTATTTGTCTCACAGTTGAAAGATTTGCTTGGATTACGTGGAATGCCCAAAAGATCCGGTCCTGGATACATGTTAATGGTAGGACCATGTTTCACTGACATCTCTGCATAATTACTAGTTATATTTTAAAAACAGCTTACTTCTAGTATATTTTAGAAACTCTACGATATTGCTCTCAATTTACACCGAGTTAATCCAGCTAGTGTCATAATATCAGTAACCACCATAACTGTACTGGTAGTTGGGAAAGAAATCATCAATCCATTGGCTAAGAAACGATTCAAACTGATCGTACCTATCCCCTTCGAACTGCTGGTGGTATGTATACAGATATTATTTACCAGCTGTAATTAGGATTGAAAATTAGATTTAAACTTTTAATTTGAGCAATTCTATTAGTCAGTTTTGTATGAAACTCGTAATAGATGAAATATCGCATTTTTTCTTAGTCGCTAAAACAAATCTGAAGTACCACAGTGTAATGAGTGGCATCATCATGCCATATTAAAAATATAAAGATAATTTAAGGATCATACAGATAAAATCTTAGAATTTTCTTCATAAATCTATTGCCACTCTTCAATGTTAATTTCTTTTGTAATCAGTTGATTCTACGTTATAATTGTAGGTCATCCTGGCAACACTGGTGACATATGTCTTTCAACTAAATCCTTTGTACCGGGTAAAGATTGCTAAAAGCATTCCTACTGGGTGAGAATATTAATTACAATTTCAGTCATCTAAATAGTAGATAGACGAAATTGCACGTATTTGATTTCAGAAAGTGACCGTTTATTATAAATTTCAAACATGGAATATAAAAGGGAAGATAATTAGACCCTTTTTTCGTTAATAATATTTTTATATATTTAAAAATCACACTGAATGAAATATAGTGGGGTGGCGTAGCGACCGACTCAGATTGTTCTGCAGAGCAATCGAGTGCTATTTTTTGTTCTCTCGTCTATAACTTCTTTCAAAGTGGGAATTTTGTAAATCTAAAGAAAAGGCGAGAATCAGCACTAAATTTCCCATCTTTTGAATGCCAAGCACGTGCATATGAACTATTTCTCATCATCTTCTCTAATAAAAATAGATTATTATGTTACTTTAAATCAAAATAAATTCCTTGAAATAAGTAGCGATGATAAAATCATTTTAAATTGATAATTCATAATAACTGAAATATATGGGATTAAATAATAACTTTTCAGAATGCCAGAACCATCCTTTCCACGGTTTTCTCTTATTCCTCATTTAATTGCCAACGCTATAGGGATATCAATCGTTGTTGTTGCCGTGCATATGTCATTAGCGAAAATGTTTGGCAAAAAATTGAATTATAGTATTAATCCAGGGCAGGTAAGTTACTAAACATTTATAAATTTTACTTGTTTTCACTGTCAAAGTAAATAATGTGTTCAAATTCAAAACACTATTTAACACACAATTTGTCACGCGAAGCCAGACGATAGGCTTTTCTTCTACTCGTGTTTAAGTCCTGCTATTACATTTACTATTTTTAGCACATGAAATAGTCTAGGTGTAAGTCAGCAACTGAGAAGCCAAAGGATTAATTGAGCATGAGATCGCACATAAACAAGCGTCGACCTCAAGTCGGTGTCCCATTTCCCCTCCTTCTAGTTAACTACTAGCTTGTGTCCCTATAATCCCGCTAGATATACTGAACAAAGCTGCTAACTGTGTCCCTTACAAGGGAAGAAAGCCCGGTTGCCCTTGTGCTTACCCCGTCCTACTGTTTGCTACTGGCTTTCCCTGCATTATTTCCCCATGCATGTCCAATAAATTTGCTACCTGAATTCTCTACAAAAGGAGAAGCTTCCGAAAAAGAAGTTCTAATCCTTTATTATTTACTGTCTTATTGACCCAAATACAACAAAATGTAAACGTTCGTAAAATCGGCTTGTTGTAGTTCATTTTGGAACAGCCATTGTTCTGATAATCATTCAGAAATCTCGTCAAACAAATATTTGAAATTTAAAATTGCAATATATCTATAGATAGGACTTAATAAACATGGTGCCAGGAGCTGTACGCTTTGGGACTATCATCCATAGCAAGCGGATTTCTTCCAGTCTATCCAGTTGCTTGTTCATTGGGAAGAACACTTGTGAATGTTGAAGCAGGCACCAAAACTCAGGTTTGATATTTGTTAGTTTTCTTCGGAATTTGAAAAACTATATTTTGCTGTATTAACATTTCATATATTTCAGTTATCTACCGTTTTTTCTTCTCTTTTACTTGTTTCTGTTATTCTTTATTTCGGAAAATGGCTTGAAACCTTACCTATGGTCAGTTAATTTAATTTAGTTTCTCTATTTATAAAATATTCTTCTATTTAATAAAGAAATTTCAGTGTGTTTTATCAGCAATTGTCGTTGTTGCTTTAAAAGGAATAGTTAAAAAATTCGGTGATCTACGCACTCTTTGGCCACTATCTAAAATCGATTTTGTAAGTTAATGATATATTTTATTTCAAAATTAATGGTAAACTGTAGTTTTTCACAAATAGGTCTTATATTCTTTAGTTTTATATGGTATACGTTTACAATGGACACTAGAATATTGCATCGATTATAGTATGTATGTTATGCAACATTGCTAGTTTTTTAGTAAATAACATAAGCCTAAAATCTCTAGATATGGATTTAGAATAATAGGAGAAAATATTCATTTTTTAAACACCTTACATTAGTCTAAAAATAATCCAAGCCAGTATTTTTAATTTAAAAAAAAAAAGTTTATATTGAGTTTACATATTACTGAAGCATCCATAAATAACGTACCTATTTATAATTTAAAAAAATTATAATAAAGTTTCCTATGAGTAATTGTTTAATAATGATGTATTTATCACATGATATATTAGTACCTTCTTGTGAATGTTCTTTAGGCGTCTGATATAAATTTAATACAGACAACAAATCTAACTGATGATTAATGATGCTTGATTTTCAATTATAACATTATGACACCGATAAGAAAACCTCAGTATCTTAAGGGGTACTGTTTTTTTACATTATAAAGGACATGCCAATAGTATAAGGCTGTTAAAAGTTCAAATCAGTGATTATTGTTGTGTAATGTCATAGCTACTTTCCGATTATATAATTATTTGATTTTGACAAATGAAGCTTTCCTAGAGTATTTGGGTTGTGAGTTTCCTGGCCACTGCCTGCATTGACGTGACTGAAGGTCTTGCGATATCAATTCTTTTCGCCCTCTTCACTACAATAATGAGGGAACAATGGTAGGTATGAAAAATGCTGAAATCATTGCAGACGTTAAGAATACTATGTGTTTTAATAAAATTGATTTATGCCGTATTTTCTATATAATGTTTGGCAGACATTATATTACTCAAGTAAGTGAAGATCAAAAATTTTGCATATTTTATCATAATCTAAAAACACCCATATTTGGCTACAATTCAAATGTGCTTATCATTTTCTATCATCTAAAAATTTACGAATGTTAATTTAAATGGATTTACTTTTTACTTTAGACATTGTAAATTCGCATGTAACTTTAGACGACGTAAAGAACGGGTAAGCAGCTTTTCTTACATAGGTCTTGTTTTATCTAAAATCATCTCTATATAGATAACAACTTTTCCATAATTTTGTGCAATTATCTAGCTTAGCTTTTCGATGACACTTAACACTAGCTTTTATTGTAAGATATGAGAGGCCTTGCAAAAATTAGTAACCAAAAAGTAGAAATAAAGATATTTGCAAGTCTAAATGTGAGACGAAAGTTTTCTTTGATCGTTTCATTTAGGCCTCGTTGGCATTTGTTGGGAAATGTTAGCGGTACTATGGACTACAGAGATTCGGAGCGTTATGAGGATGTTTATTTTTTTCATGTAGGTTTTAATATATTTCCTATGTAGAAATTCAATCAACCTTTAATATAATTATAAATTTATACCGTTTCTACAATTATATGATATATTCCACTTAATATTCATTTATTTATAAGTGGTTAAATACTACATAGAGTAATGCAAAATATAGTTATTAGAATTCATGAAGATTTTACTGTAGATATGATTTTTTCCAGGGAATATGCATGTTTCGATTTGATTCTCCTCTATTGTTTACCAATGTTGAGAGGTAAGGAAATGGATACCAATTTCAGTACATATTAATAAGTCGCAAATTGAATGTTATCATGTGATAATTAGACAATAGTATAATTAGCAATTTTGATAGTAGGACGAACAGAATCCGTTTAAAATGCTACATGTAGTAATTCTACACATGAGATAATGAAAAATATAATAATCGTAATCTTTCCAGATTCAAACGAACCGTTAATAAGGCTTACCGAAGATGGGAGAGATCACACGAATTCTATGTACTCGGAAAAGAGCGTTCTCAGCTACTGCTAGATCCCTCATTATTAACAGATAATGAAAAAACGGTCAGCATTAACAGCAGTGGAGAGAGTTTGGTACGTTGAGTACAAAACAAACAACTATTGGCTGAGTACTAATCGATTATTTTTCGTATCAATAGAAAATCAGTGTTTAAGTCCTCTAGCAAAGATCGCTTAATTATTAAATTCGAAAATAGGAAACGATATTAAAATAACGTTTTTTTAAAATCTCCAGTTGTCTAGTATTTATTTAAAGAACTAACTAAAATATCTTAATCGGTAGTAAATAGTTTAATAAAACACTACTTTTCCAGAAGACCAACATTAGTTTTGCTTTCTCTAGTGAGAATGATATTCTCTCCCGACACTTCATTATCGATTGTTCTGGATTCACATTCGTAGACTACATGGGAGTCAGTACACTGAAGGAGGTTCGTATATGCTCACTTCATGCTAATTGTTTCAAAACAATTTATGATATGAATTTCCTATAAAATTTATTTAATTTGATTAGTATAGAAGTAAAAAAACCATTATTTCAATAGGTAATATTTTTTAAATACATATTTCATCTAAATCTATTACAAATAATTTATTTTAGGTATATTCAGAAATGAGAAATCGAGGAATACTGGTGTACTTCGCGGCCGCCAAAGGTTCGTTTTGACTAATAACTGTAAATAACCTTGTTTCAGTCAAATGAAAAACGAAAATTTATATTAAACATACAAATCCAAAATACGATGTCGTAGCGAACATAAGAAAAAAATCATTCATAAACTCTAGACTCAATATAACGCTCCTCAATATAAGTGGGAAATTGTTCATAAACAGTTGTTGAAATAAGTATCAAAAATTTTGCGATTAATTTAAAATGAATGCAAAACTTTTATTAATTGTCATCACTTTAAAAACAGTGCTATAGCTAAAATGATTACATATCGTATTATAATATTGTTTTTATTCCTGAAAATATTCGTGTTATAACTAAAGTATTTTCGCGTGCTAACATGATATTGGGAAAAATTCTCACTCAGTGAGTTATACCTTTTAAAACTAAATTTTAGACTACCAGCATTAAAACTATGAAAAAAATTTTTTTTTCAAAACAATCCTCGCGAAGAGTGTCGTTTTAGTGAGAACGCAGCACAAGCAAATGAGAAATAAATATGCCAAGTATGGCGGCCATCTAAATTTAAAAAAAAAACTTTTGATGAGGTGCAAAATCACAATTATTATTGTTTAACTTTTATTAACTGAGCGAGAAATCAAAATTCATCGCATTCAGTTACGGCCACTCGTTTAAACTTCTGTAAGCAATAATTGGAATTTTAGTTACAATTTTAATGTCTTCTAGGCATAGTCAGAGTATATTTGCGCTTTTTTAGTCTAGATTTATAACTTTATTTACTAGAATGTACTAGAAATGGCGAGGAATATAATAAGATAAATATAACCATTTATCTCATTCTTGATTTATGGTTATGCTGTTACATTCTTTGGAAAATTATTTAAGATCTTTATCTTCAGTGACTAGATTATTTACAGCTCCTGTTCGTGATCTTTTCGAATCAAGTGGATTTTATTCTTTTGTTGCTAAGGAAAACTTTTATCCTACAATTCGAGATGCTGTGGCAATTGCCAGAAGAAGACAATTAGCGTTAGTTATATTTAATTATTCCACTGGTGACATAATTATACACGACGAGCTCTACCACTATGAAAAATAGAAAATTCACTAATATTGGTTTTTACAAATGTCTCTATAATAGATATCATTACTATTATTTCAGGAAAGGACAGTACGACTCTCTCTATACTCCTGAACATGATCGACTATCAGAAATCATTAGCTCACATCCAATGCATTGATTAATGACGTAATTAACGAACAAAGAATAAAAATTAATTAAAACATTTATTGATTATTTCTGTTTAGTATGATGGGACGAAAAGTTTGTTCGAATTGAATTATAATCATATAAGAGTTTGAAAAATATGAAATACTCGTGAAAGTAAGTAATTTGAAAAGGGAAGTATGGGATGGTCAGTAAGTGCACTGAAGAATAGAAAGCAAAAATACAGATGAACTTATACGCTGCAGTTGGGAGAGGATACAATGCCTAATATAATTGTCCTGATTGCTATGTGGGCACTATTATTTCCCTTTCCTAACTGTTTATAATATATCTAAGTTTATCTAACACATGTGTACAGTGAATTCCTTGTCTTTATTTTGTCTCTTTTGTTTCTCTCCTTGTGTAGAACACGAATGGACCCATGGGAGTTCGCGAAATACTAGCTGGGAATATAAGATCTCTTTCTGATCCTAGTTGGAACAAAGTAATATCTTTCCACACACAGCTCAGTTAAAAAACAATTTATTTACAACACCGTTCGTTTATTAATGCCCTATAGATCAGCATTGGCTATTTTTGAGGCATGATTGCTAAATAATTGCGAGTAAATATTTAAAAGATAAAATCAACTTTAATGATGTATTTCCTGTACTGCGAGATTAGCCAGTTACGCAGCTACTATAAAATAGTTAGCAGGTTTTCTTAAATAGTGTTTAAAAATCTTCTTAAGAATGATAAATTACGTTTTTTAAAGTTTTGTTCATGGAATGAGATTTACTGTAAGTTCTGAAACTGGGCGTTCCAGGTGTGCGTTTTATAATAAGAAAACTAGGTTTCAAAAAATTTGTATATTCTTAGTTAGACGTCATTCCTTTGAAATGTTGAAAATGATTCGAGCTCATACATATTATGGTGATATGACAAATTTTTCCAGCTATAATTCATTGGCAAATAGAATACAAATATTTTACGTTTTATCACTTCATTAGTCACTCGTAATATTTCTCCTGTTTCTTTATTCAAACTATAACTTTAAGAATTGTAATTCATTAAAGCTATTAACACTTAACTGATTTAATGGCCAAGTGCACTTAATATATAGGACATCGTTGCAATAAAATTAATTTGCCGAATTTAGTATAATTTGATTTCCCAAATGAATCTATTACAAATCAGGAATGATATGTATTCAATTTTTAGTCGTTTTAAGCAAAATGTCTTAGATCAACATTTAGGCAGGTCTTTTATTTGAAAACATCCATTTATTATTAATATATCGTACTTCCTATAAGAATAATGTATACTTATTTGTATATTTTTATTACACGCCGTTTGTTAGGTTAATATAGAGTCAGGTTCTACAAGTTATAGCCGAACTCTTTTAGAATTGCTATTTTTTGATTCCAAGCCATTGATTAGGCTTTTTCAAGTCGATGCAGATCAGTACTTTTAGATGTACACCTATAATGTTGAAATGTGCTTTCTTAGACAATGACCTACGATGTTTAACACCTAGAGAAGTACAAATAATACTATTCTCTGCACATGCTTATACTTGAGAATCATCCTGATCAGTGCCTTAGATATGGCTGTTTTAATTTGGCGAATTGATGTGTGGCCGTTCTTTCTAGAATTCTACTCAGGAAATAATACGCAGCCAGGTCCTTCTATGCTAGAGAACGCAGTGGTCTATCAAATATACGCCATCTTCGGGTATTTGGTGGAACTGCTCACTTTGTTTTGGATGTACACTATAATAACTCGCTCAACACAAGAAATGAAATTGTACAAAATTTGTCTGCTAAAGCTAGCAGTGAGTTTCCTACTCTCTCAATATCTAGACATTTCATCCCTTAAAATGATATATTTACTTTTAGATATGCGACCTGATTTTCTCTTTCAATTTGACTACCGTTTTGGCTCCTGATGTGTTATTTCCACTTCCTTGTTGTGTGGTTCTTGGACTCAGTCGTCACTTTGGACGTTTTGGCGGAATATGTGGGGTTTGTGAAAGAGAATTAAATTTTATAGTACAGCTATTAGAATGTTAAAATAACTAAATAAATAAAAAACATGAACCAACAGATAATTATTAGAAGAGTAAGATAAGTATCCAGGGAAATAAACGACTCAAGTAAAACAGCAGCTTCTGGAATAATGAATCGAGGTGGTTAATCTCCACAGTTCTGGTATTTTGAGAAATCTATTCCTTTCATACTCACCAACAGTGCTACTAAAATTAGTAGTGTTGGATAATAGAGCTTAAAATAGCTTCTAAGTTATTTGAGAAGATAACAATAGTTTCTTGTAGCTGGGCTTTGTTTCATGCAAAGTGGGAAGATTATTATGGGGCATCAGCACTTTATTTCAGCTTTATGTGACACTTGCGTCGGGAGTCACAATTTTCACTGCTATCAACGACTGTTCCTATCTACGCGCAGCTATTGTATTCCAAAAAAACGAACTAATTGAATTTTTCTTTTCAACCAGGTGATACATTATTTTATCGCCCAAGTTTTCTTACAATTAATATGTATGTTTAGAATTCAAAATAGTTTTATCGCATATTTTAAGTGATGTACAATAAGTATTTAAATATATAACAGATGAAAATTAATACAAAATTAAGATTTGGCAGTCAGAAATTACTTCAAATCTCTTCCAAGCAGTTTTTTAAGCTATGAAAAAAGGATTTCATTTTTTTAGTCTGGAGCTATGACTTTAATTGGCGAATATTTTAGTACAATGATACTTACACTTTTTTGACTTTTATTTTACTTTTTTTCCAATTGCTAATTTTCAAGTAAATGAATGTGGTAATACATTTTACTTAAAAGACTTGACAAGAATTAAGTGAACACGTAAATCAAGAAAAAAATAGGCAATACTTATTCTACTAATAACTTAAGAATATACTGTAGCCCTTAAAAGTCATTGGACGTCTTATTTCGAATATCTTTATCAAAGGCTAAGGCAAACCCTAAACCAAAGTCGACAATTTGTTAGTATTTAAGCATAAAGGAATAAATAAAAAATAAATTATCAGAAACTGCTAATTAATATTGAGTCGTTTATCAAGCAGTTGAATTGTAGTAATTGGCTGCATACTAGCTCTGTGACCAAAGCGTTTAAAGTGTGAATTAAAATATAGGCTTTCTCTCTGCATTTATTTTGAATGCGTCTTCATCAGTAGAGAATGATCAACACAAAATTGGTAATCCATACTTTGTGATTGCCTTCATTAAAAAATCTATTTTCCACTACATATTTTCTAGAATTATACTATTAATCGTTTCAGTATGAAAATATTTCAAATAAAAACTAAAATTAAAAGTGTATTTGATATTATATCTTATTGTCTTAACTTGAAAGACTATAGAAAATATAAAACTAAACCTTGCGACAAAGCGGAAATTAATGGAGAATTTTCGGGCTAGTAACTATTTAACCAAATCGTAAATATAAACAGTTCATGTGTATCAAATGCACCAAAATACATCGGTTTTCTAGAAGGCCAAAATTTTGGAAACGATATTTTCACATCATTTGCACTTTAATTTTCTTAAATACTATGTTCTGTACTGCAAATTTATTATTTATTTAACCGAATAAAATCCACCTACAAAGTGGTTTGTGAGACTAATTTCTAAAACAATTAAAAATGATATTGTTGGAAAAGAGAAAAGCTACAGCGTTAAGTCTAAGCAGTTCAATAATGGGAAATCTCTAGTTAACTCACAAAGTTACACAGAAATTTGGCACTGTTATATTACAATAGTTCGCCAATTTTTTGCGGTTGCGAAGCCATAAAAATGAAAAAAATTAAGCGATTAAATGGTTTATCAATTTAAATACAAGGAATTTTTCACGATACATACGGAATATCTGTGAAAATTGCTCATTAAATTTTGAATAGAATTGTACCTATGCAAATTGGAAAGAACTCCTTTCTTTAAGCTTCATACGTTTACAGTTACATGACACACTTTCAAAATAAAAGTGCTAAATTTGATGAAAAGTATTAAGATAGTCATAGAAAATACATAAATGTAAAATATGCGGAAATTAGTAAGGCGATGATTTCTCTTCATTGAGGGACGAGGGTTCTGAATAATTTAAATCAAACAAGAAACGAGATGATGTCAATTTTCATTTGCGGATAATTTATTAGGAAAATCAATATATGCTATAATTCCAGAGGTTACATAGTTGCGATTCTAATAAATGTGGCGATAATTGGCCCATTTTGGATGATTATTTCGATTCCACTTAGTCACGACGAGGTATGCTGAACGACTCATTAATTCAGACTTTTTAAGGACAGAATTTTAAATTTGTTACTAGAGAGGTCGTTAAACAAATAAAATAATAATTGTTCTAGTACATATTTCGTTATGCCATAGAGCACAATCTGACTCATCTACTGGGAATTTACACAAATCAAGCAACTGTTGTCTATGTCGTGTTCGAATTGGACTGGAAAGTGATTCCCTTAGGTTAGTTTGTTCTTCTTGAATTCCTTGCTTCACACACACTTCTACAAAAAAGACCGTTCTGTGTGAGGACTGTGCGATGGAGAAAGAATTGGTATTTTCTGGACTTTGTGTCGAAACGAAGTATAGACCTGACTCCTCAATTAGTTGTGGATGAACTGCATGTGCTCTCTTGAATTGCAGGATTCCTAGTGTTCTTCGGCTTGTTTGCCTTTCAAGCCTTCAACCTGATTTCGGCTCGTTTGGTCATTCTTAGACTGCGAGAGAACAGAAAGCATATGTCCCAGAAAAACTACTCAGCACAGAAGGAGTTCATAACAATGCTCATTTGGCAGGTGAAACCACTAAATGTTCTACTTTTCTCAGTGGCTCTAAAAACATCGAAGCCTCTGTAGAAGAGCGAGTTTTTAAAGATGTTCATGGAGAATAAAGCCACAAAAGAGCGTTATGGGAAATTCATTTATATCCACTAGTAGCTGTTCATAGTTTTCTTAAAATAACTATAGTACGATATTGACTACATTAATCGATATATGCAAATTACAGTGAGGTCGCAACGCGACCGACTCAGATTGCTCTTCAGAGCAATCGCGTGCTATTTGGTGCTCTCTCACTCATAACTCCCATCACAGTGGGAATTTTGTAAATCTAAAAAAAAACACGAAAATCAGCACCAAATTTCCCACCTTCCGCACACCAAATTTGTTCTTTTGCACCCATTTGTACCACTGATTATGAGTTTTAAATGATTTTATCATCGCTACTTATTTCAAGGAATTTATTTTGATTTAAAGTAACATAATAATCTATTTTTATTAGAGAAGATGATGAGAAATAGTTCATATGCACGTGCTTGGCATTCAAAAGATGGGAAATTTAGTGCTGATTCTCGCCTTTTCTTTAGATTTACAAAATTCCCACTTTGAAAGAAGTTATAGACGAGAGAACAAAAAATAGCACTCGATTGCTCTGCAGAACAATCTGAGTCGGTCGCTACGCCACCCCACTATACTTTTACTTTGAGCTATAAATAATGACACTCCAGAAGATCTGTGCCTTAACAAGAGGTAGTAAGAGATGCTTCTTATTTTCAGACACTCTACCCAACTATTGCTATAACAGTGCCTGTCATAACTTTTTTAATTTCCATGATATTTGGAATCAAATACATTGTGGAATCCGAACTTCTTAAACATGTTGCAGCAGTAGCACTGCTTTTGTACCCTTGCATGAGCTGTACCTTCAGCTTCGTATTTGTTCGTCCTTACAGAAAATTTATATTTCATTTACTAAGCTATATCCCCTGTATAAAATCAATTGGTAACCTTAAAAACGGGGTACAAGTGGAATATTCGAGGTCCATATTCACCCAGCGGGAAACAAGTTCTTACTAGGACTTTGATAGATAGTGCTCATCTCAGACGTACTCTTTTTTGATCGAAATATTAGGGTTGTTATTCGAGATACTAAAATCGAGGTTTCGGGAAAAAGGGAATTCTAAAAAGTCGGGATTTCGGGATCTCGGCAAATACAGGACTGCCGAAATATCGGTAATTTCCAGGATTTAGAGATTCGAGACAATCCCGAATAACAACCCTAGTAGATACAGATATGGGTAGCTGTCAAAAAATATCTAGTACTATTTAGTTCGTAGACTTGTGGAATATTACTTCGCACTAGAATTGCCGAAGTCCAATCATTTCAATTGATTGTTGTATTTAAAGAGGCGACACGGTTGCAGAACATTTCTTGGACTACTTATCTGTCAAATCCATTTAAATCGCAAATAAATAATTTTGAATAGTCTTATTATTTTCCAGTGAAACGACGATGTGGTTATTTCAATAATATCCAGAACACTCATATTTTGTAGTAATCCAGTAAAATGAAAGAACACTACAAATGACCTTTTTGGCAAACCATCTGCTTATTTAAAAATGAGATCTACAACAATCTGAACTTCGATGAACCATCAGAAGTACAAACAACGAAAAACTGTGATTTTGAAGTAGAACTTAATTCATATATTTATTAATAAATCTGCAAAAAAACTTCCGGAGGACGTGAAATTTGTTAAGTCGGATGAGCACTTCACCGCATGAAACTGGACTCGAAAGATGAAAAATCTGACTGGAAATAGCGACTCCCTGGTATTTTTCCGACTGAGTACACAATTCTTTTGAATGCCAAAAATGGAGTCATTTACTTGGATTCTCTCTACTGCCTTCATCTTTTCTATTCCGATGAAGTTACACAGCGAAGTTACAATTATCCATTTTCCCTTGTTACTTTATGTCAACAGACGAAAAGCTACATATTATATTATTCCGTACTCTGTTCAAAACAATTCTCACAATATTTTTATTTCAGATAGAACTAAATGAGACCCACATTTAATTCATAAAATGCTACTGATTTGCAAAAAGTGAACAATGAGGTAAGGTCTTAAGATAGAAACAATAGGGTAACTCCATCTAAAGAATTTTTGATAAACTCTCAGGGAGAAAACATTTATAATTCTCTTCAACAAATGGCAATATTTTTCCACCATTATTCTTCAGGTTAAAAGCAACAGAAGTTCTAGAATCTGAAATCTGCATCAAATGCTAAAAGCAGCTGTTTACATAGTCAACGAAGTGGGTGGATGACGTGAGAACCGTCTAATCCCTTGACTAGACAGTGAGGAAAGAGGCTATTCATAGGGCACGGGTGCCTGTATAATAAAGTAAAAACAGTTCAGTCAGTAATAGTGGGAAGTGGGAAGGAAATAAGAAATGCTACTGAAAAGTAGAACACATTGGTTCAGTCAATCGGGACAATGACTGTATTTTGAAATATTACACAGCTTTTCTTTGACATAGCATTCTACAATTGGCTATCCTCTTTCTCAAATCGGAAACATTTGATTCCACATTACGCTAGGGAAAATAAGCATTTGAGGAGTGTTCTCATCATTCCCACATTCCCTTTAAGTACAACCACTTGCAGTGGCGTAAGATGCACAAATCTTTGCCTAATGTCCAACGACGACCCTAAATTTAATCCGAACTAGTTGACACTCATGCGACAAAAGAACTTCTTCAATTTTAAATTCCAAAGAGTGTTTAATCTAAGTAATGTGTGGAAGACGATATCGAAGTGTAGCGGAGTTTAAGGACACAAATGAAATAGTTTCACTTCAAGACCTTTCAGGCAAAAAATTATACGTTCTGTAGCACATTAGTTCCTTACAACTTAGAATTAGCTTATTACGAAACATCTGTCTACTGACAACTGCAAAATAATAGTATTCCGTATCAACTGGATTGCTTATTGTTGAAAACAAAAGTGATCTTAGAATAAATGGAAGCCTTTTGTTTATCCCACTTATCCCCGCAAGTTCCCGTCATGATATCTAGTAGAACGATGGGGAAAATTCCATCTCTTCGATAGTCACAACAATGCTCTGTTTCTGTTCTACAGTATTAATAGTCCTATACGTATCCTTCTGAATCTACTCGCAATTTACCTGATTGTGTTTAAATCCCGTCGGGAAATGGGAGAATATCGGTGGTACCTCCTCCACTACCAGAAAAGTGACTTCAGCATGCTTTCACCAAGTTAGTCTTTAAACACTTGGGTTGTGGTTGTCAGTTACACCCGAGAGGAAGATCGTTTATTAGTGAACACGAGGGTTTATATATAAGAAGTAGATCAAAAGGTGACCGTGTTATTTACCCCGAAACGGGAAGATGTGATAGCAGATATAATCAATAATGTCGGTACAACAATTTGCATATCATAATTTAGTATTTGAGGAATGTGGTTTTTTAATAATTGTGTTAATTAAATTAAGATTCTAAAATATGTAGGTCTCTGTATAATCTTAGCATCAGAAGTTCTTTTTTGCTGATATTCATATCAATTTAAAATAGTTATTATTATAATTTTATTTACTGCAAAAGTTTCATTCGTAGTTTAATTGTATTTGTTAGAAATAAAAAGTGCTGCTTGGTAAGGCACAACGGCGTGCTTCGAAAGCTGCTTTTAAGTGAAAAGCGGAGAAGAGGCACTAAAGTAAAATAAACAAAACAATATGTGATGTATCCAGTTTTAAAGAAAACAATTAGCTAATTCGACCACTTACTTTACAACCTACGTATTTCTAACAATGTTCTTGTAACACAAAAGCATTTAACAATAATTTCAAGTAGTCTTGAGAGTTGTTATTTGAAATAATTTTTCAAAAGTAATGAGTACTGAATGTGCCGCCTAGCAGAAACGGTTTTCTTATTTCTGCCAGTAGTTATTATATTTTACTCTTTCTATTAGAACAACTCCTATTGTCTGGTTTGATCTGATTCGTTTTCAGTGGACTTTTTGCAGTGGTCGTTGTCAGGTATCTGGTCCCACCACTATTAAAACTGTGAAATAAATATTGAAGAAGAACGGTTTTCACTGCAGACAATTCAGGTGTTCAGAGTGTAGCTATTTTTAACTAAATGAGAGGGGAAAATATAACCTAAACACTGGTTCCCATAACAGAGGAACGACCCTTCTAATTTTTTGCGTTATTTGACCACTTCTGCCATATTTTAGGAATATCAGTGCTGCGATTAGTCTTTGTATAACATTATGAGAGGAAAAAGCATCACTTGTTCGGCCAAAATAACTACTCTTCAGCAGGACCTCAAGTGGTTATCCCTTCTTCACGACAACGTCTTGGCCAGAGGAAAGCCTCTACTGACTTCTTCTTTTGTATTCATACGCAGTCTTGTCTCCTCCCTCTAGACCTCTTTTACGCTGCAATCACATCTGAATAGAAATCCTCTCATTTCGCCTTATCAATATTTAAATTGTTCAGATTTTCCAAAGACTGTACGGCTAACTTTCAAATAAATCATTTCGTCCCTCCGGGCAACGCGTTATTCGCTTGTTAGATTATAAAGTAGTAGTTATTGTTCTTGAACACATTCTGTAAGAAAAATATTTCTTGTGGGCTACATGACAAATATGTAGGAATTATATTTACACAGCAAATTGCTATTCTGTAAGCCTGCAAAGCAGCCGAACGTCCAAAACTGGCAGTTGCGAAGAGCAATCTCTGATTGTGATCTACTTGCCATATCCGATCAGTCTGCTTTTTTGCCCTTTTTCTAGTAAACAATTGAACTTCGACTCGTTGAACTTTATCCACATTTTCTTACACTTAAAAAAAAGTATTTTATGCAGAACTGAACAACTTTTCCATTTCTTTAAGACTTTTTTAAAATCTTCGTCTAATGCATCTGATTTTTAAGTGTTCCTGGAAATGAGAAGGAAATTGGCTTATTTCTGCAAAATAATGAAATCACTTAATACACACTATTCAAAAATAACCAAGACAACTGAGCGATTTACCAAATGCTCTAACTTTTCCAGAGAGAAATTCCCGGTAGGAAGTGTTGAAGGATATTAGGAAGATAGTGGCGACTGTGCCATAAGTGGAAAATATGATCACCAAAATGTCGT
Organism: Heterorhabditis bacteriophora; assembly: GCA_964036235.1. Taxonomy (NCBI): domain Eukaryota; kingdom Metazoa; phylum Nematoda; class Chromadorea; order Rhabditida; family Heterorhabditidae; genus Heterorhabditis; species Heterorhabditis bacteriophora. Next base: position 8,721,082 of record OZ038425.1, on the reverse strand, counting down.
TGAGAATCTGTAGTCCCAGGTGACCATCAAGAACACGAATAAAAATACTTAGGTAGGGAATAAAAAGAAGCACAATAGGAACCACCACCTAAAAATTTTAATGGATCTTTACAAATGTTTAAAAATCAATATATGAATGGCTTTAAGTAGAGGAATCAGCACTACTTCGTCCTGGAAGTTGATTCTCTTTAGGTCGGGGCATAGCAATTGCTTCTCTAAGCGAAAGTCGAAAACAAAAGCATCTAAGATAAACAAAGGAAGATATATGAATAACATTGAAATACCTGAATTATCTGAGCTCTGAGGAACTTTTTTTGCAGTTCTTGGGTGTCGACCGTGAGGTGTATACATTGTTTCCGAAAAATGTACTGGATGTGAAAAATGAGTCCAACTACGAATAGACCTAAAGTAAATTTTTAAAATAATCTAAATGATACCAATTGTAATTACATATATTAAAGGAGAAAGCTGTTCCTACCTGAAGCACAAATGATTAACATACAAATTGAAACGGACATCTTCAACATAAAACTAGGAGGCAGATAATAAATATTCGGAATTTTCAGTAACTCCATAGCTTCTGGATTTTGCTTAAAAATAATGCTGTAAGTGGAAGTCGCCTTATATCTAATTACTTTCGAAAGTGACTACATTTATTTACTGAGTAGAATACACACCTTTCGAAGCAGTTCGGGCCATAGAGATGGATGGACATCACAAAGTTTAAAGAAAATAAATTGTAGGCAAAATACTATACAGAGGTATAAAACAAAATAAAATATGATCTTCTTGTTGTTTACTTTGTATTGTTTTTCTGCAATACATTGGTGTCGGTAGAAAAATAGTGTCATTATAGAAAATAAAAGACCACACAGCAGCAACACATGTATTTGCTTAAATTATAAGTTCAGCATATTTATTATATTCCAATATGAGTTTTTTCGAGAAAAAACAAATAAACCTAAAACTGACAAGGCATGTGGAAGTAGGAAATCCTATTTTGCTGATGAGAAATCCACGGCCTGCCACAGCAGATATGGGAAAAAAGAATATAGGTTGGAAGAGGAAGTTTGCAGATAAATCGATGAAAGAAATCAAAACCTATAAGAGAGAAATTCATAATTTGGAAATGAAATTATTAAAATTATATAGGGATTAATCTAAATTTCTCACTTTCCTGCTATTTAAAATTAGTTAGTATAATTATTTCTAACCATGTATTCCTCAACATTCAAATAATAAAAAGACTAAGGGAAAAGACTACTTATTCAAATCACATATTATGAAAGGAAAATATTTAAAGACTGACCCTGTTATAGTATTTTCAAGGCTTACCTGGTAGTTTAGGAGGTACCACCGATATTCTCCCATTTTCCTACGGGATTTAAACAGAATTAGGTAGATTGCGAGTAGATTCAGAGGTATACATATAGAACTATTAATGTTGTAGAACAGAAACAGAGCATCGTTGCGGTCGTCGAAGACAGTAAAGTTGTCCATTCTTCTACCAAATATTGTGACGGGAACTTGCAGGGATAAGTGGGATAAACAAAAGGCTTTCATTTATTTGTAAAAGACTTTTATTTTCAAAAACAACGCATTCCCGCTGAATAGGAATAGTATTCTTCTGTATTTCTTCAAAAACCGTATGAATTGAACGGACTTTCTTTTCAGAAAAACATTAGTTTCAGAATTGTAATCAAAACAACGAATACGACGTAAGTTCTAGAATTCTTCTGACAAGTGAGGACAAGAGAAAATGTGTTATTTTAGATGATTGGTACACAGAAAATAACATTTATATTTTTTCTTGTTCGAATATTTGATTAAATTATGGATGCCAATCACACAAATTGTCATACTGATTATGCAAATAACAAAATCACTTATAGATACAAAAGACGCTTTGATAGTTAAGTCGAAAAGTTGTAGCTGAGATGTGGTTCTGAGATGCCACTTTCCAATTCAAACTCGTGACGATTCTTAGGATATCTCTCTATAAAAAAAACTTTCCTAATTAATACTATAGTACCACGAAGTGGGAGTTTTCTGCCAAATCAGGGAAATTGTCTTTGCGATAGTGGCCACTCTCTTCTAACGACCACAATCTGGATTCGAAAGTTGGCACAGCGCTGTTTATGTTTATTATATAATATGCAAATGACTTAATACTAGTTCAATGCAGTGGTTTTGATGCTTTTAATTAGAAGTTTAGTTATTCAATATTTGGGAGAACATCATTTGCTCGATTATCTATTTAAATAACGAAAAGAAGCAAATCAACTTGGGATGCCCATATCAAGTTGCTCCATTATCATTTTGGTTTATTCTGAATTTCGTGAACATAGAGGAACTAAACGGTGAGATCAAATATCCCATTAATGGGACACTTTTCCCTTTGTCGATAACTCAATGTACTAGGTTGGCCATAGCGAATTCATGTGGACACGGAAATGGTAGGCGGATAACGGTTCCTGAAGGGAGAGTTGCCTCTTCCTTCGGTTAATTAATGGTGAGAGTAAGTTCGTGTTATCTGCTATTCTCTACCAGCGAGACGTGTTGTTTATTTGTCTGGTCTGTCACCTAAAGACTTCCTCTGCATACGCGTGACGTATTTTCAGTTTCACTGACGACCTCTAACATTAACTATTGTATAACTAGTGCCATGCAAAGCACTGACGATTTGGTACTTTTTTTTCGACTTCTCTCAGCAATATGAAGAATGAACTCTACTGTTGCTAAAACTGATGACGTGAGCTGTACCAACCATTTGCTTTGCCTGAATTGAACAAACGGTGCCGTGAATGATAGTCTCTTTTCAATGCTGTAGAAGATCTGTGATACATTGCCGTCGTTGCAGTCGCAACGAATCGTGGTCTCCACTGAAGAGCACTGCCAGTCTTCTGTTACTTGGCATGCTAATGTCCGTGTCTTTTCTACTGAGACACATTGTAATGGGAATTTAATTCCTTGATCATCTGGCCGTATGTTCTCCATCATAGACGAAGTGGTCGGCTAGGATAGGCGTGGGTAGAGCAGCGAATTCCGATAACGTGATTGACATAGTGCTCTATTGATAAGGAAAATCGGGTTTTATAGTGACGCCTTCAGTTCTTGAGTTGCTTCCATATTTACTAATGGTCGATATTTGTACGGCTACTGTTTTTCTTCATCTTATGCAACGGAATATTTCGTATCGTTTATCATCTACTGGAAACAGATAAATTCTGTAGAATAGACATCCCGAACTGGGAAAAATCAGTCACATCCCGGCCCACCGCAACATTCAACGCACCTCGTTACTCCGGGGTGTTTGTTCTGGAATTAGTGATGTCACTGATTTTATCCCATTTCTCCTCTGTGCATAATCTTGCCTCGGGACGTCGTTTGCTGTCCAGTACCATATATTACAATGCGTTCCAAACTGATAGCACACTTTATTAAAATACGTGTTTATGACAAAAATAATAACAACCAATGTAAATAATAACCAACTAATACTCAGTGCAACTACCACTTCTATTAATAACCTGAAAAATTCGTTCAGGAATACTGTTAACTAAGTTTTCAATGACAATATTGTCTGCTTCGCTCCATGCTTTGCTAACGACTCTTTGGAGATCCTTGACACTCAAACTGTCTATTATCGACACGAATCCGACAGACAAGAATTGCCCAAAGATTCTCCATCGAATTTAAGTCCGGAGAGCACGAGGGACAGTTCAGGGTCCATGCCGCCGTTCTCCAGCCAAGTTTTAGTGCTTCGACTAAAGTCAATGATGGCATTATCTTGTTGAAAAGTGAATCTAACGCCTGAAAAACGTCGCAAATACGGGACTAGGTGATGTTATAAGACATTTTGGTAGTCCACACTGTTTATCATCGACATAAAAGCCAAGTGGACCACTTCCGTAGCGCTGAACACTCCCCAAACCATAACACTTCCACCACCGAAATTTCGACTTAAACAGTGCCAGGAATCCTTACGCACATGTCCCCAATATGAGTGGCATCTATGAGATCCGTCTAGATTTAACTTCTTCTTATAACTGGAGATTATCTAAATTCGAAACAATTAGTATAGGCTTATTTTTTAAGACTCTAAAAATCGGAATTTTTCCCAACCGCATCTCATCAAATATCTGGCCCAGTGAAGTATCCCATCTCTCTGCACTTCTTCCTTCGTGATCAGACAATATTCGAATTCTTTTTCAGCACCTGTCATACCATAGTTGTTGAAGCATCAATGCCACAAGTCCTACGGATTTCATTGATGCTGATCGTGCTATTCGACGTTGTCTGTAAAATTGTCGTTTTTTTCACTGTAAGAGATTGCCTCTCCCTTGGGAGTTGAAGTTAGCCTGTCACGTGGGTCTTCTTTGTGGGAGGTAATCTCTTAGCTGTTTGCAGTGTCAAAATCTCAAGCATGAGGAATTAAACCATGATAACATAAACGACGTAAAAGACATATATTACATATTAACAAATTAATATAAAATAAGCAAGACACAGAATAAAACAAAGTTAGAAATTATCTACATTTTGAGACCGATTTCAACAGTGATAACTTTAGCTGAGAAAAGGTGGCTTTAACGAGAAATTTACCCCATTGGGAATCCTTATCTGGCTTTTCGGAAGGAGATTACAGGAGTGGTGTTCCAGTTTCTCACAATCATTCTCCTTATTTCCCTCGACACTTTTCAGTTTGTGAATTCCAGCGAGACTTATCTGTAAGTGAAAACTATTCATCAAATCATGATGCATCATGTTCCTACCGGGATCTGTGAACGAGAGGGATTATCCCACAATTGCTAGATTTAAAAAGTACCTTTCTGAAGAAGTGGCATCGTATTTCTGGTAGAAGATCAAGAAATGCAAAGGCTGCTCATCAGATTTAACAAATTTCACGAGTTCGGTCTAAATATTTGGGCGAATTTAATAAAATTATTATTCAAAAACTCTCAACTAAACAAGAGAAAGAGGTGCATCAGAACTATTAGATACTGCTTATGAAAGGCTACCAAAATTTGTAGGGATATGAGCTCTGGCAAATTACCCCACAACTCAGGAAGTACGGTTCGGTTCGAATCTCGGGCATCCTCAAAACAGAAACATAACTGTCACACGTTTCTTGGAATTGATTGGGCAGCTGGTGACCTCTCAGTGGAAAACAGTGCTCTCTTAAGCCATGTTTTTCACCAGACAGTTTTTTCCTTTGAAGATTTTATTTCTCATAATAGAGGTCGGTTACATATCGTAAACACTTAGCATCAAGTTTATTCAAAGATTCATAATATTGCGGATTTTTTCCAAAGGGAAAATGGGATGAGTGAACAGTGATGTCTTTAATTATGGTGAGTTGTGGAGCTACTCAAGCGTTACCAGTTCTTGATATTCTTGTCAAAATGTAGAACTGGCTTAATAATTAGTTTTTCCTTATCACAACAGAACTTATTCGAACAAATGATGTTTCAGTGGAATGCTGTTTGTGATTTTTCATCACCTAGGTTTCAGTGAGGACTAGCCTATATAAGGGAGATAATGAGCGTATTCGAAGTTGTTTTTTGGTTTTAATGACATATTATTTCAATTATATACATCTTAATTCCAAAATCACGTTATAAAGGGTTTCAATTAAGAGTAGATGTTAGTAAGCCGATGATTTAAAATATAAGCAGTAAAGAAGGAAATACTAGATATCGACGGAAGTAGTATGAAGGATGAGCTGCCTGGTGTCCAATCCGAAAAAGTGTTATCATAAATCAGGAGTATTTATAGTAATAAGTGAATTGTCGTTTCTTTATAAAGATTAGGTTTGAAGATTGAGATCGAAGTTGGAAACGACTTCTAAGTGGGAACTGGTTAAAGCAATACGCATTTCCCCAAGTAGGGAGCGATTGGGAATGTTATACTCACAACTCCCGTTATTTTGATGCAGGAACTTTGATTACCTTCCCATCGCTCTAGTGAAACCCACTCGACATATGGAATTTTCGTTCCGTTCACATGCAAATAGGCAGCATTCAGAAGGCTATGTGATTCTTTCGCAACTCACTCGATACCGCAACTAATTATGTTTGGTAGTTCAGGAAATAGTTGACTCGTTTGCCTCGTTATGTCGTCGTTTTCTCGAATTTTCTGTAATGTGTAGCTGTGGAAGCCACGGGATTATTCATGTCTGATACTGCAGTTCAAATTGTGAGAGTATGTCTGTTGGGATCGAATGTTCTCGGCACCTTCGGGAATTTAAGCATAATTATTGCTACTTATAGAACTAAAGAACTGAGGAACAAATACGGTAAGCACAGAATACAGTTGTTCGGAACAGCACTTTGCATTTGCCTCTTATTTCCCAGTGGTGATTCATATAGTTCCCCATCCTATTTTCTCTTCGAACGCATTGAGAAGATGTTGCAGGCATTCTGTTCGCTATTTTGGCTTGCAGCGATCTCCTCTGTCTTTGGTATGAAATGCAGTCGTTCATTCGAATGACTTTCGGATTGACTAGAGCATCTTTAAAGTCGTGCTACTGGGCCAATGTAGGCTATATATTTATAGAGAATTTCGAGGTTTATATGATACTATTACTATCTATTGATCGCAACTTTGCTATTCAATTTCCAATCAGGTGAGTTCACTGTTCACGTGGAGATTTCGGGATTTTTCTACACACTATTCTAGCAATATGACTGAGATCCAGTGGAAGACATGGTCATCGAACACCCTAAAATAGTCTATTTGAAATGTCTGGGTGTTATTTCCTAAGTCGTAGCGCAGTTACTGCTGTCATTAGTGAACATTTTAATTATAGGTACCGGAATATGGACGACAAGCCATATATTTTATTTTCCATGTTGCCTGGAGTAGTTATTGCCTCATTCTTCGTGGTTAGTGTTTACTCATTAAAATCGCTTTTAAGAAGCCATTTAGTAAGATTTCGAATGTTAGCATTGATCTGCTCCTACTTTGACTTGCAAAGATGGGAAAAATGGATTTGTGTGAGTAGTTTAATACTGATTCTGAATCAGTTTCCATACTTGTAAAATTTCCACTCTGAAGGAGGTTATGCGAAACTCTCACGAGGACACGACCGGACTGTGCGCATTCCAGGTTTCCAGCTATTCCCTACTCAGTGCTTCCGTTATTCGGAACATCTGCTCCCTCCCATTCAGTATGCCTGATCGAGTCTCATACTGGTGGAACCTCTACAACATGGTGGCTGCTGTTCTCACCATTATAATTTACATAGCAACTTATCTCAAATTGTACTATTTTTGTGAGTTTAAAAAACTACCAACTTCTAGCTGGTCCAAAACAAAACCACTAGAATAAATTTTAGTCAGTTTGACGGCAATTGAATACAATCTGCTGGATGAACGGCATTTCCACCGCTACTCTAATAGCGAGTGGATTCTGTTCCCCTCGATAACAGCTTCGAAGTACAAATGATTTTTGATCTAAACCTTCCAACGTAGTTTAGTCACACTACATATCAGCCTTTTGTACGCTGTTTACTGGCAGTTATAAGTGGACATTTGTAAAACTCTACTAAATCTATTTCTGTGGCAGTACAAATGAGCTAGGAAAATCAACGATTATGAACGATCTAAGTTTCGTATATAAAACGCGAAAATGAAGCCAAAATAACTAAACAGTAAATAATATGATGGTTGAGAAACTCGAATTAGCGTGGCACTCTATGGTCTATTGAGAAAAATCCACAACTTATTCTGACCTTTATTATACTGTGAATAGGACTTAAGCTGAATAATAGTTTTAGTTAAGAAAGTTATAGCGCACTCCTAGTCATTTAAAAGAACTGTAGAAGGTAATTATGCAAGCATTTAAATTCGTGGTTTTGTATTGTCTGAGACTTTTAGCTCTCAGGTATAGTAATAAATCACATATTTTCAGCTCCTTTATTATACAACTCGAATCATATGAAAACTATTCTAAGTTCCATGGTCGTTCAAGTGGTAAGTAAAAGTGCAACAGGTATTTATTACCTTAAAAAGTTCTCAGCATTGCCAGAATTGTCCCTGGAGAGCGTACACGAAATAGGCTGCGTACTAGGATAAAGCCATATAAATAAAGTGCTTAACTTTACCAATTCTATCTGCTCTTCAGAATGTTTTCTTTTTCTCTTCTGTTCTTTCTGCTGGGATAATATTATTAATGCAGATTCTTAATGTATCAGAAGAAACTGTGTTGGATGTGGGGACATACGCTGTCATTCCTGGTCAGCCTGTTTCCCTAATTGATGACAATGGTTAAATTTGCATTCTTTCCTTATATTCAAAAGAAGGATTCATAGAGATTTTATCGTCATTTAAGATTGCTTCAAGAGTATTCAGGCTTATTATCCTATTCGTGCAACTTCTATGTGTATTTTTGGCGAAGTAACACCTATCGGACAGCATTTCTCGAACAATTTTTTTGTGGTCGACACTTTGCAATCGCAAACGGAACCAGGGCCACATCGCAAAATAGCCGCAAAAAGCAAGTGTGGACTAGAGTCATCTGAACGGAATTTTTTCCCAATTTTTCGTGAGTTATTATATTTATTATACACTATCTAAACTAATAGTGACTCCTTAATATTTTGATGTTTTGTGAAAATGCATAGCAAATGAAAGGTATAAGTAGTTAAGACTAACAATAAAATAGTTTTATATGAAAATTCTTATTAGTTAGTTAGTATGGAAAGTAATTAGCATACTCTTGTTGTTTTTAATTCAATTATATCAGTATTAGACACATTTTTCCTTAGATTATTCCTCCTATTTCGGGATGTGTGACTACTGTAATGTTGTTTCAGTGATATTTTTAAATAGTACCAATTATAAGCTTGAATATCAGCGTTCTTTTTACTTCTGTAACTTAACCTATACAGGAATATCAATAAATTATATTTTTAGTTGTAAACATAGCAATGAAGATATTTTTGATTAAATACTATAACTATTATTCTTGTTCTTTGGGAAATAGGAGGTATTTAATTAGTATGATTTTACCAAATTTTTGATGAATTCATTTTTCCAGTGAAGATCTACATTGGGGAATTCACTTATCGTTCTGCCTGTTAAAACCATCCATGTATTCTCTAGGAAAAAGTAAGAACACTGCTAACAATTTAGTTACGGCTAATTAATCGATCTCTTAAGGGTTTTTGAGGTTACTAAATCCCCAAATATTTTTTTAAATTTTTAACAAATAATTGGAATTTCAACCATAAGAAATCTCGAACCCATTAGCAGTCTATTTAGAAATAATTTAAAGATGACATGGCGCTACAATTCTAATATTTTCATTACATGTGGAGCCATGTTCGTATTATTTGTAGCATAAAACTATATTTATGACTAACACTGCTGATTTTATGAATAAAGTGTCCTTCGGAATTTCATGAAATGTGTGAATGAAAACTAGCTTTGTAATATGCGAATGTTCTGACAAAATCGTAGTAAAGCAATTATGATATACTAAATTTTATGAGTGCAGCTTTAAATCTTTGTTTTATGCGATCAGGATAAGTTACTATCTCTTACACTAGATACTAAATTAGTATAAAATGGAAAAAGAAACACTGGAAACCAATACAACAAAAATCCTTTCCTAAAATTGGTCAAACATATTTTGGCAGTCGCTCAAGTTCTAGGTGAAGACCTGATCCAGGCAGCGTCGGGCGATCGGGAATTTAAACAGTGTTTTCCATAAGTGGAGTCTGTCATTGTCGTTTTCAGCATCCCATTGCTCACTAACTTTACAGCATATAACGAAACATGTTTTTTAAATTACTACTTTAATGAATATATGAAGTAGAGCAGATACAAGTAATATGAAATATAGGATGGATCAACTACTGACGTGGAAATATGTCTGCTTATTCTACTTCTCTCTACTAATAGTCTCATCATATATTCTAGGATGTGTTTCCACCTAGTAGTAATCCCACAAAAGTCCACATAGGCAATTATTGAACACAATTATACTGCTTTGAACTTCACTTATTTTCTAATGCATATTTATTCCTTGTAACTTCGACTGTGCATACAAGCACAGAATGCGTTCCCCGTCTATTATAGTAAATAACTATTAGAAATACTTGTCAAATATAAATACTGGTGGTAATAAAAAGTGCAAAATGACGACAGACGTATTCCGAAGAACAACACAAATATTTTTGATGAATAATTCCACTACACTATGATAATTCTTTATAAATTCGGCCATCAAAGAGAAGATTGAAGTAATTAATTCGAAATATTCTATGTGGAACATATGAGGTACTAGCAGTGATAAAAAACAAGTAAATAGATGACAACTATTATGAAGTGAAAATAGTAACTTCCTGCATTAGATATAAGCGGTATGTGTTACTTGATCTTTTCGAAGTACACTACGGAAAACCAATAGGAAAAAGTGTGAGTAACAGAAATTGGAACACATCAGAGTTAACGCTAATAAACTTGTTGTATATTTTACAATGCACACAACACGAATATTTATTACTAATAAGCTCATTAGGCTGATCTGTAGTACGTCAAATATGAAGTACAATGTATGTTGTTAAGTGGCTTGTTCTTTTGAAGAGTGAAAATATGAAAATAGTCTGAACAGTTCTAGAAATATTTGGTCTTTATCGAGATACTTCTGCTTTTAAAACAATAAATAGAAAATGCATTTATTATTATTATTACTATTACTATTGAATTAATTAACTCATGGGCAGGTGGGAAGTAGTAAATTATGCAGTGAAGAATGGTTATCATGTAGCAAATCACTAAAAATTAGCACAGAGTTATTTGCATTTTCTCTAAATTCCCAAGGTATACAAGTGATTTGAAGTTGTACTAGGAGTACTTTATCTCCAAAAAGTGATTGCTATAGTTCTTATTCCCTACATATACTAAACTAACATTTGCCTCTAAATACATACAGTACTAGTCTAAAAATGTACTAACGACACACGCCATTATATATTTTTTACATTTTTTCTTTCTAATTATGTTATTCACAATATAACTTTGTTGTTTTAAGCTTTGTTATCAGTTTCTTGGCCTTTCCACAATTCTGGATATATAGCACCAAATAATTGTGTTCAGTTACCACGTACATAGTAGCGAAAATAGCAGTAATACCAAAACATAATACAATCTCTCGATATATAGTTGAACTAAATATCAAAATACATAATATTAAAATCGTACTACCTTTCCCCTATGAGTTATTTTAAAAGCACCGTCTCCGAGAATCTCCTATTTAGTTGTATGTGGACATTGCATAGGATGCTTTATGGATAATAATTGTCTACTGACTCTGTTTAAGTAAATCTTGGACGTACTTCTTTGCGTGTATTAAACCTATATTTATTCTTCAAAACTATGGTAAAATGAGCTATATTATTAAAGAAACGATTCCGTTTACCTTTAATACGATAGTTTTCCATCACCATCTGATCGTATAAGTATAAATAGTGCTTTGAAACTCACTTCTAGCAAATGTGAGTTTCTCAATATGGCTAAAAGAAAGGAACGTCTTTAACGCATAATTTATTTAAAAAAATCGCCTTGATCTGTACCCTCATTCGTTGTCTATCAAAATAATTAAAATACTACGGTAATAGCTTCGTTAAGTCTGGGGTTACAGAAAATCCTGGATTCAGAAAGCTTTACTTTTATCTACAGATACGTAACCGAATTGTCAGTGTTATGTGAATTTATGATATGATTTTTACTATCTAATTCTTTTGTGAAATAATTCAGTTCTGAGTTAACATGCTATAGACTTTCAGATTTCCCTAGAAAATGTGATGAGAAAACAAGCTTGAATCATTCGGTTATGGTATTATAAGTAGAAATAATCACAGTACCATGCTTGAATGGCGAAACCTTCACATATTTTAAAAGAACTATAAAAGGAATGTAATTAGAATGTTTATTTACAATACGACATAACTTATCGCTTGCTTCATTTGAATATGTTGATGTTCACCAATTAAGGTCCATATTATTTATTATGTTATTCATGTCAAGATTTGAGACTCGTATTAGCAAAATAAGTATAATTTATCTTGGTATTGTTTCATGACTATGCTAATCTACGCATCTCTTAAAAGTTTCACCTTATCCCATGTCATTGTTTTCTCCACTTCGGCTATTCCATTGATATAAGTTATTTGTGAATGTAAAATTAGCTAATTATTTGGTTTAGTTTACCATATTTTTGAAAGACAGGTCATTTTGTTTTTTCGCATTACCAGAACTACTTTTCTTAGTTTGGTGAATGCCAAGGGTAACAATTATGTTATTATTTAACGAAAAATTAAATACATGTAGATGTAAAAAATATTTTAATATATTATATATTTATTATATAGCCAACAAGATGGAGACGCTTTCGTATAATTGATTTCACTTGTAAATTTAGAAGGGTGCTACCGAATCTATTCTTCTAATGTCGAAAGCAGCCCTTGATATAGTGAGTGGATGCCTTTTAGGATTTAATATTTTGGGAACTTTTGGTAACCTAAATATAATTGTTGCTACAGCTAGAACAAAGGCACTGAGAAAAAAGTTCGGTAAGAATTTATAATATTGTTTTAAACTAATTATTTATGTAATATTTACAACTTTATCTTAGCAAACACTTGTTCTCTTTCTTTTCAAAATCTTAATGCTAAAACTTTTTTCCCCCAGGAATTCTATTGGCTATTCTTGCTTGTAGCGACTTGCTGTGCTTGTGGTATGAATTCCAATCATATGTTCGTATGACCTTTGGTCTCACGAGAGCTCCTCTGATTTCATGTTATTGGGCTAATGTTGGATATATATTTATCGAAACTTTTGAAGTTTATATGATATTGGCAGTAGCAGTTGATCGTCTACACGCACTACAATTCCCTATCAAGTAACACATTAAGTTATCTCATTATTCGTTCTTTGGCAAGAAAACAATATTGAAGACCGTTTTGGAGATTTAAGAGATGCATACATTACAGATACAAAGTATTTACAACAAACATTTATGTTGCTGTGATGATTTCCCCTGGTTTATGTATCGGCTTATTCTTTGCGGTTAGTTACAAAGTATATTATTTACTCGTCAATATCCAACAAATTAGGTAGTTTCTTCAAATCAGTAATTAAAGGGAACAGTCAGGCAATTGCGTATTGTAAAATTTTTGTTAACTTGCAAGTCATGTCCTATTTTAATGACTTCACATTCTTAATTAAATCCGTCGTAGGTAATAATAATTTTCTCTACTGGGTTTTAGTTAATATAGGAGTGAACAACCTACACAATTATAATTGTCATATAAACAATATGCATTTCCAACGAGCCTGTTGATCCTGTAGATCTAATGCATTGATTTGTATCTCATCACACAAGCGTGTACAGGTCGATAGAGATTTTCCACCACTAGAGGAGATTTAGGATTCGATGTTGTTGCTGGTCTTTAAATGCATAAAAATGACTAATACCATTATTGGTTTGGTAAATATAAACTAGGATACATGCGTACCTAAATGTAAATATTTAAAACTATTAGCTAAGCAGATGAATACGCCAATATTGTGTTTATGGTTTATTAAACAATACACGTATTATAGTTTGACTAAACTCATCAATAAAGTATTTATATTGATGAGTTTAGCTCATATAGAACACTTATTTTCTAATTTAAGAAAACAACATACTGTGCTTTCTCTTTATTCCACGTTTTCTAGGTGGTGAGCTACGCGCTGATGCCACCAAACGTCATCCGCGAAGTTTGCGTACTTCCATTCAGCATGCCAGACAAAGTTTCCACCTGGTGGAATCACTACAATATGTGGGGTGCAGTGATCACTGTTTTGATCTACTGCCTCACCTACTTCCAACTCTACTGCTTTTGTGAGTTTATGCTGAATTTGTCTTGGATTTGTGCACTTCTGTTTTTTAGTATTATTCTATTTCAGCACCCTTTGTACATGATTTTCGAAAGGTGAAAAAACAAAAGGCAATTCTAAACACCTTAATTGTTCAAGTCGTAAGTTCTTAATTGAATTCCAAATGTTTGAAAAATGCATAAGGCTATGATTGATTTTTCTTCTTTTACTTTCCGTACTTTAAATGTAGATGCTACCAACAGTTAAGATTTTTCCTTAACTAATAAAATAGATAATATGTCCACTTAGAAATACCAAAACTTGAATACAAAATGCTCTTTTAAGGTAGTCTTCTTTTTCTCTTCTGTTGGAGCAGCTGGTATAATAATGGTAATGGAGAATATGAATTTGTCTGAAGAGATTTTGACGGATGGCAAAACCCTTGGTGTTATTCCCGGTTAGGATATTAATGCATATTATTACTTTATACACTTTTACAACAGTAGATCAAGTGTTTTTCACTCATTTCACTGTTTTTACTAGATTTCTTCCAATAGTTGTAAGCATCTCATTTAGGTCTTTTCTCGTATACGTGTAATTTTTATGTTTACTTCTGGCGTAGCAAAATTTATCGAGATATTTTTATTCAACAACTATTTTGCGGTCGATTACGCATAGATTCTAATGATTCAACTGCAAAATCGGTAAGTAACAAACCTTAGTTTTATTTTCAATTTTAGACTTAATTGAATTCTGTGTTTTAAAATATACGATTATGTTAAAAATTCGATTTAAGATCTGCTACCTAGATGATTATATATCTAGTACTTAAACAGTAGCTGGAACATATGATCATATTTCATAGTTAAAAGCTAATTAGTGGGATAATTACTAATTAGTTTTCTGCCTGAAGACGTGTCAACCAACTAATAGTAGATAGTAATTGTTTGAACGACGGCGAGGCGTACTAAACTGTCTATGGCAAATACAATTACATTTAGGTAGAAGTGACTAATCTCTAAATCAGCTACAACTTGGATTATTATTAAAATGTACGATATTTATTTTTCAGGTGATGGTTGTTACTGTGAAAAGTCTTGAAGAATGAAAGCAATACATTGAAGAAATTTCCTTCCTATATCTATAGTCGTTATTTTTTACGCTATATTATTGTTTTGAAAAATGTATACTTGATAATATGAATAATTAGAATCTACGATATTCTACTTCTGTTTTCAAGAAGTTAAAATAATAAATGTAATGTCATAATAATGTTATTAAGTCCAACTTCCAGCTATAATCATACCTACGTTTGGCTCTTCTAAAAAATGTCTGTAATTTTACTCCTTTACAAAATTATAGTTTTGATTAGTATTTCATATATTTCGATTTGTCTTATTTCAATTCTGAATATATTTTACGCCAATAATTTTGCCAAATGATTCTTTATCTTTCAATGCAATACAAATAAAAACAATGTGAAGAATATAGTTTTTGTGAGAAAAAATTAGTTCAAGTATTAATTTCTTATAGGCAAGCGTAAGGTATTTTGTCATGCAGAGATTAAAATGTATTGACAATGAAAAAATCTAGTAATTGACCATTGATTCGTGTAACGTAATTTTAATAATGTGCAATTCGTTTATTCGTAAAAACCCACATTTTATTGGTAACTCCATTAATAAGAGACGTTGACACTTAAAAATTTACTTAGTTTAATTGTTTACTCAATATAATAAAAGTAATAAATTTAATTGTTTATTCACCGCGACTTCTTGTTAACATCAAAACCTGCAACATGGAATTACATGCAAATATGCTTAGCATTATTTAAACAAGTTAGATTAAAAGATGTTATAACATTTAACGATTTTAATTTAAAAGTGAAATATCAATCAGTAGCTTACAGATTTCGTATGTGAATCGCTCATTCGAATATTGATCCTCGCACAAATAAGTTGTCGTTTAAAGGCTTCTCGATAATCCATACTACGCCAGAAATATACATAAAAATTACATGAGTACGAGAGAAGTCCTTAAATGGTTGTAATTATGTGATGGAAGTTATATGCTTTTTCACGAACTACCTTTTTTCTTTACTTTAAAGATCAAATCAAGAGTGGTCTCACCAGGAATGCCGGCATATGTTTCTGCATCTACCACAATTTCTCTGGACACATTTAGATTCCTCATTACCATAATTATTGTTGCTGATCCTAGCGACGAAAACAAGAACAAAATCTGAATACAACTAAATATTTTATGAAGAACAACTATTTTAATAGGCTTCACTTTATAATCTATGAAAAGCTTAAAAGCTTAAAAAATACTGCTGGTCAAAATTATAAATGTATAAAGTAAAAATTAATCAGTATATACACGTTTCATGACGTAAATAAATGGATTTTAATATTTGTCAGTTCAAGTATAAACACGAAAGACGTCTTCACTCACAGCTTGAACTATTAATGTACTGAGAATAGTCTTCTGAATCTTCGCTTGTTGTGGATCATTAAGAAACGGAGCTGAAAGACGTAGGAAATGTCATCATTACGGGAACAAGAACGACATTTATGTAAAATCTAACAATGGAAGGAACAAACTAGTGTCTGTAAAGTAGACTCACAAAAGCAGTAGAGTTGGAAGTAGGTGAGGCAGTAGATCAAAACAGTCACCACCGAAGTCCACATATTGTAGTGATTCCACCAGGTGGAAACTTTGTCTGGCATGCTGAATGGAAGTACGCAAACTTCGCGGATGACGTTTGGTGGCATCAGCGCGTAGCTCACCACCTAGAAAACGTGGAATAAAGAGAAAGCACAGTATGTTGTTTTCTTAAATTAGAAAATAAGTGTTCTATATGAGCATATTTGGGTAGGTATTTGGTTGCTTCTTTAGGATTGACGATATTGATTGTTCTAAGCCCACCAATATGCTCTTCTAGTATTTAACATGGCAATAAAAGATTCTAGCCACTTTTTTCAAAATTATTTATGATTGAATAAATTTTTTAAATTAATAGTGAATACGAAAGTTATCTTGTGAGTTTCTATTATTATATTTAAATATTCTATCTCGTGATAAGTTGTTGGCCTACTAATACTCGCAGCGTCTAATGCGATATGTTTTAAAGTGATATAACACAATTAAAATAACTATGTATAGGTAAATTAGAATTACTTAAATATGCCTGAGCCTGAAGAACACTACTACTGTATAATAATTACTTAATCAAGAAGTATACCATTCAGTAGTTTGACTTGCTCTGTGTTTACTGAAAATGATTATATAACTTACCACGAAAAATATGCCGATGCACACACCAGGGATAATCATCACAATGATATACGGTTGCTTAGAAAGTACACGATACCTAAAGTTTAACTTTCATTTTACGTTTTATTCAGAAATTAGAAAAGATTCTCCTTTTCTACAGTGGATTGGAACCTATTAGTAATTATCCACCAACTGGTTTTAAGTAGCCAACTCACTTGATAGGAAACTGTATTGCAATCTGTCGATCTATTGAGAGAGCCAACACTAAATAAACTTTAAAGTCTTCTAAAAATATATACCACACATTAGACCAGTAACAAGTAATCAGAGAGCAATCATTTAATGCTACAGCCCTTCTAATATAAGGTTGTAACGTCGAAATAAGACACAGAGCATCGCTCATGGCTAAGAGACATTGAAGGAGACCTGTAAAATTAATGTAATTTTTCAAATATACCATTGATTAGCTACAAAAGCCATAACATACATTTTCACCTTAAAGTAATTTAACGAAGTTTCAAAAGAAACGAGAAGCGTTTTGTAACTTTTCTATTTTTCCTTTGATGCTTTGAAAACATTTACCAGACTTATGGTAGAATCAGTGTTTTACATATCATAAAAAACATCTATTTTATTATTGAAAATATTATTTTATTCTTTAAGAAAACAACTCTAAAATTCTTGCTTCTAAGCATAAAATGTGATATGATTAGATAGAAATCTTTTTCCAATCATTAATATGTACAATAAATCTGTATGTCTCACCGCATTTATGCTGTAACTTCTTGTTTTTATAAATAGCTAGTATTATATTGATGTTCCCAAAGGTTCCAATAGTGAAAAATACGATCCTACAAACCTGCACAATACTATTAGCTGTGTCTGACATATCAAGATTGAAAATCTAAAACAAAATCGTTGTTTGAAACATAAAATTGCTTAGAACTTACATATTGATATACTTAATAAACGGTGTTTGTATTATTAAGAATTATTATAAATATTTCAACATAATTAATTTACGAAATAATGGTGCTATTTATCTATTAAACAAACCCACAAAAAATTGTGACTTCAGTATGCATTAAATAATGTAGAATTTATGTTTTAAGAATGGCATGCCGTCAAGCACTTATTCATAAATAATGTAGGCGAAAAATTATACTAAAATACGAACTGAAGAATTAGACTTAACAATATTTCTCACCACTACGCAGTATTAATGAAAGAGAATTTAATGAGGAGATATTACTTTTCTACTTCTAGTTTTTCACATGCGATATATCGAGTCAAAATTATTAAGCGTTACATTGTCTCAATTTTTTAAAATTTGCGACGTAGTAAATCTTCCAATCTAGACTCTCCACCAGAAGAGTAACAACCAAGTCTAATTTAAGGTATTCATTTTATATAAAACGCTTCCTTATTTTAACTATATTTTAATTTTTGGAAACCTAGAAGTAACCTTGCTTGGCTGAAACTATCGAGAGAGATTTTTCTAAATAGTTGGAATACATTTAACTAAGATTATCATAGCCAAAAAAACTCAAATATAAGTAAATACAATACATTTAAAAAAAGATAAGGATTTAACGTTAAGGTTAGATTTATAACTGGATCTAACTACTTTGTGACGTTGATTGCACACATGCATTGCGTCACATCTACTGAGATTTTTGTATTTTTAGTATTAATTCAGAAAAGTACTTAATGTAGATTTCATTGGAGTCATTTGATAAAATATGACTGCACTTTTCAAGAAATCCATTGAAACGAAAAGTTATTGCACTACCATTGCTCTTTTTGTTAAGTAAATCACAAGTACACCATTTCTTTAAAAAAACCAAGGACGATCTAAGAATATTGGGAAACAAATTCACAAAAGCATGATAAACTCATGAAATAATGAACACGAATGTATTCATACCTATATTTCATAGTTGTTGTGAGTAAATAAGTTACAAAGTAAGGATAACTAAGTTAGTGATACCTAGAATTTCTAACTATAACATAGATGCGATTTACATAATTTCTTAGTGAAAAGGATGAACATTTGATTCCCATAACTTTTACTTGTAATCCTGCGTTTCGGAAGTTCCCATATGTGATCTAATAGATTATGATTAGGTCAATGGCTTCATAACTTATGATACGAAGCGTCCTAGCCATCAGAGGCTAGGCAAACTCGTTATATCACAGTGAGCAATAATTTCTGCCATTTATCTACGTAACAACATTTTTATTTATGAGATTATTTATTATTATTAACTAAGAAAAATGCTACAATGTGGATAACAAGCTGTGTTAAATAACTTTTGGAACATCACTTTTATATTAGTTCTAGATATATATTGCACTAGACTGTTATCAATTTCCATAAAAGACCAGCTCATCCTGAAAGTAATATAGTTTTGTATATTGTACGTGCTCAAACGTTTCTAACCTTCTCTAAACGAATCTTTAAGATTTTAAGTAACGCTAAGTTCAGTCAGTCTCATTTTTAGGAATTTAATGTTGCTAGAACATCACACATAAGGTACTGCTTAAATAACTCTTTATTGCTATGAAGACCACTAAAGAACACATTAGATACATCATGCCTTATGAGTTCAAAAAAGGCAATAGTGCTGCTAATACTGTCGAAAATGTACAAAAAGTGTATTGCGATAATTTTTTGAATACACGAAAGTGCCAGCGATAGTTCCAAAAATTTCGACAACGGAACTTTAGCTTGAAAGAGCCGCCTCTCTCTATGCACCCTGTCTCTCTCGATAATGATACGCTGAAAGCAGCTACTGCGAAAAATGTCAATGCAACTGTTAAAGACCTAGCAAAAGATCTTAATTAATTATCATCGACCGTCCTTTGCCATTTGCAATAAGTTGGAATAGTGTCTAAGCTCCGCAAGTAGTTTTCACATGAACTGACGTACAACTATCGAAAATAGCATGTCAACATCTGCACTGCTCTCCATTCTCGACGGATTTAATATCGCATTTTGCGTCATATAGTCAACGGTGATGAAAAGTGAATAGTTTAAAGGGATGTGAAGCATCGGATGCGGTGGGTTCATTCAGGGGATAGGCTAAACGTCACCCAAAATAAGACTTTCATCTCCAGAAGGTTTTGTTAAGCATTTAGTGGGATATAGTTGGTATTATACACTTTGAACTCTTACCACAAAAGCAAATAACTATAGTTAAAGTATAGTGTGAACAATTTGATCAAGTGAATAAGAAACTGAAAGTAAGGAGATGTTCTTTGGCCAATCAAAAGAGTTGTTTTCAGCATAATAACGTACGCTCTCATAGTGAAATAATCACGTTTATCAGAATAAAAGAATTCGGCTGGGAAAAGCTCTCAGGTTCTCCGTATTCTCCTGATTTTGCACCTTCGGTTTACCATTTATCTCGAAATTTGCAAAATTTCATTAATAAAAAAATATATTATACATTAGAGGCACAGAAATTCAGCCTATGCGACCCTTTTGTTTTAAAACCTCCTAAATTTTATAGAAATGACATTATGACGCTACCACAACGTTGGAAGAACATTATTGATACAAATGGAGAATATATACTTGATTGAATTAATGCTAAAAACGACATTACGTTTAGTATAACCTGATAATTGTTAATTTAAGTAGTTTTTCATTCTATTAAGTTAGATGTGGATATCTTTACATCAAATCCGTTTAAAATATATTTTATCAGGAAATTTCTTGAAACGATTGTTATTTAATTCTGAACTGGTGTTGAAATATTAAAATACATTATGGTATCACTTTCTACTCAGCCTTCTATTGATCACAGTTCCTTTAATATAACTTTTAATCTATTGTATATAGTCTCACTGATTTTCAGTTTATACAGTATCGAATACTCTAAAAAAAATGAGACAGAGAAATTGACAGCACACACTCCTCATTTGGAATTCGTTTATTCGAGACTGCACTTTTCCATTCGTCTTAGATCTTCCCACGAGTTTGACAAAAATCGTCGGAGTTTATATAATTGTTTCCCATAGTTTTATTTAAGAACAGGTCAGAAAACGTCTTATTTTTAATATAACATACAAATAAATAGTAAGGCTTTAGTGGATGTTTAGGAAAAGAGCTACGATCACTTCAATAATTTTTATATAATGTGAGCAAATTTTGGGTAGCAAAAGTTCTGAAAGTACAGAAAAGATTACTTGTAGTGAATCTTGAGATGTAGAATAAACTAAGCATGGGAGATGTAGACAACGGGAAGTTTAAATTTCCAAATACATAGCCATACCGTATGACAAAGAGTACTAAAGACTAAAAGTGCACATTACTTTCAAGTAGTTGTATCCTTTTTTTGGATGATGAAATGTATGCTTGAAGTGAGGGAGAAGAGCAAATTGCTTAGCTGTTCAAATAAGCTACATATTAATTCCAGTGCTCAATAATTTCTGTAAATTGATACATTAATTATATTTTTAGTAAAGTTGAACTCTGATTATTCCAGGGGCTTTTTGCATTTACTATTTCTTTCTGCTAGTAGTTGTCTTGCCTATACTATTGTGTTGGGTGCTGCCTTCACTTGTTTTCTGCCAACTCCATAGGTGAATCACCTTGGGCAGGAAAATAAGCTATTTTTTAATAGTATGTCGGTATATAACTAAATTATTTGAAACTAGTACTATTTTACTTGCATTTGAAGATACGTTGCTGTTTTATAAATTAAATAAGTGAAAAAATACATAAATTTCCTTAACATAATTTAATTTTAAAACATTTTTGTATACTATATACATACAAGACCATATTAATATATCTAATATAATCTTAAAATTGAGTTAATTTATAGCTCGCCTCCCCAAGTTTCTTCTCCACCTACTTACTATTTTTTCCGCCTTAACAACTTCATTTGTTAGTTAAATTTATTCATTAGTTTTTATTGGTATTAGTGCACAAGTGGGGACTCGAAGAATGTAGTCTGAGTTGACAATTATATTACACTTAAAGAGAATAGGTATTCTCAACTAAAGTTGAATTTAAAGTTTCTTCAATATAATGTGTGAATAACTTATTTATTGCAAATATATTTAAATGGAATTTTATCATCTGGTTACAAGACAAAATGAGTTATAAGATAGGTGCACATCAGAATAATTACATAGTTATTTAATAGCTTCTATATATAAGTATATGCAATAATTAGAAAATTGTTCTAATGGAATTGTTTCAGAATATAGAATAGCCAAAATTAAGTGTAGAATATAACCGTATGTAACTGTAGTTTTTATTTAACTACTAAACTTTGCAATATTAGATATACCTATTAGTAAAATTCATTGTTTCTACTGTTTATATGGTAATTATTCCATAAATTTCAAAGCTTAAATTATAGATGTTTATTTTTACGTAGATGCACTTGGACTTAAGACTCTTAATTAACAATTAATATAATTATTAACAATTCATCTTATATATACAGAAATAATTTAAACTGAATGAAACCAGAAACGAATTGTTTTTAGTAGTAAAACATATTAAATATCCTTTTTATGTAACTACATTCTTTACCACTGTCACCATCGCAATCTGAAAAAAAGATTCAAGCTTCCAAGTGTGAAAAAGATGTTTTTTGTTCCGGTAAAAAATTTGAACTTACTGATTTGCCATTTGAGTCACCAATCCTATTCATGTTCGAATAGCATAGAAGTTGCCGAATAAAAGCCTCTCGATAATCAATGCTACGCCAGAAATATACATAGAAGTTGCATGAATACGAAAGAAGACCTAAATATAGGAAATTCAAAATAAGGCAGTTATACGTTAGCATTATTATTATTTGACAATATTGTTATTGTAATTGTTCATTCCAAATCAAAAAATCCATACATTAGATTTGCAATAAGATTGAAAATCAAATTTAAATCTTTGTTAAAATTATATTATCTTTTCACCAGGAATGACAGCGTATGTTTGTGCATCCACTACGGCAATTTCAGATAAGTTGAAAAGCCGCATTGCCATTATTATTGCAGCTGATCCGACAGAAGAAAACAGGAAAACTATCTAAAACTAATTTGTCATATTGAGTTTCATATTAACTTTATACCAACTTGTAAGGAAACTCTTAGTTCATTAAGTCGTGTATGGGTTGTACACCATCTAATTCTAGACATTAGATTTTGGTATTGAATTTGTTAAATATGGGGAAAGTGGGAGGATATCTATTAGTTAATTAAGGTATTTAAATTTGAAACGGTTCTAAATTGCTACAATCCAATCCGCCTCAAAGGAGAAAGTGTTTACTGCCATTACTATCGATGAATGCCAACATCATGGCAATGAGCAAATTCCTAAGTGCATCCTGCGTTGAACAGTATTATAATGACTATATTACAGTACTAGACAACTCAACTACTAATATTAGCATAGGTAAATAGTCATCATCGCAGTGATATGCTTGTAAATGCAAGCATAAGGATAATTGTAGCTTAGTTTATACAAATCATAGCTATACTATTTATCTTAACTCTTGCTTTTAAAATATTCAAGTTACTTTCTTATTACAGATCTTTTATGAATAAAAACCAGATATTTTGTGAAATTAACATGCTCTTTCATAAAAAAAACTGTAATGAGGAGATGAACGATGAAACGCATATAAATCTCCACTATATAATTCTATGGAATCAGTGTTTTATAAAAATGAAAAGTCTTAAAAAAGACTGTTGATTGAAGTTTAAGATATACAAAATAAATGGTAATCTGCAAGACCCATTCAAACACGAAAGACGTCTTCACTCACAGCTTGAACTATTAATGTACTGAGAATAGTCTTCTGAATCTTCGCTTGTTGTGGATCATTAAGAAACGGAGCTGAAAGACGTAGGAAATGTCATCATTACGGGAACAAGAACGACATTTATGTAAAATCTAACAATGGAAGGAACAAACTAGTGTCTGTAAAGTAGACTCACAAAAGCAGTAGAGTTGGAAGTAGGTGAGGCAGTAGATCAAAACAGTCACCACCGAAGTCCACATATTGTAGTGATTCCACCAGGTGGAAACTTGGTCTGGCATGCTGAATGGAAGTACGCAAACTTCGCGGATGACGTTTGGTGGCATCAGCGCGTAGCTCACCACCTAGAAAAAGTTTATTGAGTGATATGGTTTCTACTACAACTACTATTATCTTCTATTATTTAATATGATAATTAAAGAATCTAAGCATGATACTAGCGAATTAATTAAGAACTTCTACATAGGCTTACCACAAAGAATAATCCAATACATATGCCAGGCAAAACCATCGCAATAATGTAATAATGCTTCACAGTAACTCTATATCTGGAAAATACTTCAATAATGATTTGCTTGAATTGAAAAAAGATCTATGGGATGAGAAAAATAAGTGGTTCAGTAAAGATTCTAACTTTATAGGAAATTGTATTGCGAGCTGTCGATCAACTGATAGTGCCAAAGCCATATAAACATTAAAATTTTCCACAAAGATGTATCCAATATTGCTTAAGTAACAAGTCAATAATGGTGAGTCTATGACACCCAAAGTGATCCGAATATACGCTTGTAACTCTGATACAAGACAGAATAGGTCACCAATTGCTAAAATGCACTGAAGAAGACCTGAAAAATGACTTTATTACAATTAAATCAAATAAGCATTTCTTTGACTTACCGCATTTATGCTGTAACTTCTTGTTTTTATAAATAGCTAGTATTATATTGATGTTTCCAAAGGCTCCAATAGTGAAAAATACGATCCTAGAAACCCGCGCAATGTCATTAGCCGTGTCTGACATGTTGAAATTGAATATTATATTGAAAACTGAAAATTATATAATGAAATTGCTTGTATTAACTAAAAGGAAACAGCACGATATTATAACGAAACGAGTCCCATCACATATAACAATTTGTAGGATATTTCTAAAAATACAATTATTGGAAATGATCGTATAAGAAACATTTTTGAGTAACCACTCTTGATATCTATTGCTCTTAATATTCATAGACTACTTTTCATATACAGACCGTTATACTTAGAATAAGTACTATGTTCATCGAAACTACTTTCAGAGTGTAGCTTTTGCCAAAGGATAATGAGTTTATAGCAAATAACTTGATCACAACGTAATTTCCATTCCCCTCCTCAGTTCATTTTCATAAAAACTGCAGAAATTTGCTTACTAAATCCAATATTCTGATATGTGAATTTTTATGAATCTACATATTGTATTTAGTACTTTTAATGAAATTATAACAAATAAGAAATTTTCTGCAGGAGTGTTATATATCGGAGTGAAATTGGACTTAACACTCTTCATAATATAATAGAAACGGCAGATATGTGCAGTAAAAGCTGATAATAACCATAACATTTACCGAATGGTTTATCCTACAGTAATCAGCTTTAAAATTGCACAAATTTGTAAGTATATTGTACATCAAACACTAGAGTATGACTTTTAAAAATAATTGACATTCAAGATATTTAAGGATAGTAGTGTAGCAGCTTATATGAAGCTGTTTAAAGGAAAATGTTTACATTTTATTACCCTTATTTTCTTCCTTTTTCTTAAATACAATAACTTTACAACTTTCAAACTAAGCATAGTATGATGATTATAATCTTAGTAATTTGTTAAAATTTCACTTTATATAAATGCCTAATTTTAGCTGCACTGACTGATTTAATTATTTCAAATGTATGATTTTTATTTTTAACTTTAATTACACCCTTATATCTCAGAAATATTTAAGATGTTAGTGACTAAAATAAATAACCTTAATAAGGAAATTTATCGTACCATAAATCAATGATAAATGTGGTGTTTAAAATAAAAGGAATAGGTGTTTTTACATCCTTAGTACTTTTATAATCATTTTTAGCTCATACTGTATGTATAGAAATTTATATTTGGCGATATAAACACTCCTATGTTGAGCTGATGTAATTTTAGATCCTCTTATTCATTCCATAACAATTTAAACCTTAGTGTTTAGGCTTCATAGTTTGTTGTTCCAAAAAGCTGCACTCTAATAACACTCAAAATGTTAATTTTAAAATAAAATAGCAGGTGGCTATTGCGAAAATGTTTGCAAACTAAGTAGAAAGCCATAGATTAAGTAAAAAATGGACTAGGCCTACTAAAGGTTCCTATTTACACAAGAAAATGCTTAGAGAATATTCAAGTGCTAAATATATAATATAACGATCGTTTATTAGATTAACTGAAATATTGTAAGCTTTTATTGAAAACTAGTTAGGCGTAAAATTCTCCTGAATTCTTTATGAATAGGCTTAAATTACAGTTTTTAGCTAATACATTTCTATGAATTAACCAGCTTTTTTGACAATGTCAAATGATAGAACATGTCTATTCTATTTATATTGTTTAGAACTACCTTAGTACTAAAAAGAGACAATACTGTCGTGGAAAAATATCAATTCATTTACAAAATGGTGATAAGTGATTAAATATGGTCTTCTGGGAAATCACTTACGAACTAGTTAATTTTGTTTCGCATCGATGGCTTCTGTACTTGTAAATTATTAAGATAATATAGATAATTCAATAATATCAAACCTCCTGACTTTAACAGTAGAAAATTTCCAATTTGTAGTATGCGAGGATAATCTTTGAATTTATATATCCAAAAGTAAATGGAACAATATAAATCAAATTAAAAAAAAAAAACATGGCATCACATTCAGCAAAAATTTCTATCGTGTACTTCAGATATCGCTTTTAAAAGGATGATTATGATCTAATAATTGTATTGAATTTTTGGACAACGGAGATCGTACTTATTAGAATGACAATTATTGAGAAGAACTCTACCTTTGAATATGTCATTAAGCCGTGAGTATAGTCAGAATAGAACTTTAATGTTTATAGCAGTTAATTAATAGATAATGTGCATAGATGGTATCATAATAGAATAAAGGAAAATTATTTCAGGAACTATAACAATTACAAGCTTCGAGAGTTGTTATTTCCACAGAAATGAATGTATATTTCGATGCAATAAGATGGATAACAATTGCTGGTATTAATTGAATTATTTTCCACGCACCCCTCAGGAAACAGCAACTACGTATTAACTTCCTTATTTCAAATTGTGTACTCAAGGCTGACATTGTTTAACCAGATACATTCATTGTATTTGGTTTGAATATACCATTCATTAGAATAGTAATAGTACAATTGAGGTTATTAAAATTGAAAAAATTCTTTACTAGAAGTTTCTATATATCAATCGTTCTTTTTTTCTTTATTAAAATTCTAAAAAAACAACGGTTAATAATATTGTTCAGCTCAACAATGTTCATATTCTTATGGAATAAATACTACTATAATTATTACGTACGCTATTAAGAAGTTATTTCGTTATCAAAACTATGTCTTTTTTTTAAATATTAATGACCCTGATGTTTGATAAGACTGTTTTAAATGAAAGCATAAGGAGATTATGATAAGCAAAACTTCCATTCTGTTAGATTTTACCCAACTACTTACAATTTTTTGCTCATTCAATATTGTTTTCTGCATCGTTATACTATTTAATACACATCATTATAAGTTAATATTAATACAACTAATTATATATAATTAAAGGAATGAGATCCGTTCTCCTTTTCGCTCTTTTGGCTTTAGTCACGATGGCCAGTCCCATCCAAGAAACTGTCCTTGGAGGTGCTCTCTGTCAATCTTGTATTCAACTAATCAAGGTATAAAATAAGTTAATTGAATATGCTATTCTGAAAATACAGATTCTATACATTAAAATATGGTCTTTATTAGTGCACCGTGGTAAATTTGAAACTAACAATAAAACTAAAAATGAGATATTCTCCATTTATTACGAATTTAACTTTACGTTTGTTTAATATTTTATAAATGAAGATACTTAGAACGGTGACGCAAATGCTGAGGGGGACATCGATGGTTGGTTGGAAAAGGAGATTAAAGATGTGTGCTCACCTCTAGGATTCCTCAAAAAGGAATGCACATTGGAGTTCAAGAAGGTATAATTAAAGCTTTCTAACATTTTTCTTAAACTTAATATTTTTTTTGGAATGTGTTGAAATTTTTTACATAGATTTACTTACAAAGTAATTAACTTTATTAAGACCTTGATTCTAAATACGAGTGGAAATATTTCAAAAATTTCAATGTAATATTATTTTAGCAAGCTATATTACCTTAACAATATATATATATATATATTTTAGCGATATATTTAATTGAACTGCATTTGTAGCACTATAATTTTTTCAGTATGAGCAGGAGATTAACCAATTTATCACCACAAAAGCAGATCCCACCAAATCGTGCGAGGACATAGAACTCTGCTCACGTAAATGATCAATTATCGTGTACAATGCATTAATCCTCATATATATTGCATAAAAATTACTTAACTGGAAATATCTGATATATTCAAAGCAACACTAACTTAAGAATTATTGCTTCAAAAGATCTATTTCTATTTGTCTAACAAAAGAACATTACCTCTTCCAAAAATTGTCCCAATAATTTTTCTGTATTAATTTATTATTGATTTATACGAATACAGATTTTTTTAAAGCAAAGAACATGCAGAATTATAAAATTCGTTGTTGGTTTCCATACTACGGGAACTAATCACTTACTGATGTCTTATCAGTTACACCCAGCATTGCAGAATATCAGCCAACCATCTTCGATCAGTGAGAACAATAATTTGTATTATCCACAAAGATAACTTCGTGTTAGAATCGGAGCTATTTCGAAATTCGATGTTAAAAATAAAATTTAATTATATTTATAATAATAGGTAAAATAAATGTGAAAAAAATAAAATGTTTAAAGATTGTCAAGACCTATGAAAAACTTAATTCTGCAGCGCTGCTCTGTGCTATTTGACTTCATTATATCCTAATCTGAGAATAATATTAATAATTTCACATGACAATAAAAATCGTGTTATTAATTCGAAGTTATGATAATAATGATTATGAATGAGTTCCAATTTGCAGCGAATTAGAAAATGGGTAAAAAAATCGATATACATATATTGCATTTCATTCAAAATAGAAAATCTGAATTAGTTATCACCCAAGAAGAAGGAACTTGTAAGAATTATTACATTACAAAAAAATAAATGAAAAGGAAGATAGATCATGATTCCAAAGAGAATTCACAAGTTTGACACTTGGAAACAAGAGAAATAAGTAGCATGTATCGATAGTTAATAAATTAAATTTGACCAGACAAATATGGAACTAGATGAAGAGGCGATAACGTTTGCAACATCCCTAATCCTCACACGATTTCCGTGTCCATATAGGAATTCACGAAGCTTCAATATGAATCAACTATTGCTTTCGGCTAATATATGGTTATTAAGCACTTAGCCCATTTTATATGTAGTTTTTTGGTGATAAGAATCTGATAAGACTATTTTGTTTACAAACAGAATTCCGTTGAATTAGTTTCGATTACCACATGTATTGTTAAGTACTTTAAAGGATTTATCACTAAACTATCATGAAATATTATTACTCTGCACTTATTGTAGGCTCTAAAAGCCTTCTATTTAATATATTATAAATAAACGAATAATAGGTAACTTATACAATGGCGTGGCCACTATATATATATATATATATATATATATATATAATACTAAAAATCGGTATTCAAATTCAAAATAATAAAATTGTGTAAAATATATATCACACATATTTATTCTCTACGATATGATAAACTATTCCACATTTTCTATTAACAGAAGTCGATGTCTTTACAAGCTTTTTCTGGACGTAGCTTATCTTTAATGGCTTTCTTTATTTTGCCCTCCTCCTAAAATGCGAAAATTACAACCCTTCACTGTATAATTATCGAGAAATTCATATGGAACTATTCATATTTTAGCAAGTAATTGAAAT
This sequence comes from Heterorhabditis bacteriophora, assembly GCA_964036235.1. Taxonomy (NCBI): domain Eukaryota; kingdom Metazoa; phylum Nematoda; class Chromadorea; order Rhabditida; family Heterorhabditidae; genus Heterorhabditis; species Heterorhabditis bacteriophora. Next base: position 8,690,997 of record OZ038425.1, on the reverse strand, counting down.
AAATGTTTTTGTTTTTATGAATAAAAATACTTAATTAGAATTTGACAACTATGTGAGTATTGCCGTCACAAAAGTGGTGTAGAATAGTATTCTATATATTAAAAAAAAGTATGTCAATATTCCACGTACTTTTTTGATTTCCCTTTTACACTGCTTATGAATAAAAAAGACGATATCACATGCCACTCCAATTTGACTGTTAAACCAGTGATCTAAATCTGCATCTCCTAGATCCTCTCCACCCTTAAAAATATATAGGTAAATAAAATTAGATATATTGGATTTGATTTCTGGAAAAAAAACATTCAAGAAATTTTTAGAGAACTTCAACAACTGTTACTGAGCTATACTGATTGAAGGTTGCAAGATAAATATTAATGAATATCTGCCCAAGTTTTTTTATATGCTTCATTTCATCTGATTCATTGTCAACACTACTATCTGTAAACAATGCTGCCTTGGTCTTAATAGAAATATATTCATTTAGATTTGACTTCTATTTCCCTGTTTATTTGACGTTACATAACCCACCACATGAGATAAACAGTCTAGTAGATAGAAGGAGACCAAACCATCTCTTCCCATAATATTATTAATTGTAATAGTATACTATATAAATACCGTTTTAGAAAACTATAAAAAAATAGTTTATATATATTTGTAACTATTTAGCTAAATGTGTTTTAACTCAATCAAAAAGTAGATACTCTGTTGTTTTCAAATAATTAAACCTTTAAAGTAATGATAGTTTATAGCATTATAAACTGTTTTATTCTGTTTTGACTATATTTATTTTGATAGGTATCACTGAAAACGCAAGGATGGAAAATAAGTTTTATTTAAGTATTATGTTAAATTGTATTTCACAGATAAAATATAGTCATGTAGTAAATATTTCAGAAACAAGATGATAATGAACAATTAACTAACCCTAATTATGTCTTTGCAGGTGTCGCATAAGGCTCCATGGAGTTTCTTTTCATTCTGGGGTGAGACAGCGAAAGCTGTGACAATGGCAACAAGAAAAGTAATATTCAGTACAGAATGCATTAAATTAAATATCTAAATAATTTAGTAACTTAGTAGTTTTAAAGAGTAATTTCATGATAAACAAACATAAACGCAAAAAACAGTATAGGAAATTTAAAATATAAGATGAAAAAACATTATCATTTGAGCATTACATGTTTGGAACATAATCAGAAAACTATTGCTCTATTTATTTATTAATGAAGCTGCATATTTATATTCCCTGAATTTAGCTTTGCACTGTCTATCAGTTAAATTTTATGACAGTTGCAGAAGATAGTCTTATCGGTAGTTTTTTATAAAAAAGCTATTCAACATTAGAATTTTGGCTCAAATTATAATTTGAAAAATATTTATACTCATATGATAATCAGTACGAATTATATAAAGCATAAGAAGCATCACTCCGGATCTTCAATAATTCTCTTTATATCGACTCTTCTCTGGATTACTGGACAGGTGTCCGAGTAATATCGCCAGGTCTTTCCGCAAAATACGCATTCCAATCTAGTCTCCTTGTAATTCTGGTACCGCATTTTGTCTTTGGCGACCCGTTGCCTTTTTGCAGCTTTCATCCTCTGCTCTTCAACATATTGTTTTTCTCATTCTAGCAGTTGCAGGACTATCATGGAACTGCAACATGTCATTCGCACCATTCTCTCATAGTTGGAGCTAACTACTCCTCTGGACACAGTGCAAACTGCGATTGGCTAGTTCTGCTGTTGATGATGTTCATTTCAATTCATCTTTGTTCTTCGGCTGGTGTGGACGGTAGGATTCTTTTGTTGGGATTGAAGCTAACGATTGGAAAACGTGTGAAATACGGTACGAGACGATGGCCTCAGGCATTTTGGAGTTCGTGCTGCTCATTGTCGTCAATAAGTCCCATAGAACTGAACGAGCGCCAAATCATGACACTTTCACCACCAAAATTTCGACTTGAAAAGTGTGGGAGATCCTGCACAAATCTCTCCAACAGGAGTGACAACCATCAGTACCATCTAAGCTGAACTTCTTCCCATCGTTGGACATCAACTAAATTTTAAATAATGAGTTGATAGTTGTGGTGCTTGAGGTATTTTTACACGGATTAGTTTAATATAAAAAACGACCTCCCTACAAGAACGTTTTTCAATTTCTTTAAACGAGTCTGGTCTAGACAGTGTCTAAACTCTAACGCATAACAGTAAACAACATTTAGCAATAGCGAGAACACCAAATCGAATCATAAAACTGTACCACAAACATAAATCACTTACAAATCCTTACCAGCGAGGACATTATGCATTTTATTTCCAGTTTCTCTTATTTTATTGTTTGATTCATCACGTAACAGCTCAAGACACGTTGTAGATGTGCAATTTCCGGTATTAATCCCGGATAGGGAAATTCTTCCAAAACCTCATTTACCAATTCTTTAATCTCTGGGTGACTGTTAGGACAGATGTTCATTGTTTCAGTCACACGCATTCTATGAGATTCACTTTTTTCAGTCGAGATGGTCATAGTAATTAGGTATTTCTCATAACCTACTTTCTCCCCTTCAAAGTAACCCAATGTTTTCATTTCATCTGTTGGTCTTTTCAGTTATGTATTGTCAGAAATGCGTGTTTCACAAATATTTTCCGCTCATTATAAACAATTACTTACATTTCAGAATTCGCTTATTTCGAAACAGCCGTCTACTTACAAATGTAAAATAATACTGTTCTGATTCAACGAAATTGCTTTATTATTGAAAACAATAGTTTTATGAGTAAATGGAAGTCTTTTGTTTATCCCAATTGTCCCTGTAGGTTTCCTCGCGATATTTAGCAGAAGAATGGACAATTTCGCTCTATTCGACGACCGCAACGATGCCCTGCTTTTGTTCAACAAGATTAATAGTCCTATATGTATCCTTCTGAATCTATTCGCAATCTACCTAATTGTGTTTAAATCCAGTAGCGAAATGGGAGAATATCGGTGGTACCTCCTCCACTACCAGGTAGGCGATTTCAGAATATTGACCGAGTCAATCTTTAAATAGTTACATATCAAAATGTATTAATTGTAGAATGTGGTCTTCTAAATAATTCGTATTAACTAAATGGAGATACTAAAAAATGGAAAAATCCAGAATATTACCTATATACCAACTTAATTTGATTTAAATGACTAATATTTCGTCGTAAGTCCTTAGATCCATGAAACAAACCTAAGATTACACTCACAAATATTTAAATCCTTTTTCACAGATTTGGGTTTCTGTTCTCGATATATTTCTTAATGTTTTCTTCCAACCTATATTCTTTTATCCCATACCTGCTTTAGCAGGCCGTGGATTTCTCATCAGCAAAATAGGATTTTCTACTTCCACATGCCTTGTCAGTTTTAGGCTTATTTAATTTTTTCTCGAAAAACTCTTGTTGTACTATAGTAAAAATGTTGAACTTATAATTTTAGCAAATATATTTGTTGGCAATGTGGGGTCTTATGGCTTCCGTAATGGCACTATTTTTCTACCGTTACCAGTGTGTTATAATAAAACAATACAAGGCCATCCATAATAAGTTGACTTTCTGTATTTTTCTGCTTGCTTTTATAATGGCTTCTCTACAATTTAATTTCATCCAACTGTCTCAGGTTGACCCATCTCAATGGCCTGAACTGCTCCGAAAGGTGTGTCTTCTACACAGTCAAAACAATGTAGCTATTTATGAATTAGTTAAATTTAAGGTGACTTACACTTACAGTATTATTTTTAAGCAAAGTGCAGAAGCTATGGAGCTGTTGAAAATTCAGAACTTTTTTTATCAGCCTGCTTCTTTATCATACGGCATGGCATTTTCAATTGGTATTCTATCCATTTGTATTTCAGGTAGGAATAATTTTCACCTTTCATGTATGTAATTACAATTGGTAACACTTAAATTATTGATAAATATTACTTCAGCTCTGATCATCATGGGACTCAGTTGTCATATGCAGTACATTTTTCGGAAACAATGTGTGCACCTCACGGTCCACACCCAAGAACTGCAAAAAAAGTTCCTAAAAGCTCAGATAATCCAGGTATTTCGAATGTATTCATATATCTTCCTTTGTTAATCTTATATGCCTTTGTCTTCGACTTTTGCTTAGAGAAGAAATTGATATTTTATTGACCTAAAAAGAATTAATTTCAAAAACAAACTAGTGCTGATTGATTCATTGAAAGCCATATATATTGTCTTTTATAAATTCTCAATGAACCAATACTATTTTTAGGTGACGATTCCTTTTGTGTTTATTTTTGTTCCTTCAATCATATTTTATATTCGTGCTCTCGATGGTCGCCTGGGACTGCAGATCATCAATGACGTAGTGACGATGATGCTTTCCATTTATGGTGCAGTTGCCACTGTCTTTCTAATATCTTTCAACACTCCTTACCGGGAATTTCTCTCTGGAAAAGTTAGAGAATTTGGTAAATCGCTCAGTTGTCTTGGTTAGTTTTGAATAGTGTGTATTAAGTGCTTTCTTCATTTCGCAGAAATAAACCAATTTCCTTCTCATTTGCAGGGACACTTAACAATTAGATGCATTAGACGAACATTTTGTCAAAAAGCTTTGAAACAATGTAAAATGTTCCGTGTTCTGTTTAAATGACTACAGTTAAGTGCAAAATACGGATGCAATTGGACAAGACAGCTAAGTTGGTTATCAGAAAAGGAGATAAAGCAAATGGAGTTGGCATGGCAACTAAGTGAGAGAGTGATGATGTTTCCATATAACCTGCAAAATATATTTTTTTACAAAATATATTCAAAAAAAGAAATAGATGTAACATTTGCTAACACCATATATCTATGCTCCTCTTCAGAAATTGTACATTAGGATTGGCATTCGAGACTAAAATGTCGAGTTACTGGGGTTTTCGAGATTTTGAAAAAAACCGGATATTTCCCGGGATTGGGGAATCGAGGGTCCCTGGATGCCAACCCCATTGTATATACAATATTTATACTTGTTCTTCCATTTCCATCATTAGTCCAATTGTTGGTGCTCTGTCAGCTCTCTAGTTATTCGTTCTCGAGTGCTCTCTGTCAACGTTGTTCGTATTATCATTTTTGACGTAATTTTATCTGTTTGCATGCACCATAAGGAGAAGGATGCATATGATGATGCAACAGGATACCAGCATAAAAGTTCCGTAGAATTTTAAATCCTTGGTTTCGATTTAAAGCGACAATTAATTTTCAATAAATATTGTAAGGTAATATTCCCTATTTTTAACATTACAATAAGACATACACCATAGTAATACGACCTTCCACCTCTCGGCAATCTATCCAGTATTATATGGATAAGAAGACGAGTACTTTTAGGTAGAAAGAAAAAAATGAAGATGTCTCTTTTTTAACAGTAGAGACAAAACCGCGCCTAGATTTATCGTTAACATGAATTTTCAGAGAGACAATTCTTATATTACTGAAACTTGAAAGCTTTAACTCGAAATATAATTAAAATCATTAGCATAATGCTTAGTCACAGATAGAACGTATATAAAATCCTTAAAAACGTAATCCAATTCATCATAAAAACAAGACTTTGGTCACCCTATTTTCCAAGTAAAACGATGTGAATAATTGGCATAATGATCATTGCTCCCGTAAATTGATCCCATTATTTAGAGTATTTTTTCACTGTTATGATTGACGAAAAGTAGCATAAATAATTCATTCAAGATGGAATCGTCTAGAGAGGATACTATTAAAATTAGTGAAAGAAATTAAATAGTTGGAATATCCCTAACTTCAAATTGTGACCATTAGAATCTGGAGCATTTTGTGGAAAAATTTCAGGAATGAGCCACAAACTATATAATTATTGGATGCTTTATTTCGACTTCAATAAGTCGAACACTTATAACTCCCGTTTAATATATGCGACGAAATATCACTTGAAGTGCATTTGACATATGGGTCAAAGGAATATTTTACGACATAAATAAGCACTTAGTTATTGGTTTTAGGTTGAGAAATAATGCATAATTCTTTTAATTAAATATAGTGAATACAAGGATGAAAACTAAGTTTAAATATGGTTTTATTTTATTTGCTACTATGTAACTAAGATACAAAAAACTATTTTTGGCTTTTGTCGTAAACGAATCAGCCTTCTCGGTGAGAGTCGAAATACACGTTATACATAAGTGGGTAGTTTAATCTCGAGCTCCTGTCGGACGAATGAATATCTTAAGAATTTGTCCACGATGTTCACTCTCTACAGAATTGTTGCAGGAACTCGTTTTCTTCCTCTGAACTTCACGCGTGATGCGACGTTTTTGTGCAAATATTTGTTCCGACCCTATTTTGCGGCCCATCCTCAAAGGTATACGGTGGTCTTACAGTGTTCCATTTTTTCGGCATGAGTTAATAATAAATAATATTTTCTAATTTCCTTCACATTACTATATCAATATTGCTATAGGGCGATTCTTTAATATATTACCTGAATTTATTCGATGAATTGTACTCCTTATCCTCTAAACATTTAATAAAGTAAAATACTTTCTATTAGAGAATATGACTCACCTATTAATTAACGTTCTCATAAGCTGACTTAATTAATGTTATGAATTCCTCTACAAGTGATCGTTTCCCTAATAGAGTGCATGAAAACAATGCTACTAATCAAAAATGCTCAATAAACTGTTAAATAGCAAGTATAAAATTTGTAAAATATTGTTTCTTTGTAATACGAATAGAATTGATTTGAAATTACAATGAATATTATCAGTGCACTATATTCTTTAATTCAAAACTAGTCAATGAATTGTTAAACAGATTTGCTTGAAACAAAGTTATTTGAGTTATTAACTCTGACATTATTTATTAATTGTTTATTAAATCAAATTATAAACATGGATTTATAATTCTCATGACCGCTAATACATCACATGAAAAGCATTTGTATATGATGTATTATTTGTAAAATTTCTTTTAATTATTGTGCTATTTCTGATAATTATTTAAGTTTAGTTAAAATCCTTTGGAATCTATAAAAATTGTACGTCACAATATAACTGTGAAAAGAACTCAGTCAGGAACATATTATAAAATAACAATAAGTGCCATTGTTATTAATGTTCAAGTATGTTTGAACTCCGCGCAGTTATTCAAGTGAAATCTAAAGCATGACTTTGGATACTTCCGTTTTCAGTCATATAGTTTTAAAGGGGCTTTAATATTAATAATGACTACTTCAATATATTAGTGATTTGCTTAAGGAGTTAATCTCAAAGAATCTTTCTTCATATGATATAGATTTACAAAATGATTCGCAAAATATCTTGAATTAGAATTAAACATTCATACTGAAAGTAGTAAACGTTTAGGTACAAAATGAAATATACACGCCACTCACATTTCAGGAACATGGAAATCCTAGGGTAATGATATTGAGAATTATATTTAATTAAATTGATTTTTTTCAAAATTAATAATTAACTAAGAACTTCTCTACTCTAAATGTAGGCTATGCTATCATAGCTTCTCTTTTTCTGATTTGTTATAAATAAGCTATTTACTTACAAATATTGCACTGTTTGATATTTCGCTACCGCGCATTGGGAGAAAGTGAACTATTGAGAACAGAGTGTACTCCCAGGCGTCCACTGACCAAAGACGATGTTTCTCATATGGATTACTATATTAGTCTTCATGCAAAATGTTACTGGTGAGTTAATCCTCTTTTAACTATAGACAGAAGATCTCAAATATTCACCAACTACTGTATATTCATATTTATAGCAAATTGTTTTTCGTTCCTTTCTTGTGAACTTTCTACACCGTCACTATATTCAAACTTATTTTGTCATTTTAAGATGGTTGTTCTCCTTTTGGATTGGATGCATTTTCCGCTTCTCGCGTTAGTCAGCCGATGCCAACGCTCGGAGTTTCCTCAAATCCATCCGAAACACTGTTCGGACATAGAGCTAGAGGACAAAGCACCCATCTAGGAGGTAACGGTGGCTCCTCACTGAAACTAGGTGGGGTATTAATCTTTAAAACGGCATAACTTTAAGTAACAACAAATGTATCATTTTTAAGACATCGCAGGTTCTTTTAAGTTCCGTTATTAACTTATTTTTAGATAATTACATATAATTTTTACATTTTTGACATCTATTATAAATAAAACATTTGAATGTACTGAAACAGTCCTATATCAAATATTAAAATTTATTTAGCGCATTTTAGCACTTGGAACCTCTTCGAATCCACCAATAATGGATGCTACAGAATTAAACTGTTTCGATTTTGATGTCCATTGTAAGTGGAGAAATATGGAAGGCTTATTTGTGGATGAATTAGATTGGTTCCAGGTTAGAGCTCTTAAATATTTGTTATTTTATACATTTTGCGAATCTAAGAAAATCTTGGTAATTCATTGAAGGGATCTGGAATACTGGATCAAGGTCGTTTACAAGTTGCTACTGGAACTCATATCAGTCCAGGTAGTAATCTTATTTATTTTCATTCAGTTCAAAATTAACATTTTATACACTCTTTTTGATAAGACTCAAACTCATTTTAAATAATTTACTTTAATTAATATTACAAAATTAGTTAACTAAATGAGGAAGTTACACTAGTTTGGCTAGAAAGTGAAATACTTATTTTTAATGCTGCAATATATGAGTACTTTATGATTATATATTTTTACTAGCTGCAATATGTTGCTGTTTTGTTTATTTTAGAGGGTATGTACGCTATTGTCGCCACAGACACTGTGCAGATGAGTACTACCAAAGCAGTTCTTGTTGGCGATCAGATTGCATGTCAAGATGGACCGGCTGAGCTCAAGTTTAAGTGAATTTTTTTAAATATTAACTATTATTTTGGCATTTACTATGCAAATAAATTTAAATGGTATATAGAATATTTTTTGACATAGTTTTTCTTTATTTCACAGTAACTACTAGCTATTGCCACATCAGAGATTATAAGAATTGCAAATCACATGCAATTTTCTACTGTATCACTATTAATGTGGCAGATAACTGCGCACTCCACTTCAATTCAATAAATATTTAAAATACAAAGGAAAATAGGAATCAATTTTTAGAATATTGAATAAGAATATTTCTTCTTTCATAAAATAATAGGCTTGCTTATATAATGAATAACCTAAACTATCTCATCAGTAATCGCTTACTGTATGATTCGCGAGGTAATCCGTATATCATAAGGCCAAATGTTAGTCTGCAATCACTTTAGATACTGGACATCTCCCGATGTTCGCATAAAAGTCTGCACGAAAAAAGTGACTAAAGTCTTTCCTGATTTTGATTACTGTAGCAGTCATATCGAAACAGGTGATCCCGGACCAGCCTATGTTACTGTCCCTGATCAGGGAATCAGCCCATTTCAGGTTTGTGAGGAATACGTCAGAAAAATTGCACATTTACTAGGTGGACATTTTCAGACTTCATTTATATTGTACTTTATGCAAAATAACTCGTATATTTTTCTAGAGCTAAACTGCCATTCTTTTTTCTATTAAAGTAATTATAGCCGTGACTTCTATAATTTCAATTTTTAAAATTTCAGCTCTATATCATAGCGGATCACTTTGTATTTCATGCTGTTAATCTTCAAGGAGGATTCGCTATAATTGATGATATAGAATATATAGCAGATATGTGTCCTGATACAGTCATGAGTCGAGCAGCATCGGTAAGATGGAAATAAAAAAAGCAAAAGATATATATTGTAAATTTATAACATTTATTTGGAGCCAAATTAACTACACTTATAGCATAATGATATTGTCCCCTTTTCGTTTTCTCCAATGGCAGACGGTTATCCAACAACCACTGAGTTTGCAACACTGGCATTTCCAACTTTGGGTGTGAACACATTTGATGAAACAGTTGAGAAACAACTTGAGCCGAAACAGTCTTTGAAGTTCAGTCCTCTGGTAGGAAATATTACGTACTATATTTCAAACACGTGATAGCATTTTGCTATCTCTCTTCTGCGTTTTGCAATAATCTAATGTTGTATTTATATTAAATTTAAAATAGTTAGTATTGGTAGTAGTAGTTAAAATAAAATTTAAAAATTGTTTTCCCATTTTCGATTACGAGACGTGGTCCTCTTCCAAACACTATATTGACATCAGAAGAATTACCATCTCTACAAACTGAGTTACGCAATGCTTGTGAGATTCTCACTTGCTCATTTGAAAGAGATCAGTCCTGTGTCGAGTATGTTTCATCATTTTATGTATAGAATATCTAACAATCAACATAGAATTGGTAATATAAAAAATACTAAGTAAATATTTTAATGTAAATTTTTCTAAATAGTAAAACAGGTCTTAGCTAGGAAATGCTAATAACTTAATATCCGGTTATTCTAACATTAATACCATATGTAAGAAGTAAATACTGTAATTATCTATATTGCGAAGACACCCGTTTTTGTGTTTTTCACACGTATTTAGTCTAATACACTTTGGGTTTTTTTCCAGCTGTAATAATTTGAATGATATTTTGTCTTACTAAAAAACTTTACAATATCTTACTGTTCTCAAATTTTGTTGCATCGTAAGTCCTCTTTTCTGTGGACTGTATTCTTCCAAAATGTAGATCTCTGAATGCAACGACGTCTTTTTCTTGTTCGCTCTGCATATTACAGTTGCCTTTCTAGAAGTGGAACTGAAACAGTGATGACTGTATTATTTCGAATAAACAAAAAACTGAAAATACCTGTTTTGATACTGTTCGCATCAACAGATGCTGATAAACAGTTACACTGCTTTCGAGGACGACAACTAGTCGGGACTTCAGATTTACGATTCACATGGTAGTTCCTACCGTAGCAAAATCCACAAAAAACCATTTGTAGCAATTGGGACAGTGGCAAATGAGACGGATGCTGGCGAAATTGTAGGAAAAACACGAAAATGGGTGTATTCGCAACATTAATAATTGTTATTTTCTTTCTTTAATTGTGTGAATGAAGTAAAGAGGTTAGAAAAGCCAGAGAAATAAGCTTCTATAAACGTTTTCAACCAAGCACTTTTAATTAATCTGAAAAGTTATACAACTAAAAATTCGTCTCTCTTGTCTACTCTGCATGCTATATTGTTACGCATTATATATGCATATAACATATGTAAAAGTCAAATTAGTTCCCAACTGACATAATTTCTTGCCAAATCTACTAATTTGCTTTTAAAGTAAAAAGCCACTGTCACTGCATAGAACAAGCTTTAAATACTTTTTGGCTGTATTTGATTTCGAAATAGACTGAATAGTAATTAATTTTCTAACTAATCTCGAATTAACATTGAAACCTTGATAATTTTAAAGGTGGTTTAATAAAATTCTCACAATATTTTGTCGGTTCAAATAAATTAGGTCAGCGCATCGTACGTAGCAAGAATTTGTAGCGAACTTCTGTTCGGTACAAAAGCAGTTGTAGTCGGAGATTCAGTTAAGTGATAAAACATTGTATAGTTTATTAGGTGCTATAAATAGATGAATTTTAAATATGATTTTGTAAGATGGTACCAGTAAACAAGGAATAGTTTTTTCGTCATGTCCATTTCTAAGTAATTACAAATTATATGTTCTTTCTCAAAAATAAGAGAATAGTAATAAACAGAATTTACGGAATTGCGTAAGACTTTTTTTAGTTTTGCTCACTCGTCATCATGGATGGTCACATCCAACCCAGTAGGGAATCCACTGACTGGTATAAAAGGTGACGCTAGTGAGCTGCCCTACAATAAAAAAGGCCTGTCATTTTTAGTATAATTTCTCATTTATTAAAATATTAAGTGTAATAAGAATAGAAAGAGAGTACGAAGATAAATATAGATACTAGAATAAATTTATATTTTATAGGTGGTGGTTCATTTGCCTATATATCGGGTCCAGTACAGCTTTCACGATTGGTTACTCCTCCATTTTTTTTGGACAGAGACGTACTATTTGTATTTTCTCATCATAAAGTACGTAATATATTATGAAAAAAAAGTATTCACGTTGTGTATGAATTTTTCAAATTCTCCTTTTAAGCTACACTAATATTGATTCAGGTTGATCGAAACTCCTTTTTCAATGTCCGTGCTAAGCGATTCGACAAAAACCAGGAAACTACTCTATTCGAAGTTAGTTAAGAGAGCAATTGATATATATATATATATATATATATATATGAAATACTTCCAATTTAAACCGATATAGCTCAATGATTACAATTTAATAATATTTTTGTTAAATGAACTTGAGATTAATAGGCAAGTATAATCAGTATTGGACTCGTAAAAGATTTGCCTCACTATTATATACGCAGCAATATAATCTGGTTATGCAATAATTAACATTAACATACCAATCTTTAAATGGCTCATTTTAGTTAGAAAAACAAATCAAGTTTGTATTCAATTGGTAATTAGCCCAGAAACAAAGTGCAGATCGCAAAGGCAAAACTAATTACAATTATCTACTTACACATCTGTGTCGCAAACAGTATTACTGTCAACGATTCTATCTATTTGAATTGACCATTGAAAAATTTAAGAGCGTAGTTGTAATATAAGGGTCAGTAAATGGAAATGTATGTTAAACAACTTTATTCCAATGATATGAAACAAATTTGTGAATTGTTGAAAAAACGGTGCAAAGCATTATTACAAGATTTTTTAATTTTTTAATAGTTATCTGCCTTATTTAATTTTTTTTTGCTGATAAAGGTTATAAAGTGCCAAAAATGGTTTAAGTAGTTGAATTTTTTGGATTTAATCTAAAACTTGCAAATATATTTTAATTAAGGCAAAAGTGATTAGTAGAGAGAATTTATCGCATCGTTGGTTCCGTGAAGGAAGTGAGCTTCTATCAGGAGATTATGAATATGTAAGTACTAATAATTACTTAATTCCACATAAATGAAATTCCTAGAAAAAAGGAAATATCTACTATATCATACTTATGGCTTTTCAGATTTTGTTTGAAGTCCGAAATCTTACTGCAAATAACTATCTTGGGATAGATGAGCTCATGATTGTCGACTCTAGTAGAAGACCTTTCTGCCATACTTTATTGTAACATATAGAACTAATATATTACAATAAGTTTAGTATATTTTATAATTTGCATGTATATATTGTTGGCTCAAAAAAGCATATCGGCTGAATTTTGCGCACTTCTTTTTTAAAACTAGATATCCTTGATTTGAATAAAACCGGTTAGATGACAGATATACTTCTGCATCATATTTCCATACAAGATGTGATTTATTTTACATTATTTAAAAAAAAAGAACATACAACTTCTCTTTTATCTGCTGAATATATAAATTCAATAAAGCAAAGCTAGTTGCATTATAATCAATTGTTCTTTGAAGATTGCTAGATATTGAAAACTATTAATGAACAAAATCAGCATTCTTAAGAAAGGCCTAGATTCTCGTGAAGGAAATCATATTATATTTAACACATTTAAACGAAATAGCAAATAAAGTCTTTAATTTATAAAAATCCAACATAATATTGTTCATATATGAGCGAATAAGTGAGCCCTATTTGCTCTATTGACATATTGTGAAATATGGATAATAGTAAAAGCCTAATATAGTATAAGCCATTAACAAATACTTACTACAACTCAGTTTTGTAGATATGAGATACAGTGAGGTGGCGTAGCGACCGACTCAGATTGTTCTGCAGAGCAATCGAGTGCTATTTTTTGTTCTCTCGTCTATAACTTCTTTCAAAGTGGGAATTTTGTAAATCTAAAGAAAAGGCGAGAATCAGCACTAAATTTCCCATCTTTTGAATGCCAAGCACGTGCATATGAACTATTTCTCATCATCTTCTCTAATACAATAAATTGCTATTTCAAATGAAAACAAATTCTTTGGAATAATTAACGATAATAATATCATTTTAAATTCATAATAAGTAGGACATATGGGTGCAACAGAACAAATCTGGTGTTAAGAAGGTGGGAAATTTGATGCTGATTTTCGTGTTTTTTTAGATTTACAAAATTCCCACTTTGGTAGAAGTTATGGGCGAGAGAATAAAAAATAGCACTCGATTGCTCTGCAGAGCAATCTGAGTCGGTCGCTACGATACCTTACTGTAATTTCTATTTTAGTCTCTTAGCGCAACCAATAATTTGCGGTGTCATCATAGGTGATAAGACTAGTTGGGATTTTTTGTATAACTGAATGTGATTAAATAAATTTTTGGGGTCAAATTTATTTATATTTTAAATACAATAGTAAAGAAAGGAAAATCTTGCCTATAGTTGAATAAAACTGGCTTCTTTGTGGGGCTTAATTCAGTACAATTTCAGAAAAAGAGATGAAATAGAAAAGTATTATATTCGTGCATGCGTGCACTATGTGATATGCTTCTTAGTCAAAATATTTTGATGGTAATTTATTTCACGAGAAGATTGAAATAATTTTTTACTAACCTTCAACTCCTAATGCTTTTGAAATTATTCGAGGTAATAAATTTACTTAAATTAGTCAAAACTTCATTTTAAAAAACAAAATGAGCATGTAATAAGACTATGTTTTATATGTAAACCATTGACTTACTCTTTGGTTATTAAGAACTCAGTATTAACTCAAATAAATGGAACTTTTTAAATATTGTTCCAAGAATTATCAAATTCTTCTTAAGAGAGTCTGTGATAGAACTATCACAGTACGATATTTTTACAAACATGCTCGAAAAAACTAGAAGACTATACAGTATTCAAAATACCACATTTTTGACAACACTATAAATAGTTAAATTGAAGATGATTCCATTTATTTGCAAATTTATTAGCTGTCATGATTCAATTCCAGGTGTTTTCTCCAGCTTCAAATGAATAAATACATTCTTTAAATGTGGGTACATTAGAAAATCGTCTCAGTGTTTTTGGTGAGTTATTAGGTGAGAATATTACTGGAAACTGCGCCAAGAACAACTTAGAGTTAATACTTGTAAAGAGAATAGAAATAGATTTGCCCTCACTGTGTCTCCTTCCGGCTGTTTCCTCGATCCTTTTTCATGGTCACTGGGATGCTGACCTGAATTGCCCAGAGCGCGGCTCAATTAGCGGCTGCAGATTATGAGGATGACGTTAGGCAACGAGTGTCACTTCCATCATATATGAAGATAAAATACAGTATTACCTTGCAAGTATTTTAATAACTCGAATTCGATATAACTTCTACAAATCTCTGTACTTTTGAAACATTCTATATCACTAGCAAACTTTAATGTCAAATTGTTGTATAGCATATACTTGATAAATAAACTAATGTAAAATTCCCCTGTATGAATTGGTAAAAAACGAGTAGTGCCAAAGAATGTGTTTTTCTTTATATTTATGTTGTGCGTATTTGAATGCTGCTTAAATTGGAATACCAGTTTATGGTTAAAAGCCGGTCAGTCCTACTTTCTTGTTCCCTTGTTTTCTCAGTGTTACTATTTTGTGAAATACTAATCGGTTATTTTCTTCATGTCTCACAATCTGAACTGAAAGTGACTATCATTAGTGAGAAGGTAGGAACATTCGACTAAATTCTCTAATATCGAATAAGAAGGAATAAGTAAATAACAGTGACAAAGGTTTTATATATTGATATATAATGTGCCATACTTTTTTTGGTTAAACAAGTGGATGCGATTAGACAAATTGTTTTCCCACCCTCACCAGCACCCCTCGCCTCTTTTCTGGACCGCTAGGTTTGACCTCTACGGAGCGCACCTCTCGAAAAGCCCATAAAGGGTTTCTATCGGTGTCACGGTTCTGGCGACCTTTATCTAATAGGAACAAGCCGGCAGGTACACCATGTAACTGCGCCCCGCGGTACCAATTGGTTTCTCGGAAAAAAACGCGAAGATCGGACGTTTTTGTCACAACGCCACCCAGATATTGGAAGCGAGGCGTGTCTAAGGGCAATTCAATTTTTGGAATTGGTCCAAGCCTTCTTGCTCCATTTCCATGTAACTCTAATGAGCTATTATCTCACTGTATGCACCTGATCGTGATTTCTTCTTTACTACTTTTCTCTCATTCTAGACAAAACATAAACTCGAAGAAGTAATCTTCTCTACCCAATTTGCTCTCTTCGTTCGTAATTACTATGCTAAAAAGCAATACGTCAGTCATGATGGGAGATGTATATAGCGCTGATGAAAATATATAAACTGCAATAATCATTATACATGAGTTTTTAAATGTAGTAATCCACCTACAACGATATTATTGTGTAAAATCTTATGGATCTATTTATCTTAAAATTTCATATAGCAACAAGTACATATATTTTAAACATGCATAAGGTCTCAAGTCTCGCGCCTCCCTACTAATAAGTGTCTTTTCTGGCTCTGTTTGGAAAACATTGCATACAATTACTTAAGCGAGAAAATCATGATATTTAGTTAATAAGCCGCAATAATCCCTGATTTTTATACTTATTGGCAATAATTATTAGTCTTTCAAAACTTTTAATTTGTTAGTAAACAAGTTATAAGATAACTTATGTAATAATTGAGAGATTAGTTAGGATTACTGTAAACAGTTCTAATAAAGTTATATTTCGGCATTGTTGGTCATATACGTTAATTTGCAAATCTAATCAAAAGCGAAAATCCCTGATAAACTACTAAAGATGTAAGAGCTTCTTATAGATGAGAACTACAAGTGATTGCTAAAAATAGTATACTGAAAAATAGTAATTTATAAAATAAACTTTGAGTTACAGATTTTCATCGCTAAGGAAAATTTGGTAAAGCGTAAATCAGCATTATTTTTGATTTAGTAATATTGTTATGTGTATTTAGCTATAGTATAGGGATTAAATTTTAAGTGGGACAAATAGTATTATTGGTTTTGTGAGTATGGAATCACATCGATGCATATTAATATTCTTCGATGTAGAAAATCGTATTTACGATACGGTAAAGGTGTTATGTCAGCGAGCTGAAAAGGAGTAATTGGTATGACTGTTGTGCACAGTTCTCGCTACTGTATCTCACATGGTGAGACTTTTTTGTCGAGTATTTAGGTGGGGTGTTATTTTCAGTGGATCCGTATGTAGATCTTCGTCGACCTTATGCCCCTATTTCCAGCCGAATAGACATCGTGCGAGGCGTGGAGTCAGCAGAAAGCACTACAGCGATCGCGCAATCCTTTCCATAATTTCAAGGTCTGACCCACAAATCGTGGTCACCCACATTTGCGGCTAGTCCCCACCGAATCGTCAAGTTAGACCCTATACTGCATATTATGACATCATCCTCTTTCCCTCTTCCTTTTCTTCTACCACTTCCTACATTCTTCATTAACCGCACAATCACATGCTCTACCACTGCAGTATTTTAATCAGATGCACAGCAATGTGATCATCGATACTACATCTATAGATTGTTTTTTACTACGTCACCTAATTTCTTCTTCGTTCTATATTCATATGATTTCTTGGCTAAATACCTTAGAATTTCCATTAATTACTACACTAACAGTGCGTTAGCATCTCATTGCTCTGATTTCTGACTAGTGGCATTTACAAAATTATATGTACTGCATATAAAAATTGTTTAAAAACAAGATTTCGCAAATTAGATGTTAATCTAATAAGCTTTTCATAGAAACTCCAAAGATATACGGTTGTTTTTCCTTTAATACTCGATGAATATCCTTCGTACTTCAAAGGTGATAGATTAGATATACTTGACAAAATATTAAAGCGTTCTTTATGAAAGCTTTGACCTATTAACTAGATCACAAATCCACTTCGCCCGTTTTCCCGGGATTCATCCGTGCAGTGGCCTTGAGCCACATGTCCTCAATACGCACAATACTGGAAGTGTGAAAAAGAAAATAGCAAAATTCAACCTGTGAAATTCTTGTTTCAATTTTGTAAATATTATATTTTAACTTTTCTCTTGCATATTTTAAGTTATTGCTATCTTCATTCGTATAACGTCAAATAATATTTAATTTTATTTAATTTGTTACCAGCTAATAGAAATATTTCTAAACATTCTGTTTACATTAGTAATGTTGTGTTCCACCGGTGCCATCCGGTGCGGCGTGATCAGCTCTTCTGTGCCAGATTCTTCTACACAAAGGATAGTTCAGCCAACACCAATTCGACCATATCCAACTGCAGATGGACTTGCACTCTACCAAGTACTTCTTTCAAATTTATCCATAATTTTGTTTTTTTTTCAAATGAAAATCGAATAATAATTAATATGTTATATACCAAAGCAGAAAGTGCAGTTTATCTAAGTGACAATTACTTCCAATTTAAGAACTAGATGAATAGAAATATAGTCTATTATCATAATCTGTTAAAATTCAATGCAACAATTTTTGTTCAGCTATATCTCTCTAATCTTGGTCAGACGTATGACGATAACGCATTGAACCTACCTCCCGCTGCTCCAGTAGTACTAGGATCTACGAAATGGGTAAACGTTGAACGACGAAGTAGTAGTAGGTTAGTCAAAAGGTTTTCTATAATATTTGTATCTACATACAACAACAAAAAGATTTTTTCTATCATTTAACAATTTTCTTGATTTATTAAACTAGTAACAGTAAAAGAAACATAATGTAATGCAAGTACAGTTACCACATTATTTTTTTATTCTAGGTTTAAATTAACGGTAATTTAGCCCGGATGCTCCTCACAGCACTACATCTCCACTAGCTACCTCTAGTATAGCTGCTTTCAATTCACCTGAAAAACAATCTTGGCTTAGTCACTATGAATCTGAATCCCAAGGGGTAAGAAAAAGTTAGCAGTTTTTAAGTTATCACTTTTTTCCTACATACTTTATAATGTAAAATTCCAATTTAATCATATGTGAAGGACAAAATAAATAAATAAAGTATTACATGAAATTATATTCATAATTCCTTAGGTGCCTTTGGATTTGGATAAATCATCTCCTTCGGAGCCATCTGGTACTTCTTCATCTTGGTGCAGTGTGAAAGATCAAGATGAACAATCTGGTCATGTGTGTAACCCTATTATAAAGCAAAGATTATAACATACTGATTAAATATTGCTAGCTTTAAAAGTAACTCTATCTGAGTCTTATACTTGTACTAATAGTTTTTAAATATTTTAGAACCCCTACTTAGAAGCAGAAGTTGGTGATCCTCTTGTGTGCGCAATTTGTAATGATCGCTCATCAGGCTTGCACTATGGAATTTATACTTGTGAAGGGTAAGCTCATTTGCATTTATTTTATCTTATATTCATTACTTGTATTCATACGTGCTGGTTTTCACTTGGCTGTTCCAAGTCTACCTTTAATACAATGTTATTTATTTATATTAAAAACGCAATATTTTACTTAATTTACCATTATGAATTTTTTGACACCAAAATTATACATTTTCATTGTTGTGCTATCCATATATAATTTTCAATGGTACACTGTTATCCACTACTTTTATGTCGTTGTTTTGTTCCTACTCTCGATTTTAAACTTCTGGTCCTGTTTTGATAACCAATCAGCTGATCCTTAACCCGACCACCCATTCGTCATATCTCATCTCCAGCGCGCGCCAATACTTACATCTGACCTTGTAGCGAATTTTGTGCTGTCAAGCGCGACTGTGTACCTACTGACCCAGATTTCGCTCTCATCTGAAAACCGCAACACAGAAAAGTGGTCACAGTTCAAAGAAAGTGGCAATTTTATATGCATCTAAAATCACTCATTTTAGTACAAGTGTGTAAATAATTTAAATAAGATCATCCGCTTAATTATTAATATTGGAAAACACTTTATATAATAACCGGTATGACATCCAGGGAATTTCTTAAATTAGTGCATGTTGATTGTTCTGGACACTAGGTTAAACAGATTTTTCAATTTTCGAATTTGATTCAAAGTGACTGGTGGAGCCTGATGATCATGAACGAGTTTGACCAGTTCGCATCCATATCTTTATGTCCACTTTCTCATGATATCTTCTATTTTACCACAATTTATACAACACTAATAGCGTATTTTCTTTATCAGACTTAAAATTACCTCTATTAGTTATATATTTATATCACGTTATTCAATACTGAACAAAGATTATCATTTTCTGTTTTAATGATATCAGCTTTAACGTGTTATGCTAAGTGATTCAGAGGTTTTTTTTATTGTTATTGATGTACTTATTAAAAATTGGAAAAGAGGAAGAAAAATATAATAAGACGCTAGTAGTGATCCTTTGAATGATTTATTCGCTCCCGATAGTAAATTCCTCAACGAGGTAGCTCGCAACACGTCGTTACTGCTATCTGGGGCGCGCTCTTGTAAATTCGACCTTTGTGTCAGGTCATGGCTACTGGGAGGGCTCGCAGTGGAAAGTGCGCACCGCCACCAAGGCTATCCTCCTGCCATAGAAGCACAGATTGACCAGGCATAAATACGGAACAGGGACGCATTAAAAGTCTTCTCTTTGGTGTCCTGTACTATACGTAATACTTAGAAAAGGCATCAAGGTCAATCAACGCATTATCCAAATACTCACATCTTCTCTTCACTCGACTATAATAAGAAATACATTTTTTCATGAATAAATACTATCCACTACATATTTTCATCAAAAATATACATTTTATCTTATGCGTTCGGGTTTTTTTCAAGATGAAATAACAATAACCTAATTTTATCTAGAATGACAGCATATATTTTTCAGTAAATCAGTTAATATTTTTGAAGTGTTTTCATGCAAATGAAAATAGCATTTTATTATTTTGATAAACCTGTAGTCTCCATTACTTCTTAGCTATGAGTGACCGTCAAGAGTGCACGCTCCTTTCCAGCACCAGCAAGGCCATAATTCTGTTTGATAGCATTCTCAGTTCGGCTCTTGCCGTACTTTCAAAACGTTGCTTCAATTAATTTTAAAGATAACACTGGTTTAATTAAATTTCTAGACAGACTACCTGCTTTATTTTCAATTTATGAAATAATACAATAATGGATTTACATCATTTGTACATCCTAATTGCAGTTAACCGTTCGTTTCACACTGATATAAATAGCTCTTGATCACTTAGAGTGCCTACACACTTTACATCTTTTGTAAATTAATTTTCCTGAATGCACTTTTATTGTACTTTCTGATTACTACGATATAAACTACTCAACGTTTAGTACCTTTTCAAGATGTAGTCAATCTTAGTTCCTCTAGAGGTTGAGTATGACCAAAATTTAATAAACACTTCTATAGATATTTTTCTAAGAACACAGAAATGTAAGAATTACAATATATAGTTATTAATTACTCCATATAACTTTAAAGGAGAAAGTTTCTTACCATCCCGTGCCACTTGTCTGGCGAGATCCCGTAACTAGGACGGTATGGAGTAGACGGCGACCGCCCCACGCACTAGCAAAAATCGTCTCATACAACGGTTCATCTTTCATCCCATTTCTCTATTATATTTCTTGAAAAAAAATAGTATTTTTGAAATATTTCTTATCATGCTGGATGGAAGCTATTTTTGAGTACTTTTTTCTACTTAGTAACTATTACGCGCTAATTAGTATTTTTTAGTAACAGTAGTAGTTAATGAAACAGTATACAGTACATGTTAACTGTAACTATAATATTTTTTAACTGACTAAACTTTTTTTATCTTCCTTTTTCCATAAAAATTATTTGCGCTTAGCAATGAATTCAGTTAAAAAATTGGAACAAAACTAATGACTCGCATTAAACCAAGTAGCTTAATTACAAATTTACACTTAATCAGTTTAAAATCACACTATTTTAACAAGAAAGGATTCTTCTTATTATGAACATTCTTAATGCGCACATTTTCGCTTGATTTTCTTCAATGTAAATTAAGTGTTAATAGATCTATGCTTTAAGCCTTGTATCTCTTATTATAATCAATAGTGCTCTAAAAAAATAAGGAGCTTTCAGTAAAACTTCATTGAACACTTGTTTGATTAACATTTCCTATCTTTTCTAACTACAACTTCTTACTTATTATCTATGTTGAACAATGAAAATAAGTGTAATTGTTAATAACATGGTCAAATTAATCAGTTTGATGTAAATTTGTATCGTTAACTGTTTAATCTAATTTCTAGGTCAAATCTTTCGAAGAGAATGTTGAAATTGGATTACTGTAGACAGCGGAAGCTGTAGCTAATGATGACAATTAAGGGGTGAAGATTAAAGTTGGACTTGGTGTTTTGTGTCATTAGAGGATTTGATCTCGATGATGAACATGTAGATGGAGAAGGAGGAGAAGAAAAGGGTGGAGATGGAGATGAACAAGCAGCACATTTTGAGCCATAGAGCAGTTTCAATTAAGATTGTGCATTTAATGGGCGTTGACAAGGTAACAAGCGCGTATCAATAATAAGCCTCGCGCGGACTTTTGCCCTACTTTGCACCGCGACAAACAAGTAATCCTAATTATAATACTGGCTTCATCGCATATTGCGTATTACACTTCCTCATCGTGATCGCGACATCATTCAACTCACTCACTCACTTATCTCTTGTTCTATCTCCACCGTTATTCCACTAATTTTCCAATTTTTTATCGTCAATTCACATTAACCGCACATTGATATGGTATCTTTTACATCCCTAATTTAGCATTATTCAGTTGACAAAATGTTTGATCAGCTAAATACATTCAGAGACTCTATTGTCATTGAATTCATGACAAATTAAACAATAGAGAAAATGCCATAGTCATGTTTATTTTCAATGTATTTCTATTTTGCTCATATGCTACTAATATGTAGTGCAATATTTAGAATTTCTAGTGATTTTCAAAGTTTGTAAAGACAGACATTTCTGTTGTACGATTTCATAGACTTTCGATTCCTCTTTTTAACGGGAAAAAATGCACAAAGTATTCGAATAGTAGTAGGCTAACACTGATCAAGCTAACGATCACGAAAATTTGATGTGTTTCGAATTGAGTTCATCCGCCCTCCCCATCTGTTATTGACCTTGATTGCGTCAATCATCAAACCGCTTGCCGTGTCCAGATGTCTTACTCTACAACTATTTTACAAAATCTAGACAAAAACGACCTCCCTGAAGTCGGCGCTCTCCTCAGTTGACATAATATTACCCTTGTTGTATCCACATCTGTTGAGAGGGTCGATTAGCAGCTGTATTCGTGGGTAAAAGGTCACTCTGAAATGGATCCGAGATCATTCGTCAATACTGTTTCATTTGTTTTGCATTCTTACTTTCCTTCTCTTTATTTGATCTTTCAGCTCACGTATTTATGTTTCTCTTTTTGCTTTAATATTTACTTTCTTTAATATTCCTATTACTTTATTGCGTAATGAAATTTTATGAACTTAATTATTGCTCTATCGTTTATTTATTTTCAAACGGTTGTAGTATTCACTTACCACGCATTAAGTTATGACGATCTTTACTGTAGTTATTTTCAAGAGGATTTAATGTGTATGCTTGAGTTTATATTAAAGATGTTACTATTTCAAAATAACTAATTTTTTTGCAATGTCATTTTTTCGCAGTCATCTTTTTTCTTATCTGGTTGGCATAACTTCCGTTTAACATTATGCCTTTAATTACTCTCAATTTCCTCGCTGTCTCTCTCACTCTTTTCTGTTCGTACCATTGATTATACTCTTTAAATCCGGACAAAGACTCGTATATACCTGCCAAATGTGCCAATAACCTATTTGATCATAATAACTGCGCATGTTGGTATTCAATTTTACTTTATAAGTATAGGATGGACGTTGTCGCGAAGTTATTCTAACTCATCTCACTAATATCTTCTTCTGTCTCATATTATTATTTTTTTACTTTTATCCAGTTAATATAGAAATTCCTAAAATACTAATAATCCTAGGAAACACGTACACGAAATATCGTTTATTATTATCTGGAACCTAATTATTAATAGTTATTAGATAATTCACGTAGTTAAATGTCTATTATCATATAAAATAATGTAAATATATTAATATATTAATATATAATATATTCCTTATATTATATGTATATTAAGCTTAAAAATCATTTGTTCTTCTTCTTTTCTAGAAAGCCAGTAGAAAAAATATCTTGTTCTTGAGTTCGTATTCTGCTTAATTCCGCATGACTATATTATATTTAGATATTTAGAGTTATTCCTTCCAAGAACTTGTTTTTAATAATGAATCTTACATCGTCTCTGATTTAGTCCGAAATCGCATATCGTATCCACCACTTTAGGTGCAAAGGCTTCTTCAAGCGCACTGTGCAGAACAAACGCGTCTACTCTTGTGTTGGCAGCGGAGGTAGCTGCCCGATGACAAAAGAGCATCGAAATAGGTGTTTATTATTGTATTATATAGAAATTATTTCATTCTGTCTATCGTATCATTTTTTAGTTTTTCACAGCTTTTAGCATCATACCTAAATATAGCTGAGATCGTTAATAAATTCAAAACAATCATTGTCAACAGCTGATTTATCACTCATGTTTTCAAATTTATTTTATAAAATATGTTGAACTTTATTGCAGGTAGGGATAATAGGCGTAGTTACGATTTCAAATTCCAAATAATATTATATTTGAGAAAACAAACTATTTTGATAGAAAAACAATGTAATGTAATTGATAACTCTATTAAGCTTTATTCCAATATCGCATATTATCCGCTTTTCATAATAAAATTTCAAGATTAATATTTAGGTGTCAGTTCTGTCGATTTCAAAAGTGTCTTCAGCAAGGAATGGTTTTAGAAGGTAATGCATATGAATGTATATATTATTGAAAATATTTTTCACTAAATAATCCATCAATAAATTTAAATTTAAACTAATCATAGAATGATTAGAATACGTTTGTATATTTATTTATATCTACCAAAATTACTTCTTTTAACACCATTAAACCACATAATTTAATAAGTACCTACACATTTGGTATTTAATTTACTTAATAATTCTTGACCTTATTTATTCACCCATATTTTACTTAGCGATACCATTCATGATATCCTATACGTTTACTGTTCACGCTTTTTGTATTGTTTTTAATTACTTTAGCTTTCCTTTCTAATCCCCCTACTATTTCCTAAACTGCTTCTGACTATCAACCCTTGAGTAATCAGCAGTCGTATTATTTCAATGTCTTGTTTACAGTGCAACTCCACATCTCCCTGGGCAACTAGCACCATAATATGTATTATTTTCCATATTGTATGCTTCCCTGTAGCGATGACATTCCGCATAACAATGATCCGATTAAAATCCTATTCTTCAAATCCCATTTGTTAGCCAAAACTCTAAAATAGATAGTTTCCTTACTGAATTTTGTCATATTTACAGAATAAGTAGGCTTAACCTTCAGTTTAAAAAGTTTGTAGTTACGAAAAGAAATTTGAAGTAATTGAATGAAATCACTCACAAGAGTTCTTTCTTAACTACCATTTAATAATTTATCTTTTTTACATTAATATTTCGTCTCTCCGCTTTATTCTCTTATACATTTACAATACATTTCTTCCATTATTTCAAAATCATTCTATTTCCATTGGTTATAATACTTACTTCATTCGTACTTCTTTCAAGGCGAAATTCCCTTAACTAAATTGTCATGACAAAATATCTAGACAGTCACAAACTGAAAATTTATAACTGCTAATTTTAGTTTATCATTTCCAGTAGTCTATCATGCTTTAAAATGTCTCATTTACATGAATACTTACTACTTATATGGCTAATTTTTTTTCTTTTTCTAATTTGTTTATTTCATTTAGCTGTAAGAGAAGATCGTATGCCAGGCGGACGAAACGGTAGCGCAATATACAATTTATACAAGGTAATAAACTTAATAAGACATTAATCTCAAGCGTATATTATTTTTAAAACTATGAAGTTCAAGAGACTTAAATTTTATATATTAAAATACAAGAGAGTCTCTTAACTATAAATATGATTAAATCAAACTTCACGCGCTGATGAGATGAGATGCAATGCGTATAAAAATGTACCAATTTCTTTAAAATAAAATATGAGAACTATTTCGATTTCAATCCTACCCTTCCCTATCCTTTTACACTGGAACTATGTGATCTTTATATCATCTGAACAAGTTGTGTAAAGGTAAACTGTCTCAACTTTGTAGATTTTGAATGCGTCACTCCGCAAATACGGCTTTCCAACACTTATAATCTAAACCAAATCCACTATCAAATACTTGTGGCATGATAGTTTTTAGTCATATGCTCAATTTATTTGAAAAGAAAACTATTAATTAAAATAATAGCTCCACAGAACTACAATTTACTACATTACCGTTTTGGAGATTTAAACTGGAATCATAGATAGAAATATTGCGCTTGTTTCACTATTATTGCGTTTACGAGTAGTGACATAAGTGCTCTCTGATAAACTTAGAGAATATGTGATATTTTTAATGCTTATACATGAAACATTAAAAATCCATAATGAGCTCATACTATTTTTCAGCTTAAATATCGTAAAACACGTCGTCTGCAAGTAAGTTGCGACGTAAAAGTGCAAAGAAGTAATGATGTGATTCACGACGAGATACCGGAAGTTACTACAAAGAGAGAGTGTGAGCAAGTGCCCCGGCCCAAAAATAAAAATCTTATTCAGGTGTGTTTCTGTTAAATTAACGCTAATGCGTACCAATTCCCATACTCTCATACCAAATCATGTTCAAATTTTGCTTTCTACCCACTCCATCTTTCAATAATGCAATGAAACATTTAAAAATTCATCCTGAAACGTTCATATTTTAATTTATCTTATAGCTTTTATTGTACTAAGATATGATTTTTAAATAAGAAGATAATAAGTAGAAAAATTTATGAGTGATTTCAGTAGCAAATATAGTGTCGTAGTTGTACTACAAAAATAATACAAAGCTAATATAATTTTAGACAATTTACTCCAAATCTAAATAAGAAATAAAAAGATGGCCAGTACTATTATAATAGAAAATGGGGATTAAAACTATATAACCTAGAATTGTCATTCGTAGACACGTATTTGTTATTTAATCGCGCCAGACAGTATCCTTGACCACGCTACGCAGACTTATGTATGGTTGTTGTTCGTGGCAATTGTATTCATTTTAATATAGATCAAATATTCTATGAGGTTGTTCTTACCTCTATAATTAATTCTAACACATCAAATGCTATCGCTCAAGTACTTCACATTTTATTAGCAATACACGACAAAATAAAGCCTAATTCTCATTTAATTTCAGGAATTAATCGAAATTGATCAAATTGATAAATTAATCAATCTACGGGGTTTAAGAATTATACCATTGAGAGACAATCAAGAAGAGCTTGCTCCTGCATGTCAAAGACTCAGTAGAATTGGTAATTGAAATAACCATTTAATTAGAAATATATACAAAAGGAATAAATGGGAAATGCCATGTGATAAATTTAGTTGTTCTATAATATATAAAAGTATTTTAGTTATAAATATTGCATTACGCTATTACTGCTAAGCTTAAATGTATTTGTAGGTGATGAAATAGTCGAACAGCTGGTTGAATGGACGAAAATGTTACCCTTTTATTCTGAATTACCTGTGGAAGTTCACACTCATCTTCTCACTCAAAGATGGGCTGAACTGGTAATTTTCTTGCTATACTAATAGTTTCAAAAATTTGTGATAATTATAGTCATTAGTATAATTATCTAGAAAATTCTAAGTGGTAAATGAGATAATCAAGTTCAATGTGTGATATATCACCATTTTTAATAGTACTATGAGTGAAATTCGTCGTTGAAATTGTTTACCAGAATCCATTTATTCTTTTATTAAATAAACATTAAATGAGAATGCCTTTATTATAACGTATATTGAATTACGGTAGCGAATTTTACTATAATTTATCGATGCGGCACTTCTCTTTGACATATTTGATTACAAAATGAGGCACAAATAGTTTTTTATACTTAAATTTAAAATAATTACTTTTAATACATTAATGGCCTCTATTTGCTACAAATAGAGCCTGTTTTTATCGGAAGAAACCTTTCTTATGCGAACTGAAGTCTCATAATGATTTAAAATTAGAAGAACAAAAATTATACGTGGATTCATATGTATAAAATGAATTAGACAAATCTATATGTACTGAGCATATGGTAAATTAAATTCAAAATTTAGAAATTTCTAGAAAAGTCGAAATAGAAAAGTTTCTACTTCTGTTCTTATTCTATACTACTTTTATTAATTGAAGTTTCATAAAAATTATAAATGGAGAAATTAATTTCAACGATTCATGAATGGAAATCCACTATTAATATTGGCAATTTTATACGATCTATTTTGTTTTACAGGTCCTTCTTTCGGCCTGTTTTTATTCGTGCTTCATGGCATCTCCATGCAGTGATGAAAGTACCGTATCGACTACTACCATCGATGGAAATGAAGAAGTATGTTATTGTTATTTACCTGAAAAAAAAATCTAGAATAGTTAATTAGGAGAGTATCACCGTAAATAAAGAAACTATAATTGCTATTTCTTGATCATGCTTATTATTCCTACAAATACTTCAAATATCTCCTATTTAAATTCTATTGTAATTTTACATATATAAATAAACATTTTCTAGGTATCCTTTGTTGATTCATCAGTAAATATTCGTCTGCTACAGAAGCGATTATCAGCAGTTATGGGGAAACCAATTCCACTTGAACATGTGATCAAGTATGTTTCATAATTTCACTTAATTTCAATAAGCTGAAACAATTTGACCAGTTAGAAACCATAAAAGTAGGATTTTGGAAAACGGCTTATTATTCTATATCAACACAGAAACACAGATGTTAGGTTCTGCGATTTTATATTTTGGTAAATCTCCACTCTATCATAAAAAAATAGCGGATATTAACTTAATTATAGGTAAAATAGTTAAAACTTTGCTGCAAGTCCTAAGGAATTAAAAAATAACGCTTAAAAAATTGAGCAATAGTTTATAACGTGTAACTTTTCCGATTTAGAGAAAATTGTTTTATCGTAAAAGCCAAATGCATCTCAAACTATAGTACCGTTTTCAGAGAAGCAGGTCCTTTAGTAGAGAAGTTCACAGGCCTTCTTTGTTCATTCTCTAAAATGAGAATTACCCCTGAGGCCTATGTATGTATCAAAGCCATAACTTTACTGCACTACAACACAACTCCAGGTAAATAAATCCTCATGAGATATCACTAATTTTCAATTCTTTGGTTAAAATTAATTATAACTATTCAATTCCGTCTTAAAATAAATTTAAATTAAATGAAAGCTAAAGCCATTTGTTTCAACGGACTCAAAAGAACTACTTACTCACACTAAAATTAAAGTATACTTAAGATTTACGTGAATACTTTGTGTAAGTTAAATAATCACCTAGTTTTGTATAATTTCTTAATTAAAAGAAACTAATTTTCCACTTTTTTGATAGATATTGAGATTTAGTCGGAGTTGAGCTGCTCTTATATAGTTTTGCGTTTTCTCATGCAGTGAGTGTACATCATTATAAAACATTACTTATTTCCGTTATAAATTACTATGGATCAGGTGATTTGCATAAACACATATCAGTGTGGGCAGATTACTTTCGTCCTTCACTTCAGACTTGTCCACTTTGCAGATATGAGCGATAATAACAATCTGGTAAAATCGGCATACATTCGGAAGGTGACGTTGATTCAGGACCAGTTCGTTAAAGCTCTTCAAATACACCTCATTCAAAATGAAAGTGGAGCCAGACTGAGCGATATATTAACGTGGTACATAAATTATATCAACTTTTAATTTTCTTAGACAAAATTCTGTTCTTTTTTAAAGTAATTATATAGCTAAAAAAAAATTTATATTGATCTTATCAAAATTTACATTTAAATTACTTCCATCTTCTAGTATAAACAAATAACTAGTCCTACATGTCTATTTAGGCTTCCCATGCTTCACAATGCCTCATCTGTTCTTCTCCACTCTAAGATGTTCTACGTCCCATTTCTCATCTGCAAAAACCCACGAAGGTTTGTCGGACAAGATGATGAATCTGATAATAATTAACTATAAAGAATAAGTGAAACCATTTATTGATACTTGCATCGAAACCATTTGTTTCCCTAGGAAGCCTGTCACCATCTATTTTACGAAGGTACTCATGACGAAATATTGTACATAGGTGGTCAATGTTGAATTCTAAACACTTAAAATTTACAATGGTGTAAAAGTGAAATTTACTAATTTTTTATCGAATTTCGTGTTCATTCCAATAGACCAATCTAAAGGTAAAAATAAAAGAATGGTAAGTCGTTGTCTTCAAAAAAGCCACAGTAGGATCTATCCAAACGTATTTGACATTGAAAATAATAGTAACAACATTAGGTATTCATAACGCAAACCTTCATGATGTTTTGGTCTGTTTAAGTTCCAGTTACCCTCTAGAACGTCCCTTCATCTTATTCTAAATATTCATGGGATATTCTCTTCATACTTTTTGATTCTTACTATCATATATATGACTTACAATGAATTTGATTGTTAGGAATATTACTAAGAAATATCTTGAAACGTTTAATTCGATAACTTACGGAGTAATATGATTAACTTTCATATCAATTCAGTACATATGCTTAGGAATTTCTAAAATTAATGCTAAAAGTGCTTAGTGTAAGCTTGAAAAAGTGACTAAAACATGGGGCAAAGGTATCTACAAATGTGAATAAAATAATTAAACGGAAGAAAGCTCGTACACTAATACCCAAACCTGCGACGTTTCTTAATTACATAGTCCATCGTCGCCATTCCGCGTTAATCCAATTCTCAGCCCCGAGCCTTTTAAGACTATCATCGTCACATAAATATTTCCCTTAATACGCATTTTAGTTGCTAGATACAAATTCATTCTAATTCAGATATTCTCAGAAACTCGTTAATTTTAACTAAACATAATTTGAAAAGACTAATACTCTTCCAGCAAATTTTTTGATGCTTATACTTTAGCTGCCTCACAAGCATACTCTTATTGGGGTATCCATCCGGTTAACTAAAACATTGGTACACATAAGTTTTAAACTTAAATCAACTATATTACTTTTTTCTGAGTTACCCCATCATTAGAAATCATGCATAGGTCAATGATCTCGTTAGGTGATGGCACACGAGTTCTTCGCTCTTTAAGAGGCTTTCACTAGTTCATGGTGATGACGATACGAGTAAGAGTTGGAATAAAAAACGAAATTTTAAAAAATTAGCAAGTTTTATTATTATGACAGCATTATACGTTCTCAGTATATTTATAACTCGATAAAAGTTGTGAAAACAGACGCCTATATCCGATGAGCATTTCTATGCACACTTCAAAGCATATTTGTTAGTTTATTAGATATGCTATAAATTTGAATAACAGTGTTTCTTCATTTTCTCATCCCACTATATTTCGTCATGATAAAATTATTCGAATTTCGCTGACAGGCTTACCGGCGATTATTCACAGTGTTCTCCTGTTATTGTACATCTATTAATTTATATCATTTTCGAGAGTGAGGATCATCTAGTGCTCTCATTATTAAAAGACAAACACTATTCGAGCTTGTTGACTTTTGAATTTTTACATGCTTTTCGCTATTGAAAATGTACAATTATATTTGGTACGTAATAATTACTATTTATTAGTATCTTAATCAGATTTTAGCTCTTTTTTAAACGTTTTATGACTTTCTAGTGGGTTTGAATTCATTAAATAACCCATTTAGTTCAGACATTGTAGCTGCAGAGACACGGGGTTAAAATGTCTTTCATGCCTTCCTTTTTCTATCGTCTATATCTTCAATATTATAATGAATTAGCATCTTATGATTATTTTAATATTTTACTCCGCATAGTCGCTTTTAAAGTGCAATCGTTGTCTGTATATCGTTGTGTCAATGTTCATTTGCCAATGTCTAGATATGTAATTCACCTATCTTCCGCGTTCATTTAAAATTAAATTATATCATTTCTAAAAATTTTAAGATTGATTAATGACGCTGATGTTACTTAATTCCGAAATTCACTTCCATCTTAGTCAAACTTACATTCCCATTAATCCAATATTCCGGTATAATTCATCAAATATATACTTCTTTCACGTGTTCCACAGTTGGATTCGTTTTTCATTCGAATAAATATTGATCAAGTTATTTGTTAGTGCATTATTTAGAGTAAGTATTAGAAAAAACCTTATATATATATATATATATATATAAGACACGTATTTTAGGTGTAAGTTTCTATAATTTTTAACAAATAATGAAATAAAATCAATTAATTTAAGCCACAATTTTATGTGCCCATTACTGATCTTCGGTCGATCGAGGGTTGAATTATTTCGTAAAGTGTCACAGATAACAGCTTGTTTTCGTCTATTATGCTTGACAATGAAAGCTGGAGAAACTCGATAATCTTGTGAGATATTGCTTTAAGAGTATTTTCCATATTCTATACGATATAACTTACTAATTCAGGTAAATGACTGAGTGTAGAACATCGATTTTAGTTTAAAAATATATCTTTAATACTTTTTACAATCAGGGTTATTATTTATTAATTAGAAACAAAATAGTGTTTGTGTAAGAGATAAGAATATTTTATAATTCTTAATGTCTATAGCCTATGGCATAAAATTAGATGAGTCGAAAATAAATTAGTTGAGGTATTGATGATTATATCTGCACTTGGCTGTGCTAATTTTTTCCGCATTAGTTTAGCTGCATAATTTATGCTTGATCCTTTGCACTTATCTAAAATACATAACCAAATATTAATAAATGTCGTGATATAAATGGATAATTTCCCAATATGTTGACGCATGTATACATAGGATTTTATCTTACAGAGGAAGTAATAATGATAAAATATATATCAGATAATGAGATGCTATAAATCATTGCCATAAATAATCGACTGTTAGGCTCATTTTTTCACTTCTTGTAACGGGTTCCTAATCAGTGGATTTTGCTGAATTAGCCACACCATGTCGTGGGCACTTCTATATCTGTCTGGCTATACTGAAAATATCACATTAGATCTATCAAAGTTAGGTTAAAGCCTTATATACTCAACATTCTTTACATCTCTAGCTTTCAACAAAAAACCCCGCTCAAAGTGGCAGCTATTGTTTTATTCATAGTAGTTTTTTTTAAGGAGAAATAGGCTCTTTTTTGTTGTTTCTATTATTACGAAGTTTAGTGTAGCTATGCTAACAAATTAATGGAGAATTCTGCTGAGATACAGTAGTGTTGTAGCAAAGTAACTGATTCAGGCGGCATTTTTAAGACGTTACAGAAGCTTTTCCTTCTATAATCCATGCATAACATAATAACCTTGGCCTTCACGTGTAATTGGGCCGAAGCGATTCAAAAATTCATGTTGCTCTCGCTGTTCGCTCACTTGGGTGGCCGTGAATGTGAATAGATTTTGAAGAATGGCGTGTCAATTCATTGCTTTTATACCTATAAAACCCTCATCACTTTCTGTCAAAAACGCCAAATATTCATCCTTGAAAATACCATCTATTATTGCTTTAATCCATATTTTTTAACTGTTTACTTTTAACAAGCATATAGAAAATTCAGCATTGATACATTACAATACAGCACTTGCCATATTTGCAAAATCGATATTTTTTATTCTTAGTATCCCTATTCTACTTTTTAATTATTTGCCCTTATCTTGGTTAAAAGTTACTATTTTAAAATTCATTTGGAAGAGGTTGTCTTAAGAGAAAAAATTATTATAAGAAAAAACTTCTTTTTAAAAAAAACGTTGGTACATTAATATATATAAGTAAATTATATTTGGTAAATAATACTGTTAGGATGGCTTTAATTATTTCTAACCGTAGACCATATTTTTTGAAATATTTATTTCATTATTGTAATCAAATCTCCAGCTATAAATGTTTCTGTCGAATGCAGTTCACCAATTCCACTAGCTCGATCTAGGCTACTTTTCTTTGTATATAGGCTTTAAATTATTCTGCATTTTCTTACATTTTCTCCATCCAATTTATTCTCTTAGTGTTATCGTCTTCTAGGACAGTGCTTATATAACGATTAGTGATCAGCGAGTTCCATTCAAAAGAAAATATTATTTACACGACTACTGTAAGTTTTATTTGAAAATATGCTTCAAAGAAAGTATATTGCACAAAGTAATATAATTATATAAGTGATATATTACACAATGGTATATTATTTTCAAATGTTTGTTACACAAGACTTTTTCCATACGCAGTTGAATCTCGTTAACATAAGTTAAAAATTTCTGAAAGATCTTCGTTGCTTACTAGTACTCTCTCCTCTATTGCTTTAATTTCTTTAATTTCCAATATTCATAAAACCATTTAGACCAATTTTTTTCAAATTTATATTTTATCATTATATATGATAATTCTAGATTTTAGATGTTGTACTCATATTGCATTTTATTAAACTAGAATCAAACTAATGCATAATTTGTAAAAATATAAGTTATTACTGTTTAATACGTGGGGTAAAGCAGTACTCCAATTATAGCTCTAGAAGTCGGATATCGGAAGGCTTATTTCTTCCTTTACATCGGTTTCCTCGATTATTAGTAAATATGAGTTCAATTAACCTTTAGAGTTCATGCATATTATGTAGATATTATGATTTTTTTTCTCAAAGAAGAAAATATTAGGGTATGTTCCATTAATGTTATGCAAGTATATATATATATAATATGCTATACAATTTTTCAGCTTACCATCAATAGACTGCAAGAGAAAAGTTATCGTAAATCTGCTTTTACTAGAGCACAATAATTAGATTCTAAATACGATCTCTTACTAGTTTGATACATGGTTTAAAGTGGTATAAACAAGATCTCAATAAAGTTGAACTATAAATTTTAGTTATTAGCTTGCAGTTATATTTAATTTTAATACCTAAAGAAACCAGAGCTTAAAATAATATACTATGTCCAGAAGTTACTATTAAAAATGAATTGTATAATTTTGATACGTAGTTTGTCATCGTGATATAATGTCGTTAACTTTAAACATCTTAATTGACAACACTATAGTGCAAGTTCATTGTATTCGGACTTATTTCCGTGTGGCAAAACGAGATATACTTTGAAAGTCAATAACTTTCCAAATGTTTAGTACTATGTAAAAGAGAAGAAAGGTATATTCTATATAAATAATTTAGACCATTAATCGTGGAAAACTTTACCACTTCATTCTCAATGTCAAGCTATCATTCACTAGTGGCAATTATTAAGCTCTACCACAATTCTATTTTTGTTTCAACAAAATTAGGTGATATCATACAATTCTGCAAATTTAGCTTCAGATTGCAAAAACTGGTCAACAATTGCTTACATTCTACCTAGATATTTATATTGCTTCAAATAACATCATAGAATTAATATTTCTTAAATTACTTATTACTTACCAATATACGTCAGATATAACTATTTTATAAACATTAAAGTAGATTTACTATCTAGTTACTTAAAGAATGAAGTGGTTAAATTATGTAGCAGTTTATGATAGAGATTTCTAATAGAATTTGTTGATAATTATTATTGTGAGGATTGCTGAAGTAGCTTAGCATTGTAGTATTCCCACGAGACACCGCTGAAAATGCAGTGTACTGAAGTGGACGTTTACTGGTTCATTTTGCCCTGAAATGTATTATTAATGCTTTAAAAATCTCTACCTGACAAGTAACGCAATAGAGCAACAATTATTGCTTCAGTGATTGTTTGGAGTTAAATCTAACGCCTTAGTATCATGCGACGCTGTCAGTGAAATTTCTACTTAGGAGTATCTGGGAGACCTCTTCTAACTAATATTCCATTAATGCAATGAGATGATTGCATGCAGCAACGGGGCTTTGCTACTGAGAGCATAACATACGATCATCACGAACGACAAGTAGGCCTCTCCCGCAATGCTGTTTATGAAACTTCACCCCTGAAATTTCCTAGTATCCATCGTTATTCTTTAAGTACTTTGTAATTTCATCCCTGCTTTCGTATGTTATATATCATCTATAAATGGGAAATTCGATTATAATATTCATTTAGAATTTTTAAGCAGATAATATTTCCGGATAAAAATATCTTCTTATAAACGTTAGATATGTCCTGATTCTGTGTGATTTCTAAAGGTCCCATTCATTATGTCACTTTTCCAGTGTTTAACTACGTCATAATGTATAAAATATGATAACTTTGGTTAATCTATACTTCTGTAGTGGTTTTATAGTGAAAACTATAATTTATAAAACGATTTTCCATTTAATAACTCTTATATGTTCTAGACACATATTATATTATAGTATTTCTAAAAGAATTTTAAAATATTGTTTTGAATAATTCCAAATACCCTGCTGAATTTGGGCTCTGCAATCAAATATTAATGATTTTCAACCATTTAAATTGCTGAAAAATGAATGAATTTGAATTTATGGTGAGCAGTAATAATTATAAAAGACAGACTTTCCGTAAACATTTAGTGTTATTTTGGTAAAAACCATATATTATTATATATGTTTTTTTTCATTGTTTTATTCGTTTGGGTTCAAGATTTAGAGCTCTGTTACTAGGCGACTGCGCATTTTCAATAGTCCGTTTACCCAGCAAAAAAGAATATCTTAGTCAATTCATCACTTTCACATTTTCTCTACACACCTATTACTGTTACACATCCCGTACACTATTCAGTTCCTTACTCTCTTCGTATATTTTGTTAACCATTTCAAATTCTCATCTTATCCACGAAGTTACAGATATTATAACATTTTCGAACATTTCAATTCAACAATGCTCCAGAATTCCAATGATTTCTTCGATCTAGCATATAATACAGTTAATAAGGTATAACTCGTTTTCTTGCAGTTCATGTAATTATCATGATTTTTGATTTTTTTGATATATGGTATAATTTTTTTGGTAATTTACATATACACTTCTTATTGTTTGTTAATTAAGAATTTCGTATATATATAGAAAATGGTAGACGTAACTAACTCTTCTAATACTCAAGCACGCTTTTCTCTGACCATATTCTATATACTTATAAATTACTCATGGATAACATCATCAGGAACATTGGCTAAGAAAAACAGCAAATTTTTTCATTATAAATATTTACTATCAAACTATAGGTACAATATTAATTTTCTACTATTTCCAAGATTAGCGCCATTCTTAGAATTCTTTAATAAGTTACTTTTAAGACGGATTATTATGGCTGCCAACCTAACCAATAAACATTTTATTAGATTGTGATGTCATGATATAAGCTACGTTGCGATTAGATATTGGTAAGTTACCTTTGGGGATGATTTATACGTTATCGATGTGAGAATATAAAATATTTATGAAAACTCGGACTTGCCATCTGCAGAAGTTGAGTAGTTAATCTGTAATAAATAAAAAATGCTAATTAACGGTTATTGTAAAAATATTTGGAGAAAATGTTGTCATTTAAAATCTGCAAATTTTCTAAATACTTTTAGTGTGCCTCACCGACTTTTTCTCCCTCTCCTTCACGTCACGATCAGCTTCAAGCTCCACGGCCTTTGCGCCGCTGTCGCTCAGCCAGTCCTGCTCCACTACCTAAAGCTCCTCTCTTGAGTACAGAACGACAGACTTTAATAAGGCAAAGTATATTCTCACTTCATTACACTTATAGAATAGACAAAAAAATCTGCTGCTTTTAGATGTAATAGATGACAATTTTGCTCATGCTTACGTCATATAAAGTGGTTATCACAATGTTCATCATTTATAACACGACGTAGGCATTAATCGTAATATATATAGAACATCAAATTATTTAAACCATGGAATACACTTCTAATGTCTCCTAATGTATTTAAGAGTAACACTTATTAGAGGGCAAAAATTAAAAATTATTAATTATAGCATACTTCTTTCTAGGATGTTATGAAATTACAAGAACTCCAAATTAATTATTAGTCATATCACTGATAAATTGAAAAGTAATATTTTAGAAAATCCTGGCAACGTGTGCCTAAATTGACTTTTGGAGAATCATTTATGGCAGATCTTATATCGCGGATTGGTAGACCCGTGTTTGGTGAAGATACCTCTGTTGTTGAAAGACATAGAAGATACTTTATTGAACTTGTACAGGTGAAGGAAATTGGAATATACTCCATTTTGGAGCAGTTCATTTTATTTCTAATTTTAAATATAGGAAACAAGTGAACTTTGGAAATTAGAAATATCGTTAAAGTATTAGATTCATGGTGTGGCAAGTGAGTAACAAATCTAAGGGAGAATCTTGTTTTTATAGACTTGTGTAGACAATCTCAGTGATTTGGAATCTGCCCTACGACCATGGTTGGATACGCTTGGAAAAGGACACGCAGGTTTCAAAATAAAGTATGCGCTGAAATTCATTCTCAGTTATTTCATATATTCAAATCATAACTTAAATAAAACCCTCAAATAAAATAAGAGCCAAAATATTGGAATTAACTGAAACTAACAATACTTTAAAATTTAATTATAAAAAAACGATTTATTGAGTATACAATTATGCTTTATTGATGTTCAATCATCCATAAAATTAGCACCAAAATTGTACCGTTTATTTTAAATACGAACGCTAATATAGATATTAACCTTCTAATAATTGTGAATAAGTTATATAAGTATGAGTGCGCTAGAGGACTTGATTTTTGGGGAGACATGAATAATATAACTCATTCCTTTCATAAGGTAACAAGCTTTACAATTCAAAACACCAGCCTAAAACTAGTTGCTAGTTACAACGCGCATATTATGTATAAATGTAGAAAATGGAACAATGCAGATTAAATCAAGGAAACAATTTTAAAATTCAGGGCCCGTCATTGGGAAGCATTTAGTGAATCATTGCTGTTTTGTGTTACTGAATGGGTTGGACCTGGAAGATCTCATAAGGAAACAGTTAAGGGTTGGATGGTTCGTGATATATTATTATTTATTATGGTTTACTATTATTACTATTATTATTATTATCATTTTAAATATACTCTCTTCTCGTATCCTTTCGAATTTTATTATTAATGAAGTAGGCGTGTAAAGCATGTTTTCTTCAAAAGCGAAACAGCAAATTTTTCTCATATATTTTCATGCATAATAAGCAAGCTAATAAACGGTTAACGACCTGTCTTTTGCAATGACATTAATTACACACAATGCCTCATAAAATGCACTTTACATGACTTAGCAATTTTATAATTAATTCAATAATCAGCAAACACTGTACAGTTTTCCAAGAAGGTTTGGTTGAAATGCTGTGCTTTTATGATAATAATGTTTATATTTTAATCTTACATTCAAATAGATCAAAAAGATTCTTTGTCTAGCTATTATCTATTAGTACAGGGGAACCAAATGTGGATCCTAATAGTGATTTTAGATAGTATCTTAGAAGAATGTCTCTTACAATCCATTGCGTAGAGTAACCTAATAGAAGATAAAGTTCCCTGAATACATCTAAAAACCTTACGTAGAAAAACAAATTATGTTAGTTTATGATTTTTATGCTCCTTATTATGTCCCGATCGGGAACCCCGATTTCCTGTTTCACGATTTTTCTAACTATCGGGTTCTCCGATATCCCCTTCTTTCACCTTTTTTATTCTAAAATGTAACTCTTACATGAGATTTCTTGACTACAGAAGAACAAGTTTGGCCGACTTGTACGCAAGGCAATATTATCAGGTGCAGCCCATCGTCTGGTCGGCAGAGAGTATAAGACCCCTTAAAATTAAAGACGCACGTTTGCCGCCGGCCATTCAACAAAAGTGTCGCGAAAGATAGGGAAAAGATTCTCATAAGATAGAGCCAAACAGCAATTTCCGCAAGACTCATTTGCATTGAATGGTCATAATAGATTCGACATATGACATGAAGCTAAAACTAAGCTTCAAATTGAGTTTTGCAAAGTAACTATGCATATGAATCATAGCTTTTAAAACCAAAATTATAACAGCAGCCACAAATATAATTTATGCAACAAATAAGTCAACAGTTCGAAATACTGAGTCTGGATTGTAACTAACTAAAATTTATCAAAATATATCTTCTAATATTTTAGAGGGTTTTCACAATAATCATTATTCAAAGCGCTCCTTATTCTAGTAATTAATTACAAAATGTGTGGTTTATAATATTTATATGATGGCATATGCATTATCGTGGTTTATTCGAGTTTATTTCTGGCGAGTTTTATCAATTACAATTTTCGTATCTTGAATATTTGAAATATATTTGTATAATGACTTTTAAAGTGTTTAATACTAATCTAAAAAAATTGCACTTGAATTGAGTTCATTCTCCCAAATAAATAAATGAGTGCATATGCATATATTGATAAATTAGAATATTTAGACTTTATTGATAGCAGATGAATCATATTAGGTTCTTTCGTCATTTCTGGCAGATCGACTGGCTGCAGCTTCTCGTTCATCCCACTTACCAATGGTTACTCCTCGAGTACAACTAATGACATTCGTACAACCTTAATTATTTTTATATTAAATATTCCACTTAATACAATAAGTTTGTGCCATAACTTATAATGTTTAAGTCATGCTTTCCATATTTCCTCGTTAAATTATTCGAAATGCTAAACCAGGTACCGAGTTCATCTCACTTGGACAGCTAACAAAATTTCAGATTATATATGTTTGTATAACTTTACATGACATTGTATGTTAATTATTTGACTGATAATCAAAGCATCTTTGTTCTATTTACATCTTCCAATTATTATTAACAATAATAACTAACTAAAAATATGTTATCAATGTTCAATTTATCGCTTTGAATAAACAGTTTAATATAGTCGGATTCACAATAATGTAAGCATGGTTCATGAACAATTTCAATAGATACAGTAGGTTTTTAGAATTACAATGAGACCTTTTACTTCAAAAACTATTCGACAAAGGCTTGTAATTCCAAAGATTAAAACACCATGTGGCAAATGGCGTTCTACAGTGTTTTTCATGGAACACTTATGAAAAATTGCATGCACGACGTCTAGCAAATTTTGCAACAAAAACTGTTAACTGTGCAAAATATGCAAACTCTGGATTTCGATCCAAACATATGTCTGATGACCATGATATTTTCTTCACCTTGTAATTTCGTCAACACTGGTTATATTAAAGGTTGATCGTTAGCTTAGATAATGATGAAAATCCAGATGTGGAAGGCCGATTAAAGCTTAGCGCCTGATTTTAAAGCCTGTATCACTTGGTACTGTGCTGCACACATCTTCATAGCTCTGCTACATTAACCGATATCTATTTCTGTAATTCTTTCTAAACTATAGTCATAATCTCGATAGCTATCACCCCATTTTCATTCAAATTATATACAACTCAACTAACCGAAATTGGTGTGTACATCATTGTGTCATGATTCTGTTTAAAATAAAGTTATCGGGAGTTCGGAAGATTTGGAAAATATTCTTCCGGATAAAATGTCTGAAGCTCAGACAGGTTTTGGGCCCAGTCACGTTTTCAGGATTCATTTCACCCGAAGATGCTAGCGCACGATAATAACAGACATTGATTCGATCTAGCCATCCTTATAGTCTAAATTCAGAAGAAAAGCTTCTGATGCGCATTTGAGAAAGGCGTGCTATATATGAACGATATTCCGTGTTTACTTTCCAAAATAGCAGAATTTCTGAGACGATATTTTATTATGTTTAACATTTATCTAGTTTAAATAGTTATAGCACCTTATGCGTAAGAATTCTTATATGTCTTATTTATATTTTTGTGTGGCATTCTACCAAAAGAGGCATGCGCGAGCAATAATGTTTGTAAAAACTTTCTAGTAATTTTAAATTCAGTTTTTACCACTATCGTGAGTTGTTAGTAGAATATGTAAATCGAAAAGTATATATCGAATGGTTATTTAGTTGGTTATTAAGTATAATAATAATGTTTAAATATAATTCGTTAAAACAGAAACCGTTAACTAGGCTTAGGGCAAAGGAAAAGGACTCTGGAAGAGGTTTTCGCATTTAATTTTAATTAGATTTAATTAACTATTACAAGAATAATATATAGTTTCTTACCGTATTACTCACTTTAATTTTAACATATTTAATTTAGATGGATTTATCTTTGTCTCGTCTCATCTCCTTGTATACTTCAAATCTTCCTTGGAGTTTGTTCCTCACTTCCACAGCACTTCATGCAATTGCTCTCATCACAAGTCCGGTGTGGGTTCATTAGAAGTTTTAATAACAATATAATTAGCTACTTTAAAATGATTTTAACAATGTATTTTGGCTACTTCCTGTATCAAGCTATATTTAATGCAACTTTGAGGCTTAAAAAAAATTGGTCAATTAATTTATAAAGATTGTTTAATTTGTCTTATAAATGTAAGTATGAAAGTGTGCCTGTACAGATATGTTTTCAATACTATGTGATAGAGCTTTCTCTATTAAGAAAATCATTTACAAATGAAAGATACATTTAAATATTTTACATTCACATATATTTAGATTATAGTTATATAATCATAATAATATATCCATTAAAAGACCAAACAATAATGTGAATTGAATGCGTAATACACTTTCTCTGCAAGACCTACGCGCACCTGCTAGTTCGCTGCCGCACAAGTTTATCTGTACTTATATGGAGTTCTACCATCGAATACTTTGGAAAGTACAATCTCAATTCTGTTCGCAGTTGAAAATTATTTTTCACTATAAACTGTTATTTGCTGCTTGAAGTTGTGGATTGGAATATAGTATGTTTTAAATCTACGTAATTTGCTATATGCTTCAATTTTCTTCAGTTATTTTGTTATAGTTATTTATTTTGGCTGACATAGTTGGTAATTATCATACTTTCCGTGAAGGATTTGTTCTAGGAATGTTTAGATCTAGATCAAACTTAATAAGTTATTTCCAATATCAATTATTGAAATTTTAGGCAAGCCGTTTATAAGTGGTATCGACGACAAAGTAGTGACAGCGACACCTGCCTGCCTTATATCTGTGCAGTTGTTGGGTGAATTTATGTTCCATAGTTTAACAATATAGTTACCTATATTTGTGTATCTAACATTTATGTCGACTACTTGAAATCCAATAAAGAACGTTTAATATGCTGCATACCTCATGGAAAGGTGAAGGTTCTATTTTATAACTATTAAAATATAGGTTATTTAGATATTTAAAGAAACTGCCTATTTCAGATCAGGTCTTTGGCTTCGATATTCCGTTTTTCTTCAAGATACGAAGTTGATTTTGCTGCAAGCATATGCTGTTACCATGCAAATGTTTTTCTTATTCGCCTTACTATTCTACAGAAGTAAAAAAGTATGTAAGGGTTATTTTAATAGATAAAAGTTTATTAAATGTGTTATTCTGGAAATAATAATTTTATATAATAGTGATGAAATTTACTTATACGATCGTTATTTCCAAAAGCATTGCGTGTTATGAAATATTTTCATCAAGAACTTTACTTATATAAGTATCCATAAAATTCGAATATTTTAAATTATAAGCGTCGTCTTCTTCGCCTCGTCTCAGCTATAGGCATCATTTTAGTTTTTATTTTCTACTACATTGAGGGAATGAATGAGGAGGATGGAAAAGAAGTAAGTGAGAAAATAAATTCGGCATTATAATTTGGTATAATAATAGGTTTAACTAATTTTGTAGAATAACCAACTATGAAAAAAAATGATTTAGACAACGGGGAGAATAGCGTCTGCCGCACAAATTGCTGGTTCACTAATCTGCCCTTATTTAATAGTAAGTCTATATACTCTGTTTAAGGTCTAGACATTTAAAACTATGTATATCTGAGTATTTTAAACTCTATTAATCTCCACACGCAATTTACTAAAATTCTGTAAACCAACTAAGAACAATGGTTTAAACCGAATAGCATTCAAGAACTATTAATAAAATGTTGTTTACCTAAACCTTCATTTATAGCATTAATATATTATAG
This sequence comes from Heterorhabditis bacteriophora, assembly GCA_964036235.1. Taxonomy (NCBI): domain Eukaryota; kingdom Metazoa; phylum Nematoda; class Chromadorea; order Rhabditida; family Heterorhabditidae; genus Heterorhabditis; species Heterorhabditis bacteriophora. The sequence continues at coordinate 8,646,935 of OZ038425.1, read as the reverse complement.
AACATGACTCGTTCAGTATTGATAAAAGAAAAGTGGTTGTTCTTATTTAATTCTCATGATCTGATCTCATTGCGAAGCTAATAGCAACTGTGGTTATTTTAAATCCATCTAATTTCCACATAATTATTTGTTTGAAGATACTATAAACTTATAATTATTTGTCTCTTAAATTTATATTTTTTACAGTAGAAATGATTAGTTTTTAATGGTATTTGCGTTAAATTTTAGTACAAAGCGATTTCGTCTCGTTGTATTGATTTCGTTCCACTGGCACCGGTGGCATTTACTTGGATAATGGAGCTTCATGCCATTATATATAGCATTGGGATTGATGATTTTTATATGCTGGTAAGAATGTGTTCATAGTTTTCAATCTAATTAGTTTTAAATAATTTTACCGAAAGAGATATAAAGCATAAACACTGAAATAAGTTAAATATTCTATTTTCATTTAAGTTAGTATTTTTAAGTTAAATAAAATGTCTTAGTAATAGTTTGTAGAATACTTCATACGACTATTTCTTTCTCAGAAAAAGTGAGAGACATTTTAGTTGGCCAACACAATTTTCTTCTGCATGGATGGATCTTTGCTGGCAATGTTCTTCATTTTTCCCAATGAAAAACCCATTTTAAAATTGGAGATCACGTAAACCACTTTTATTTAAAATACTTGGATGTAGTGGTTTAGGTCAGATTTAGGAATGGGTTAAAGTTTTAGTCATATACAACTTTGAACGTATATCTTCCATATAACTGTCTTCACCATATATACGCACATATACTAAAGCTTCTTTCAAAAAGTCTAGATTTTTCCCTTCCAGGATATAAAATTTCTTCGATTCGCTTTCATCCTGAAATAGAATCTTAAAATAACTATATATGGTGAAATCTATATCAATTCAAATTAACACTTCTACGGTACACGATCTCTAGTTAATTAGTAGGATTCTTAGATTCCATTTTATCATATCCAAGTATAGTTCAAATCAATTTTGGGATGTAAATTTACATTGTGTTTTGATTTTTAAAATAATATTTGATAGACATAAGTTTTTAGCTAAATTTTAAAAAGATTGCGGGTGCTTATGATGCACAATAATTTACTGTAGATTCGATTAAACGTTTAGAAGTAGGTCTGATAGTGTTGTAATCCAATGTTATAACATCATATATGTTAATAATATTTTAAGTCCAAATAAAAATTTCTGTTATTTTTCAAGTAAAATTGGTATTTGAAGGCTTAGCAGTTGATAATAGTTCACGTCTCTTGGAAATAGTGATTAAATACTTGTGGCATAACTAAGAAAGTGATGCATTTCTTTCTATCTGAAGATTTCTTGTGCCTTCAGTACTTTGAAAGAAACTTATCCAGAAAGTTTTTTATAACAGTTCATTTCTGCGTGCAACTTTTTTTAAGCAATTTTGGTTTGTAAGCTTGTTATTACTGTAAGGAATTCGCTTAATTAAGATGGCAAATATGAGATCCATAGCAAAATATATGTTATTTACTTGTCTTTTAAGAACAATGTGTTTTATAAGCATTTAGCGGCATACATATATAACTGCTATAATCACATAATTTTCAAGCACATTAGGACGCAACCTAATATTGCGTTTTGGAGTTTTAACCGGAAGAACTTAAATAATCAGTATATGAGAGCCAAATGTAATAGTTAAAAAAACTAGATCAATTACTGGAAGCCATAAATACCTTATGAACTTTTTTTTTTATTAATAGAAAGAGTGTACCTAATAATTGCAATATTAGCTGTCACTTCAAGTGATTATAAATATGACTGTTCTAAAGATTCTATATACTAAAACATAATAATATTAATATAGTATTACCCGTGATCTTAGGTGAATAAAACATGGGCTTCAAGCGGTTCGTACAATTGACAATAACATGTAAATAAAACAAGGTATTTCACATTAGCACCAAATTCTATGGCATATTCTAGTCAAAAAATAAATTACTATCAATAAATCTAGTACAAACATGATAGATATTTGTCACTACTAAACACATATTCGCTGTAAAGTGAGTAGTTTTAAGTAGTAATAAGTTATAATAAATAGACTGTAAATTAATAATTTCTAAGCTCACGATCTTCTCCTATACTCTTGAACCTGTATCACTCGTAACGCTCTCATTTTCTTTGATAACTGTCAATTTTTCGATTAAAGCATCAGCTTGAGTCACTGATTTTCTACCTGAGTCTCGTCGAATAGTCCACTCATCACTCTGAAAGCGCTAAAACTAACAATTAAAAAACAATAATAGCCTAATGGTTTCTATATATTCACGTTAGTTTTCTTATAAACGAATTTTTGACCACTAACATTCAGAAATCAAAAATGATTTTCAACAAAAACTGAAGGAATCACATAAAAATATTATTAATGTATAAAACTATCAGATAGATTTTTTACCTTACTACTTCTTCGCGAAGATCCATTCCTACCACGAAGAGTTGAATTTTTTGTCGACCTTAAAATAGGCTTGTTTTATATTTCTTCTACAACATAATAGCGTTTAAAACTTTTATAAATGAATCTGAAGTGAGTGGAATTTATTTTGAATTAATATTCGAGAAATTTCGTGTTTAACATTCATGTCCCGATTATAAAAGGAAATTTTCAACAAGAATAAATTTGATAAAAAAGCTATTAATCATTACTTCTATAAATTTTACGCTACAAAAACGTCTAAATAATATTTATTTGTCAAAAGCATGACCAACTTAGCTCAATAGAATGTAAAAATATTATTTATATAGGATAATATGGCTAAACCTAGTCATTATTTCCTTTTTATCATCTTAATTAGTTTAGTTTAGATTCACTAAGATGTAACCGTTTTAAAATGTTCATGAGCAATATGGAAGGAATTTAGTACGGACCCATGAATTTATGCTTGATTATTGTTAATTACTACTATTTTAAAATGATTTTATTAATATTTAAATGTCAATGAAAATTATGGTGATTACCTCGTATATAGTGAAATTGGTGTAGTTGGTTGTCCTTTAACCCTTGGAGGCCGAGATATCTTTTTGCAAGTGATAACATGAGCACAAATCCGCCTTATATCTGGGTTAATCAAACAATAAAAATAAAAGTTTAGTGCGAATTTGGTAAACTCCAGGAGATTCACGATTGCTCGAAAAATCTGAAAAGATTTCCAGTTGAAATAATTGCTCCCCAATATTGCAAATACTGAAAGACATCAATGCAGGTGAGTTCTCAAAATCATATATTGATACCTGAAACGGGAAGTTGTTTGACCGATTATCTGCTACGAGAATAGTCAGAGGGGCAGCTGGTATAGTACACAGGAAAAATACGATTATTATTGCAAAAAGAAGAATGAATAATCTCTTTTCTTCCTAAATTAGTCAACATTTTTAAAACATTTAATGTAAATTTTTAAGTGGACAGTTTTCAGATTGGATTAGTTAGTTATCAACTTATTTGTGAATAATATAATTCTAATATTTATTTACTCTATTGGAAGAAAGAATAGTTAATAGTTAATAATTCCACGAGATTTGATCAAGGCACTTGATTAAAGTGCAATTAGTGCCATGTATAAACATTTTGTTAGTAGTTAAATACTAGTGATATAAATCAGTGCTCAAAGGAATGTTTCTAGAGAATCAATAAATTCAACTGTTAATATTTTTTCATTTCATTCATATTTATATAAAGTCCCTTATGTATGTGGTCATACTTTTTCACTTTTTTCAAAAACAAATCGTTTTTGAGAGTTTGCCAGTCGTTCCATACGGTCCTTCTTTGTGTTTCTGAAATTTAAAAAATAAATAGTGCATATGATAGTAAGAACAAAATTCACTTGATGTACTAAGCGATAGGGTTGACATTCCAGACTAAAATGTTAAGTTACCGGGTTTCCCGGTTTTTGTGGTATTTTAATAAGTCAAGTTATCGGGTTTTCGGGGTTTTCAAGATTTTGGAAAACCCGAATATTTCTCGGGATGCCAACCCTACTAAGCAATTATTTATATACATGAAGAGTATTAATTTTCTGAAAATGTAATAATTCAGTAAATTTAACATAAATTGTTTAGTATGCTTACCTATAGGTAATTAATATTCTTGCATTCAGAAAAGCAACGAGAAAAAAAGGAAATACTCTACTGATGAGTTCACGGAGAGTTTCGTATATCATAAACCATTCAGTCCTCTTTGTATCACAGACGACATAGGGACATATAGAAAGTGGAAGAGGCATCTAAAGTACGCTTGGTTTTATTTGACTTGGCGAGCATTACTATTAAAACTACATATACACTGCGTTTCAGTGTAATAGCACACTTGTTTTTTCGCTTTTTATGTTTGCTGTCGATAGATTTATCCAATTTTATGAGAAGAGACGTAATAACCTTTGAAATCTCCAATTTCAATTTTTTTTTCTCAAAATCACTAGCTTTTCACCATTCAGAACTGTAAACAGACTTTACATATCTTGACTTTATTTAACGAAAAATGCGCAAATTCACTTGTCCTGAATCATCGCAACAATGGTTCATGTTCCTATCTCATTATTTTGAATTTAGGTGATTTTCAGTGATAGGAAGAAGTTTATCCTTAATAGTCCTAATGGTTTTCACTTATATGGGAGAAATTTATGCAAGGATCCCTGCCACTGTTTAAGTCGAAATTTTGGTGGTGGAAGTGTTATGATTTGGGGCTCGTTCAGTTCTATGGGACTTATTGACGACAATGAGCAGCACGAACACCAAAATACCTGAGGCCATCGTCTAGTACCGTATTTCACACGTTTTCCAATCGTTAGCTTCAGTTTTTAACCAGATAGTGCCACAATCCACACCTGTCGAAGGACTAAGACTTGGCTGGACGACAATAGCGTGGACACTTTCGACTGGACATCGTACTTCCCGGGCTTGAATTAGATGAAGGATCTTTGGTAGTTCTCGTGCGTCGGATTCATGACGATAATCGTCTGTTTGAGACCGCCAAGAACTTTCAAAGTGTCATTAGCAAAGCCTAGAGCGAACTAGACAAAAGTGTCATCAAAAACTTAGTTAACAGTATGCCTGAACGAATTTTTCAGGTTATTAATAGAGGTGGTAACTGTACCGCCAACTGGTTAATTGTAATATACATTGTTTGTTATAATTTTTGTTATAAATACATATTTTAATAAAGTGTGCTATCAGTTTGAAGCAGTGAAAAGTGAGTGGTTTAGAGAAACAAAAACATAAAAAGTATCATTTTTTTTAATGAAAAAATATGAAATTAGAACTGGAGACTTAAAAGGCTAGTACGTCTCACCTCAGAAAAAATTGGAACAATCTAGCGATTGACAACAGAAAAAATGCGAAAAAACAAAATGGGTATGATTTTGAAAGACGCTGCATTATTACGCCCTAGTTTTCGTACTTCATTTCAATCTTACCATATTTTATACATTATTGTAATAAACACTTGTATATCTTTATTTCTGCCTGAAAAAAGTTAATTCTCTAGCTATCATGGGCTTCGACTATTTATTTTCTTACTTATATTCATGTTGATTCAAATAATTATTTAGAATGCATTGAGCATATCATTTATATTATTCACAATTTGTACTAGGAATGAGCAAATTTTTGTTGCGCACGTAATGTATATACGTTTAATAAAATTTAGCATACCATATTATTAGAATGCCATTAAGAATCAAAATATAGTATCGGTTTAACGATTCACTAGCACTTTATCCAATGCAGCCATATAAATATATATCTAATGCCCTTATATTCTCCATTGCTTTATTTGTCTCTTAATTTATTGTCTTAATTATGCCTGAATTAATGAATATTATTCAAAAACTAACATCGCCTACAATCCTTTTGAGATTATGCACTTCCTTTTTCACTGCCCAGGGTGCATAAATAAAGAAATTGAAGATATAAGCGAGGGCGAAAAGCATGAAACATATCTTTCGTGACCTGAAATACCTTAACTATTTCTGGATGAATTATTTTTTTAGACATATTTTAACGAACCGCAATCCATACGCAAACGGCCGGCAAACAGCCATATACTGAGATAGAGTAAGGAAAACCACGATCCATACCGAAGCACCCATAAGAGCATTGGCCTTAATATAATAAATTATCACTAATAATCGTAATTATGTGGAGAGTTATAAATGCAATTCTAGAGTAAACGATTAATCCTAGAGGATGACGCGAATTTGAACATAAATATAAGAGCAAATTAAAAACGATAGACTTAAAACTGACTTTAGTATTAAACCAAAAATATACGGACATATATTCTTGTATTTAAGTTCTTATATTGATTTTCTACAAATGGTTAGAGATTTGGAAGCATTATATTTCCGTGCATTTACTCTGTAAGTGCTTGAATATCTACATTTCACATTAACCCAAAATGATCCCTGCATACTTTTCATCGGTACAGCTCTTAGGCTCAATTTCTGAGTTCATCATAGCGAATCGAATCAGTGGTGGAGAAGTCAAGTGCCTAGCTAACGTCCGCCTAGGCCAATCATGTGAATGAGGTTCTCAAGCAAAAACAAGCACGCAGTTAAATTTGAAGCAATTTAGGACCTAGAACCGATGATCGTTGATATCATATATAATACATAAATATATAAGAGACATTTACAAATAAACACACTTTTAATAAACTACAAATTCTTTGTGGTTCCACCATAGCTATATGCATTTTGATTATAAAACTGCAATTACTGAAAACAAGGGATAATTATAGCCAATTATAATTAGAATAGATAACTAAATTTAGTACTGCTGGGAAACAATCCTATTACTAACTTTAAGATGACGTATTAAGTGAATGAATGTTTATAAATTTATATTCTGTGCATGAAGTAATTGGCCATATGCATATTGACTAAAGTCAATGTACAGTACAATATAATAGTAAATAACAAAAAACTAATAAAATGATAACAAATTACAAAAGAAAAAGGCATTTTTACAAATACTGCTTACTAATGGAAATCCAATGTGTGCGTAAAAAAATGAAGCTTTTGACGAACACGCTCTGATATCCAGCAACCACATAATCATAGGAATGATGGAGAAGTGGGTTAGCTAAAATGTTGAAATTAAAATATTTTATTCTAAGGCAAATACAAACAATATTATAGTGATTTATATGCTATCAAATCTTGTTTTATACCTTATAATATTTTCATATATGTATCTGAAACATTTGGTTATGGAAAATCCAATTAAGAAATTAATATAAACTTTAATAATCATTATCTTAGATATTCTAATCTTATTGACGATTCTTGCGTTAAATTCCACAAATTCTATCAAGAATGCACCGATGCACTGAAGGGTAGAATGTGATCAGAGCCACATGACGGATAGGTCAATATGGAAGACAAAAAGAGAGTTCCCTTTCTGTTTCCAACCAGACTTTGCTTTTAACCAGTTGAAAGAAAATATAAGTTTACTAGCGGTAATACTTTTCTACTCTATTTCTAATATTCACAGAATAATTGAGAACAGAAAAATTCTAAATTTATAACAGTAAAGCAATATTGCATGAATAGTTTTCGTATCTAACAATATGCTCGATAATTCATAAACTTTCCAAAAACTAATTTATCTCCTACTCTGAAATTGCTACTTTAACTTTGCAGTAATATTTTAAATGATGTTTAAATATTAGAGTCAATGAAGAAGTGGCTAATTAGATCACAAATACGCTATTTCATTTTGTCATATTAAAAATTTAGTTGAATCGCGCTTCAATAATAAAATAGACTTCCCTTGAGTGAGCACGACGTCTAGAAGTGAATCACCACTCCCCAAATACAAGTTGATACTCTATTGATTAAATAATTTTGATTATTCAAAATGTTTCGATAAATTGCGTATTGAAAACATGGATTTTATCCTAAAAGCTGTAAATGGTTCTTTCAAGTGTAATCAAGCTTTTTTGGAGATCAAACATCAAACCTTTTAATAAATTACTTTTAAAAACTAAGAACTTTCATGTATTTTATAGCTGTTGGTGCATCTGCTCAACATAGTTGAAAACTAAAGAAATTTACCTTATTTTTACCATCTAGATTCATATCAGCTATATTTGCATAGTTATTTATGTTATTTTTAAAACTACATATAAATATATTTAAAGCCTTGAACTATTTATATTTAGAAAAATTACCCAATACGATGACTAATAGAGGTTAAATGTGTATTTACTCACCAGATCAGTCATGGCTAGCAGTGTGAGATATGTATATATAATAGAACTCTTCCTCAGAAGCGGGTGTGTGAGGGTGATGACAGTAAGCACGTCTCCAATTATACCACAAGTGATGATTATCGGAGCAATATAAGCGTATGTAATCTGTAACTTCGACTATATATTCCAAGCTTTATTCAGTTGAGCTCCCATTACAGGACGATATATATTAAGTACTAAATAATTGCTTCACTTAGTGGGAATTTATATGCTATACTCTTCTCATCATTGTAACTGTTCCACTAATTTTAGAAACTATCTCATTATACCTGCATTAGTACAGTATTATATATATTCTATGATACCTTATAATTTGTAAGCATTGTTAATGATTCAAACAATACTCACTATTAAAATATCTTGTATTTCCTCCTTTATTGGTCACTACTTCTCTGTATAACAATATTTGATCAATGAAAACTTTATAATAAAATAAATTAACAGACCTTGTTCAAATTCGATGTGGGCGCATCGTGATTTCTATTATGTAATCCTGAGTACCAGTCTATAGTTGTATTTGAGTGAATCATAGCACAAATTTGATGGCTCGATGGCATTCTTTACTTCAGGCCGGTGTAAGGTAATTAGATAAGAGTAGGAATAAATATTTATGAAATTATAAGGTCTTCTGAAGTATCGTTGTTATAAAAATGAAGAGATAGCAGACGTTAGCCGGAGATTAGCCTCATTAGGAATCTGGAAAGGCGGAATAATAGAGTGAATGAATGGAAATTAGCCAGCCAGTCAATGAAATTCCGCGTTGCTTGAGATTGGAGATTCCTTCGATGAGATCGGAGTGCAGAGAGTAAAGAGGGTAGAAAATTAAAATGTGTTTTTATGCAACAAAGCATAATGAGTTTAAGTTCATGGAACATACCGACATAGGTCATGGAGATTTACGATAGAATAAAGGTGCTGAGATATAAAACAGAGACTGTTTGATGAAATTTTAGAGATATAATATGTTATAAGGACATATTCGATCTATTAATTTTACATTTAGTATCTCTAATGCTGTTTGTATTCACGCTTGACTAGAATTCCGAAAGAAAGTAGACTGTTGAAATATGATTTATCTAATTGACGCATAATACGAAATTGCTTTGAAAATATGTTATTGTGATCCTTTTATTATAAGTCTATAATTCAATTAAGGAAAAACTCTTTTCATGTTTTATGAACTATACTACCATTAAATAGAATTTAGAAATGTGTGAATTGCAAGTATCGTATTTAACACTCATGATACTGGATTATGGGTTAACCATTATTTTATTTTGTCCTAAGAAAATTGAAATGATAAAAGTATCTATATTAGCATATCATCATATGCTGAAGACTAATATATTTAGTAGTTTTACATTTTGTGTTATTACAACAAAATTCGTAGTTTACCAATATTTATGGAGTGACATATTATCATGGATTACTCCAAAAGAATTAATTCAGAGCATAATCGAAAGAAACCATAAAATTAAAACCTAAAATCCTCTTGAAATCCCTTCTGAAATTTGAACTTAATTGTGAGGTTATAAATGGGGAATGGAAAATGGATGAAGGCTAGTATTGATTCGCCGCATAATTTTACTAATAATATCATTTGTGAATTCATTTCCTCCATTGTTAGTTATCTCTAAGATACGCAGAAAATTATGCGTTTAGTTAAGTAGTTGATGTGATCATTGTTGCATGTGTTATATTTTAAAAAATTCAGGTACAATTTGTTTCAATAATGAAGTAACTATCACTATATTTATAATCTTAGAGAATTACTAGGTTTTCAAAGGCGAAAAATTTATACTGAAATCTGCCTAAGCAGTACGCTTAAAATACTATTCTCATATGACAAAGACAAATGTTTATCCAGACATTGAGAGCAAGTTGTAGAGTAGATTTGATTACTAATGTTTATTGCACATATATTCATTTTTGCAATTTAGTCTAGGAAACGTACTTGAATTCTGTACGGGCGACAAATTATCTAATTGAGTTAATCAATCGTAATTACGATATTATGTTATTAAAATAATTTCTAAAAAATCGAGAACCTGTGATTATTGTAGAGGTAACTGTTTATGTTTTACGTACAATTATAGTCATAAACCATAAGAAAGAGTAAGGAAATATGTATGCATTGATGCTTTCCATAATTGCTGTTGTAGAAACAACCAACTAATTTTTTCAATATAATTTGCTTGAAGAATTTTAGTGTGATTTTAATTTCACATTCTTTAAGTGGTGTTTTGAATGAAAATTCTGCATATGGAAGGCTTTCCAAATTAACACAAATAATGATTTCTTAAAGTGTTTAAAACGTCAACATTTACACAGAAAAATGACCAAATGTATTAGTGCCATATATCTCTAACTCTTTAAGGCTCAACTTAAAAATAATATACATGTGTGCAAATGACTCATCAGAAGGGAAATCCTAATTCTGAAAGCTCTTCTAATTAAAAAAATTAATATATTTGTCACTAATGTATATGGAAACATTGAAGAATTTTGTTAACTATCCATAAGAAGATAGCAAGATTGAACTTACTTCACACGAGAAAAAAATACCAGTGAATATTGCTACTCATTACACTGTTATTTTTAACGTGCATTCAATAGATGTTACTATTAAATAATATTAATTTCTCAGTATTCATTACGGTGCATTATACGTTGAGTAAAAGTGGAATTCGTCACATATTTCGAATCACATTATTCTAGATGGTTATAAATAAATTTTCCGAAATTTTTATTTAAACATTTATAATGGTAAGTTCATTAGGATTTTGGTCTTAAGGTTTCGCACAAAAAAGGGAAGCGTGTTAGCAAATTGTTTTATATACACTATTTTCAGAATCCTTAACTGGCTTTTTGAAAGGAGATGTCTCCTAATTTTCATATTGCTATCGTAGTTTACACTTGATTATTGACATTGGAAATTTAAATTTTTAGAAAAAGTAGTAATAACCTGTAAAGTGAGCAAAAACCAGGTAAAAGTGATATTGGTAGTAAAGGCTTAGGGAGTAAAATTATGAAATGTTTAGAAAGCGCACCTCACAATAATTTTATGAAGAGAATGGAGACGTTGTCGTGAGTATGCCTTTGTAGTGCAATTTTTACTAAATAGGTCGATATTCGATGCCAGTCACGTCTGCTGTGGGATCTTAATATTAGTCCAGTAAATGAGGAAATTATACTAATGTTATTTTAATTTTTTTCTTAATTTACGTAAATAAATGTAGACATAAGGTACTAGCATGTAAATAATATCAATGGATAATTAAAACTTTGCACACATTTCATAATAGAGTTTACTTATTCTTCTGGATTGTGGCAAATTATTTACCTCAAATAGTCGTTTGAGTACTTCACTGCTTCTTTATTAGATACAACGTCCCAAAAGCCGTCTGTTCCAACAATGAGAAATCTGTATCAAAAATGATTTAGAAAAGATAGAGAACCATGATAATGTTTGGGAAAATTTTAAGTTTACAAAAAAGGGATTTGTTCTGGAATTTCAGATATTATTAAATCATAAAATTACATATAAAATTAGGTATTAAATAAAATGTGACTTAGAGCAAGTAATTAGTAAGTAGGAATACATTAGAATGCAATGTAGCCTATTTATTGAAAACTTATAAAAATTATAAAAAGCAGTAGAAACGAATTTAAGAACAGTGTGGATATTTATTTGGACGATGAAGTTATAAATAATAGGGTGGTAGGTCTCACGCACTTGAGCGGTCTGTTGTTCAGATCAATTCTGCGTACGTCTGGGTGGGCGGTGAGTACGCCACTTCGTTTCAGTAGAGTGTCACCGAAAGACCTATAAAACCTTGTACACCATTATTCTCTTCACAAGCACAAAATAATATGGAACCTGATAATGTAACTTTAATTCCATATACATATACAAGCAAATAATTTATATTGTTTTTATCTTTTTGTGACTATCCCTATTGTTAGCTATTACGCTAAGTTAGTAATCAGAACTATTATTACACCAGTCTGAAGCAGATATATTCTTACTAATATATGGAGATGAGATCATTGCTATAAGAGTGGATTTAGTTGAATGCAGCAATAAATGTGTCACTAACTCATCTATAAATTTTAATTATTTACAAGCTTAGTATTTTATCGCAGTTCTGCTGGTGAGTTCAACATTTTTATTAGTCATGAAAGTTTTTGTTTAAATCATCATCTACGATCAAAATCATGCCATCTAAGCGCAAATGCATTATAGAATTAAATCATATAGAAGAAGTCTCTCTTATATTGCTACTATTAAAAGCTTAAAAATTTGCAGGAGCACTTAATTCATAATCGGACTATTTGAAAACTCTGGCTATGCTGAAGTGAGAATGACGCAGGATCCTTAAATTTAGATCTTGAAATGTTTTTTTGATCTGTCGTGTGAAATTTCGAAATATCACTGGTGAATACCGCTATTATGAAAATAATTTATTCTAGAAGACAATGAATATGCTGACAAAGTATAGGATTAATTATATTCTATGACGTTAGGTGGAGATAGGAAAGCTATAGATTTACCAAAAGCTAAACCGAAGCTACAGATTGACTCTTCTGTTGCTACTTACGTATATTAGAAAGTAAATTATTGATATTTAATCGATCAAGTTATAGATTTTTTCCATTTTTTCATTACTTGCAAATAAAATATATTGTTATTATTTCGCCTATATTTAGAAGAGAGACTGCTACGGATTCTATTGAATATACGTAAAATCGCCTGCCCTTTCAAAAAAAACTTGGAAAATAAAACTTATAATGTTAGGACTTCAAATCTTCAAGAATATATGAACATAAACATCTTATTTGCAAAAGCCTAAAGAGCTTGAGTTTTCCGCAGCTATGAATGGAGAAAGAGCTCTTGCAATAGCCAAGCATTATCTGATTTGTGTCTTTCGAGAGACTGATTGATGTTGTGAAAACACGAAATACTCCAAAGAGTAATAGCAGAACAAGATTCTCATGTCAACACATATAATTAATGTTGCAAAGTTAGGTCAATAAATGAGGATTTCTATTTTAAACCGAGAACGGTATTGGTTTCTATTAATATTCTACCATTTCTTGAGATAGCACATGCCATGTGTCATAATAAAAGGAGACATATTTTAGTGTTTTTATAGTTTTGATACAATGCTGCATTGCAACTCCACTAGTCACCTTTGATGTCATATGCAGTTTTCTAAAAATAGATAAGCAAATTAGATTACCTTGAAACAGCAAGAATTCCTTGAACTCGATACGCTGATCCGTCAAAGCTAACAAATCCTCCAGCTAACTCGATACGCCGTCTTTCAAAAGGCTGGAAATTTTTTTATGAATGAATTAAAAAATTTGACTAGCTATAGGTTTGCTTAAGAAATGTATGTAAAGTAAGTCATTTAAAGCATGGATGCAATAGTAAAACAATAATATTCTCTATTATTTATGATATTATCTTATTAACTCAATCACATCAAATAACTTCTACGAAATTCGAATTATAGGAGAAATGAAGAAGACGATAGAAAAATAAAGGACGAAGCAATTACATCCAGCAGTGATTCAATTTCCGCCTCGAAGAATGTTTTATTTGGAAATAAGTACATATCTAAATAGAAGGTCAAGTTTCAAAAGATACTTTTTGTAAAAACCCAATTTTATCATTCCTAACGAAAAATATTGTTATAAATCAAATTTAGCATTAATCTAAGAAATATCCTGGATGTATTAATTTACTTTTCTTCTTAAACTGTGATAGTATAAATTGTTTTTAAGTAGGAGGAAAAGCTAAAAAAGTGAAGATGACTAATTGATTCTTTTTTAATTCATAAATTTCTACTCATTCAATAGTGGTTGCGTAGCTTAAAGACTTCCTCTTTAAACTGCCGTAATAATAGGTGGTAGCAATAGAAGAATACTAGGAGATTAGTAACCGTATTTTTATTAGAAAGGAAAATTACTATTTCTCACTGGTGGTTATTGGTCTGTATATTTAAAATACTTGCGAATAACAGTTATGTAGGTTTCCTCTAATTATAGAATTGTTCAAAATAGTGTCTTCTATGGCTTAAAAAGTGCGGACTTTTAGGAATGTAAATTCTTTACTTATCAAGATACAGAGATAGATTTCTCGCAAACCGATGTTTAGGCTCTTCCTATAGTTATTCTATTTGATTTTGGCCAGAGACAACACGATAAATCACATTATTGTCGTTTCCACCCATAGTTCCACAAAGACTAATTTATGATGAGTAGTGATTTTATTAAAATATATAATCGATTCTTTCAAAAATGTATTTCAACTTCTTCAGGCAGAACATTGTCTCGCTATTCTTTCTCTTTGCTGTAATTAACAACGAATTCATGGAGTACCGAAGTATTTCTTACTAGGTCAGTGGTTCGTCTACGAGAAATAACACTTCAAAAAAAACCTGCGAGATAGTGAAAACTAATATAATGAAATTTGACCGGGAGTAAAAGAATTGTCATCTCTGAACTTTGAATTCCAAAATTCTTTTTTTCAAGTAAGGAAATAGGTTAAACTACATGAATGAAAGATATGAAAAACACTTTAGTTTGAATATGAAGTAGCTCTTTAAGAAGAAACGCACTGGTAAAATCTCTAGATGACCACTTATGTGCGTGAATTATCACTTCGTTTTGTTATTTTATTACATATTTTCCATATTCTTACGCCTGTCGCGTCACAGGGCAAACTGTGGAAGAATGATAAGCTTTCTACACTTTAAATATACTATTTTTTTAAAATTAATATGTAGGTTTACGAAAATAGTGTTAAATAAACAATAATCATATTTAGCTTACTTTTTATTCTTAACAACTAGGTTTGAAAGTAAGTTCTGCTAAAGAGTTTAATCGTTGGAGGTTATTGTGAACCTTCATCTTTATTTTCTAGAGTAAGATAATTTACCAATTGTATTACAAATAACTAACCCTTAAGGTATCCTTTCAATATATATTTAAAATTATACTCTTGAGAGACCATTTGCATCACTAAATATTGCAATAATTCATAGCTTCGTTTCTCGCGAGATAGTGGATTATGACTAGGGTATTCTTGGCATAAAAGAACATTACTCTGTAGAAAGTTTAGAAGCTCTAACATTCAAAACACTTTGGAACAGAATTACATTGGAAGTACTTTTATTATCAGAGGGTTTCGATTAGCAATACAAATTACAAGTGGTTAAATATTAAAGAATAGAGGAAGTGCATATCTGACAAATATATTTTTATTGTCACCGTATTTTTTTTTTGGAAAAAAAACTACCATTCAAAGTTTTTTATAGGAGCAAATCTTTGAAAATTAGTTGCATTAGTAGCGCAAGCTTTAAATCATAATATCAGTTTTGTTTATATTCCTTATAAATATAGTTTCATATACACATTGAAAGTCACTTAAAACCATCCTCTCTTAGGTTTTATAAATTGGAATCTGTGGAAACACAGAATGGATACCATTATTTTAGCATATAGGGCTAACTTTCTGTATTTGAAAAAAAATTTGTAGAGAAGGCAAAAAAAACCTATAATGTTTAACATAAGACAAATCTTACAAATAATTTTTTTTAAAACGAAGAAACATTGGAACGGAATTTTATCGAAATATAATTAAAAATCATGAATAAATGTTAGCTCAGACAACTAAAAATAATACGGTATATAATATGTAAACTATAGGAAAATCGAATATATAATATAGGAAACTAAATAATAGTGCGTGGACAAGCTAGAATATTTTGCATCTCTCATTATTTTAGCACTGTTGCTTATAACAAAAGACATATGCACACAATATTTGAATTATTTGCTGACGCATATTTACAGACAGATGATAACTGACGAAAGAGGATCGAGTGGGGGATAACTCGATTTCGATTCCAAAAGGACTCATCGCGGACACTTGGATTATAGATGTGACACTTCAGACAGAATAAACGCGAGGAAGTTATGCATTTATTTGCCGCACATGTCAAAGTATTATAAATTATAACTGACTAGATTTCCTATATTTATCTCGTCTAATATAGTTAAATTGGATTAATTAAATTACATGGATTTTTTTTTGCAGATTTTATTCCCAAGACACTTCATTATTTCTTTATTTACATTAAATATTTTAATCAAAGTTGAAAAGTAACGTTTGATGTATGAGAATTTCATACACTTCTATTGTCCAGGATTAGTAGTGGTATTTATATTTTATTAGGCTTAAGATACGATGCGTCCTAAGCCTTGTTGTCTTAGAAGTAATAAAATAAACCTCATAATAGTTTAATTTTATATCTATAGAAAGTTGAAGTCAACTAAATGAATGAAAAAGCAACTTCCAGAAAAATGTTTGAGCAAATTTTGATTTAAGCTTCAAGACTTATTCACAACGTTCCAGTCTATAGTTGTAATTATTTCAATCTCATAACAATATATAATACATGAATTTTGATATCAATTTTTTGCAGATATTATGTTAGCTCCCTAATAAAAATATTGATTAGCATGAATAGATAGTTCTGAAAATTTGCGTAGAAGATAATTGTCTGTAAAAATAGGAGAGAACTACTAATGAGATTTATAACTATTTTCGTTGTACGCAATATTTCAATGCACTAATGGAAAATATAAAGTTGATAAATTGCCCATTTTCTTTAGGATGTGGGAAAATCAATATAGTTCAATAGCTACTTATTGGATACAATTTAACATAGTATCTGTTAATATTGATTCTAATATTTTTCGACATCTAGAAAAGAATTCATTCCAACTATAAATTTTTATATAATTTGAGAGTGTTATTACAATTTATTGATAATCAAAGAGTTATCCATCACCGCTGATCAATCAGTAATTACTGAAGATGAGTACGGTATTGCTTCAGTCATATATTCAAATAATTCTGGAATAGGTTCATATAGCTTACCATTTAAATCAAAAAAGTATTTATTACAAATGTTGTAACTAATGAACACCTAAAATATGTCATTTTTTTCTTATTAGAATTCATCTCGTTTTAGAAATACTTGTATACTAATTTACAATAGTTACTTGTTAAAAAGCAGAGTCAAATTAGCTTCTTTTAGTTGGTAGAGTGACTTGAAAATAGGAGATATTAGTATTGAGCTGAGAGAAAGAAAAGTAGTGAACTTAATTAAGAAATTTTGACTACTGACATTTTTAAGGTAGCATCAAGAACGTTGTGAATACCGTAGGGAATTATTTTAAATTTGAATGAGCTGTTTTCACGAAGTGCTTGTTAAGTGCCAAGAGGTTAGCATAACATTGGTGACCTCGAAGTTTTTAATCCATGCAGGAGACATTTATGGTTCATGCGTGCACACAGGTTGTCATATTTATTTTAAAAACAAATCATGAGACGATTACGACTAAATTACGTATATATCGGGGATGAAAGTATAATGCATATTTATATCTCGAAACCTGATTAGGTTCATTTCCCTTCACGCCTGAAAGTTTTATAATAGGCAACCGTGTCATCATTATGGTTGCAATATATAAAGAAAGTTTTAACTCAATGAAATAAGTAGCTATATGAATAAATATAATATTAAATAGGGGTTTGTGAATTTTGTAGTGATATTTTATTACTTTTTTTAAAGATAATGTAAGTATGAATTTTGGTCTAGAATTTATGAATAATTTCGAAATAATACAAGCTTAAATTTCATAATGATTTTCAGTCAACGTGAATAGTCATCCATAAAAACGTCAGTTCAGTATTTGTATTTAATGGCTAACATTAATACAAAAAACAGCAGACAACTGCAAGGATATGATAGACAAATGAGAAGTAGTTAAAGTCATTTATCATTTATAAATTGTTATCCATTTCTTCTCCAAGTCTCCACTGGGAAGCAAAACAAAATCTAAGGTTTCACTCTTCCCCAATGCTTAGAATGGCTTAGAGCTTTTCAATTTTAGCGTAATCCCAGGTAATATTGGTATTTTTTACTAGCTCTACATTAATGCGAGAATATCCTAGATTTTCAAAATCAAATTTGTGCTTTTGTATGAAAAATTTGGTTAAATATATATATACATGTTGATAGTTTTTACTCAGTGAATATTATGAATACAATATCCAACCACCTTGAAATACAACAAGCGCATTTTATTTATTTATCTACTTACCAAAATAATTAATTATAATTCAGTTAGTTTTTGAAATGATATTTATATATGAAAATATATTTGAAATAGAAGGAAATACTAAGAAATAACCAAAATATGACAAAGTAGTCTTCAAAGATTAGGTACCATGTACAGAATATGATATAATTATTTATCATACAATATGTTATAATTATTAAAAGGCGTCGTACTATGATTTATTTGAAGTATATGAATGTACACTTTAAGTACTAATCTTACAAATTGAGAACTTAGCAATTGAATTAGGAATCAATTCCAACGTCAATTTCCTCTCCGGACTTACTAAAGTTTCAAGATATGATATCAGCTAAATTCAAACCCATCTTTTTCGTATGTATATGGTACAAACAAAAATATTCACGTTTAGGAAATGATTGGGAAAATGATGGCTTTGCTAACTAATCTTAGCAATCAGAGCTGTGACTAATTGTGTACCCTGGCCATCCACTTGATATTATTCATCAGTTGAAAGCATTTGTAAAATTAGCTAATTTTATCGTTGTCAAGTATAGCATTATTGTTTCCATTAAAAAAATTCTAATGCAATTTTACGGTTTTTTAAAAATGCCATAATGGTTGATATGAATTTACTAGAATTTCAAATCCATGTATTGCAGGTAAGCTTGTTATGTCGTAATGGAGAGTAGGGTGCGTGGCTGCAAAACTTCGCAAACAGATGCTTAACGGTGTTTACGTAGGCTTAAAAAGGTGACATTGTTATAATGAAGATGCCGTGTTTAGCTCGTTCTTATGTAAGACTTCACGGTACTATGTGGATTGAGAAATAATGGTTCAGTCACTTAAAACACTATTTAATGAGCATCTGCATCCGATGCCAATTCAAATGATATGCTTATTATTTAGAAATTACTATTTTCCTACCACTCAATATATTCAATATTTAAATACAGTATTATTAGTGCTACTATTGAGTAAAGACGACTTGAAAAATTTTTTCTTTTTAATGAGTAAAATTAGTCCATTACATTACCAATAAATAGCAAAACGATATCATCTAGCACTATTTTGATCGAAAATATACTACATCTAAAATACGTATGAGTTGCTAAGCTTGTATATATTCTTGGGTATTATCATTGTGATAAACATTTATTAAGAAATGAATATAATTCTAGTCATTTAAAATTCAATACTTGTTTTTGGTTCAATTTAGCTGTATTACCCGTAACCTCAGTTAACAGGCTCCATTATAAGATAGAAAATAAAGTATTTTGGACATAACATAATAGCGTAATACTCAAATTACAAGAAAATAGGCAAAATTGAATAGAAACTAGACGTTTACTTACTTGAACTATTGAAGCATCGCAATATTATTTCAATGAATAAGGTAAGCTGAGTGACATATGCATAATCTCATACGAAGATAAAGAAGTGAATTTGCATGTTTTTCATAGAGTTATCCAATCTCAACCACCTGCTTGAATAATAGCAGTCGTATGGCCAATATATGAAAATGCCTAATAACGTTTAGATTTTAAATTGATACGCGGTTTTCTTAACTAATGCCCATATGATGCAGCTATTATTTACCAACTACTAAAGACATCAAAATGATCTTCTAATACCAAATATCTTTGCAGGAAATATGTATTACTAGTTCACTGGCAATTTCAGAAATTTTTCAGGTAATCTATTTAAATAAAATAAATAGATACTATAAGAGTTATATAGAGTAGGCGTGTTAACACAATAACTTAATTTGTATTCAAATGTCGAAAACATAGAGGAAATATATAAAATTTGCTAAGGCCGGAAATAAAATAATTCTGTTCTTGTGAGATAAAATTTTAATCTCATTTCGTATCGATTTAATATAAATAAGAGTAAAGAATTCGGAGCATAATTAATTAGATTGTCACACACTTAACAATGAAGCGGAAGCAATTATGTTTATTGTATTCACAATATTTGATTAAAACACTATTTCCAAGTCATAATAAATAATTGTTTTGTTGGTAATATTTGCAAAATTTTAATTTGGAAGGTAATATTTTAAATGGTCATGAAGTGTGGAAGATTTCCACTGATACAACTTAAATGAAATATCTAGGCTTTTGCAGTTATATAATAGTGCCTACATTATTCATAAAGTATATCTCATTGTTTTGCTCATGATATAATCGTAATTGATTTTAAGGTCGTATATTTATAGTTATTAGCTTTAAAAGTTCTTCAAAGTCATAGAAATTCCTACATTTAATAATTGTTTTATAATTGATTTAGTATGTTTGGTAGTTTATCTTACCTGATAATGTTATATGTTATTTTCTTAAAATTTCAAAGTGACATATGAAGCACTAATTTTGATCTAAAAAAATAAATGGTATCAAATATAGACTTACATCATCCGGTTTATGATCCTTGCTTAAAGGTACTGCGCGATTGCGACAATCACAGGCTACGGCCCTAGAGTCGCCCACGTTTATAATTGTTAAGTAGCGATTATTTTCCATAATTACTGCTATCATAGTTGATCCTTAAAATAAACAAACTAATGTTCAATGTATTATTATGTTAAATTAGACAGAAAACACATTTTATTCTTATAATAAATTATAGTTCATTCCAAACATCTAATTTCAATGTTCATTAATCACCAATATGATACAATTATGAAGCACATAACAGTAAAAGACAAATCTGACTATTCATTTACATAATTATACCTATTTATTATTTGAAGATTAAGAAATTAGCATATTTTACTCAACAAAATATGTTAAGGTTACCTGTTAAAGAGGTATAGTTAGAATCTAATCGTGAAATTGAATCGTCCAGCCGGTGAATCTCCACCACCAATGCCTAAAAGCAAAATTGCTATTAAAATAACCATAGTAATAAAAATAAACTTCGAGATAGTTCGACTTTCAAACGAGACACAGTGATGATAGGCTATATTCCTTTTCACACAATATTTACAAAAACAAATAGTAGTACCTAAATAAATATAAGAAAAAGGATTAAGAATAGAACAGACTCAGAGAGAAATCGCGATACAATATATATATATATGCGTTTATGTTAAATATCGCTACACTATAGATGTGTAAATTTGCTAAAAAAGGATGAGAAATGATGAGATAGAAAGAATTGAAAAAAGAAAAAAAAAACTTAATTCTTCAATATGATCTTTGGTTTTATTGTTTCCCTCGTTACTTAGTTTGCGCCGAACTCCACATCTCATCAGTCTGTCTCGAATAGAACGGGCAAAGTGAACTTCGAGGAAATCAGATACATGCTGGAATGGCTTTTTTTCTACGACTCTAAGTTATTCAGATTCTATCTTAAGATGATGTCTTGATATGGTGGACATCTTGTGTTAGCTCTTGATTTAAGCCTTGAATTTTCTTATATGTATTACTTCGTACTATAAACATATTTATTTCAATTTTAATTCCCTTCAGATATTAAAAAAATTACACTTTTGAACTCGGATGAAAATTTTTTTCGTCGCTAATAATTATCACATTTTATGATGTTAATATACATAGTAAATTTGTAAAATAAAATAAAATATTTAATACAGGTATTTGTAACGTTTCTGGTTGACGTAATTAAGCAATGTCCTATAATTCCTTATTAATCTATTTTTTTGTTTTTTTACTCTATCAATCTATACCTTACCATTCCTCCATGTCCGTCAAAAATACCAAATATAGACAAATTCATATTGGGATCGAACATATAATGCATGCGATCTTCCATATAGGACCTAAATCCCTGGGTGGCGCAGTAAGAAAAAATGTTGTGTCGCATTTTCCAAAACTGCTCTGTAATATGAAAACACTATAATAATCATCACTTTAGAAAGTTAATTTTCCCAATAACCTCTTCAACCGAAAAATGGTCTCAAAAAAGGTAATCTTAAATGCAACTGACCATATTTCGATAAATCAGAAAATCCTTTGTCAATAAATTCTGGTGGATTAAATTTTAAATGATGTTCTAAATCCAGATATACAAGGTTTAGACCTTTAATTCTTGAAGTCAATCTGTTCACTAACCACCAAATGTATAAGTAGGTAATAGCAGAAAAGATTAAAAACTCTAACATCTCAGTTCTGACAACAAAATATCGAAGATTACGGTGATGAATGAGCAGAGTGGTAGTTGAAATAGCAGTAGTAATGAGAAGGACTATCGGATATGATGACATTTTAGGTGTTCCCTATAGAACTAGGCAAGTACTCGAAAGTAGAGCTTGATGTGTGTGATGTTGGGCTGACTTTCTCATCGAACATGTGTTCCATAAAACCGACAAAACAACGATTGGCTGCGGTCTGTTGCCTTCAAATTGTGTTGATTAGTTAAAATAACAAATATATCAATAGTTTACATAAAATAAAAGTGCAATATTTTCATTTCTAGACATCATCGTTGACATGCAATACTTCTTCATACTACTAAATCCGATCACGAAATTATTAAATTGCGATAAGTTTTAATTCTTGTTTGCTATTTAGACCGATGTTATATAATACAGTTTGACTTATTCCGAGTACAAACAAAATTTTAAACAGATTATATAATGATTGTGTCCTGCACAAACATTTTTTTGAGTAGATTGTGAAATTACTAATGTTCCTAAGAGTTTCTCACAGATAGAATATGGACACAGTCATATAGATTTAAATTATTTAATTGAACATTTTGCTTAAAATTCAACTATCCAGATATGAAACATCTGAACATATTTATTTGCAATCGTACATATATTTTACTTAGTAGACCCTATATCAATAAACCTTAAATCGACTATTTTTCATCATACAGGACAATTAATGTTAAACTACATATATATACAAATTATTTAATTTCTAAGTTATTTAACTTAAATGAATTATGCCATTACGTGAAGATTTATTTCTTAGGATTGGTCCATTTAAATTATAGTACATGTAGGAGATCTGACGTGATGCGATGATGGATCAGCACCAATTCCGTTTACCTGAATATAACTTTATCAAAAAATAAGATCATCTGGAAAAAAACGCATACTTTATTATTTTATTAATAATTTATATGAGGTGGCGTTCTTATCGAACCTTCCCTTTCCTCCTAATACTGTTGTGCACAGAAGAAGTTGGTGATTCATCTTCTGCCTGATAGATGGATGCGTCATGTAACTCCATATAACCATCTATCGTCTGTTCCCCGGCTGAAAACCATAACTGACAAACACATTGCTAACATCGAATTATATTGATAATAATTGCTTAGATTTCGGATTTACCTAAAATATCAATTTTACAATATATTTGACGAAAATTAGGTTTGTTTAATAAAATGTGACATACATATGCAAGTATGTAATATTGTTTGAAAAATATTCTAAAGTAATGTGTGTTTCTAAATGAAATTTTTTTAGAACAAATACTTTTTTTAAACTAATTTTAAGCGTATTCTGGGTGGATATTTAATATAGTCTCTATATTTTCCGAAGTTGTGGCACTTAACTATTCGAAGATCTATTAAGGACATGATAAAAAGTTAGTCAATTAAATTAATAAGGAAAATGGATCGCTAAAATTAACGATAGAAATAATGATATCTATAATAAAGTCATATTATTTAGTTGCATTTTTGTTAAATTCGCACAAGTATCTGATATATGAAAATTAAAATTCAACTACAATTTAAAAAATATATAAGATTTAAAAGTTTACTGTTTCGAATAGCTTGTAGATATTATCATATATATTCTAACGTAAATTATGAGAGAAACGTTTATTTTTACTTAAAACTACAGTAAAACATAATATTTGTTTAAATTAACTCTGTTATCCAAATTCTTTCCAATATAAAAGCAACTTTAAGCCTTTAGAAGCTTGCTGAAACTATGATTGAAATACTGTTAGCTATCGAAATAGTATTTTTCAGCAATTTTAACTAGTAATACTGATGAAGTATTGAAACTGTTCTTAGGTATTTTTCCACCTAAAGAAACACTAAACATATTGTGTAAAGGGTGTCCTCTTTATGTAATTTTTTGAAATATGGGTTGAAATTTAACAGAAAACTGACATCTAGGTCGTGCACACAGCTCCCACACACTTTTACGATCGTTGCGTTCAAGGAAATATGTGTACATAGGTCCTTTTCCCTTAAAATAGACTAATATTTTAGTTGGAAATACTTTAAAACTTAAATGAACAAAGCATATTACTTTAAAAATGGAGTGTAAAATATAGTTACTAAAAATAATGAAAAGAAAAATGATGCCCGAGATGAGGACCATAGATTTCTATAGAAGATTTCGCACGAAAAATATGTGAAAAAGCTAAACCCAACTGTTATAGTAACATGTTTATGTTTTAAAAAAACTACAGTAGGAAAACACCCTGATATCCGTCATTCCTCGGTCTGTAAAAACAAAGCTTTGATTCGTTCGTAGGCCATTGATCCGTGCAGTTTCGGAGACATGAATCTTGATAGGAACTCCACACGCTTCCATTTTATTGGCAACATTTACGGAGTCGCCGAATAAGCAGTATCTGAACATATTTATCTCAATCACTAACAATCTCAATTGATTACAGTGGTAGGATAACTTTTCTACGAATAAAATAAAATAATGAAGTACAATAGTATCTATGCATTATTTTTCAAATAAGTAAAATTAAATTTAAGAAGAGCTACTATTTCTCAGTGGTTAATGTATTTAAAATGTTTTAATAACATAAGATTTTTAATAAATTATGTTTTATATGTTTATGTTTTAAAAACTATATGAGAATTCCCATGATTTCATTAAGTTTATGTTGTTTTAGATTATTCATAGATTCTTTGATACTTATGCCGCTTGGATCCACTTCAGTGAAACTTTCATCCAAACTATCACCATGGGTTGTCTGAAGGATAATTTCTATAACTATAGTGATTATTCGTCTTACCGGCACTAAAAAATTGTAAAAACATTGATTTAGAAGAAAATACAATTGTCTTTTCTCTCACGAAATCAAATGCCAATTTGTTAGTTGTTAACGTCAAAAACAATTAATCTTTATCCTGTGTAAAAAAATGCTGCTCCGTCTAGTCTAGACCAGTAATATGAAATTTGTTTGTAATTATCTTGTATTATACTGAAATACGATAAAAGAAAGTTGTCACACTCGTGATGAATAAATTTAAATTACTCCACAAACGCAAAATATGTTTTAATTCGAAGTTATAAACATTAAATTAATAAAAGCCTCAGGAAATATAATGTTATCCAAAAAAAGGGAGTTTAGAGCATTTTAACATTGTTCTAACCTAACCAGGTCTATTGTTTAGAAGGGTTTCTGAAAGCTTCTCTGGCTTTTCGGTCGCTTTAACGTCATTATCAAATGTGGTTGACATCATTTATCTTATTTCTCCGATGCTCCAGTAACCGACAAACGCTTTTGCCTTTTCTCGATAAGAACATTCAACGTTATTTCACAGTCCTCGAAAATCTCAGAAAAGTTCTTGTGTCGTAGTTGTAGACGTCCCCTTTCCTGCAGAACGACTTCTTCCCGACCGCAGATCCCTTTATCCAATTGGATTCGTTTTCATCTAGGATTCTACCTCATCTCACACAGTCGAAGAAACCGTAGAATATCTCACAAAAAGAAGCCTTCGGATTCATAATTCCAACTTTTCGAATTTCAATTTGACGGATTATGGCATGGCTGCAATTAAGAGCTTATTCTGATAGCGGGTTCATTTATATGGAAGATTTTAAATAAAACTTATTGAGGCTCGGGACGAAATAACAGAGGAGATGTGCCAAAATATGTAACGGTTATTGAGCTGAATTTAGGACAAATACAGTTGCGAAACAACATGTCTTCAAATCACTAAAATATCATTGTGATTTTTTTAAACTATGACAAGTTTTCAGTTAGAAAACCGAAAATCTGGAATAACTACGCGTTAAAGCTGACAAAATCAGTGCCTTCACAAAACCAATAACCAGTTTTCATTTCTCATATTTGTTAATAATGTTAAAACAGTCGAAAAGTCAAAGAAATAAGCCTCTAGAAACGATTTATTTAATGATTTCCACTGAATTTGAAGAATGTTAAAATGCTTATAAAGACAGACTTGTCTTGCTTTTCTTGTATATTGAAGCAAAAGTCTATGTTATTAAGCACATATAGGCTTGTCGTATTTACACTTATCAGGAGAAGCTAGCGAAATTTCCCTGGTATTTAGTACTATATATTTCAATATATACCCCTCTTTAAGTTCTTTATTTATGGCTAATATTTAAATAAAATATTAAAGATTCATCTCTTTTAATTATTTATGTTCCTCATACGTATAGTGAGAGGATATTACTTGATATTTTATTAGAAAGTTCGTAAGTCTGTACCTTGGCATTTTCATTCCTACAACTCCAGCAACAACGGGACCGGCGTGAACACCGATGCGAATTTTGATTGGTTTATGAGTTATAGGAGAGAGGACAAGCTTAGACTCCATTAACATTCCTAAAAGTTACATAAAACGTTTATTCGTACTTGAATATGATTCTTTTAAAATACTAAGATGTTTTTTGTCTTTTAGAGTTACTATGGTCGTACCTAAATATATTATAGCCATTGATAATATAGTATGTACTGATATTTGCTAAACCAGTGATTAAGTGACATACTAAATAAAGGTAGGAATTTAGCAAAAACGTATATAATTGTGTATCACTTACGTACCAATCGATACATTTAGAATCCTCTCTGAATGGTTTTCGCATAATTCTGGCACTCCACCGACAACCATATAAGCATCTCCAATGGTTTCTACCTTATACACATCGTGCTACAATAAGATAATTGTTTGCGACAACTGTAAGCATTTATACGTTCTATTATTGCTTGCCATTTGATGCCAAGCTTTTATCTTCTAGATTGTCTTTGTTCGCAAAATTAAATTTCCATTTTGTAGAATATTCATAACAACTGAAAAATTGCCTACCAATCCAACAAGGCGATCAAATCTAAGATATAGATCATTAAGAAGGGTGACTACGTCATACGGCGTACACATTGCACAGATATTTGTGAAAGTCACAATATCCGTAAATAATAAAGTGCAGTTAGAAAAATCACCTGAAATATAGTATCTCCACTACTTATTTTAACATCTAGATCTTGTTTAATGTGAGTAACTAGGCTTAGTATATATAAGTGTTCTATTTTATTCATTTTTCAAAATAAGTGTGAGTTGTAAACAGAGCTGAGAAGAAATTCAACTAAAAAATCTCCAAGCAAAACTGTGGCACATGTATTTTCAAAGTGAAGCAATAGCAGTTTCACTGAAACCGAGAATGCAACATTACCATACGTTGTAAAAATTTTGATCTTAACTTTGAATGTTTTTTAGGAAATACTCAGTAGTAGCATAATGTGCATTATGTTAGTTTTAAATTTACCTAATATGCCTATTAAAATTTAAAATTATTTTCTAGTTTACTGATTTCCTACAATATGCATGCATTGTAGATTAAGAACTTACTAGCTTCTATCATTTTGCCCTGCCTTAGAGAGTCCGCAACAGATGCAGGCATTAGTTCACACAGTAGTTCATCTGTTTTCTGTTTCTCTATCTCTAATTCATTTGCCAACTTCTTCAAATTTTTTGTTGTTTCTTCTAATTTGCGACTGAAGATAGAAAATGAAGCAGAAGATCATATAATTAAAAATCAAGTAGTTGAACTCTAATTTATATACATAATCAGTGCTAAGTGACTGATAGTCCTTTATTAGGTGGTTGCAGAAGTTTTAGTCTTTTTTTTCGAAATTTCAATTTTATTTCCACAATATACAAAATGCAGTTCAATCATCAAAGTATTTTCCCTCGCTTTCTATGACCTTCTGCCATCTCTTGGGTAACTTTCGGATTCCTTCGTGAAAAAACGACATCGGCTTGGAGGCAATAAAATCATCGATCCATTTTCACACCTCAGCCGCATCTCGAAAGCGCTGTTCTGCTAGACAGTTCTGCGTCGATCGGAATAAATGGTAATTCGAAGGTGCCAAGTCTGGTGAATTCTCCGCGTGCGGAAAAACTTCCCAGCCTAAGTTAGAAATAGTTTGCTGAGTACTAAGAGCAACATGAGGTCTAGCGTTGTCATCCAGCAAAATGACCTTCTGACTTCCTTGTCCATAAAATAGTCGTTTTTGTTCAACTGCATCAAAAAAATCAATCAGTTGACGACCGTAGCGCCCGGCAGTAACCGTCTCACCTTGTTGAAGGAGTTCATAAAACAGCACCCCTTCATATCCCACCAAATGCACAGAAGGACTCTTTTGGCGTGGATGTTTGGCTTTGCCATTTATGTTGTTGGCTGTCCGGTGTCTACGCATGAATGTGTGTGTTTAGGATTGTCGTACACGATCTATTTTTTCTCTCCTACAATAATTTTCTACAAAACGTTCTTCTTGCGTTGTCTGGCAAGCAACGAGATGCATATGTTGAGCCAGCGCCAATGCTGTCTTCGGAGAATTCATATGGTACCCACTTTTCGAGCTTCTAAATTTTCCCCATCTCATGCAATCGTCTCGAGACTGTTGTTGGACCATTCCCAAGTTACTCCGCTAGTTCTTCTTGTGTATGCGACGTATTTTCATCCAATAATGTTTCGAAAGCACCAGCTTTCGACGTTTTTGGAGTCCCAGATCGTTGTCGGTCATTGACATCAAATTCGCCAGCTTTAAAACGCTGAAACCAATATCTGCAAGTACTGTGGAAGAGAACATCTTCACTGAGTACAGGACATATTGATGTGCATGCTTCAGCAGCATTCTTCCCTTGCTGAAACTCGTAGAGAATACACTGTCGAATATGCGGTTTTTGATGGCTCATCTTATTTGAGTTATTTTGTGAGGTTAAGTTTGCCATTCAATCTTGCCTTATGGCTTTTCACAAACTAAGAAGCCAACACTACAAAAACGCAAAGGAGGGTTAATTTACCTAGGTTTTAAATAATTGTACTAAAGCGCTGAAAAAAAAAGACTAAAACTTCTGCAACCACCTAATACATATTTATTTCTTAAAAAGGTAATATAGAAAACTGATGTTCACTTTAGTTCAACTTGGCTCATTCGACTTTGGTTTAACATGATGAGATCTCTCGTGCCGTCGTGTCTTTGCATATCGCTAATATGTAAATTTCTTTCAATAAGTTCTCGAACAGTAGTAACATTGACTGATGAAAGATAGAGAATGTAATTGCCGTTATCGACAATAATCATTGATCCTTAAAGGAATAGATAAATATAGGAAAAACTAACAAATAAAAATGCAAACAAATATTAAACATTATTTATAGAATGCTGGATTATTTCACACTTAATTTAGTCGAAAATTACAGGACCAAAGTAGTCAAGTTTAGAAAAAAATGTTGGGTAAAAACATAGAAGGTACCTTTTAGAACTATGGGCTTCACTTCTTCTCTTTGTGAGTGTACAATGTCTCCTATTCCCTTCATTTTGAATACGAACAAACTGTTTTTAAAGGCCAAAATTGACTCATACGAAAAAGGCACCTGAATAAAGTATTTTTTATGAGTGAAGATTTTCAATATAATGCTTAAGTAATTAAATTCGTGTTAATTTGTACATATACGTGTCGAAAATGTAGAACAATAAATATTTATGAGGAAAATTCTTAATATTCAGTTTCGTTAAAAGTGCAATAATATTAAATCAATAATACCTCTGGATGTATAAGTTCTAAAATATCGGTAACACGGGTCTCTTGTCGAATTGCCAATGGGTACGCTTTTTTAATGTAGTGACCGAAGTGTTCAAGAAAGAGATCCTTATCAAAACATATATGATATGGAAAAGCTACAGAAAAGTCATCCGATGCGATATTATACGTGCCCTAAATAGTAGAAAAAAACAATTTTTTTGATGAGGGCAACTTTTATTAGTATATTTAGCATTAAAAAAACATCTCTTAAGCCAAAATAGATTTAGAAAATGAAATTGGCAAGAGTTATTAGATAGATATGAACCAAAAAAAGAAAAGTTCAATTAGTGCATAATTTTTTGTTAAATTGTCTTTCATATATTCTAGTCAACTATATATTTTTCTAATACCGGGTGCATCTCCAACTTTATATCAGCTTTGCTAGAAATGGATTTTTGAGGATGATCCGATTCTGTATCCACTTGGCTTATAACAAATACTACATGTTCAGTAACAAATGCATCTGAAAGTAAATTTATTAATTCCTTAAATATTATATAGATTTTATAAGGTTTGTGTATGTTTGTTACAAAAGAAACTGATACGATAAATTCGGTTTACACTAATTTAATCAATTAACAATTAATAATAGTCCAAATGATTTTAAGTTCTTAATTTAAATGTGATTTTATGTTAAATAAGCACATAAATCCTTTACTTCATAATTAAATCAGAAGATTATTTGCGAAATAAGTTTATAATTTAATCATATTGGCACCTATAAGTTAATTTCACATAGTCTAAGAATTAACTAGTATAGATTGTATATTTAATTCCATGAAAATAGTTAAAACAAATATATCAAACCTAAATGCTCTTGTTTTCTTTCTTGAACTTTCATAATGACTTCAGTATCATATATTCTCCGTGCAACCTCACGTACCACTCCTAAAATGGACAAGACCTAGAAATCGTAAAAAAGGAAAATACTATGAAATGCGATTTTAATATAAATTTATTACCTTTTACAATAGGGTATAGACCGCTTCTTTTTGAATAATAATGCAACAATAGAGAACCATCATTCTGAGGCTCACAGCGAAATGACGGTCCTCTGAGTTTTGTCTGGTAGACCACATGGTCGATAAAGTAATGCAGGGAATCAAGAGAATCGAGAAAACCCTAAAATTTCAGTAATAGTATTCGCTGTAAATTGCATATATATATTCGTAATAAGTGTATGAAACAAGCTTATTTTCAGCAAGGAGTTGCTCGCTTTTTGAAAACATTCATATTTCAAATTATTTTTATACAGTGCGTTTAAAAATGATAATACATTTTACTTTTTTCTATTCGCAGTCACTAGATTGATCCAATTTTTTTAGAGGTGAGGTGTAAAAGCCTTGGAAATCTCCAGTTTAAATTTCATCGTTTTTCACTTTAAAAAAAATACACCTTTTATGCTAATTTCTCTCAAAACCAACCACTTTTTATCGTTTCAAAATGATAGCACACTTCGCATATTTTGACGTTATTTGACGAAAAAAACGCAAATTCACTAATCCTGGACCATCATAACAATGGGTTGTGCTTCTACACTGAGTCTACACGAAAGAGGTCAAATTAAAGAACTGTCAACTACCGGTTACACGGTGAAACGGATTACAGATGTCGTCAAGCGCTCTAAGAAGCCTATTATGTATTTCCTGTGTCATCAAGAAGATAACGGTACAAGGAAGAGTAGAGGACGACCTAGCAAGTTGAATGACCGTGAAAAAAGGGGAAATTCTGCGGAGTGCGTCGAATAGCACGATCAGCATCAATGAAATCCGTAGGACTTGTGGCATTGATGCTTCAACAACTATGGTATGACAGGTGCTGAAAAAGAATTCGAATATTGTCTGATCACGAAGGAAGAAGTGCAGAGAGATGGGATACTTCACTGGGCCAGATATTTGATGAGATGCGGTTGGGAAAAATTCCGATTTTTAGAGTCTTAAAAAATAAGCCTATACTCATTGTTTCGAATTTAGATAATCTCCAGTTATAAGAAGAAGTTAAATCTAGACGGATCTCATAGATGCCACTCATATTGGGGACATGTGCGTAAGGATTCCTGGCACTGTTGAAGTCGAAATTTCGGTGGTGGAAGTGTTATCTGGTGACTGAGAACAAAAGAAAAAAGTAGAAAGGAACAAAGTCTATCATCATTTAGAAACGTATTGTAGTTATCTAATGATTTTGTAGAAACAAAGTTATAGATTGACTATATGAAGAACTTTGCAAAACTAAAAACTAATCAATAAGGAGAATGACGTCTCCGTAATACAGAACTTTCTGCAGTCATCCCATCAGAGCATTACTCATTTCAGGACGACTATAGGTTCCTTCTTTGCTTTTATGGACTTCAACATGATCTCAGCAAGCCTAAAGAGCGGAAATAATGCGAAGCCAACGAAGGCAGCTACAGCGAGAGCAGCCGGTTTCTCTGCGCCGTACTCCACGCGGGTAAATTATCGAATTATTCACGATGTATTGATAAGAGCATGAAGACCCACACAAGAATCAATTCCTGATAAGCCTACATAAAATACACCAAAAATATAACATCTCATAAAATACCCATCTAAATCTAAATCTTAATTTTAATTATATTTATACATAAAAACTACAGCTTTGTGCATTTAAATTTATCATAGCATTGAAATAGCTGAATATCATATAGTGAACAGTTCTAGCAAAATAATTATTTATGTTAAATATTTTACTAAAATATGAAACCCCACATTGATTAACAACAAATGCAATATTAAAAATATAATTCAAGATTATCTATGTGCAGTTAAATTTAATTATAAAAGCAGAAGAGTATAATTAAATATTATTTTGAACGCAAATATAACTCTAATTAGCCGAAAGCAAATGATATAAGCACTTAAAATTTATATAAAAGCTGATATCAGTTGATGTTAGGTTAACGTCTTTTAATGATTTAAGTGATAATTTCTAGACAATTTAATCATATTAAACATTCCAAAGCACTTTTATATTCAGGTTGAAAAATATTGTTTTAAAAAAAGAAAATGCTTCATTAACTAGAATAAACGGAGATAATCTTTATAGGAATAAAAATCACGCTTTTAATAAATGACACATTTAAGCTCACCCTACCATATTCGCTAAATCCAAGTGCAAATATTTAGGGTGATAACACTTGAAAACGTTTATTTTTCTATTAAACTGTCTGTTATAATTATTTGTCGTTTTTTTTTGTTTTTTGTTTTTTTTGGTTCCTTTATAATTTTAATTTATATGTGTTTAATATTCATTCCTTCCTCTCATTAACCTCTAAATCGCTAGCCATAGCACGTAACAATTCGTCCCATCCAGTTTCCATCGTGAATTGAATTAAAAATCCACCGTACGCCTCCCATACTTCCTCAACGGGAATACCTATGGAAACAGATGATTAAATAGCTATTGGTGGCATCAAACTGTAACACAACTGATAAACAGGCGAACCCGATAAGAAAACGGCTACATATAAGATATAATCAGGATAGTAATGAAAAACAGTTTTTTTTAAAGAAATTAGAGAAAAGCTTTTAAAAATTTGGAAATTAATTCATGCAAATGGAATGTGAACCAATGTGCTTTGATATAAAGGCGGTGGGAATATATTGTTTTAAATACTAAATTGTATATAGGAGAAATTATCTGCACGTTAAATTTATTTCGCACTCAACTGTATTTTGAAAAAAGAATCTTACCCGCTAAAATATTGTATTAAAATTAGGGCTTATCGCTAAAGATATTTAATCAAAAAATGGTAGAATAATAGAGGAGCATATAAATTCAAACAAGAAGATGGTATTAAATAGAGCTTACCAATAATGTTTGCCATAGAATTAACTAATCTCATGGTTTCGTTATCATTATAGTAATGGCCGATTTCACTTTCTGTACCTTCTTCAAATTTAGCCATTTCTCTGGAAAAATATGAAAACAAATGTATTTTCTACTCATTCTTTTTTTTTGGTTTCAATGATTTCATTAAAATAAACAAACAGTAAAGCTCTTACAGTGTGAATGCGATGAATTTATTAACGGGAAATGTTCTTGGAAACTAAATTCTATAGTTAACTTACACTATTTTCGCCCATACTTCACTTCCGTATTTCCGGTTTACAAGTTGTCGAAAACTTTCATGGATCCAACCGAACTAAACAATCCATTAATTATAATGTATCTTTTTTCTAACTCTTACTTTTTTGCGAATGTGTAATTTATTTATTCGTATTTTACTAATATTACATCTACAATTCAGACTGTTACCTAGATATAACTATTTTTCTGACCATTATTATAATTAACTGAATTTATCATTTGTTTTCGTCACTTCATGAAATTTTGTTAAAGCTACGTTTTGATTATTATAACCCATTAATTGTTCAAAAGTATATTTCTAAGTAGTGATTATGCCTGAATAGATTAAAACAACCATTATTGTCCACATACAATGATCTCAATAAGCCTATTAAACAGAAAAATGGCTAGCGATTCTTATTCCCTTTTTTTAATCAAGAAGTAAAATTAAATAATTGCTACTGTATTGTTTTCCAGTTTATTAAATTTAGCAACACATGAAATTTCAATTTTAATTCACTTTTGCAAATCGAAATCGATAGTAATAAAGTCGCTTACCATGTCTGGTGACAGCTGAAATGTGCGGACGACACGCTATCCAGGTGAATTAATCCCTCAGAATTATTAATGAGCATCGCTCGAAAATAAGTATATCCCGAAAGAAACTGGATATCACTCGAAAATAGGGAAGTTAACAGAAATATGATCTTCGCATTTATGTCACTAGAGATGCGTATCGTGAAGCCTAGAGTAACTCTAACAGAAATACAATTTTCATTATTCTCAAACAATTCGAATTTAGGAAATATTTTCAAACATAAACTCAGGAATAGAAAAAATTCTAACAGAAGCAAAGACTCGTGATCAATTAGCAGCCAGCTGTATATAATTCAGTTAAATAATTAATCAGTTGTACGTTTGAACTGGCTTGTTAAACTAGAATTTTACTATATATTATTTTTTATCATAAAAGGTGAATAAGAAATACTCACTTAGTTTCCACTTTTCGGTCAACTGTAATGTTGTCTTCTTATTTTTAATTAGCAATATATGAAATTAATAAAATATTTAAATGTTTTGCTTTGCTTGCTAATAAATAAAAGTGACTTGTAAGTCTTACAATATTAGTTACTTAGTCGAATTAAATATAATATACAACTTTACGAACAGTACATGACTAAATACCTGTAATTAGAAAAATCTAACATATTGGAACTATAGGCATAGTGGGACCGCACCTTCTTGTCTTCCTCCCTTACAAGCCCACGGTGGTGTAACTCCGCTGCGTTAATATTTATTAACAATATAAAGTTTAAATGTCTAGTGTTCATATTAAAAATAAAAATCCATACTAGAGAACTTTTAACTGCATGTCTAAATATTATCTCATTATAAATTTACATAGATCATTGCCTCATAATACAATATTTTTGAATTTGCTGTATGCTCCTGATGATTTTCTCATTCAGTAATTATTTGATTCAGAGCTACCTAAAATGGCTTATACCTTAATCTATCACTATTATATTTTGGAACAAGTTAAACGTTTTACTAAATTTTAGCTGTTAAAAGAAATTTAATCTGAAAAATATATAGGTTTTTTACCAATGAAAGTAATCTAGTTCTAAATTAATTTGAACACTCCAACACATCCTCTAAAGTAATTATTTGTAAATTTTAATCTAATGATTTGGATGAAGTAACAGTTTAAATTCGAAATAGCTATTTTTCGATGGTATAATTTTTACTGGAAATCCATAATCATTTCCAGGTACGAGTATTCACTGCATTTGCTAAATCCCTTAGTGAGTAACAGAGTGAGAGTCGAAAGCAAATAGTACCTGTTTTTGATGACCAAATTGCTATCCTTCGAATTATTTTCAGATGCTAAATAATTCTACTTCGTATATATGAAAAGTGAAGGGAAATGATGGGTTTCTTATTAATAAAAATGCCATGAATACCACATTCGATCTCTATTTTCAACGAAATTAACGTTTATTAAAATTGAAAATAATTAACAAAAAGTAAACAACGCTGGAGACAGAATAATAGGTCAGTAGTTAATGGGAATGTCAGCCTGTTTATTCTTTCTTCCCTCACTTAATACTATGGCGCTAGAATTGTTCTTTCTGCAAATATGAATATTGAATAAAATGTTTTGTATCAATTAAAGTAATAAAACATATAATTGGATCTTATGAAAGCGTTATATTAAGTTATGTATAAATATTAGTTGCAATTTCTACTTTATCTTTTACTCAAGAGACTTTATCTACAACTTTGATTCTTTCCGTTACAAAATATTTGCTTGAGTACTTCTCACATTAGGAATACATGTAATCTACATATACGCAATGTATTTTCTACTGCACTATATGTTTTGATGTTTCTGCTTGGAGTCTTGGACATCAAAAAATATAAATAAATGTATAATGAAGCGATTTTCACCCTAGAAAATAGTTATTGATGGAGTCTTTTGAAAGCA
This sequence comes from Heterorhabditis bacteriophora, assembly GCA_964036235.1. Classification (NCBI taxonomy): domain Eukaryota; kingdom Metazoa; phylum Nematoda; class Chromadorea; order Rhabditida; family Heterorhabditidae; genus Heterorhabditis; species Heterorhabditis bacteriophora. The sequence continues at coordinate 8,610,133 of OZ038425.1, read as the reverse complement.
AATGGTGAAAAAAAATAAATGTTATTTTTCATTTACTTCATATATAGGTCATGATAATATCTAATCAGAGAACAATAATATTTAAACCAACAGCTAGTGGTATTTATATTTTATACATGTCTTCAGTCTTTTATTTTTAAGCACTCATATATATATATGCAAATATTTTCCAATAGTTAATGTATTATTTACCATCTAATTAACTGCCTAACGAGAACTCATTTTAAAAACAGGTTAATTCAGTGAACTATTTTACAGATATTCTTTCTCTTCCGTTTAAGAAATTTCTTTAGGTATTACTTTACTGCTTTCTTATTATTCCTTATTACATTTTAATCAAACCAAACAGCTAAGGTCTATTGCAGAAAATCGTATTAATTGTGATTAAAAGCACAGTAGTTATTTGAAAAAAATTCCTTATTTCCGTTTTTGCTTGAAAAATATCTAAACAACGGGACTATAACGTTTTCATTTAACTTAACATATCCTTATGTATACAATTTTCCATTGAATCTTCGGATATCTAGCAATTTTAGGAGAAATAGCATTAACACCTATCTGAAAACAGTCCATAAATTTAATTCGAGCATATTAATTTGAAATCTTCATGCTTCGTTTAAGTGACAGTACCCGTTTTCTCTCTGCATATGCAGAAATATTAACGACAAGTGCTTAAAACAGCTTCAATAACATACTACTTAATTAACATTGGAATCCAATCAATGATAGAGCAAGAAACTCAATTTCATTTTGAAGGTTTTTAATATTTTGATAGATCTTATCTCAGCTAATTCTAAATCAGAAGCATTTTTCAATTATCTAACTTTTTAAATATTATCCTTTTAATAAAATATTCTATCAAAATCCTTTAATATGTGAGGTATTTAATCACCTGTTGTTTATTAAGGTTATCATTTAGCCCTCCTTTTAAATAGAATAATTGCATTTTATAAATGCGCTGGTCTAAAAAATAAATGTGTATTGTATAAAAGATTACATAATAGATCATATATAATGTATGACAGCCATAACACTGGACAGAATAATTCAGTCACTCTTAAAGTTCATTTGACGCTTGAAGGTTTATATTGCTAGTGTAGTACTGAATAAAATATCAAATAGAAAAAGCCTCTAACATTACTATTTCCAATCAAGTAATCCATAGTTTTTCATAACTTCAATACTTTACTTCATGACTACGTGTCACTTACAAATGACAGATATTTGCAGATATATAAACATTGAAATAATTAAATTTTTAATAATCTGACTAAGACTTGGAAGTGAAAAAGTTTGATATATAAAAGCTAAATCATGTTCTTAGTGCACGTTTTTAGCAAATATTTGGTGATTTCGTGGGAGTAACATTTTCAGTTCCATTCTGGGCAGCAGAGATTTCTCCTCACTCGATTTTTTTCTTCAACCAATTTTTAAAAATGTAATATGTAGTATATTAATGAACTAACAGATGAAAATAATGTTTTAATTGAATAGTAAAAATCCGACGTTTTGGAGCTCAATGTATTGTTTTATCTTAAATTGTTTAGTAGAACATTATGAATAAAGCAGAAGAAATATTAGCTAATTATTTAAAATCTGATGAACTAAAGTAAGTAAACATTCCTAGAAAAAAACATTGTATAATGAAAGATTTATTTGTTACAAATAGTCGTTGTTTTTACCATATATCAAATATCTATACAATCTTCGTTTGTGCTTTGATGGTACTAATATTTAGATAGATGTTTAACTAGAATGATTATAAGCTTTCAGTACTAAATAAGGTAAACAAGTGTAGACACATGTACGTATGTAGAATTCATTTACGCTATTATTAATTTTGCAATAGCTGACATTCGTTCAAATTTTTCTCAGTTTTATATCTGGATGTCATTTGGGCCAATGAATCGTGTGGATGAACTTGCTAAAAATTTAGGTAAACAAACTTCTTCACTTTGAAAATGATTCTCCTTCTTTACTTCGCAAATATATTACTGCCATTTTTAATTACTTTATTAATATACAACAAATTTCCACGGTGATTAATGTAAACGTATCATCAATTAAGGAACTAATACTGCATCCAATATTTCGTCCTCACCCTGAGCGATATGATTGACAAATAGGATAAAATCAATTGCGCACTAAAAATACGGCGAAAATTCTAGTAGAATAAAATAAACTATTTTCGACCCGTTTTTTAAAAGTAGGAACCAACTTTTTAATTGAATATACTGTATAACATTTTTTATCTCATCTGCAGGCAGTTTATCAGTTAAACTTATGTTGAAAACAATAATTAAACTTCTCATATTTTATAATATAATCCAATTTGCCAGATATTGTAATGTTATTTATTTCACTTATATAGTTGGTTTATATGTATACATAATCACGCACAAATAAAATAAAATAAAACTAAAAGGATTTAAATGTTATTTTGATAATATTATTGATAAAATAGTCAATAGAAATCGCTATAAACTTATCATGCCTATTTTAAAAGAATTATTCTATGGAACTAGTTGGTTTAGTTAAATGTGGAAAATACGCTAAAAATATTACCATCTAAAAGTAAGCTATTGTTATTTGGACAAACTTAACACAACCCACAATCAGGGTAGTTCTTTTTCTCAGTGGGGTTATATAAAGTAGTTAACTCCCTGATTAGACCTTGAAACTCCACAGAATGGAGAAATATTAATTAAGTCCCATAAACAAATGGATTTCAAATTAGTATTTATTAGATAGTATTTTCTAAAACGGATGTTTTTGTGTAATTAATGGTATACTGTGTACATAATTTGTATATTTCGTAGTAAGTCCTCATCCCTTGTCATAACAAGGCAGTTGCGCTGTTCAAGTCTCTAAGTAAGTAATTGAATACAAGTGGGAAAATCGACTGGTTTTCGTGGATTATAGGTTAATACATCATTTTACTTATAACTATTGTACCTCAGCTTTCTCTTCCATTTATAATAATAATTTCACTAAAATTATCTCTTTTTTATAAATATTTATCATCTTTAGTCATTAAGTATTCCTTCATTTTGTCTTTTTTCTCACACATCTTCTAGCAACATTGATGTCTTCCTCGTTCCTCTTATATTAATAGTCTGATTTTACTGTGTTGTATTAGACAACGTTAGTGATCTGTACATACAAATAATCATTTTTGACGAAATTACTAGATGACTTCAACAGCCTTTCACTAGTGATTTTTTATTATTATAAGAAATAGTTTAAATAATATTAAGAGCTTGTTAAAAAGTTAATAAGGATCAAAGTTCAATGACGTTACAGAAGAATTTTGTCGGTTATTTCGCACTTCATACGAACAATAATTTATAGCAAATAATTAATACAACTTAGTCTCTCACCTATGCATGTTAATAAAAAATACCATTGACAAGTACAATGTCAAAGAAAATCGAGAATAAGTGTACACACATTCCCTTTTAATATTTTGATCAAATTAGTTCAATGTAAGCCTATAAAATTACTTCAAATATAAAAAAATCTCACTATATTATTCAGTGATTAACATTCTAACTTCACAGTTATAGAAAAAAATTCATAATTCTTTAATTGCTTGCTATCTCTCTAATCTTTGAGCTGAATTGGAAGTCGGCATTGATAGTTTAGATATAAGTCTATAAAATTTGTAACTGAAAATATTAGTTAAATCATAACATATTTATGATTTTTTGCTTCAAGACATTGACATGTGGCACAAGTAATTTAAAAAACTACAATTTCTAAAACAATTGAGTGTTACATAAAATTTGTTAATGAATATACATGCAAGGAGCAAAACGTTTCTATAAATTCTTCCTCTAATGATCAACATAAAGCCAGGAAAATAGATATCCGATAGCAACGTGCTCCATTTCAGCGATTTCCTCCGTCCGTGCCCAGTGTATTAGAATATTTTAGGCTTAATCATATACAATGAATTAAACTACTTTGACAAACTTTACACGACTCAAGGCATAAAAAATGCAAATTAGATTTTTATAAATTATTTCGACGAAAGTTGAGTTAATTCTGTTCTACCTGTGTGAAACATATGGCTTAGTCTTATATTAAAGATCTCTAAGGCGTAGAGGGCCTATCATCCATTGACTGCAGTTATTATGTGTAAATATGTAATATCAGCAGCATTACCTTTGTTTTTGTCTCTAAGCCTAATTAACATAGTATTTCTTATTAATGTCTATAATGTGCTGTCTCATCTAGATTTGGAATATTTCCATCTAAAGTCTAAGCATTTCACCGCTAGCTGGGATTTGTTTGACTAAGGTCATTGTCAAGCTTGGTTTAACTTATATCTTTCACTATAAGAAGACTACAGTTTAAAAAAAATAAGTAATTTAAAAAATAATAATAATTAAGTCACTAATACCAGTAACCAACTTATTTAACTGTTTAATTAATCTACTATTTGTATAAAATTTTTCGACTCAATTGAAAACAATTCAAATTTGTATCATTTGTCGGCAGATTTTAAATGTACCACACAAAATTACTATAACTTTCAACTGGTAATTAAGGACTTCCTTTTATATTTTCATCAAATAATATACTTGAGGTCTCATACCGCTGCTAATTTTGTACCACTGATATTCGTAAATGATACTTTAGAACTAATTAGTTATCAAAAAAAAATTCTATATAATAAAGAAGTCTTCACAACTAGACAATAACTCTATTAGAATATTATTTGTTGAGTGCGTATCAAAAGGCTGCATTTAGTTGAAGTTTAATGTGGGTAAAATTCTAAGAAACTCCCTTATTTATTGTCCCCCAATTTGTAGCAGCAGCATAGCGTGTAGCGCCTGGGAGATTACTACTTTATTCGATAATAAAGCATCGCCCGGAAGCCGTAGAAATTTTTTTATTAATGAACAAATGTCTCTATATTTTGTATTCATTTCATAGCATAAAATTTTTACAATATCTAATTTCCACTACTCATAACTATATAGTTATATTCATCAATGAGTTATTTTCGATGACTACTACCTCTACATTAGCTTTCTTGAACAGTTTCCCTCTCACCAACCGTGTTAAAATGCCGCCTTTTCTAGAACAATCTCAGTAATGCATCTATACAATTGTTCAAACAAAATCTAAGATTATCGCGAATTGTCAATTGTTTATTTTTCTTCCTAGAGATTCTCTGTAAAACTAATTAAAATAGGGTTCATTTGGTTTCTGTTTATAGAAATAGCACGTAAAAATTTATAACCAACAATTAAGTAGATTTATGAAGTCTGAAATCTAAAAATATATGATACATTTTTAATTCTAAAAGAGAGAAAATTTATAACTTCAAATCGCCATTTTTCCTAAATGCTAAAATGAAGCATCTCCTATTAATTTGTACTCAGATATATATGGTAAGTATACATTACATTCACGTCCAATATGTTACACACATTATACATAGCAATAAATCCAGCTGAATTTTTTGTCATATTTTGTGTAAGCTAACAAGTAATATAAGACATTTGTTCTACTTAATTTCCTTCTATAAAATGTATTTTATTATGAAATGTTCAATTATGTGACATACAGATATAATATGTAGTTATAAAGTTGGTTATTATTTAGATAGTTACTACTATTATTACAATAAAATGCACTATAGGATGTTATATCTACTATATTAACTAGAAAACCTAACATAGATTAATATTTTGTTCATCTAAACAATAAGTTTTTCGTGATGCATTTAGTTCTTATTTCCTCTTGTAGAATATTGTAAATCATATAATAAGTCTTGAGAAGAGTAAATTATATGAAAAAACGACTTTAACGATTTAGAATACTTTCGCAATATTCAGCAACAAGCGAATCGAGAAAAGAAAGTCAGATTTATTATGTCCCAGACGAAGACTTGATTGCTTGAAGGAATGAGGATATATTCAAATTGAGTTTTAGTTTACGTATAGTTGATATACACTGCTGCATCCAGTAGAATAACATCATATCAAGTCACACAAAATACTGTTAAACATATAAAGTTTTCTTACATCATTTTAATCTTCCTTATCAGTTATCAATTCTAATATTTGAGATAATGTTTGATATTAGCTATAGTTTTCTTTGTTCAAAATAACTCTTGTCTATCAATGAAACACATTTCCTAGTAAGTGCTAAAAAAAGGTAATTTCAAAAGAATTTTTATCCCCCGTACTAAAATATGTCTTATTTATCAAGTGAGGAGAACCTAAGGACGTGAGAAGTTATTAGAGATGTAGTGACGACTACATCATGATTCCATCACATTCTCTAAGTTAAGTATCACACGTTCTTAGTGAACCGACGTAATAAGGATTCGCGTATTGATTCAGGCATGACTTTTGAAGCATTTCTAAAAATGGAAAATCAATTACTAAATGTGGACATTTTCATTGGGAGTGCAAAGGTTTCAGTTTTTACTTGATCACTTCATCGTTTAAAATATATCGGAGATTTTGGTTTCTCTTTGGAGAAACAAAATAAGTGCGCATTTTAAACCAAGCGGAGACAGTTACCTACATCTTGTTTTATTCCGCTAATCTTTACGAAGTTGCTTTTAAAGAGCTTTTATCATTATTATATTATGATGAAAAAGTAGCTGATAGAAATATTGACAAAAAAAATCAAAATAACAATTATTTAAAAAGAAAAAAGAAAATTACTCTTCTACTAGTTTATATTATTTCTAATATGACTTATTTCTCTACTGTTATATATATATATATATATTGATTATCAGATAATTCTTCCTGTTTTCAAAATAAGGACAAAATGTAAAGTCCTAGTTAATATCAAGTGGCAAAATTTCAATAGAGATTCTTGAACACATAAAGGCACTATTATAAATGCATGTATAGAACAAAGAGCACAATTTTTACTTAGTAATAGAGTTGTATAACAAATATAGATAAGTATAGATATGCATTCCATGTCTTAGAGTAAAGTTACATAATTACGCGGGAATTCAATCGTGCTAATTAAGAGCGAGTTTTTTCTTCTTGACTTAATCTAGAGTTCTTCACTAGTGAATAATAACTTTATCTGATGATCTTACATCACTAAAGTTATTTTCCTTCTGGATTTTGCATTTTCTCAGCAGTCATTTGACGTAGATATTTTATACTGACATCTACTTGCACTTTATTAACCATAAATGTATCACTTTGTTTTGAGATGAATAGATGTACAATTTGCCATACAAAGAGATTGTAGGATTATTCAACTTTTTAAAATGCTTTACTTCCGAAAATACTGTAATGAACATAATGATGAAGAGACATCGAGAATATTCTATAGATAATTCATTTTGAAGGTTTGTAAATCAATGCAATTTACGTTCTGTCTGGAAGATTTCAGGAAAACATGGACATCTTGATTTCTTCTTGGTATATATAGACATTTAAATCGAGCTTGGCTTTGTGCAAAACTGAACTTCATGGTCGTTTAAAGGAACACCGTGTTTTCAAAATTATTCTCTAAAATAGTAAGAATCATTATTTGTTGCATTTGGCAAAATATCGACTAAATTAAGATAATCCGGAATTTGATCTCTTTAATAGTTTTGAGGTTCTCTCTATGGATAGTATTACATATTTTCCTCTACATATTACACGCAATTCCTAATTTGGCTTTCTTCCTACGTCAACAATGTGTTTAAGATAGATATTCCTATTAATATCAAATTAATACAAAAGATCACAATTATGTTATTAATGCTTTTATCAAAAATAGAAACTGTGAGGAATATATGCGGCCAGATAAATTTATTCGAGAAAACAATTATCATCTGACGATATAGGATTTTCGCATAAAGTATTCTGCAACCCATCCTTATTGTTGGGTTCATATTGATTTAGCTTCCTAAGTGCCTTTCCAAATCATCAATGAAGTGGACATTACGCTCTTGAGATTGAACTTCTCATAAAACCCCTCTGAGATTTTATTAGGTTATCTTTTTGGAAAATTTAATGTAAGCCACCATTAAAATCCTCACTTTATTTCCCACCTCGTTTATAAATAATATTATTTACAGAAAAAAAAGTGCAAATATAAAATTTAAATTATATTAAATAGTTGATATTAAAAAAAAAGGTATTAAATTGGAAAAAAGAAGAGTGTTTACTCAATGATATCCAATTATTTTTGATAATCTTTAGAGTTGGTAATTATTCTGACTTGAGTTAAAATATTAAAATGTGGATATTTATTAAAGCGAACTGGCTACAATTATACGCAAAATACTACGAACTTTATGCTTTTAAATTTTAATCTTAAATATACCTTCTTGGTGATGCACATAAACTTTCGCGTTATATTACTGCTTTTTGTAATGAGAAAATAATCTAAAATGACAAATTTTTATAATTCAGGATTTAAAAAAGTCCTAGTAATACATCCAACATATTTTGAAATGACATCCTAGTAAAAAGAATTAACATAATTTTTTCACTTCCTAATTATTTCTTCCTTTCATATGTTTTATTTCTTATTTTACATAATTCGCGTGTTTCTTTTTCAGAATAGATTTAATGATAAATAAAACGTATGTTGATAAACTAAAATCTTGGTGACTAATGTACACTTTCAACTTTTAATGCATCATATATTTCGCAATTTTACTGTGTGCTATATAAAGGTAATAGAAGAACTATTTTAAGCTTTCTAGAATCACTGAGATTACTAATTTATTTTAAAATTCTAAGTCTATTTTTGTATAGTTTTTATTGCTTTTTACAGGTGCGCTGGCGCGAAAAACCAATAATTAAATTTCTTATTACCATATTTTACCGTGGTATATAAAAAATTCCTCAATTAATATGTCTTTTATAAAGAAGAATATCTTATGTGAAGTTTTATGTTATTATCTATTAATGTAATTCAAACTATATTGCACTTGGCATAGACGCATACTCGTTAAATATCAAAAGAAGAAAACAGGTTTAATCTATATATCCAGCATATTTATTTCATCAACTCTATAGTTAAAAAGAAACAATTAAAATATAAGTTTCGGGACTAGAAGTCAGTAACGACAAATTCTATTTAAGCGTATATCCATGTTCTTCTACAACTTTATGACCAGAATGTAAAAATATTTTGAATGTGAACAATAATATAGAATTATTCTAAGGGTTTTCTAGATCCAGTTTTAAAAAAATGACAAAAATATAATGTGTTTCCAACTTTTGCTTATATTCTGGATTCTGACTAGAGTGAAAAATTGTTCGGAATACGTTGTAAATAGTGATATTGCATTTTGTTAACGCTTAAAAGCTAAAAACTTTCAACTGATTTATGATTTACAAGTATTTAGTTTATAGTTTTTTTTAAATTCAATAACTATTTCTAGATCGAGTATCTGTTATTGAGTATATACTTAGCAGTTAATTAATGCATAGCGAATGAAGGCATTAAATATTGTCCTCGAAAAGTAGACCAGTATATTCATTTTCACCACCGTCAGGAAATTAAGTCTTCAGCTTATAATCGTTTATTTCTTCCGGAAATTAATCAGCCACAATAACAAACTGCTTTATTCAGGTTAGCAGGAGAAAAGGGATCTGAAAATTACTAAGAGTTACGGATGTTCCAAAACAAATCAACAAAAATGCAATTATTATAAACTTCGTTATCACCACAAAGATTCATTGAGGCCTTAATTCATGGTGAAAAATTATTTTCATATAGCAGGAAGAACCAATAATAGTTGTTGGAAAATGAGTTGTGCTATAGCTATTTGATCATGAAAACAAAACGGACCAAGTAAATTCAATACCTTCATATGGTATGCTCTTACTTTTCCTTTATTGTAATTATTCATTAATCTAATCATCAAATTTATATTTATAATAGTAGTAGCTGTATATTTCAGAAACGAAATTACAACTGGATCTATAAATCAGTCGATTTTGTCTCCTAAGAAGTTCGGGGAAAAAATAAATACCTAGTGACGTAGATTACACAATAACCATATAATTACTATGCATGCATGTATTACTCTCAAGATCTACAGACACAAGTAACCCAAAATTTCATATTACACCTCTAGATGGGCAAATTTTTTACGTAACTATTTTAGGAAAACTATGTTTTTAAATAAAAATTAACATAACACTTGAATTCACCGATAAAAGTGCTTAAGCTCTACTTACTAAACCCAGTACTTTTAACGGATCATTTTTCACTATAAGTAGGCTCTAAATACGTTGTGGAGTTTTTATTAGAGAATTAGATTTTTACTAATATATGAGCATTACCATATCTGTATTCAATTTTCTATTAAAGCAATGTTGTATTTTAAATTAATGTATAATCTAGAATCATATTTATAACAAATCATATTCACTTAGAATTAGTTTATTTATGCTTGTCTCGTGAAGCATTTCATATTACCTATGTTATTCTTATCCAAATTTTCGCTATAAGTTAACAATGAGTCGTGAAATCTGGCACTTGTTAAAAGTCGAAAAGGATTAAACCGGAATATTTTTACTGTAGAATTATTTTTAAAATGTTTTAGAGATGGACCTTCCATCTCCACTTCGCGCAATTGCAAAACCATTGATCAACGGACTTATAGAGCAAGTTGATATCCTAAGAAGACTTTCCATAGGGTAAGTGAATATATTTCCATAATTTAATGTCTTTTTATACATTAGTGAAAACCATGTTTTATATACTTTACAAAAAAATTTCTTTTTTTTTTTCGAATTCAGTGCTTCAGATTTTTTATAAATTGATTTAATTTTTTAAAGTAAACAAAGTTAACTAGTTATCGTAGTTAGGAAAGCTGCTAACAAAGTGTGTATAATAGTCGGTTGCCTCTGTACAAAAAATGAGAATACTACTGTTATTTTTCCATAAATATTACTTCATATATGATTTTTTTAAAAGTAATTGAATCACGTTGTTCTATATGAAATAATTATTGCATTGATCATTGTTAGTATCCATTTAGAAATTCAATACGTAATCATATATTTTGTGTTCAGCAGCGTATTGCTGTCTACCATTGCTTCAGAGCTGAATTGAATGTAAACAATGACTAAATTACCACTGATGTCGTATTTTTGCCTCTGGCAAGTCTCAATACACACTTATTTTCACTACGACATTGCGTACGTCTCATTAATTCACCAAGCAATGTGTTAGTAATATACAGTTCTTCATTTTCTAAAATCGTAGTTTAGCTAGATAGATATATGACATTATTCGACAATATTATCGCTGCTTCTATTTTTCATTGGAAATCTGGTCTGAGCATTAAAATATACAAAAATATGCATAATTTAGCTATACATGATTACGTTCTCAAGTGTTAACTAGTCAACACTTTAAATACATATACTTGAATTGAGCAAGCATTCTTATGTACTCATTAAAATAGTCAACCGTTTGTTTTATTGTATTTTTATACTTGTGTTGATCACATAAGTCGCCTAAAACTAATAACTAGGAAGTAAAACATTCAACTACAATAAAATTATGTTGTCTATTTGCCTATACTGTTAGTATCTATATTAAAATATTGAGAAGCTTATGTTTCCATAAAATCCTTAAACCATATTCCCTCCTTCATAAACAATCGCAACACAGCTGGTGGGCAAATTATTTTTCCAGGTAAAAAGAGATAATTATGAACTTCAGCAGAAGTATCTTATATCAAAGTCCGATTAGGTCTAGCAGAGTTATTCATTGAATATTAGAAGTTTCACTTTGTTCATTAGAGATTAGTAGATAATTGGATTTTCATATTATCACTCCTTTCGAAAAAATAAAAACGGCTCATATTTTCAGTAGTCTGTAATCTCATCTAAACATTCCCATATTTAAGCACCCATCAACTTTCGTTATTTAATTTTTACATCTCGAAAAATGACTTTAAGCAGTTTAAACGTTAAGTGACGAATGAAATACAATAGTTGAATAATAATATTAGTCTTAAAAAATCATAAATATAATGACGAAATATGTTATTAATTAAATATTTTGTCGAACACTGTTTTGGCTGGAAAACAGTTGTACATGGCAGGTGAATTAAATCAACAGCTTAAATAAGATCTTTAGAGATGGTTTCACTTCTCCTGGAGGTAAACGTTTTTGGTGATATGCTGGTGACGATTAATCGTAAACAGCATTTCCTCAATTCCTCCTATGTTAAATTGCTGTCTGAGTTAGAGAGCAACAACTCAATGCTCCACTAATATGTGACTGGTGGTATTGTGCTTAGCAGAAAAGTAAAATGGCTATACTTAATAATCTTATGCATACTGCAAAATTTCAATTCCGTACCTGTTACAACTTTTGACAGGCTTTGGTGATTTTAAACAAAGACAAAATTACTAAACTTAGTTCTGAAGAGAGTAATTATATATTTAATGCTAGAAGGGCTGCTACATATTATCAGTAAATAATTATTGAAGCGAAATAATAACTTTATTAATGTAATTTTTCAATAGGAAGAGTATGGACATTATAAAGAATTGCGTACTTTAGATGTTTAAATTCTAATATTGGTTTAAAAGATTAAATTTGATCAAATTATAACTTTTGATTCTATTAAATCTTTCTGATATTAAAGATTAGAACACTTATTCAAATCTTTTCTTGATCTATCGTTCAGCCAAAAGTTTTGCCTAATGGATAAAAAATGATGTGTGCATTTTTACATGTAAATAACTAAGAAGGTAAAAGAACATTTATAATTGGAACTGAAGGCCAAAAGCAAAACCTATCATTATGGTGTAGCCATTCATCCTTTCGTCGATCTATGAAAAAGAGCATAAGAACACATTCTTTTATGTAATTTTTACTTTAACCTCTTCCTGATTGCATTTTGAACTATTCTTAAAGCAAGAAACATGGATATTTCTTGAAAATTAGACCGCTTTTATAAATTGATTTCTCCCGAATTTGATGAAATAGGTTTTGCACTCGTCAACGTATTTTTCCAACTAAAAGATTTATAGTACTATGTATTAGGATTATTCTATCAGAATTTTAGTTAAACCTCTTATAAATGCTGTTTTCATTTATTTCTTACCTAATTCAACTATGTATTGACCTAATAGTTCACTATAACAGATAACTACGTAGAAGTAGATTTTACGTTTATAAATAAATTTTACACTGATCCTAATTCAAAATGATTGGAAATCGGCATTTTCTAATGAAAGGCTTAGTTGAAATGTCGTTACATGTTCTTCTCAAGAGTGTAATAGGACACTTTCAAGCTGACATGCTAACAGGATGCCTAGGACAGCACAAATGACATGAAGTTCATCATGAATCTGTTACGTCTGTCTCATTCAGCACTTTATCCACATCTCTACATATTTTCCACTTCTATGTTATTTATTGACTATTGAAACACAGAATTATCGTTAATAAATTAATTTCTTAATATTAGAATGGATAGATGTTAGATTTGAGTATATTTAAATTGTAAACATTTAATGCAAGGAAAATCAGGCTGTTAGATCCATTCGAGTTTAAGTGGTGAAATAAATTAATATGTCTCCCGATTAACTTTATTATTGTACTTTATTATAGATAAATAATGATAGTATAATATAATATGAACACAGAACTATATTTATCTTTCAATATGCGTGTTTAGATCTAGTATTTCTGCATTTCTCATTAGACTGGCATAAGACCACACTAATTTATGCCATGCTGCTCCCAACCCTAGCGGATCTCCCACACCGCGATTATCCAACATGCAGCACTCATTATCATTTCATTGTAATTTAGTTCTTATTGATTCCTTTGAACAATTGGATTGCTAACGAGGTACTCCGCTACAGTATCTTACTTTTATTCAAGATAGCATTCATTTCGCTTTAATAAAATATATTCAAAAAATTCAGCAAGTCCCTGTGAATATGCTACCAAATATCATATCATAATTTCACCCAAATCTATTAAATATATAATCTTTAAAATCCGCTTATTAAATAATAGGAGCAAATATTATGATACTCGGAGAAATCAAGCCTTTCAATCCTCTGTCATGTGTAGAATTCCCGAATTCATAAAAATAATGAGAAAAAAAGAAGAAATAATAGCAGCAGTTTTTTAATGAATTCTTTTAAAAATGTTTTCTCCTTGGTAGTTATCTATATTTGGGTAATTCAGAATAAATTATTCCTGGTACGCTTGGTTAACATGACTGCATAATCGAAAACATCATTAGAAGCTTATGTCACAGCAAATTGATTAAGGTATGGCATATTTGTTTTTAAATGAACATTTAATGTCAAAATATTGTAATTTACGCTTTAGTGAATGAGCCTTCCAGAATTTACTGTCCTCATTCCATAGCTGCTATATATTTCTTCTTACTATATTTTTAACCTTATATAAATAATTCAAAATCATTAATTTAATAAAAATTAATGATGAAGTAGTTTGAAATGTAATACTAAGATTAACAAGCACTTATAAATAAGAATTATGCGGTTAAAATTGAATTAGTGTATTATTATCATATTGATAGTACATTATGAAAAATTGATTCTACTTTTACAACGTAATAAATAGTGGAATAAGAATGAAGTATTTTCAATCATTATCCCTATACAAGATCATTTAGGCTTATCGTTTTAAGGCTGATGTTAAACAAACATATCTATCATTAATTAAATATATCGCTTCGCAGCTTTTGAGGACAGCCATTTATGATAGGCTCATATCCACCCTCCGGCAGTCAATAGCCGGAAAAGGTATAGCTTTACAAATTATTTCCTTCATCATATCTTGTTACTTCGCCTACATTTTAGTTATAATCGGATGTTTTTACTTAAATGAATCTATATTCTTCGAAAATAGTTAACTACTGCATGCATAAATTCTTCTACTTATCGTGATATTTTAAAAGTAGTGCATTCATAAATCAAATTTATATACATTTACGAAACATTGCACACATGCATATCTTTAAATATAGTATCTTTTCATATGCATAACATTATTCTTAGCCGAGGTAATGTATTATGGCGCTATAAATATTATGCTTACTAAATTGTTTTAATCAGAAATAGTATATGTTTTACTTCTCCAAATAAATATTCTAATGAAAACGATTTCGTCTTAGGAATCAAACGTTGACGCCTATCTATTTCAATTTTTCGAATTGGAAAAATAATTTCTTCCCTATAATCTTTCTTCGGTCTCGAATTATTTGAACTTCTAGATATAATATTTATGCTATTGTTTCATTATGCACTAAGGAACATCTTTCTGTATTATTTTTTATCTGTTTTAAACGTTTAAAAGAATTAAATATTCTTGTAATTATCTTCTTAAAATATTACTGCAAGCAAATATGATTAAAATATGGGATATAGATTAATTATCAGTTTGTCCATTGAACTTAGATGAAAAAGCTGTCTCATCAAAGGAAGACTTGATAGACATAGTTGAAGAAAATTTACTTTTCTATATATTTATTTTGAAATAACTCATTTTTAGGTTAGCAATAGATTTTTGAATAGTTGAATACCAGTGTTGATTAATTATTCATTTGTAGCCAATTGGCAAATGTTCTATAACAATTGGATCCAGTAGAAGAGGTAGCCAGTATTCCTATGATTCTGGCTTCTTACTTAGATTCAACTCTTTATTTTCATTCTTTTTCTATTTCGATATTCAAATGCTTCATTCAGAAACATTATATGTAATTCATAGAATTCTAAATTACAGTTTACTTAAATTTGTGAAGCTATGTTACTATTTCAAAAAGCTAACATTTCTCAGGAATACAAATGTACATATATAGCTGCATAATTTCTTTTTTTAACATGCTGCAAAAGATTTTATGCTAGTCTTAATTAGTAACGCTTTTTTACTTATTCGCATAATATTGGTCATATTTATCTATATAAAACAAAATTATTCAATGTCAAAGAAGTGTCACTCTCAATTTCGCAATACTTTGGTTTATTAGGTCCTCTGGGGACATTATATCTTGCTAAGACTGCTTTGGCTCACCTCGCCAAAGTCGAATTGTGGAAAGAGATATCAAACCATTTCACTTCTTCAACTGAATCATGAAAAATCGTTACTTTTTCTAATTGTTTGTTGTTCCTTTTTCGTTATTTTTCTATAGATCTCAATAGTTGCTAAAGTCCTAAGTATTACTGATTAGTATAATCTATTTGTAATTAACAAATAATATCCTCATTTAAAGATATTATTTATTAAAATATTACATCAAACTAATTCCTGAAACAACATTAAGTAAAGTTTACAATGTCTTGTCTAGTAGTTTTTCATATCCGCTCGCATTATTCAGATTAGACTTTTTGAACTAAAACAATTAAACAAAAATAAGGATTATTAGTAAGAACTTGTATTTAAATATTGTTTATTTTTTCGATTGAAATAGTTTAAAATTTGTGTATAATAAATAAGCTAACAATTTCTAGAGTTCAAATGGACTTTAATATCCTGAATTTCATTTCTCGCAAATGTTTCATTTATTTTTACATCCTTAGTGTAATTATAGTATTTTCCATGTTTCTGGGATATTAAAATATTAATTGAATGAGACGATTTAAACGTCTTGATAGTTATATTTATTTTAGACGATAATTATTGTGGAGTAGCACCGATATACTACTTATGCAAATATAATTGGGTATCAGACTCAACGTTAGTTTTCAAATATTATTAAAATAATACATTATATGTATTAGTGATCATCTCAGTCATAAAGTCCTGATTGCGTGTATTGAATACAAATTAATTCATAACCGGATTCTCCTCTGATTGCGAAAACTGAGCTAATCCTGCTAGGTCCCGGAGATAATGTATGAAACCCGGTGCTCAGCATGTCATACCTACTCAAAGGCGGTTTAATATTGGCGTGATATACGTTCTTTTAAGATAGAAACTCGCTCACTGATTTATCCTATTATTTCTTTAGATGAGGCAGGCATTAGGTAAGGAAGGTTTATAATTTACAATATTTCCATTTCTTTATATAAGCACATTTTGCTCATTAGTGGTTTAATTTGAAAATGAACATTTATCTATGATATAATATATTAGGGAAGTAATTAATGGAAATTTAGAGCACGCTTCTTGATTTAGAACATGTGGGGTCGATATTTTGTAGGGAATCGATTTTTTCAAATAACTGGATTAGTTTAAAGTTATCACTCAGTAATTAAGACGCGGTCTTATAAGTAATTTGTGGTGACACAAAATGTGCGAAAATACGTTTATGTGAAAGTAATTGTTTGTCAATAATATAGCGATATTTCCCAAATAAATATTAGTTAGTAAAAGCTGCTATAAGAAAATACTAGAAAATATTAGTTTTTAAATATATACACCTATTGCACAGCCAATTTTATATAGTTTTTAAAATAAGTAATTAGATGGGTATTTTTAAGATTAATTAACAGAACTGATTATGAGAATTTGAAAGATTAAATAAAGTAGAAATGAATAACAGTTTTAAAAATGGATTGAAATATTGTTTGTAAGACGTATAATAAGTTGTTTGCGCCTATTCGCATAAAGAATTGCTTGTAGGCAAAATCAGATAACTCAACTACATTTTTCATAGCTTCATTAGATTCATGTGCCTATAATCCCATGCAATTTTAATATATTGCTTCAGCCAATGGTCGTCTTCGTATCGCGTGCCGTTATAAACAGTCCTGCAACTTGGAACAAAATATAGAATCCCTGGTTTGCAATCAGGTCGTTTCTTGATAACATGCCAAGAATTATCAGCCTGTGCTTAACTTCTTCTAACTTTTCAAACAATTATCTTCTTTATATAGTTAAACACACTTCTCCACACTTAAGCACTTTTAACGTCCATTCACTTCATTTTAAACTATTTTTTACACATTAAAAGTACAAATAAATAAAGTAGTCTTGTTAGCTCACATATCGTCTTCGAATAAAAATAATAATTTAGACGATATATAAAGATTCAGAAATAACTAATAACAATAGAGCATTATAACCAGCTGTGATTTAAAAAAAGTTACGCCTTTTTTTAAAAAATTATCTAAAAATCAATAATATATTTGAATGTCTTAAGTATTCACAATAATTATACTTTGAGTTACATAAAATTAAGGCTAACTAAATACTTTTTATATTACTACAAATTTAAACATTTTGTCCAAAATTTAAAATATTTCGTGAATAGTTTTACCAAATTTTCTCGCTGATAATTTTCTAAATTATTGTTTTCTAAAAATATTATTTTGAGTTTGTGACGGTAGCAAAGGAATATAAATCGCTCAGATTAGAAGGGATTTTGGATTACAGAGAACACTTAACTAAACTGAGTAGGAATTTCGGGCTATTTTATAATCGTTCCTTACGAATTGCGGTGAGCATTTTCCTTGAATAGTTAACTAATTTATATTTTTTGTTTCATTTACTGAATATCGTAACGCACAAATTATCATATGACTTAATCACTTCGATCCTAAAGCTAATTTTAAGCTACGAGTTTCAGCATTTCCCTAAAACGTTATGCACAACTTACATGAGCAAAATTATATGAAAGACTAATGTAGGTCATAGGAAATCATGAAGACGAAAACTAAGAGCCAGATTATTCTTTATTGGATGTATTCAATATTTGAAGAATGTGGAAAAAAATTGTATCTTAATAATAATTGACTAAATTTCAAAATATTACTATGAAATCTCAGCTTTCTATCGACAATGGAATCTATATGGAATAGTTTAAAAGCAATAGCTAACATAGGAACTAGCCTTACAGAGTAGAGAGGTATCGGAATATTTTCTTCATAATGTCATATTCAGCATAAATGTGTTCTGCTAGCTTGTCTTCGTTTTATACTAACTGTTTCCATTCTTTTACTCCCACAGTCATATGACTAATTTTGAGCGATTTGCTCAACCTACACAGTTTGAAACCTATCATGCTTTATGCGGATATACGAAGCATAAAGTGGGCGTGGCGAATGTTGTCAACGAGACATCCCTATAAAACGTATTATATCTGTATCATCTTCTCTATTTGTCTACTCACACTTGGCTTATTCTACCACTACAATACATAAACAAGCTACTTAAATCACTTCTCACAAGAAAGTACTGCGCACTGAGTACCGCCATGACTTCTCCTAAGCTTAGGAAAAATTTCGAACATAAAATGCAGAGAATTCTACACCATAGAATTACACAACTGAGAATCGTTCCACCTGAATTATCACCTTCTTCAAAAGATGACTCCCTGAGGCCTAGAGTCTACAGGTTGGTATATTATTTTCTTATATTATTCATCATTATAGAAAATAAACAGTTTTGCTAATAAAATATAGTAATCTTACATTGTTTTTCTTCTTCCTATACTCCCATCTTTAAAAAAGACTTTTTGTTGATCATTGAATTAATCAGCTAATGTTACTATTCCTTTCCGTTAATACATTGCATGTTTATTTATTGCTGTCTAAGGTTTCAACTAAAGAAAGGCTACCTTTTGACAGTTATAAAATCATTTCTTATATCATAAATTTATTTAGTGAATTTATATACCTATATGTAGTTAAATTCGTGAAGCTTTATTGCTTCTCAAGTTACATTTAATAAATTCTTTTCTCCAAAACTTTAAGATTTTAAATTACCTTAAAATAATTAAGAGAACTGTTTTGACTATTCTATAATCTCATTCCCAATCATGTTACGATTTCCGATTATGTATTTATGCTTCATCTTAATTATTTGTTCATGTTTTTAATTCAAATATGCAAGTTTTTGGGAATCTATTGAGAAATATCTAACATCCATGTCGTGGGAGCGTTTCTAGGTGATAAGCGGCTTTTGAGATTAGCCTTAGTTCTTAGATAGATTAATTTCCCTGTAACCTACGTTCATAGCTGTGGTCAATGCGATAAGGCGCCTGTCGAAAAGGCTTTGTTTTCTAAAGAAATTCTCATCAATGGAGTCCACCAAACCATAATTAAACTGCAGTACAAACACAGAACGTGCTTAAAACCAGTTGCTCTATATAAAAAATGTTATTAATTACGAATGATCGGAAAAAAATCACATGTCAAGCCTATTAGTTTTATGCACTCAACGAATGACGTCGATATATAACTGGTTAGTGGAATATTACTATAGCATTACGATGATGTGTTCTATAAAAGAAAAGTCACATAAGGAACTTCGAAGAAGTTGGGAGTAATTTGTAAGTGATATTAAAAAGACACAAAATAGAAAAAAAATAAAAATTCGTAATAATGTATGCAATAAAACATTTCTTATTACCAATAAGGCAAAGGTTTAGGTTAAAGTAACACATTTTATTCATCGAAATTAACTTTATATACTACATATACATACTGAATCTTCAAAACTATATTAATATTCTGAACGAAAATAGTAGCAAGCCATTAGCCTTCTATAAACCTAGACTTATCTTAATTCAATGAGAAAGACTAGGCTCATTTTAAAATTATTAACTTTTCCGCTAGAATAAAACATAACTTTGAACTTTTGCACTTATATGAAACATTTTGACATCAGTTTGATACTTCTGTCTCCGTTAAATGGTGATTCTCATCACATTCAATTACTAGGTAGTAAAGAGTTGTGAATTATAAAACGGAGTACGGAAATTGTCTTATTTTATAATGGTTGGTAATTATAGCGATATGAAATAGTGCATACAAAACGTAAATATAAGGTATTATGCCAAGGGATTAAATTACGTTCTTTCAATATCGTGAGAATATCTGGCAAGCATGTATTGCTTATGAAAATTGTAAATTAAACTAATTTACTGAATAAAATAAGAAATTTCATGATTTAAAAGTAAATCTTCTATATATTCATTGCATATTACTGTAAAGGAAAAGAAACTTGTAATGTGAATCATGTTATTTACTTTCAAATTTTATATGATCTATTACTTTTCATAATTCGTGTTTGTAAAAAGAGACTGGTATTTATTTTAAAAAATTTAAAATGCATATTTTAAATAAAATTGCTAAAACAGCCTATTTATTTTAATAGTTTCTATTTTCGTCATTATTACCAGTCATGTGCTAAATTAACATAAATAATGCAAATTGGACTTATGTTGTAGTGAAATCGGATTCATGACTTTCTGCAATTTGAATTATGAACGTCCAAGTCAACAACGTGAATGATTCATAAATTTTATATATCCCCAATGAATTTCAAAAAGCTCCATATTTGGCATTTTTTATCTAATAGTGTTATAAAACACATCAATGTGTTTAGCAGGAAAAGTTACTTGAAATATGGCTATACATTACGTCTCTCAAGTTTATTAGTTCTCAAAATTGCACTATTTCTTATATTCGAGATAGATTTTCTTTCAAAATGATTAATACCAGAATGTGTTCGAATCATAGGTTGTAAATAACAAATATTGTTGTAGTTCGCCTTCTGAGATGAAGGAACGCCGTTTACGATCGTCGGTAAGACGAGAACAGTACTATGGATCTGTGGAACTAGTAGTCTCAGTTGATCCACGGGGACGTATACGTAACATCGGTCGATTTCGTCTTGAGCCTTCCTCTGATTTTCATTCGGTCAGCAGCATTTCTTAACCAATTACAGAGTAGAATCTAACTCTAGTAAAATGTTTAAGATAATTGTAATTCACAATCAATACTTAAATTAAGGAGCAACATGTGTCAACATCCAGTTCAATTGTAGTGGAAAACCCGCAAGAAGAAACAAGATGGTACTGGAAATATTTTTTAGGAAATGGTTAGTTTACTACTTAGATAAAATAAGCCTACTTAAAAGATATGATGTATTTCAACTACATTTTATTCATAATATTAACGTTAATAGATCAGTAATAGTATGCTAAATTTTAGAACATCAAAATTTCTCTGGAATCGATTCCACGACCAAATCACCATTTTTTCTGTCTATTACCGTTGAAGAGGAAATTGATGATAATAAATTGTGCCGAGCAATTTTGTGGACACAAAAGGTAACAGTATCTAAGTATTTTAAATAAATTTATGGACAGATAGAAGAATATTGTCATTAACAATTTTGTCGTTTTTAAATTATGGATAGCTTAGTTAATTGCTTTTCTTTTATTTAATATCATTAACTGTAACTTAATTATGTTTATAATGACGAAATAATTCTCAATGTATAAAATATATCTACCCAAATAAGAAAATAAGTTATCTAAGGCAAATTATTTCAGGGTCCTCGAAGGTTGTGTGTCCCAGTTCCCCACGGAGGAAAAGTTCTTACCGCCAAAGCTATTTTACAGTAATATTTTTGGTTTTTTCATCAAATATTCCAATCAGCTTTTTAGAAGACCTCAATTAAACGAAACTCTTATTATCTCAAAAAAATGAGAAAGAAATTTCATGTTAAAATTACTTGAAATCAAATTAATACTTCTTCCATTTATTATTGCAGAAGATTTCCCGAAATGTCTGACTACAATCGCCATCTGAAAGAGGTCAATAATCCTAAGATCCAAAAAGAGCTTGTCGTTCTTGAAGACCAAGAGGGCTCAGTGAATTGCAAATTTGGAGTGATCTATGCTCTTGGCGACCAAACCACAGATGCACAAATGTTCAGCAACGGTAAACAGGATTTTTTCTTCGGCTGTTACATTGACTGTCCTGTGTTCCTCAATCCTCTGAAGAGTATAGGTGCGCTACAAAGTCGATCGATATTCATTGTAAATTGAAACGCTTATTTAATATTTTAGTCGTAGTTAATAAATTCATAACGATCATTAGTGAGATTGTACTCAGATACAAAAACAAGCTAATATTTTTCCGTGCTTCTAATACGTGACATAAATTACAATTATGGTAAGAAATGTAGAATACCAGATTTCAGTTTATCGCCATTTAGAACAAAAGAGTTTGCAAATTACGTATCTTGTCTATCTTATTAATATCATAATACCAAACTATATACATTCATATTAGAATTGTTAAGTAACATACTTATTATGCCACATGCCTTGTTAATTCTATAGCTTATTTATGCAGAGATATGGAAAATACTTTATTTTGGTAGAAGATTAACAAAAGAAACCCATTCTTGCTATACAATGAATACCTCATCAGTCTTAACGTCACCAATTCATGGTAAATAATGGCTAACTACTCCAACTATTGAATAATCGCTTACTTCACATCGTTAAATAACCTTAATGGTTGTTTAATATTGTCTGGAAAGTGCAGACAAAATTATTTCGACTCTTGTTCGTGATTATCCACCTCGACCCTTCAAAACATGCTTTGCATTTATAAGCAAAAGAGAGTTACATAATCTAAAGTAACATAAATTCTTTGAAATTAGTTCATCTAACCAAAATATATAGTTAAATTTAGCATTTTTTAGTATAGTTAAAAGTCAAATCCCGTTATAACAGCTACATGTTGGCTGGAAAAACGAGATGTTTTTTGAATAAAGGCACATAGAGCATTTACCAGAAAAAATGAGTATCTCAATAATACTCAAGATATAACGTCTTATTTAATTTGTGCGCCAATGTTAGCATTGAGTAGAATTCGAGGAAAGTTACACGATAACCCTTTTAGATAAATGAGTGGTTGGTGACTGGGACTGTGTACCGGTGAGATGAAGAGGTGTTCGAATAGATAACGAACTATAATTGATTCAAGGGCAAGTTTGAACGTTGATTGCTACATGCTCTCAGGCTTTGATACCGAAAGTTCTTCCATTCATAGGAATGTATGCAGATTTTGAAATGCTGAATTACCACGCTTCATATGACACTTGATAACTAACTGAAAAGTATTATTCCTATAATTATATATAGCCACTATTGCCTTGGCTGTATTTCCGTAAAAATTGATTATATCACATCCTAATTACGTAATCCGCCCTGTCAATCTTTTTGCAATTCCGCCAAAGTGCAAAAAAAAGCAAACTTTTTGGGGTCACTATTTTACCATAAAGTTTAAGGCACATTTTCTAGGCGTTGATGACATCGGAACAGCGCCATATCACCAAGTATTCAATAAAGGATTAACAAATCTCGTGCTGGCATAATGAGAATGCTACTCAATTAAAACAAAAGTCGACATTTAAATCAAAAAAGAAGACGTGCAGATCACAATGGAGGTAGACTTTACGCAAAACGAACCGGGAATAATACTAAAATAAACTTTGTTTTATTTTGCTATGTTATCTGATCTAAGTAGGAGTACTAAACAGGACTATATAGCTTATTTAATATGTAATGGTAAAATATTATGTAGTTGATATTTTAGAACACGGAGATGAACATTTCGAAAGATTTCTGAAGATCCTTGGTCACCGAATTGAATTGCAGCATTGGGGTAGTTATCCTGGAGGACTTGACACAACTAGTTAGTTTAAAAAAGAAAAAACGAAAAAAATAATTCAATACAGATGTAATATCAACAAAAAAATTCCAAACACAAATAGAAAACCTGTTGTGTATAGTATTTCAGTGGAATTTGTCTCACTGTCGGCTGTTACTCATTCTCTATTATTTCGGAATTTTTACAACACTACTTTATTAGAAAATAATCTATTAATCTTTAAATACGTGTATTGTTCAAAATATTTTAACTAATATGTCTGAAAATCTAATAATTCGATTAGTGTATGGTGAACTTAAGTCAGGATTCCTAATAATAATATCTGGAAGCCTAATAATTCTATCATCCAGTTTACTCAAAAGTAGTGTTATGATGACTAACTCGCAATGATCAAGAACTACATGCCAACTCTGTCGTTTCTTTATATTAACAAATTATTCATCTTTTTTATTTATAATAACCTGCATTTATAATTACTACCTCAGAATTTATTAAGTTTATACACAATTAAATATGATACATATTGCTCCCAATGTAGTTTATCTTCCTGATAGTTTAACGATTAATCCATTTCCATATATTTTATTCTTTAGAAAGTAAATTTCATCTACTATGTATTTTATTAAAATCTCAATTTTTCAGCAAATTCCACTGGTAAAGAATCCATATATACAAGCTTCGTCGGTCACGAGATTATGTTTCACGTGTCCACGTTACTACCATACAGTAAAGAAAATAATCAGCAGGTGCTTCTTATAATACTTAAAAAAAAACTATATCTCTAATCATATTATTATCTTTATTAGGATACTTATTGTTTTAAATTTTACAATTGTTATTAAAGCATTATGTTTTAACTGGTATTTAGTATTCGTTTAGATTGAACGTAAGCGGCACGTGGGCAATGATATTGTAAATATTGTATTCGAAAGCACTAATGACCCTTTACATCCAAGTTTTAGTCCCACTATGATGAAAAGTCATTTCACACGTAAGTTCCTTTATTACCACATATAACGGGATCTCACAGCTTTTCAAATAAAGAGAAATTGTTCGGAATATTGATAAAAGTTCAAAACTAGCTTTAACAGAAAGTTTGAAAATGGAACCATAATTTTCTTAATTAACTAGTAAAAAATAATCTTCAGATGTTTTTGCTGTTGTTACCTTCGAGGAATCTACTGGAATCTGGCGATTGTGGGTCTACAGTGAAGAAAGTGTTCCTGCTTTTGGACCATCTATACCACATCCTAACACATTCTCAGATCCTGTTCAGTTTAGAGAATTCCTTCTAACAAAGTGTGCGTTCTTTTATAATTATTTTAAAATTATTCGTTTGTTTATTTGAACCTTAAAATACAGTAATAATACTTATACAATATTTTATAATCTATTAATTGAGTTCAGGTTAAATTTGTTGTCTATTTTAGTGATAAACGCAGAAAAAGCTTCGTTCCAAGCAAAAGTTTTCGTCGAAAAGCGACATAGAACAAACGATACTCTTCTCAAAGATATGTACATAGAATATATGAAAGAATGCCATAAGGTGAATTCAGAAATTTAGTGAAGATATTTAATAGTATTTTTTTTTGGGATGATCGAAAATACATTTCCTGTGTACTAAACATAAATACAACTAGCGTCAAAACTATTAAAAACTTTATATTAACTTTTTCTTATCTATGTGTTTGTTATTGAACGGAACAAATCTGAATTGCCTTATGAATATATCTTCATATTGGAAAATAATACTTTCTTATATTAAGGGACTGAACAAAGTTACCGATACCGTAATTCGACATCTAAGATCACCAATCAGAAAAGAAGCTCCAAAAGAAACTGTAGATTTCTGTAAATTAGGAGAACTGATAAAGCTGGAGAAAATGTTGAGCGGAGATGTTTCCGACTCGGTTAAGATGACGAGTATTTGCAGAAAACAGGTGAGTAAAGATTATCCAAAGTATAAAAGAAGAATTTAAAAAGTAATTAGGGGATCGTAAATCGACAGTATTGTGAACTAAGTAAAAATGTAGCTACTTTTAGAGAGATATTTATAAAATTATTGCTATTATATTTTTCTGAAGTTATATACATATATACTTTCAATTTTTAGCCATGGGACAAGGAGCTAGTTTTACGAAATATTTCCTCATATGATATTACTGCTTCCGATTCATGGGGAAAGTCGTCACTACTAATTGCCACGGAAGACCAAGGAGTGGTGTTCATTAATGAGGAGGGAGCAACTACACTTATTGAGAAAGATACAAAGTTAGTGAGAAATTGTTGACATTTAATGATATTGTTCATATTTGTCTAGAATTGAAACATTTATCAATATTTAGTATCATTTGTAGTTAATAGAAAATTAATAGTAACTTAACTTCAGAATTCAACAAGTAGCTGTTCTTGAACATTTTGGACTTATGATAGCAAGGATGGAGAAAGGTGACGCTCAATTAGCTAATTATTTATTTAAGGACTAATCAATAACATTTTACCAAAATACTTTATTTTTCCACGAAAATTTCTCCCACTAATTGTGATTTTATTTTAAAAATCTTCCAAATTTGTTCATTTAGTGGATAAACTTGGTAAAATTTTATATATAGTTTCCTTATATATAATTTTAAGGCAAAGAATCATGTCTCATTGTTTTCGCCCTTGCTGAATTACGAACTGCCATACAAAGCGGTAATGTTATACAGAAGAAAATTTGTCAACAACATAAAATCCCAGGAACTAAAGGTATTCAATACGATAAATGAAATAATTTAGTTCCATAGAATATGATAAGAATAAATGTGTTTTTAAATTATGTATATTTCAGGCTGTCACCACTTTGCCCCATCTGATGAATCGGGTCTTCGATTAAATATTGTAGCCTGTGTTAGTAAGAAACTTCTGTTGCTTCGGTGGGCTCTCGGTCCTCTCGGACGAATATCCATGAGCACAGATCTCACCAATAACTTCACGATGTTAACTGTGGGTTTACTGAAAATACAGCACTAGCATTGGGTCAACAACAGCACACACTATTAGGGCCATTATCTTTAATTTAAATTGAGTATAACGCTTATGCTAACGTGATATTATGAGTGGAAATCAATTTTATATTTAGACCACGATATATATAATAGATAATAAAGTTCACCACATTTTATAGTGATTTAAGTGGATTATAATGAATAGTACGTTTATTGTATTAAATATATATATTGTTGCAAGACACATCTTACAAAATGAATTATAATACTTTAGTCTCACTCCCTCCCCGAGGAACCCACTACGATTTGTGTTTATGAGAAGGGTTCATTTCAAAGTGTTGTCAAAGTAATCGTCCTTGCAAGAAACCACATCTACATTGTCAATCTGACGTAAGTTTGATTTTGTTTATCTGACTTCTATTATTTTTAATGTGCACATTTCTTATTCATAATCTCTGAAAGAACATACCTATTTACATCGTTAAGTTACTTAGGAAACAACTGCTAAACAAGTATGATATAAACTTTCAAATAACCTCGAATTACTACAATCACCATGAATCACTGTAGTTTTTTGCTTGTATCTCGGTAGGAAATAAGATTAATATAAAGTTACGAATTCTGGCATTTTAAGATCTATTTACTCTACCAACATATTTTTTTAGAATTTTACGGAGTAAAATTAACTTACTGCATTTTAAAATATAGTTCATGAAGATTGGAATATGCAATATTTAATGTAAAGATAACCTTATCCCAAACTTTAAAAGTTTTCCTGTTCATTAAATCACCTGATTGGAGATATATAACTCTTATTCACTCATGAGGTCAACTATATTATATTTGATGTTTAGTACCATAAACGCCTACAGTATACTACAAAAAATTTTGACCTTATCCTTCGCCGAAATTACTTTGTAATATCCAATTGACGTAAAACAAAAGCATTACTCCTATTTAACATTCTTAGCCGCCACTGGAAATCGACAATTCGCCTAAGCCTATTGATAATGCAGTCTAAGTTTTTTTTAATATTTGGCACTTTTTATATACAGTGGGATGTTTTAAAGTAAGTTTATTTCGTTCAAATAAACTAAGTTGAGACAATTCCAACCAAATGGTATTGATTAATTTTCTTCTAGTTCTACTATATTTGTTGCTGTGTAATTGGAGTAAAAGCAGATATCATTTAGTGTAATGGAAAACAACTCTATCTCTAATTCGTTTGCAAAAATTCTCTCTTTGATATAAAACTTTAATTTAAAAAAAAAAAGACTTGTTGATACTTTGTTCGACTAATGTAGGAATTAATTTAGAAGATTATCCACTCCTTTACTTACTACTAGAATTCATACTAATTTTTTATATATCATCTTGCAGTCCGTTAGTTAAGACTATAACGAATGTTTATTTTAATGCAAAAATATTAGAAATCAAAACTAATGTATAAGTAAAAATATTTCATAAATTAATAATTTCTTACCAAATATCACAATTGTTTTAAATAAATTGGTGCTTGTTCTTAATTATTAAGCAGGTAATATCTGTTTATGGTTAATTTTAATAACAGAGGGTAATATGAACATTTTTCTTCAAAAACAGTAAGGATATCAAGTAAATATGCATTTAAAAACTGGTTAAATATTAATATTAATTTCTAAGTCGCTCTGGAAAATATTGCTATTGCTAATAATTGTAAACGAATTGACGATTTCTATAAGCGATAAGATGGATATTTGGAAATCTTTATAATACGAAATATAGATTCATAGCATAGTATGTTAAGGAAGGTACAGTGCGTTTCAAAATGATAGCACATTTTGTTTTTTTGCCTTTTTTCTGTTCTCTGTGGTCAGATTGATCCAATTTTTTTAGAGATGGGGTGTAAGAGCATTGAAAATCTCCAGTTCAAATTTCATCGCTTTTCATAAAAAATTACCACTTTTATGCTAATTTTTCTCAAAACTACCACTTTTCATCGTTTCAAAATGATAGCACATTTTATTATAATATGTGTTTATGACAAAAAAAAACAACTATCAATGTACGTAATAAGTAGTTAATAATCAGTACAACTACCATTTCTATTAATAACCTGGAAAATTCGTTCAGGCATACTGTTAACTAAGTTTTTGATGACATCTTCGTCTATTTCGTTCCATGCTTTGCTAATGGCATTTTGGAGGTCCTTGACGGTCTCAAACTGACGGTTATCGGCATAAATCCGTCGCACGAGAATTGCCCAAAGATTCTCTATCGGATTTAGGTCCGGAGAGCGCGATGGCCAGTCCACAGTGTCCACACTATTGTCTTGCAGCCAAGTCTTGGTGCTTCGACTGGCGTGAATTGTGGCATTATCTTGTTGGAAAGTAAAGCTAACACCTGGAAATCGCTGGACATACGGGACTAGACGATGTCCTAAGACCTCCTGGTAGTTAGAGCTGTTCATCTTCGTCGAGACAAACGCCAAGTCGACTAGTCCCATACGACTAAATGCACCCCAAACCAGAACACTTCCTCCACCGAAGTTTCGGGTTGAAAAATGCCGGGGTTCTTTACGTAAATCCCTCCAATACGAGTGCCAACCATCAGGACCATCTAGGTTGAACTTCTTCTCATCGCTGAAGATCACCTAAATTCCAAATAATTAATTAATAGACTTATTTTTGAAGACTCGTAAAATCCGTACCTTTTCCCAGTCGCATCTCATGAATATTTTGGCCCAGTGAAGCCTTTCGTCTTTATGTCTTTGTGTCAGTTGTGGACACTTCCTCATCCGTGATCGGACAATATTGGGACACTTGTCCAGCATTCTCCACACCGTAGTTTTTGAAGCATCAATGCCACAAGCCCTACGGATTCATTGATGCTGATCGTGCTATTCGACGCAGTCCACAGAATTTCCCTTTTTTCACGGTCATTCAACTTGCTAGGTCGTCCACTACTCTTCTTTGTACCATATTCTTCTTGGTGACGCAGGAAATTCATGATAGCCTTCCTGGAGCGCTTGATGACATCGGCAATCTGCTTCACCGTGTAACCGGCAGTTGACAGTGCTTTAATTTGACCTCTTTCGTGTAGACTCAATGTAGAAGCACGACCCATTGTTATGATGGTTTAGGATTAGTCAATTTGCGTTTTTTTCATTAAATAACGCCAAAATATGGGAAGTGTGCTATCATTTTGAAACGATGAAAAGTGGTAGTTTTGAGAAAAATTAGCATAAAAGTGGTAATTTTTTATGAAAAGCGATGAAATTTGAACTGGAGATTTTCAATGCTCTTACACCCCATCTCTAAAAAAATTGGATCAATCTGACCACAGAGAACAGAAAAAAGGCAAAAAAACAAAATGTGCTATCATTTTGAAACGCACTGTATTTTTCTGATGACGAGATGGCATTTCGATTTCTTGGCATTTATTACTTCCTCAACACTTACGATAGGAATTAAAATATTACGACAATCAATTGAATATATCCACTACATTTACTACTTTAGACAAATTATTACTTATGATTTTGATGTTTCTGGTTGATTATACTCACTGAACTTTTGATTCAATTTTTTGTGGTTATTGAACATCACGAAGAGCTGGGTTATTCTAGGTGGCGCCTCATCTTCAAACGTCATTGTCACAGTTATAAATACATTTTCTATTCACTTCTTATTTGCCGGATATTTTAAAATATATTGCTTCCACTAATTAGTTTTTCTCTACTATGAGGTTTTAACGTAGAAATTAATTTTGTTCTTTAATAATGTGCTTTTTAACTGCTAAGATAACTCTTCTAAATATATTGAAATAAGATTTTTTTATTTAGCGAAGGAACAGAAGAAATCGTAAACTACGATGTTCCAAAATCTGAGAGAAGTCTTCTACGCAGTGCATCTGATGGAGAAAGCGACGAATTCGTAATGTTACATCAAAGTAAGAATATTATTATTCACGTTGTATGTCGTTTATTCATGACTTATATTTTTTAGTTCATATAGAAATAATATATTCATTAAGTGGCGAAATAACCGTCACAAATATATTTGTATTTTTAATAGCGAACGTATGCGACCAAGAATCATAAAAAAAATTCACTAGGAGCTCAAACAAGTATTAGTAGTGAACTTGAAACCAATATGAAGAGAGTAGAATTTTCAAATAAATTTGAATTATTTTCGTGCTAAGATTTTTTGAATACGATGCTAATGATAGTTTTGTAGAAAAAAATTATATTATATTTTTAGATAACACCTTATTGTTTGATCACTTGGAAGGACGATGGAATCCCGAAACAACATTCTGGTCAACTAGTCTTAATGATTTTGGCTAGTTATTAAATTTAAACCTTTTGTATTATATTTGATTCTGTTATTTATTTATTTTTAGATTATTATAACGAATTTAGCTTTCCGTTTTCCATTTATCATTGGCTTTGGAGAAGATCTCATTGAAATTCGGTTAGCAGTAAATGGGAATCTGCTTGCATCGATGTACATGCCTAGTGTTAAACTACTATCATCAAAGGTTTTTAAAATTATGACACTTAATTATGTGACTTTTTCGGATAATCAACATATGAAACAAACCAAACTGGATTGTTTTTCATATTTAGAAAGAAAATCATTAATCATATATCGTTTTTAGAAGGACATTGTCTTTTCCGTAGAACGACCTTTCTCATCTACTTACGTTGATAGATCGTCGAGATCATCTCTGATTAAGAAACAACATTCCGAACAGAAACGGTTCATTATTTATTCTGAAACTTTTATTTTCTTATTATATATTCAAGTAGGGAAAGTTTTTAATGCTAAAATCATTTTATGACAATGGACTTATTAAAAATGAAAAATTTGCTTGGTAAATCTCCTATATCGCGAAGTGTTCACATTTATTTGTACAGGTGGGATGTTTACCGTTTCAAGGCAAATGAGCTAGAATCAGTGGCAAGAGAACGAGATAATATGCGAGGAGGACATACACCAAATGTGAGAATTAATAATTTAGTTTAGAAATTTTCTAAACAATCCATTAACATACGATTCTTACTTAATTTCCAACAAAATGTTTAGGTTTTTCGAGAGGAAACTCGTAAAATGGATAGTCAAGAGAGCAATATGAGATTGGGTAGTACTAATAGTGACAGCGGATTTGGAGATAGGTTAGAAATTTAAGAAGAAGCGACATTTTAAATATCCACAGAAACATTGATAGATTATTATTTATAAATAAATATGGTATGCTATTAAATCATTTGTTGAAATCAGTTCATCTCAGGGTGGAACGTCAGTGCGAATCAGGATATAACACGCCTGATGCCAGATATGATGGAAAAGTATCAGATGCTTTTGAAATAGGAGAATACAAACTGTAAATTTTTAAGATTTGGTCTTGGTGATATATCTATTACATATGTTTGACTGACTTTCAAGTACTATATCTATCAATTGAACATTATACTTAAAACGTGGTGCCAATCTTCTATTAATCTCACAC
Source organism: Heterorhabditis bacteriophora (assembly GCA_964036235.1). Classification (NCBI taxonomy): domain Eukaryota; kingdom Metazoa; phylum Nematoda; class Chromadorea; order Rhabditida; family Heterorhabditidae; genus Heterorhabditis; species Heterorhabditis bacteriophora. The sequence continues at coordinate 8,577,288 of OZ038425.1, read as the reverse complement.
GGAATAACTGTATGAAATATAAGGACACAGACAGTTTCACTGTATATAATTATCTTCTAAAACATTCATTTATATTAAAGAATTGGATACCTTAGTTGGAAAAATAATGCACATGTTTCACGCAGTTTATAAAGCTTTCTTAAAATAAAATAATCAGTTATGTATGAATATCTTGAGATAAATGAATGTTTTAATGAAAATAAATATGTTTTTAAACAAATACGATTAATAACTCCATAGTTCTGAAAGTTTCATTTTCATTTCACGTAGATAATTTAAAATTGACTAAAGGCAAATTCTTGATATTGGCTTTCATTTTTGTAGCTAATCTTTGTGGCTACCTCTGTTATTATTTCATGACAAAAATTAATTCAATAAGATTCACAAAAATTAATTGCCGATCAAAATTTTGAACACTTCAGATAAATTTTCTTTGTCCATGAAAACTGTTCACTGTGTAGTATAGAAAGGTCAAACCATTTCAGGAACATCATTAAAAGGAGAAATTTCATTACTCCCTCGTTCATATCTTTCTGCAGAGTGAGATTTTAGCGAAATAAAACAATCAGTTTTTCATTGCTGATTTAGAGCATATAAACTTTAGACACTTTATTTTCTTCAATTACTATTCTTTACTATCAGGACAGAAACCATTACTTTTATCTTGGATAGAAAATATGTTTAAGCAGCAAGAATATTATTATTAATTAAAAACAATATTTAAAACAAGTTTTAACAAACCCTGCCACATGATCGCAAAACAAATGTTGGATGATAACAGTACTTCAAAATCGTGAGAAATATATGTTCCAGTTTAATTCCAGCAACATAATTTATGAGCAGAGGTTAGATAAAATAACGTTAATCACTCAGATCTCATAAGTTAAATAGGACTGAGGTCAAACGATGAAAATTATTAGCAGAGATATTTTTTTAGAATCGCAATAATAAGTCCGAGTGAGATAAAACGTTGCGTTATGCCACTAGAAACCTATAGTACGAAAGCTAGTTTTTGTAGCAATATCCATTTCTGGCAAAGTATCCAGGACAACATTGTGGACTGTCTCTCTGTGGTGATGCTGGCAATTCCTGCCTCTTCCAGTCAATGCGAATCGTAAGCAAGTTCGTAGGACACTGGTAGGTGAACCTCCTTAATCAAGACATGGTTAATAAATTTTCTAAACACTATTCTTTTCCGGAATTATTGTTAAATAATTTATTATTGTAGAAGATACTGGAAATTTAATAGTAAAAATCTTTCGTATATATAGTTCTTAGATCATAGATCCCTTATTAAATGGAAAGTATATAATTGATTCGTGTATTAAATGAAAAGTTAGTTTACTTATAGTTTAACGTACTTTTCACAAAACAAACTGGAGGCTCGTCTGGCACGTGAACTGCTACGCAGTTTAATACTCTGGTCTTGGTAAAATGAATTCTTGGCAGGCTGATTATACAAAGTTTTGTACGAATTCTCCAATTCCTTTTTTGGTTGAGTGTATAAGTCATTTATTAAATCAGCATGACTTTGGTGTGTAGGAAGAACAGAATTATCTGAATCAACGTTACAAAATTTTCATTATTTTCTACATTGTATAGTTGCATGTAGAACTTTACTGAATTCGGCTATAATATTTAATTAGATATAGAAATTATTAGACAATAATAGATATTGTATGCATTATTATATATAACCTACATCTATTATAGCAATATAAAGCTTCAAACCTTTACTAGAGCCTAAACTGTTGCTGTTCTTTTCACCAAATTCGAGATTTCCGACTAAATCACAAGGTAGAAGAATTCGACCATTGCAAATCATAGCCTTCTTTGATCCAGAACATACTTTAGTATTACACGTCTGAGATTGTATACCGTATCCTCTAAAATAAATACTGAGCATCAGTAGTGGTCATCTTTCAACATATTACATGTGAGATAAAATGTAAGAAACTAACTAAGGCAAATATGAAAAAATAGAACATATATTGAGATGAACGCAACAAAATTGTTCACCTGCATCTACGATCACCCCCATAACATCCCCGTATCCGTCTTCTGACTCCACATCCTCCACAAGGCTCACTACATGTTGACCATGCACCCCAAATTCCCCATTCAGCACCACTTGGATTCATGCTAGTGGTCTATAATATGGTAAAATCTCCTATTTTAAGCACAATTAACAACCTTAATAAAGATTAGTCAATATCTTGGCAAATTTGAAAATTTCGTATTAGCAAAATCTACAGTAGTACGATAAACAGATATTAACAATGTTCTTTAAGGTCCGTTTATACTTTTGTGGTATGCTTTCTTTTACAGTGTTATACATACTAGGATTGGCATGCCAAGACTCCTGATTCCCTAAATCCAGGGAAATACCCTGTTTTCGAAAATTTCGCAAACCCGTAAACCAGGTAACTCGAAATTTTAGTCTCGAATGCCAACCTTAATAGATATGTAATATGATTAATACCGACTATTCATCAAAATATTTTCCTTCCAACCAAATACAATCTAATTTTATCAGCTACTATCTATCTTTGAGTAAATCATAAATTACTCACCGATGGGCTCGTAGAAGAACTTCTCATCACGGTACTAGTAGAGGTAGTAGTGATTCTGGTCGATGGAGTTGTGATTGTAGGAGCGCCATCTGAATTATTTTCAAACTAATCAAGTATAATTATATAGGTACCTGTAGTTAGTATAAAATTATAAAATATGTTTTTTATTTGTCCAGCATATTTTCTAGGAATATAAAAGTGTAATTGCTGACTGTATAAAAATTTCTTGAACTAAATTATGACCGAATGTCAATATAAGTAATAACTGTCTCCAATAATTAAACGACTGCTTTAGTTTATTTAATACTATCAATAGGAAAATTTTACTATTAATAGTTAAATAGAGTGTTTCTGTCGAAGATTCTGTTGTCATGTTGACAATAATAGAATTTGGTGAGCTTCGGTGGAAGCTAACGCAATGACAGCTATCTATTTCTACTAAACTGGATATTATCTTACGTGACATCAATAACGCTTTTCGATGACATTGAATTTTGGTTGGTTTCAACACATTCTTTAGATTGGAGAATTGATACTTTAGGTGATAAAGATTAATTCTCTATAAATATGTTCTTGATCGCAATGTTATATCATCTTTCCTTAAATTGATTAGGAACTGCGGTAAAATACCAAAATTCTAATTTCATCCTTAAATAAGGGCAGAAATTGACGATTAAACGAGTTGGAACTTAGAATTCTAATGATAGTGTACAAGCTTTGTTTCGTAATCTAACAACTGATTTCTAATGTTAGTGTTCGTCCTAAGCCTATAAGACGAAAAAAAATTAATATAGCATATTTAATGTAAATATTTACATTAATCCACTTTGAATCCGCTTTATCAAGTTTTTGTAAAATGTCTTATACTATTTTAAGTTGTTAGGAGAAATAATTTATGTATTTCTAGATTTAGTTATCACTATCAATGTAATCTTGATGAATTCTGGAGTGCTATAGATTGTCGTCTAGAAAAAACATTTAATTTCGTCGTATGGAACAAATGATAATGTTACATCTTACTCACATGTTCGGTATCTGGCGGTGAATCCGAGATATCCATTCTGCAGTTGAGAATCACCTCGGAAGATAAGTACAACATCATCACTTTCAGAATTAAAAGTGCCAGCAGATGTACAGCATAGTCGTGCTCCTGCAAATTGTTTTCTTGTTTTCTGATGTTCAAAATTCACCAAGATATTGAATTTTTTATAAAAATAATATTGCTATCAACTTTAAGCATTGTTCTAGTCTTTATGAAAATTTCACTATTTTTTAAATTAAATATTCAATGGAATATATATAATTATGGAATAATGACGAAAATTAAATCTAGAATTAAAGTATATTTTGTCAGAAAACAAAAGCTTTTGAGCTGTAAATACTTCACTACACTTTTACTAATTTTAAAATATCATTTTATTATTAATTCATCATTATAATGGTTTATACAAGTTTATTATTATTAATATTTTAAGCTAAACTGTTTTTACCTGTTGCTGTTTTAACTTTAGCTGTTTTCACTTCAACGAAACTGGTACAAGGGTCTGTGCAAGGAAAACTGAGGTAATCAACGATCAGCTCAACTTTCTCACCAACTGGTGACTTAAAAGAAATTGTTTATATAATTGTAACATAATAAATAAAAATGCAAAACTAATGAGAGAAAGAAATAAGTTTGATTGATGAAGTGGAGCATAGGAATGACATACCTTGATTCTCCAAATACAGTTGCTTCCAGCGTATACGGGCCCACTTTCAAGAGTTTGGTAATGTGGGGTAGCAATGATTTCACGACCACAGGAACCTCAAGAATAAGGACTTGATAAAGGAAGTATGTGTAGTTTTCAACTTTTGTTGAAACCAATGCTCAGTATGTCAAACTTCTAAATACTAAATCCCAGGGTCATAATAATAGGTCTTTATGTATTGACTTCAAAAAGAAAAGAAAATACTAAATCGTTCAGTGGGTTTAAGGAAGACAAAGTCTAAAAAAATCTCCAATTAATGCTTAATTTAAATAAGTTACTACATTTGAATGTTTTAAATACTATCTTAATTATTCAAATAAGTAGGATATTGTAGTTAAACTTATCTAGATATGAAAGAACTTAAAAACAAGGTTGCTGATTATATCAGTATGTTTTAAAGATTTTCAAAAACGTGTAATAGGGAGTTTTAGACCTGATAGAGTACAGTCCACATTTTTTAGATAATCATCGGAAGGGCAAAAGTGAATCATCCTTTACACAGGCATCGATGCATTTGATGCCTACGTCCGATTGCAACAGAATATTTGTAGGAAAATTGTCCTTCATTAATAGAAGGTAATTATAGTAACAGACTACCTTTAGTACATTCATTTGGGGCAATATCTATCTTAAAATTAATTATGTTAGAATTTGGAAAATTACAGTTACTCACTATTTTCCACGTCCTGACAGTATATTCCTCCATATCCTTTAGGACAACGGCACTTTCGACAATCATTAGGGTCTGTATAACCATCGTTTTCGCACGGTAGCTGAGTGGGACACACTCCTTAAACTTCGATATATAAAACTGATCATAATTAAATAGGTATTTACAATAATTCCTTCTTTTATGTAATATTTGAAAACATTCGAAAATTAATCGTACATCAAAATAGCATACCTCGGCAATACCTCAGATTAATCATTTTAGCGTCTTTAAAGGAAATACCATCTCGTTGTCCAATAGTTTGTTGATAACGCTTATCGTTAGTTGTTATTGTGTTGCTAGAATTAGGATAAATATGAATTTAAAAAATCACAGTTATATTAGCTAGGGCAGAGACATAAACTACAATAAAACCCACTATTTCCAATCTTGTGTAAACGCCTTAGCTCCATAATGCATCACAGAACCGAGATCATAAGGCTGTCCCATATTGTCGCTCGTTAAAGCAGTACGTTTTTCAAAATTTCCTTGTGTTCCCTATAATCATATATTTCATTATTACATATATATATATATATATATATATATATGATATGATAATGACATGTTTGTATTACGATATTTTAAGTCATATTTCGAAGATTATTATGATGCTTTAAGAGTTTATGAGTTTAAACGCCTCACTCTTATAATTCTGTCCGACACAATAGTGATATAATTATCGCGATCATCTCGTGATTGCTCATGCCACAAGCCGAGGGCGTGTAACGTTTCGTGTGCCACAATTCCGAGCTAAAATAAGTTATTTCTCTCAAAGTATTAGTTGTAATGTTTGAAATAATGACAACTGAGACTATTAAATAAATATGCTTCGAGATGATTAATTTTCATTCTTCTCATTAGAAAACCTAATCTTACTTAGTTGATTATTTTTGGTACAATAGCTTCTGTTCCTCTAGAATTCTCTTTAAAAGTTTAGATAAAAAGCAGCTTATTTCATTTTATTCTCACTAATAAAGCTCAGAGATGAAATTAATCTTATAAATAGGAATAAATGACTGCTATATAAAAAAGCTAGTTATTATCTATACTAACTGCATCACATCCATATCCAATAGATACTAGTTGACGACCACCGATTTTTCCAACATTTGACCAGCACCCACTTCCTCGAAAGTACTTGAGACCATCCCTTGAATGGTGATAAATACCAAATAACAATGGTTTATTATGACAAATTAGGTTTCGATATTATTTTTTTCTATGTGTTTATACGCATATTGGTCTTTACTATGGAAAGTAAAAGTGTATCGACATAGAACTCGGATTCTATTAATATATAAAAAACCAACTTTTTTTATTAACGAGATAATAGAGACAACATTTTGAAAATTTTTCTATTTGAAATGATAATAACGGATACCTATCGAAGCCATTCTCTTTAAATCGCATACAGGTGTTCTGTTCCAAATGTCTAAGACCGGAGCGTATCAGGTTTCTCCAAGAAACTAAAAAGTCTACTTAATCACTAGAATTATATACGGCTGCATATTTAATGGTAATTTTTTGCTTAGGAAGATTTTTTTGGATTTTAAATCATCTCATTTTAAAGTTTGATAAAATAAATCGTTGTTTTATTAATATGCTATAGATCTCACGGTCATTGAATGCAAATTCATAGGAAATTGTCAGATTTGGCCAGAAAGAGCTAGGAGTAGGTTGAGCTTGTCTTTTCCCACGGATACCTGAAATGTACTTGTGATAAATTTTTGACATGTTTTATGAAAAAAATAACATTAGAACTTCCTATATATAATAAGCAGTAGTAAGCTATTCAAAATAAGGGTATCGGTGGATAGAAGTTAATATAAGTGGTCTTGAGAAAAATCAGACCAATGTCTGCTTGGATAAGCTCATATTTGAGACCATAAGTTTTATCTATTCCACAATCATAGAAAACAACTGCTTCATAGTACGGGGTGATTATTTTTACTAAAAACTATACATTTGATTTATTATCTAAGTATACTTCATATATTTTAGATATGTTGTTTTTACGAAACAAAACTCTGTCAATGATTATACTGTAATATAAAATTATTCATAAACACTTCAAAAAGTTTGAAAGGAAATACACATAGCCGTTTAATTAGATTGACTAAGAATTTATTTTATTTTTCGAGACATATCTGGGAAATATGGTCAATGATTTCACGATTCTTCAAATAGTTGGCTAACAGTGGTTAGATATGAGAGATGCGGTTCGGAGGAGGATTAAGCGCCGGTTAAGCACCCGAATAATCACATAATTGGAAGCTTATATTTCATTTTTATTATAATAGTACCTATATAAATAGAACAGTTATGTCTTTATTATACCTTTTATTTCAAAAGCAAGACATTCATAATTTCTCTAATCAGAAACCCCAGCTAATAGATTAAAACTCACCATTCTCTTTCAAAAGATTTTCAGCTTGCGGCAAAGTGAGGATGATATCATTCTCAAATAGTTCGGCCCATATTTTTCGGTTCACACTAGCTTCAGTCCCATCATTGAAAGTGTGCTGCCCTGCTTCAGTGGTGATATTTTCAGCGCTCTGTATATAAAGTACGTATTTTGATTGTTATTTATCTAATAACCCTTTGAACATAAAATATATTTTTGTTATAAGAATTTATAAAATATATGAAATACTGCACAGTTGTCTCACATAATCGTTTCCATATTTCCTTGCCGCTCTTTGATAGAACTGTCCGAGAAGTTCTTTCACAAGAGCGTAGTCGTTCACGACGTCATTTGCAATATGCTAAAAGACAGTATTTTAGTTCATTTAAAAACTAGACAAAATATTTACAGAATCCTAATAATTATGTATTCATATTCTTCTCTACCCATATTCAAAGCAAAACTTAACCTGAGAAGCCACACACTGTAAGCCAAGCAAGGCAGTGAGAAACCGTAATAGCATTACTGAAATTAGATAAAAATTGCTACTTCAAAGGCTGAATCCTAAAACACTAAAATAAAATATTTTCACAATTTAGTGGATTATGTTTTAAAGTAGAATTTTTAATATTTTTAATTTAAACAATCCTTAACAGCTTTTTTTCAAATGTTAATAGCCTTGGGTTGGATATATAGAATTGAATTACCTAGCGTATGAAGACAAAAAGGGTAATGGTAAGTGTCCTACTGAATGGCGTAAAAATATGGTGGTTACTCAAATGCGGGTCTTTATAAAAAGGAGCCCCAGATTTTAGTCCCAAAAAAAATTTGCCACGCCCTTCTTTGAGGTCTTCCAAAGTTCTAAATTTGAAATAGCATAGGTTGACAGATTAATAATAAGGAAAACTGTTATCTTTGTTAGTAGCATTTATTATCACAGTTTGGATCTCCTGTTTGATAGATATTTAACAAGAATATAATTTTATAACTCCCAAGTTTATAATAAGTTTTCACTAATAATAATATTCACATAGTTGCCCAAACAATTTCAATTAATGAACAAAATTATATCGGTAACCAGATAGTCTTTCAGTAAAAATGAGAATAGCTTGTTTTAAATCTCTAATATTTTTGTTATAATAACTTGACATTTTGAAATTATTTTTTATCAGGTTTAGCTACCTTATCCTTAGATATACCTAGATTTCGATTATGGAATATACATTTTTCTCTTGAAATTGGCTCCGAAAACAGTAATATCCCAATCCCATTGATGGCATTATCTCCAAACAATTCATCTCTTCCAAATTATCTCGAGAACGGTGATTTACACAAAAGAAAATATTTAGAATCACTCTAAAGATTATTTCATTTCTATGATCTAGCGATAAAAATATCTAAATGAGTGTATATCCTAGTAGTAAAAATGAACGATTTCGAGATTGTATCGGACGAGCTGCAGCATTTCTACATATAGAAACATTCCACAGTGTTGATACTATATACCATTTTTTGTCAACAAATTCCTTCATTTTTTTAAATTCTCGTTAAAAGACAAATTAGTTTCCTTGCAGAGAAAATCAATGAACATATGAATGTATGTTATACAAGTAATTCCATATATTAAAAACGTTCTGATTTTAGCGGTGTTTGTGCCTAATAACAGAATATCATAATTGTTAAAATAAGAGATTTTCAGCAATAAAATATCTATAAAGATCTGTGCTAAATTTAGGTTATATTTATAGCTCGATAGACTTTGGCATATTAAAAATTTAGAATTAATGGCAGTTGAGGATAATACATGTATTTCACTTAAAATGTTTAAAAAGTAGAAGTTTTCCAATACTATTTTTAAATTTCTGTTAATTCTAGATCATATTTAACGAAATTAATTATATGTCTTTATATGTAATACAATACAGAATAACACAATTAATTAAATCAATAGGTATATCCTTTATTTAGTTATGTTAGTCACTACGGGATAAATGAAGTGTTTGAAACTAGCATACCTTATAATCGTGTACTTTGCAACTATTGTGCATGAAAGATAAGATTGGGGATTAAAGATGGCTTGGCACGATCAATATTGATCAATATTAGAAAATCTATGGTATCAAAACAGCTATACAAGTATTCACAAAAGAATCGGCAACCCTCGTCATAGTTCATTGAGCGCGATCGGAGAAAGCAAAGAGTTTTCATGAGTCACATTTCTCTGTTCTTTCAAGTCATACTGTTTCTGACATGGGTTTAACTATTCTTTTATAGTTAATAACATTAATCAGTTTGAAGTTTCATCTCTGACAACGGCATCATCCATGGGTTAACATCTATGATCAACTATTAGCAATATTTACAGCTTTCAACCACTCTGTTCTTAAACAATTTTAAGTTTTTAAGTACATTGCAATAAAAGGTATTTCATGAAGGAAGTTGTATGTTGCCCAAAAACGTCAGTAACTGACGGCAGAAAAACTCGTAATCAGATTATCTGACATTGTGAATTACACAAGGAGGTCAACACCGGTTCAGTCCGAAATCAAAGTCAGTTATAAAAATAATAGGAAATTATAAGACATGGAACTTTAGTATCAAACTCACACATGAGAAGAAATGTGTCAGGGATTTGTTTTCATGCGTGAATTTGATACTAAAGTTAGCCTAGTTTGTTAATGATAATACTTCTTTATACCTCATTACAATTTAAATACTGTATTTATCTAGCGTTATATTCACTAACTATCACATGTTCAATAGTCTTTTAAAACAATATCTAGTTATATTTAACTCTAATAGAATAAACAAAAGGGAAAAGAAGTGAGAACGGACAAAATCAAATTAGGAGAGCGTGACCTGATAAGTCATATATGTGGTAGATGATTCTAATACCTTAATGATAAATATAACACCTGAAATTTTAGTGCGTGGCTATTTAATTTTCGAGTTACTAGTGAAATTTTGAATTTCAATAGTGAAATGCACTATACCTGAAATTCAAAATTTAATGTTGGCGCGAATAAGATTTTAGCACTTTGTCGGTGGATCAAATAGCCTATAATCGAATTAAGAAAACTGTCACTGTTATTCTAATCTAATGGTAAATGCAGGAAGACGCCAACATCGACCTGAAATGACCATGAAAAAATCCATAGTACATCAAAGACGAAATTTGTGTTTTCTTGACATCTAAAAGCGAGGCGTTTTTCCAAGAAGCAAAATAGTCCAAAACTGAACTACTACAAAATAATCCAGTGAACTGTCCAAATGTGAGTGGTTATTTCTTCTAACAGGTAGACATGATAATCATAACATACCGTAATCACTATCATAGCATATGCGACGTTCTTTAATAGCATAGGATTCATGGAAAACATTAGATAGGCTAAAAGAAAAGCTAAAAGTACAGACATTATTCCAGACAGAGGTTATCGTGTTTGTAACAAATTGTAACTGATCTCATTTAAGGCAAAAAGGTCAAACAGGTTCGACGATTTAGCAAATTAGCGCTGTCGAGCGGGGTTAGAGAATGAACTAATGGATGTTAATATATTCAAGTTTAATTTATATATAAAGTAAAAAATTTTTAATGCTAAACAAGGATTTAGAATGCAACCATTTAAATTTTGCAAATTTCGCTTGGGGTTTTGAATTCTAAAACAAACCACATATTTAACATTTACATTATTTATTAAATAGTCAATTTTAGCTAAATATGTTCATTTTTTTTAAATAAGTTACTAGATTAATTAGATGCTTAAGCAATCTGTATATAGTAGATGTTATGTGAAGACTTATTTTTACTAATGTCAATTATTGTTGACGTTTCGACATGATCACAGAAGAATGTAAAAAGGCGACAAGATTGATTTCTACTGACTTTAAAATCAAAACAGAAATGTTCGCTTTATGAACATTCAGTTGGGAAGAGACCATCTGAGCACCAATAAGAAAACATCACCTACGTGACCACGGTATCTTTAATTACCTTGGAGCAAACACTTTCTTCCTCTTAATGTACTAAACTATTATTGAGATATAGTTCATTTGTAGTTAAAAACGAAGTACTAAATAAAATAACCAGAATCACCTTTTTATATTTTGATGTTTATCATATGTTATAAATTTTACAAACAAGCTTTAATACATGATTCTTTAAATACGAAGTCTTAGATGAGTAACTTTAATCTACCATTTATATTCACTAAAAGTTTTATTTTATCTGGAAAAATACAGAATTAATTTTTAAGAAGTATTGGAGGGTGAAGCACAGGAAAAATCACACATTTTTAGGTTGAAGACTATCTTATGGAATCACTATTTATAAACATTGGCTTTAACAGTGGCATACAAAATATTTGGTTTCATACTTTTTAGTAAAACAATTCCCTATTTCTAGAAATTATATGCGTATAAACGTTACTAATTTACTTCTTTCCTTACAGTGAATATAGAAAATATAAGCCTATGCAGTGAAATATACATCTCCCGTTGATTCTAAATGTGGAAGTTTTAAAATACTAAGTAAAATATGCAATATAGCTTAATTAAAGCAATATAGTATTATTACTATTATTATATTATATATATTTTATGAAGTAAAGTAATATGTCTCCATCGATGATTTTAAAGCGATAGTTGTGTTAAATGATTTTTACAAACGGTTTAAATGCTATGGGGAAACAATTAAAAATACTAGGTAGAAATTCAAATAGTTATATGATTTTAAGGTAAAAGATTCTTCTGGTAATTAAGAACATGGTTAAGGGACCAGATGTCTACTAATTGAATGTCATCATGTTTTCACAGAATACATCAGTTCTGTACACAAAGTCACATGGTAGACAATAAATCTTTTTTGCATCATTGCAGGTTGAACCATAAATATAATCACAATATTGGTAGACTGTAACTGTTTTATAAAAATTTTTATATAATAAGCAGAATTCAACAGTACTTTTAATGAATAATTAAATTAAATTCTAAGTTTTATAAAGACAAGTCAAACTTGAAAATTATTTAGTTTAAGTAGCTGTACTACCAATAAATACTATCACACTATGATGTCACTGCGAATTTGCTCTTTAATGCAAGAATAATTGGAACAAAATTGGAAAAGCCATTTTATAAATATTACTTTCGCTAGTTAACAATTAAATTTAAATTGCTTTGTTTCTTATATAAAACGGGACTCATAAACTCGGATTTCCTCAACAATTATAAGTAAAATTTAAACCTGTATTTTCACAGGTAGATCATTATCGATGTCCGTTTTTTATAAAATTTCCTTTTAATTACTTAATTTAAATAAGAATAACTAGAGGAGGTGAAAGGCACAATTTTACAATACATACAGTTTACTGTAACTGCCTCTACCGTATGGAAAACTCAATAGACCTTTTCATTAAGTATACTGAGTTTTAGTACATATTATCCATAGAAATATATGACACAGATTTACAAGATAGAAATATGAAATAATCATGCTTTATTTACAGCAAAAATGATAATATTCTACAAAATATGGGAGGCATGGATACCATAGAAAAATTTGACCTCTTTTACTTGATTTTGACAAATCTCATAATAACTCAAATTATTATACGAACGATCTTTATTTATAGAGGTATGAAAAAAGTGAAATTACGATTTAATTGTTTCTGTGTACCAAATTTATTAATTCGAGTGATTCGAGAATTGTGTTCTTTATAAAGCCTTTTGTTAGCATATAAGGTTTCTAAAGAAAGGACCGATTTCAAAAGTATTATAACTTTCTTCAAACTCAACTAAAATCGGCATTTAAAAGTGTTTCTGAAAATACTTCAGTAACATATGCCATACATGAAAAGTACAATTATCGGTTTTATAGGGACAACAATATTTGTGTTTTTTTCATACGTATTTGACCTAATTTATCTCAGACTTTCTCTACTCTACAGAAAATAGAATTTTACATGTCTTAGTAAAAAAATGAATAATATTTCATTGTTTCAAATTCAAATTTCGTTGTATCGCAATTGTATATGTTCTCCTTTTTCACAGCGACTTTATGGGATTTACTTATTTGATATGATTAGTAGCTCGTACAGCAGAGCTAATTCCGGTGTTTTTGCAGACCAGATATACTAGGAGCATCGGGTCGATAAATATCATAACGGTTTTTAATAATAGCTGTCTTCTACAAAAAACTATTTTCAGTAATTAAACTAGTGAAAATGCGAAGTAAATAAGGTGAAATACATATGAAAAAAAACAAGGGAAAAGGCAAATATTCGAGCTTTCAGAAACGCTTTTAAACGACGATTTTAGTCGGGTTTAAGGAAAGTTATAACTCCTTTAAAATCAATTCTTTTTTTGTTACTGTATATTTGCTATACTTCCGAAATTATTAAATAATTTTACTGTTGGTAACTTTTTATGGAAAAATACCAGTTACTACCAAAATTATTTTTCACATTCAGAATATCTTTGTAACATACCACTTAGCTTCTTTTGTACCTGCAATCTACCAAAGTACAAAAAATTAAGCTACAATAATTGAGATAAATAAATAATAGGTGTGGGTAATTCAAATCACTCCTGTTTCTTCAAACAAATTAAGAAATCAATTAAGTTTCTATAATATTATAGAAGTACATATATCTAGCAAAATATTATCAAATATATATGACGTATCAACTACAAAAAAGATTTTGAGAACAGAGACCATTGAAATTCGGGTCTTGCAAGTAACTGGGGTTTTTATTAATGACTATTTTGGCTTCTTCTTCCTATTATTATTAATTCAGTCCAATTGAAGTTAACGATCTATATGAGTTTAATAACCTCTGAAGGAAAACATGCCAAGAAAGCTCTGAGAAAAAATATAACATTTAAATGCTTTATTGGTCATTCTTTAATTTACCAACGTATTAATGGGTGAGGCACAATTACATAAAATAACTCACCTTCAAGATGAATGTCAAGTACCATAAGTTTCAAGAAATCCACATAATAGATTGTAGACGTTGGAGATAGACGAGGTTAGTTGCACACGGTTATACTTCATTGATTTATTTGTATATTCGACCAGAACTCGAAATGCTCGGATGTCTTAATAACTTATTGAAGGAAGTTATAGTAGAAAACCAACTAAGGGTTCTTGTAGCATCAACATAGGATTCTGAAGAACGTTGTCGGTGATGCATCTTATTCTTAGCCTGATTATGGCACGTTATTTAGATTTGTTGTCTGACCAGTTTTAATACGTGAATAGGTGTAATGATCCGGGCTATCGAAAACAAATCGTTCAAGTGAAGAAGTTCAAACAACAACCTTGCGTAACAAAGGCTTTATTTTTCCAGATATTTGATGGTGTAACTAAATATTATTAATTTCTAATTTATAAGCTTGACCGTAATTAAATTTAACTCAAATAGGAAATTTATTTTTCAAGTTCAATTCGAAAAAACATTACTATCCATTTTTTAGATGGAAACCTCAGATTAGTGGAACTATTCGTGACTTTTATCGAGAAGAAGTAACTAGACATCTAGTTATTAAGTGTGCTGTGATTAAAAGTGTACGAGAAGGTAATTAACATCGAAAAATAGCCACGGAACTGGTTTTAATACCTGTGGTGCTCCCCAAAAGAGTATCATGTTTAAATGTACTTATAAACCGTTATTATGCAATGTACCACATGCGTTACGCACGATCGCAGCAATTTATTGAAGATCAAATTGAAAATTGACCAAAATTGAATTGTTTTCTTTCAAAACCTATGTTATTAATGGTTGAGTATAAAGTACATAACTAAAACTAGCTTAAATCCCAAAACAGGAATAAAAGTTAAAAAGAACGGTGATTAATATGAATTTCACAGTTAATTTAATTTAAAAAATTTAATTCAATAGTTTAAGTGTTGGTGTTAGTGCTGTCATATTTAATAATACCCAGTAAATCAAATCAAAATAAAAGCCGTAGATGTCTATATGCAATTCAGTTTTAATTTCTGGCTCTCACTTAGCCTTGATGCCCGCTTTTTCACCTTTTTGTTTAAACGCGACGTCCTTGGGGTATCGAACTCGCTTGGTCACGCCCCTTTTATTGGGTATAAGAGTACCGGTGGACTTATCATGATAAGAATTTGCAATGAGCGCTAAATTCCTTGTCTCAGTAGCTTCGGGAGCCTCAGGTCTCGTCATTTTGGCATGTCTCGTCTGTGTGGGAATGCTTTTCCAAGATATAAACAACCTCTATGACGATGTGATGGATGATATGCAGGAGTTCAGAGTAAGTCATAGTCCTTTATATGAAAGTTATTTTAACCGTTACTATACTTATTACCTATATTCCAGATGGTTGCCAATGAAGCATGGAAGGAAATGACTGTACCTACTCCATCAGTTCGTAATGACGCTGGGGCTCTATTCGGTCGTAGCAAACGTAATGCTGGACAGTGCAACTGTGGAACTGTACCTAATAATTGTCCACGTGGACCTCCAGGGCCTCCAGGAAACCCTGGAGAAAATGGAGAAAATGGAGCCTCAGGAGAGCCTGGACAGGCTGGAATACCAGGAATTAGCATCATAGACTCCAAAGACACTAAGGAATGTATCCAATGTCCTGCAGGAGCTCCTGGGCCCCAAGGACCCGATGGACCTGCTGGGCCTGCTGGTAATGATGGACAACCTGGAGCACCCGGTGTACCAGGACATGATGGTCAACCTGGAGCAGTTGGATCAGAAGGAGATGCCGGAACCCCCGGACAAGCCGGAACTCCAGGAACTCCTGGTGCTCCAGGTGAAAACGGCAAGAGAGGACGCGGAACTCCTGGAGCTCCAGGACCTCAGGGACCTACTGGTGCTGCTGGCCAGCCTGGTGCTAATGGAAAGCGTGGTGCTCCAGGAGCACCTGGACCGAACGGACCTGAAGGACCAGCTGGTAAGAATGGTGAAGCTGGAACAGATGGACAACCAGGAGCACCTGGAAATCCTGGATTGCCTGGAAATGATGCAGCTTATTGCCCTTGTCCTCCACGCACAGCGGCTGTCGAAAATGATCACCAAGCTCAGGGATATCGACGCCGCTTCGCGAAGGCTTAAAAAGTTGCCCATTACAGCACTTCATGTAGAATAGTACGCAATAAAAATTTATTGACAAAAATCGTTTTATATTTAATAATCACATTAAACTACAATTACCCATAAAGTAACATACTCATAATATTTTAATTTCGGTATTATTTCAAACTACTATCGATTATTTAGCACAATTCAGGTAAATCAAATTCTAGCTATTAAAACAAACAAATATAGGAATCAACAAGGATTAAAGATCATGGTTATTTATAGCTTGACATTTTCGTAATTATTTGCTATTATTTATTTTAAAAAGTCATAATATTACAATTATTGTATTTGTTTAGAAGTAGTTCCTCACAGTACTAAACTAACACCTTCTTCTTAAAAGTTCTTTTTGAATAATGATAATTGTATAGATAACCTATAAATGACTAGTCATGAAGTGATTCAATGATCTGCGAATAAGTAGCATTATAGATATAGTTACTTGGAGCTCTTAACTGAAGAAAGATGTGTAGTTAGTATTGTTATTTCGTTTTTGAATGCATCTTTATACAAGATTAATTCTTCTAATATAGTTATTATATACATATAATTCGCGAGTTCGTTCCTCAAAATTAGTTACAAAGTGAGAACATCAATTCAAAAATCATACAGAATCTCAAAGATATTAGTAGCCTTACTAATTTTTAAAATATTTTGACGAACATAATTATAGAATGTTAATTGTAGATAGTTATTGATTCCACTAAAATTGGAAATATCACCTTTTAGATGATTCTAAATAAGTAATTAAGCACTTGCTGATGTAACCAATATTACATCTAAAAGAAACAATCATTGTGACTGTCTAGTGAAATGCAGAAGAAGAAATGGCAGGAGTGTGGTGTCGCTAAATTTGTCATTGTCTCCGAATCATTGACAGTGATCATCACATGCCTTCTTGTTTCCCTGAGCTTTTCATTACATGAATAAGACTGCTTGTCGACATATGTGCTTTGATTTTAACAGTTTTATTTACAATATTCCTTGGTTTAGAACTAAGTCGAAGTCACTCAATCAAGATCTTAATGATAATTTCAATTCGCTCAAGTATAGAACTTGTTTATTAGTACGAGTCATTAAAATATGGGATGAATTAAGTAGGTATATTAATTACATAAACTTTCCATCTTTCATTGAACATAAAATTTTAAAAAATGCTTTGTAATCATAACTTTTATTAATACCACTGTGTCGCATTTGGTTCAATAAAGTAAATAATAGAGGAGTAGAACTCTTTGGGAAGCTTCCCGTTTCGTAGAGAATTCAGGTAGCAAATTTATTGGACATGCATGGGGAAATAATACAGGGAAAGCCAGTAGCAAACAGTAGGACGGGGTAAGCACAAGGGCAACCGGGCTTTCTTCCCTTGTAAGGGACACAGTTAGCAGCTTTGTTCAGTATATCTAGCGGGATTATAGGGACACAAGCTAGTAGTTAACTAGAAGGAGGGGAAATGGGACACCGACTTGAGGTCGACGCTTGTTTATGTGCGATCTCATGCTCAATTAATCCTTTGGCTTCTCAGTTGCTGACTTACACCTAGACTATTTCATGTGCTAAAAATAGTAAATGTAATAGTAGGATTTAAACACGAGTAGAAGAAAAGACTATAGTCTGGCTTCGTGTGATACACTGTCCTTTTTCCACATAAAAATGTAATTTATGTCGTTTCACTTATATTTATACTCTTACTTCCATCTCATTCTCATTTTTGATGATTTTTATTATATTTGCATCTCTCCTACTACTTTTCTTATACTTAAAATCTTCCTATGGTAACTCACTTCATGGTCTATTGTGTTTTCCTTGAAATCCCTGGATTTGGGAATTAAAGACGATGAGATTAAACATTCTATTATGATATATCCATATCATTGTTGGTAGTTTACTGCATTAATACTGGCTGGCTATGGTAAATTTCAATATAAGAGGGAAATTATGCAAATCATGGGAGCCCACTAGGAGTGCCACCTTTTTAATATTAGATGGTTGCAGAAGTTTTAGTCTTTTTTTTCAAACTTCAATTTTATTTCTATAATATACAAAAAGCAGTTCAATCATCAAAATATTTTCCCTCTCTTTCTATGACCTTCTGCCATCTCTTGGGTAACTTTCGGATTCCTTCGTGAAAAAACGACATCGGCTTGGAGGCAATAAAATCATCGATCCATTTTCGCACCTCAGCCGCATCTCGAAAGCGTTGTTCTGCTAGACAGTTCTGCATCGACCGGAATAAATGATAATCCGAAGGTGCCAAGTCCGGTGAATTCGCCGCGTGCGGGAGAACTTCCCAGCCAAAGTTCAAAATAGTTTGCTTAGTACTAATAGCAACATGAGGCCTAACGTTGTCATGCAGCAAAATGACCTTCCGACTTCCTTGTCCAGTAAATGGTCTTTTCTCTCCCATTCCATCGAGCAAATCAATCATTTCACGACCTGTAGTGCTCGGCAGTAACCGTCTCACCTTGTTGAAGGAGTTCATAAAACAGCACCCCTTCATATCCCACCAAATGCACAGAAGGACTCTTTTGGCGTGGATGTTTGGCTTTGCCATTTATGTTGTTGGCTGTCCGGTGTCTACGCATGAATGTGTGTGTTTAGGATTGTCGTACACGATCTATTTTTTCTCTCCTACAATAATTTTCTACAAAACGTTCTTCTTGCGTTGTCTGGCAAGCAACGAGATGCATATGTTGAGCCAGCGCCAATGCTGTCTTCGGAGAATTCATATGGTACCCACTTTTCGAGCTTCTAAATTTTCCCCATCTCATGCAGTTGTCTGGAGACTGTTGCTTTATCAACTCCTAGTTGTTCCACGAGTTCTTCTTGAGTCTGCGACCGATTTTCATCCAACAGTTTTCAGAGCACCAGCTTTCGACGTTTTTGAAGTCCCAGATCGTTGTCGGTCATTGACATCAAATTCGCCAGCTTTAAAACGCTGAAACCAATATCTGCAAGTACTGTGGAAGAGAACATCTTCACTGAGTACAGGACATATTGATGTGCATGCTTCAGCAGCATTCTTCCCTTGCTGGAAGTCATAGAGAATACAGTGTCGAATATGCAGTTTTTGCTGGTTCAAATTGTTCGAACTGCTTTTATGAGACTATGTTTATAATTAAATCATGACTTATGGCTTTTCACAAACTAAGAAGCCAACACTACAAAAACGCAAAGGAGGGTAAATTTATCTAGGTTTTAAATAATTGTACTAAAACGCTGAAAAAAAAAGACTAAAACTTTTGCAGCCACCTACTAAGTTTGATAATTGTATCCATTCGTTGTTTAAGTACTGTACTTTGCCCTGATCTCCCTTAATCTGTATATGGTCACTAATCGATTGTATTGGGAAATTTCATGTTAATTTCATTCCAAGGATATTTCTAGGAAATGCGAATCACAAATTCCCTATGGAGAAAGAGTGGCTTGACTTCATGCATTTTCTGGCTATCCTCCATTAGAAGACTTAATTTTTTAGTCAGAGTTATCAACATATGAAATAAAATAAGCAGCAACGCCATCAATATTTAAAAACTTATTTAACTAGTAAACTTGCTTTTAATGTTTCATGCAAGAAAATATGCTTAAAATTTATTACATGGAAATTGATACATATTGGCAAAATGAAGCGATGGTACGTAAACTAGTTTACTTGAATAGAAGCTTTCTCATGTTGTGTACTGAGCGAATGTCCTGCAATAAGTGGAATTTAAAAAGAAATTGCTGATTTTGATGCTATAAAGTAATACAGCCATTTTTTATAGTCAATAGTTTTCTATAAATATTTAGTTTCAAAGATCTCACATTCTTAAACAGTTTGTCGTCCCATTTAGGGAAGAACTTTTTGAAAGTGGGTGTCTCTTGTCCCTGGAAGATTGTCTCAATCGTTGTCTTCGCGTGACGAGGTAAGTTCCCTTGCTCAAGGTATTTCTAAAAATACATGATTAACTAATATATTGATATTTAATAGGACAATGTCTTCTTTGCATATTTCAAAACTTATCATACTTTCATTTTACTTACTTTTGCTGTGTTCTCCGCACCCTTCTTCTCATTAGGGTTAGCACCGGATCCCACCCAAACGTAGATTAAATTCAGCGCGTCAAGAATCATAACATCATCACCATCAAGACTCTAAAACATAACGTATAATTAAGATGCAATTTCCACACAAGTGAATATTACTGAATATAACATTTGAAGAAATTCCTGTATATACATGCAAATATCAATTTTGAATTGTTTTGCTGTTTGCAATAATACGATTCTACAAGACTTTAACAGGACATCAAAGTTTTCCAAAACAATCATCGATATAATTTATTAATGAACCTTACTTATCTTATCTTATGCTTACTTCTTGATTATAGTTTGCTATTTCCTCTATCACTACTTTTCCACTTTCATCAGAAACTTGATAGAGACGAGGTTGGAAAGATTTTTTTTTCTTAGCATCCTGCCAATCGCCGAACCTCAAAAATTTACGAAATATTATAAAAAAATTCCCACCGATATTATAATTAATTCCACTTATATTTGAAGATGCAAGTTTTATGCAATACAAAAATGACGCTATCCTAAATTAAAACACGAATATAAGAGTTATTTTATGCTCTAATATTTCTTACTATCAAGATTATTATATTGACTTGTAGTGCTGAATTATAGCACGACTAAGATATATAAATGTGTATCCATATTTAGCGAAATTTAACTATTGTATTCGTTTCCGCGTATTATGTGGGTTCAAAACCCAAATTAAGTATTTATTAATTTAATAGCATTCTTACCACTGTGTAAACAAAGCAGGTTCGACAGTTTCCAATACTCTTGTAACTTGAGTCCATAGTGGCAGATTCTTAAATAAATTATCTGCCAATTATATATAGCATAATTATTACAGTATTATAGTGAAATATTATTTAAGCCTATATAGAGTTTTCTATATTATACTCACTTGTTGTTTCAAGTACTGTTCACCCCAAGCCATTGCCTTGGCCCGTTCATCCAAGGTACATTCCTTGCCCACCCACACGAAAATTCCTCCAGATGAAGCATCCAGAATAAAGGCATCCTATGATACCTATTATTATGACTATATAAGAAAACAACAGCAGCTCAAATTCTGTGAAATTAATCAAAATATTTATTTTCAGTTATGCATAACTTTAATCAAATGAAAAGTTTTGGAAAAAAGGTTTAAAGAATATGTTAGAATTAATTACCTTGGAATCAAGAGCGCTTTGTTTAATTTCTCCTTGGGCAACTTTCGTTACGTTCATTCTTCCAGATGCATCAGAAACCCTGACGAAACTCTTAAATTAACAAGAAGTGAATTGTAAAATGATTTGATATTTGACATTTGATCGAACTTCAATAGTTTGTTAAGCAATAATTTCCTTAAGTACTTTTAAGATATTTAAAAAATTCGTAATTTATATATTTGTTTCCACTTCCAACTTTGTTACGAATTTTGGGTGTTTCTGTTGAATGTGTTATATATTGACGTAATTGCATGTCATCTAGTCCCATACTTCCACAACGTGACTTGTTCACTAGTTCTCTTCCAGTAGTTTTCATCATCGTCCTTTGCCTTAGCAATTTTGCCAATCGAGTCTTTTCCGCCGAAGTACGACCAGAATGTTGCGTTAGTCTGCCAGTCTTCGTCTATACATATAAATTCAAATACAACTTTGAAACTTGTCAAAAGCCATCCCAAATTTGTTTAATACAAATTATAGAAATTTACCTAAAATATGAACTTCACTTTCCCCATGTCGTTCCACTAAAGCAATGTTTTTTGCTCTGGACATGCCCTAAAGTTGTTTAGAAATGTTTATAGGCTAATGGAAAAGTTTAAAATATGGAGATAAGTAAAAAACTTCATAGAAATAATTAGTATTATTTTAAAATTTTTCTAATTTAAGATACCTTAATTCTCTCTAATCGTCCACTTTCGGGAGGCATCCAAACGTAAATATCGCGACCCAAATCAAGGATGAATACATCACCAAGATTAAGTGAGTCTTTTTTGCAATCAACCTAAAGTATAAGCAATTTAGAAATGTTCGTAATGATTGCATATCTTTTAAATATCGTAAGACTTACTTGTGTGCAACGGATGTTTCTTTTGCCTTTACAGTGGAACAATTTTGGTTTCCAATCTTTAAAAATATCTTCCACATGTTTATAACCAGTATCATATCCGCCGTTTATGTACCTTGAAGAAATTGACTTATGGGCTCATGTTTGTTTGCAACAGTTGCTTAAAGCTAATAAAAAGCATAAATTGCTACCTAATTCCATCAGGAAAGTATGAAAGAAAAAGCGAAGACTCGTGATCTTGTATTTCTCTGTGTTGAACTGGAAGTCCTCCAAGAGCCTGATCAATCTCAACTGTTTTAATAGCTGCAACACCCATCTCATCCGTTGTAGCCGTTTTGCCTAGCCAAAAATGTACATCCCACTCATTGTCGTTTTTCGTCTGAATATATATTCTTAAACGTTTTAAAGCACTCTTTGGAAAAAATAAAATGATAAAACGCTGTGAAAATAACTTTACATATATCTTAACTAAATTATAAATCACAATTATAGACCACTAACCATGAGGCAGATGTATGCATCTCCCGTGTAAAATACACCATATGAAGATTTCGGTACTGGCTCAAGTCGAAACTTCTAAAAAGTATTCTTTTTACCCAATTTTTAATGGATATTTAAACTTTATCTGTCCTTCTCATATTGTTTATATTGCAATATTTTAAATTCCTCTATCATTAGTCAGCTGTTGTCCACCATGTGAAAATTGTTTAAAGATGCATATTATAACAGTGTCCCATTAATACTTAAAAATACGTGGACATTATATATAAAAGTTCTCACATTAATTCTCCAAACTTCAAGCCCCACTTTTTTTCCAATATCCTTTAGAATAGGATCGGACGACATTTATTTTGGTATTCCTGTTAAAATGAATACTACTTTAAAACTCTTATTTAATTGTATTAGATTACATCAACACTATTAGATAAACACTTATTCTATTGAAATCCCTAAAAATGTAGTTTTTAACAGGTAGGGATCTTTATGAGAAAAAAAACTATTTGAATAATAAATATTAATGTTGCCATGAATTAGTGTTTAAGTGTTGAAATCGAATGTAATTCAATGAAGAAAGACATAAATGAGAACAGAGGAATGGCAACCGGTGACTGCAAGGAATGACTCGATGGACCTCAAAACATATGTGTAATTCCCGATGATTGTAATGAAATGATGGGCGGTTTAGCTTTTTGTTTACCATCAGAAGGGCGAATTTATCACCAGAAAAAAACGATTGCTTAAAGATCGATGTAAAGTAGATAAAACTCATGCTTATCTACTGGATGGTGCACAGATTTGTGTTTGTAAATAGATATTACAACAGCAATATTTTGTTTTAACAGATCTTTGATTTTCGTTCAAAAATAGTAATTAAACATTGTAATTCAAGATTAATTACCTATGTGATTTTAACAAAATAGTATTCCCTAGAGTTATCTGATATACATTAGAAGTATTTATTTCATCTTAGGATGTAGTGTTTATTAAGTGTGAATTATTTTTCGCTTTTATTAATCGATCGAAATACCACATCCCAGAAATACTGAATAAATAAAGCTAGTGTATATGTATTTATAGGCTATCTAATATAATATATTATTTAAGTATTTCTTTTAATCATGTAAGGAAATGCCTGTTGACTACCAGATTTTATTTGTGTATAGAAATTATATTTTTATGATTGATAATTTTCTATTTACTTTCAGATGACAAATAAATAAGATTATTTGATATTTTTGATAATCGCCTTTTAAGATCAGAAGTTTATCTAGTCGTTTATTGACAACCGACAGCACATTACAAGTGAAAGGGTGTACAGCTGATCATAAGCATTCTGGGTGAGAGTTGATGCTCCGGAACGTCCAAGCTTAACAAGATCAGTGTTGTTGCGATCCTTATCCTGAATGTGAAAGAAAAGTAAGAACACATAAAATGATCAAAAAAGGGAGTTTAGAGCATTTTAACATTGTTCTAACCTAACCAGGTCTATTGTTTAGAAGGGTTTCTAAAAGCTTCTCTGGCTTTTCGGTCGCTTTAACGTCATTATCAAATGTGGTTGACATCATTTATCTTATTTCTCCGATGCTCCAGTAACCGACAAACGCTTTTGCCTTTTCTCGATAAGAACATTCAACGTTATTTCACAGTCCTCGAAAATCTCAGAAAAGTTCTTGTGTCGTAGTTGTAGACGTCCCCTTTCCTGCAGAACGACTTCTTCCCGACCGCAGATCCCTTTATCCAATTGGATTCGTTTTCATCTAGGATTCTACCTCATCTCACACAGTCGAAGAAACCGTAGAATATCTCACAAAAAGAAGCCTTCGGATTCATAATTCCAACTTTTCGAATTTCAATTTGACGAATTATGGCATGGCTAGAATTAAGAGCTTATTCTGATAGCGAGATTCATTTAAAATTATTAGAGCAGTGAAAGATCGAGACAAATGTTGTAGAATGGGTATGGAAAACCACGAAAATGATTGTCTTTTCATAATCAATAATTGAGCCATCTCATTTCACATATACTAATAGAGTTAAAGCGGTTGAAAAGCTATAAAATAGATTTTCAGAAATTTTAAGAGAAGAATAATGTTTTCCAAGTCAGTCCTTGTTGAGCACTCCACATATCATCCTTTTGTTTGGAAGATTTGCTCAAAAAAAATCTAAAATCTACCACAATTATTATATTAGGGAATTACTTTGAAAGATATCATTCAAGAGAATGATATCTATAATGAAAGGATTGTATCGCAATTACAAACACTTAACGTTAAGGTTAACATCGGTTTGAAGGGATAGTCTTAATTCTTGTTCTTGGAATCCCTGAGGACAGTTTGATCCAGCCTTAAACACGCACATTGGCTCATCTGTCCAGCCTGAAAGATTGGTCATAATGTTTATCAAATTTTAATTATTAAGTTGTGTTCTTCTCTCAAGATTTTCCTCAGAGCAAATCAGATTCAATGAAGATGTTTCATGGTCAAAATAAATAATATAAAATGTGGCATAATAAATATTTGTAAAATAATGATTTACCGCATTCGCCAGAATAAGCAAAGCTTATGTAGAGAACAGTGAGAATTGAATACCACATATGAAATATTTGCGAATATTGCTCAATCGACGGTTTTCTGTCGAGCTACGCTGGAGATGAATTCAGCTGTGCAAATGCTTAGTCACAAGTGGCCGGCGAAGTCCAAAATATGCACAGTGAAACCAAATAGTAACCATATATTGTGTGGATCCCAATACGAATTATGCAATTTGTAGCAATCGATTTTAAACTCTTCTATATTAAAATTAGTCTAGTTGTTGTTAAGTATTTTATTCGTTAATGCAAAATACTTGAGCTTAATAGTGACTACCAGGAATTAACACTTACAGGGTAACGGTATTATTTAAAGAAATTATCATTATGAGTATATATATATATATATAATTTACATGTAGTATAATTTATTTGAAGTGAGGAATAAATACTTCATACACAATTCAGTATCAAATTCAATAACAATCTCTCCGCACAAACGTCTTGTTTAGTCTTTTCTTCTTTTATCCCAATAAAATTTAGGTCTTCGGAGGTATAGAATTAAGTCTATACATAACTACCGTAAGTTTTTTATCAGAAAAACAAATAGTAACCTTCAAATGACCTAGTTTTAATACGATAATTTGTTAATTAAGAACATTTTCAAACGCGATTTCCATATTTATTTAGTACTACTATATCGTCAAAACAAGAAGTATGCTAATTTAGTAGTTAAAAAAATTAAAGAACTAAACTAGGATCCCAACATACTTTATTAGAAATATTATTTTCCAAAAGAAGATTAATATCAGCTTGATCTATTTTTAAATCTTTAGCCGCAAAATTAGCAACTATATTTTCTGGATTAGTACTTCGCGGAAGAACACTAATTCCCTGAGATATAGACCATGAAAGGAGAAATACAGGAACCGATGTAGAGTATTTCGTGGCTAATCTCTTTATATCTGGATCTGCCCATAACTCTTCTCGATAGTCAGCACTACCCAAACTACTGTATGCCTGAAAATCGATAAAATTAGAGTAATTATGGTATTTAATAATGAAAATATTTTAAATCTATGTAGTGGTACCTGAAAAGATATCTCTTTATTCTTGCAATACTCTACAAGGTCCGTTTGATGGAAATGAGGATGGTATTCGATCTGATTAAGGGCTGGTAGCACTGAGCAATATTCGAGCAATTCTTCCAGATGTCGAATTTCATAATTCGATACTCCTATTGCACGAACATCACCTCGCTCTAAAATTGAAAACGCTGGAAAAATTATTTTCTCTTTAACTTAATATATTGAGCTCTAAATTAGGTATGAAACAACATCTAGAGTTTGGATTTCCCATCTTCCTACGTTAATGTATAAATGTAACAGGACATATGTAGTAATATAACAATTCTTATTATGAAGGAGCAGGACACAAAAGTAACTCATAATCAAGATATCTTAACTAACGATTTAAAATAATAATAATTTGATAAAACAAAAAACCAATTTAGTGGATGGTAGATGACTTCACATATAGAACATTTTAAATCAGAACTATAAGCAAAAGTGATAAAATTTATGTCTTTAAATGAATATGAATAATAAGTGTATGGTTGAACTAATAAATTACAAAATAATTTAACCTACAGAAAAATTATGTATTCTAGAGTTACGCCATTCAATATGTATCGTATTCTGTGTCCACTTTTTTGATAGTACAAAAACAAACAAAAAATGATTTTTCTAACTATCAAACTACAGGAGTTATCCTCTTTCAGTTTAATTCAAAAAGCAGTAACCACTACATGAATCTAAAATATACGTAATCATACCATAAAGTACACAAGATGCGTAATTTTCGAATATTATTCACAATACTACTTCATTGGTAGTATACGTACTTTTTTGTAGTATTTTTTTTGACAAATTGTATTTCCACTTATTATAATTATGATTAAATTTTATTTTAATGAAATAACTTACTATAATACTCTTCCAAAACTTGCCAGCTCTCTTTTCGCAGTCTCTGATTATGCGGATAAGTACCGGGCATTTTACAAATTCCAGGCCAGTGAATTATTAGTAAATCTATATAATCAATTTCAAGATTGTCCAGAGATCTAAATAAAATATTTTGAAAATTATAAGAATATATATAAAATTTCTCAAATGATTTAAAAAGGATGTGGGAAAGAATGAAAATTGTTATTTATCAAACTGATATTTAACTATTACTAATATTACTACAAAGTCGACATTTAAAACTTTACTAACTCTTCAATCGCCTTATCAGCTTTATCCTTTCCCTGGCATGCTGGAGATAGTTTTGTGCTTATAAAGATATCCTCTCTAATATACAAGCAAATTTGTGAACGACTTTTTTAAAAAGTATTGTGTTCAGCTTCTGATCATGACTTTTATATTTCTAGTATATGTTACGTCTATCATATTACTTTATAACATCAATAAGCTATATTAATATAACACAAAAGTATTTTTTGACTATAATCCTTCATTTAAAAATATATTCAGATATACCTTCTTAGACCATGTTTCGGAAGAAGTTCACTAAGAACATTTCCAATAACATCCTCATTCCCATATAGTTGAGCGGTGTCAATGCATCTATAGCCGGCCTCTAGGCCCGCATCTATAACCTCATACAGCGTGTCTTCGTCTTGTATCTTAAAAATTAAATAATAATAATTGCACTATTAATTACTGTTTTATTGATAACTAGAATAATAGTAAAATATTTTGGGAACCACAAAAAAATGGTTAATAGGTAATTACTTCTTTAAACCAATAATATATTACATTATTTAGTATATATATATATATATATATATTAGGTTTACACTTCATATATATATAATTAATATTCAAATAAAGTTTGTTAAAATGTTAGCAACCTGGTATGTTCCTAGTCCAATGATCGGCATTGTATTTCGCACGTAGTCTCTTCCTTCAGTGTCCATGATCTATTGGTGTTAATGTCGATGTCGTGTTCTGCAAAAACTATCAAATTGATAAAGCTTTTAAAGTATTTTCTATTCAATTATTCAAATATATGGTAATTTCGATGAAATCGTGTAAATATAAATTCAAAACAATCATAATTATTATTAAGAATATAGACTTAATTATATAAGTGGAGGAAAAGTGTAAAATAAAACTGCTGTCACAACGATAATAGATCTGTCGCGAACTGTACACTTTTCAATATTTGCGAACAGAATCACCATAACTAGTTTAAAATGTTAAAAATAACATTAATCGCCCGCCCAAGGTTGCAAGTATCTCCTCTCATGTATGAAAGAAGTTATGAAAATCTAGTTACCTATCGAATTAAATTTACATATTTGACTATTTATTAAATATTTTACTAATACTAATAATCAGAATACATATATTTAAAACAAGGCAAATTTTTGTCGTTTAAAATACTACTAAATTTAAATATATATATATATAAATATGTAGTTTATAATTTAAGGGGAAAAATCGACTGGACAAGTTTTTTTTTGAGTCTAAATTATATAAATTTACAGGTCTAATTCCTACAGTGTACATGAACAGAAAAATAATATTAATTCTACATGATTTCGATTTTCGTTTGTATAAAATTATCTTCGTCCTTAGTTTCCCATGTTTTGGGATTTTGAATTGTAGTAGTAATGG
This sequence comes from Heterorhabditis bacteriophora, assembly GCA_964036235.1. Taxonomy (NCBI): domain Eukaryota; kingdom Metazoa; phylum Nematoda; class Chromadorea; order Rhabditida; family Heterorhabditidae; genus Heterorhabditis; species Heterorhabditis bacteriophora. Next base: position 8,547,922 of record OZ038425.1, on the reverse strand, counting down.
GAATGTCTAGAAATAGTCTCCAATAAGATAAATTAATATACTAAAGATATTTAGATACAAATAGATGTCAGTAAAATGACAACATATTTATATGCTGATTTTTCATTAGTAATTTCAGAATTTGCTTCATCCTATTGGTATAGTTCCAATATCACAGATCAAGTTATTATTCTATGCTATTTAATATTTTGGCCAAAATTGTCTCACCTTGTGCTGGTTGAATTGCTGTAGATAAACTACTTTTGTATATTCCTCTCATTTTCTTAGCCGATTTTATCTCTCGAAGAAGAATAACAGCAACTGGTAAAAGTACTAATGCAGAAATAGTACATAAACAGATGATCGAGACCAATTTTCTAAATTTCTAAATTACTTTAAATACAACTGTTATATGCCTATAAGTTTTAAAAATCAATAATTTGGTGTGATTCTATAATTCACTTGTCTTAATTGTTTCTTTAAGGCAAACATTCAAATTAAAGCAAAGCATAGTTGTAAGGTAACTGACTTGCTAAATATTGGATATTTTTCGTCTTATTTCTTAGATTATTTACCAAAGATAAAGGTATATATTATTTTATGGCTTACAAACAATTTGTAGCGATGCTAATTTGTAATAGTATGACATTTACGATTTTACCTAGTGTCATCTAGTTCTCTCTTGACATAAGTGGGAGGTGGGAGATCTAAAGCAATAATTAAACTTCATCTTAGAATAAAGGAGTTATTAAACTAACCGAATCCTGAATTAAATTCTCGTATACCGTATCGCTCAACTAGACAGTTAATTATATTCTTTCTCGTAATATCCTTAGTATTGCTTAGATCTCTTTTCAAAATATTCTGAAGAAGAGTTTGTTAATAAGATCTATACAATTATATTCGAATATGGTAGTTTAGCGAAGATATTAAATGTTCTTTAGATTTTCAAGCAAACTAAACACTGATATTATTAGTACACAAGTAGCAATTATACAAAGAAAACAGCGAACCAAGGCATTGTCAATATCACTGTTACATTGTGGACCAGAGCAAAGGCAAGTCGTATAATATTTTTGCACAAAACACAAGTACTCCTCCATTGGTGGCTGAAAACCTCATAATGCCAAAATGCAAATGTAATCTAGAAAAGTAGTAGCTACATTAAATACAAACACATATAGATGAGAAATATTGAAATGTAATTGCCATAAGAGACTTATATAATGTAAATGGAAAATGTCTAATTATCTAGGGATTATTGCTTCTCCACTTATGTTGACCTACAGTGTATAGTTTAGTGTCGAAAGATCTACTTCCTATTTCAATGGACGAACTTCGTGGGTGTTCCGTGGAACAATTGGTCATGTTATATGCGAATACAATAGCACAAGCAAAGGTTTTGCCTTTCCAAATCTATAATTAAATAAGTGCCACATTTTTTAAAACTTAGTCGTAAATAAAATTGGTAATATTATTACATAAGTACATTTCTTCAGCGAAAAAATCTCTTATAAATAAATAATAAATGTAGATATTGTATCATAAAATTTATCTCCACACTTGCATAACTTACTTTATTCAGTCGTTGTACTGCTATGGTACCACTTTTATTTCTTACATAGCATTCTATTTTATCCTTCTCAGAAACTTTTTCTGGATAACTAAACGATTTAAATAAAATATATCTTAGACATCTATTGTATATTGTTTAATAATCGTTATAAATTTCTCAATGCAGTTATTTATAAGGTTTTAATATCACACCGCTTTCAATACTTTTCGCAGTATCACTAGGTGTCAATTTTTCATACACGCTATACATTGTCTAAATGATGAAAGATTTAAAATATCCTAAGTTATGTGACACAGTTTAAAATATAGATTTAAAACAACATATAGGACATTAAAATTTGTTTTAACTTTATAACCTACTTCAAAAACTTACGGCACTTTACTTTTGGGTTTAGCGGTAACAGATCCAAGCGAAGTCATGCTCGATATTCGTGGATATTGTGTAAAATCTTAATTTAGTACTTCAAATCTGGTTTTATTAACAAAATTTTAGTAATACAAATATTGGTTAACGAAAAGACTATAGTTTACCTCCAGATCTTTTCATTTCTACAATACATTTGGCTATGGTTTTTCTCATCAGCTGATTGTAGTAGGGGTACGGCGCCCTATCCGAATCGCTTTCGGGTCGTTTCTTTCCATTCCAAGCTTTACTTACAGAAACTTTTGCCTCATTCTCTAAGATAAGCTGTAAATATAATCATTTTGCTACATATTGAACCATATTAATTAGAGCTTATTTGAGTATAAAATAAAAACATGCTGAAAGTGAAACTTTGATTTCCAACAACAGGTCTACCAACGATAGCATTCTTTTCAATATCCTTATTACAAGCAGGCCAGTCACATATGCATATGGTGTACGTCGAATATATATAGCACTTATTTTCCTTAGCTGCCTATAATTTTACGAAAAGAAAAAAAATTAGTATTGTGAATTATCAGTGAAGGTTGTGGAGAAGTATTATTAAAAGCATTTGCATAGTATTTCGAGTGACTGACCGATTCTGCTTGCCACATATAAACAGATCGTATTCCTTTTTCCCAAACATGCTTTGCGGGGTTAGCGTTAGGTAGCAAGCAATTATTATTGGCATAGTTAAATACGGTAGCACAAATCCATCTCTTCTTGGGGTTTATTATGTTATTAGCACCGTAATACTCCTAGACAAAACAAATTACCAGTGAAATTAAAATTAATCAAATAAGATTCTATTTTAGCATTATTTAATCAATATTCGTCGTAATAAAAGGTGGGTTTCCATTAAAAACAATAAAGATATACCATGTCCGAATGCTTAATTTTCTCAGTTTCATTATTTAAATCGCTGACATAACAACTAATTCGTTCACATCTAACGTAGTACGTTAAACAAATAAAAATGAAGAATATGCTCGATAATTCTGCAAAAAAAAATAACGAAATCTGTTTATTACGGATTACTTAAACTACTACTTTTTTAAAGAGAAAATAGCAATATTAACAATTTTTCTAAAATAAAAAAATAGTTATTACCACTCATTGATTCAACCGCTCTGCAAGTGAATATTATTGAAAATAAATGTTAAGAATTATAAATACTAATAAGCAGTGTGACAATTATAAAAATGTTGTCGTTGATAACTCTTTAAAAAATTTTGTTATTAATTATTTAGTATGTTTAATAGCCAAAGATATATGACCTCATCCTAAAAAAATAGTAATCTTAGTATGGGGAATAATTTTTTACTGAAATTAGTGGTATACATTCTAATAAAGCTTATATTCCTCAGCACTTCATGTATCAATAATGATATTTAACAGAAGGACAATCTTGGCACAATCTTTATGTATGACCCACAATTAATCAGTTAATAACAATAAATAATTTGTACACCTCTCTGAAAATCTATTACCTAGAAATTAGTATGCTTAGATCATAGCGAACATAGTTTTACACTAATCACACGAATGATTTAGATATTAAGCATTGATGTCAATTTTCGTATCTACTAAAGAACAATGGTGCAGATACAATGGTTATTATATTTGAGTATGGACATCTTGTTTTTCTACATTATTAATAAACAATTCTGATTTACCAATTATTTGGTCAATATCAATTTCAGAAAACATAATGTCATGAATTGGAGCAAGAAATGAACCAGGAATAGTTGTTCCATCATAGTAATCATACTCTAATTCGTCCGTTGCAGAAAGGGATGACGTTCCTTGAGGTACGGGAGAATCCGAAGAGGCGCAGGTACGCGAGAATCTAATAATATGTCGATGTTAATCAAAAAAAAAACACGATAAATGGTATTCTAAGTGGTTTAGAAGATTTTATAAATATTTAAATATTTATGTATTTCTTTAAACTACGTACTAGGATGAAAGAAAAAGTGTGCATATATTCCAAGTCAGTACTTTTAAATATATGTAATTATGCAATATAATGTATGTAAATAAATAATAATAACACTAATTTTTGCACATACTTAGGAGTGCTCTGTACACTCAATTGAATCCCAATACTTCTTTTTGCAATGAATGTTGATCCCTTTCCACCGCTAACATGGGTGCACTCCGTGTTCCCAGATCGAATCATATCATTGTCAAGCCTTCAATGCATCTTGTTCTATATAATAACTACTCGTTAAAAATCTTTGTATTCCCAATTTTCTTGCATTATTTTGGATAAGGTTTTTCCTTAAGAAGATCATAAATGAAATAAACCAAGAATAATTAATTGCGAATTCAGCCTAAGTAATAGATCTATACCTTTTCATACATAACAATGCTAGATTAAATTATTCAAGACTTAATTAAATTTATTATATGCTTGATATTTTGATGAATAACTAATATAAAACTTTGCACGTTTTTCATCAAAACCTTCTAAAATAGGTATATATCGGACTAAACTATGCAAGAAATAATAGTATGTGAAAGAAATGTAGGATGAAAGTAGGTTACACGATAAAATGTATCTTACTTCTTGTCTAGCAAAGGAAGATCTGGACTGCTCTCTCTTCTCATTCGTTGAGTTATACTTGCGCAGATAAATGGAGGGATAAAAATGATTAGCATAAATATTACTCCTAATAGGGAGATGATAACAGTTTCTGGACAGAATGGATGACAAGCAAGGGAAGAGCGAACAGGCATTTGTGTAGGTGGATCTGAAATTTTACTTAGAATATATTTTTTAATATATAGAAAACTTGTGTTCTAACAAATAACTTTTTTTCTACTTATATATGAGATCTAGAAATATTAAGATTAATTCTCTGTAGTTAACAAGACTAGTGATTATATACCCTAGTTCGGTTAGAATTCGGGAATTAATTTAAGGATTATGCAATGAGGAATAATGCATCTGTTTCTTCTACTTAACTCAACAATAAGTACAGAATATTATATTATCTGAGGCGTCCTCCCAGCTAAATAAAGCTATTGTTATAGCCATTAAATTCTATTTTGGATTTATAGTATTTTTTAACACATTCTATCCAGTGCTTTTGACGCTCCTTGAATACTACATGAAGGATCTCCTGTTTGCTTGCCAATGACATACGAAAACAAGTCATGTGGAAAGGTCAAATTTATTGCAGCATTCTAATAAAGCATTTACGAATTAATTATTAATACTATATATTAGTAGCATGCATCTGTCAATGTTTGTTGAAGAGATATATTAATTAATTATTCCCACTAAAACGTGCAAATAAACTTGATAAATAAACTCCAAGTAACTTCTATTAAAAGTGCGAACCTCTAATTGTATACAATATCGTAAATCCGTTTCTCTCCAATTTAAGAGTTGTATTTTCCTTGTCCCAAAGAACAATGAAAAGAGGTCTTTCCACATAAAGTGTGAACGCAGGATCTTGATTCGATCCGGAGAACCAAACAAGCTCCTGTGCATATATTCATATTTTACTAGTCATTGTTAGAAACTAAAACAATTTATAAGCAATCAACATAAATTAAATACGAAATAAGTAAAAAAAGAAAATATGAATTAATGAATGACTAGTATCTAACTAAAATTTTGTCTGAATAATTTTCATACTTATTTATGAATTTAAAAGTAGCTATATTAAACCTCATACGGAGCTCCTAAGAAGAAAAACAGTTTTCCTCTGGCCATACTATCCGTGTATACAATAAAATCAACGACAGTCGTCTTGCTCCGTGGCAAAACTGACCATGTCTGATTTCCATCACAAATAGTAGATACGCTAAAAAAAGGTTTATTTCTTAAGATTATTTTGGTTGAAATAAATTAAGGAAAAATAATCTCTTTACTTCAAATAGTGGTACTTTGTAGAGTTATTTTTCAAAAGGAGTCAAATTTATCCATAATTCCGAATATAAATCCCACCTGGCTGTTGCGAAAAACGACCCTGAATCACCAGTGAGAACACAACCACATGTGCAGTTGTTAGAAGGTGGTGAAACGGTGATATTTTCTAATTTAGTGTTAAATAGATTCATAGCGAAATTATCAATTAAAGAGTTTATGGAGTTATTTGATTGAGATAAAAAATATAATAATGAAATTTTATTATAATTACTAACCTGGACATTTTTTTACAATACATTGCGTGGTTTCAATTATTTCTCCCTCGCAGTCCTTCCCTCTGTTTGGTAAAGGGTTATCACAGTATCGTACTCTTTTCGATATTCCAGTCCCACATGAAGTTGAACATTGCGACCACTCAGACCAATTTGACCAACCACCATTCTGACGGACCACTAAAAGCGCTTAAAAATAAATGAAATATTGGAAAATTTGGAATCGCTTACGCGTTTCTCTAGTTATTAATTTTTTTAAAGATTTACATGTGAATTATTTGAAACAACTACTTTGTATTCTCTATTTATGCAACAAGAGATTCCTCCATCCCCGTTATCCATTACCAATTGGCACATTTTGATTGTTTTCGCGGATTACAGCCCTCTGCCAGCGGAATAAACACCCGAAAGCTCATAATGACTGGCTACCAATTACGAACCACAATTGAGTTATACCAAAAAACTTACGCTAATTATACTTGGTGTGTTTATAGTAATATTATTTTTATTTACCCATTTTCACTAAATATATTAAACACAATACAATTGAATCTAAATGTTGTGAATTGATTTTTACGTATCATTAATGTTAAAAGTTATTCATGGGAATTTTCGTTATTATCCTTTAAAAAATTTTTATATGTTATTATTGCCATTTTCTACTATACTTCTTAATTATTCTATTACGAATAGTTACAGCCATGTTTTAGTAGTATCCGTTTATAATTAGAATGCACATGGATGCTTGTTGCATGTCAATTGAGAATAGATACACATGTATCTATGATGTGATGTCTTTTGAATTTATAAATGCTATTTCCATTGTGAGAGATTTTGAGGCTTATTGAAAAGACTACAGTCTGATTGTTGTTGTTCATACAAATCAAAAAAGCCCATCCTGACCAAGCAATCTGCCTAAACGATGGCAATTTGCTAGTACAAACAGCGGCTGGTCACTCAGTCTTTATGAATTCCATGCTAATAACTGGCGGACTGCTGGTCACCTATTGTTTTGGCACGGTTTCCGCTTAGAACATATGGATGACCACCAATTATCTCCATTGGCCCATACATCAGAAGTGAGGACAGCGTGTCCGACTGATGAATAGCTTGTTTAAAGAGAATGAGAGAGTAAGCTAGCAAAAGAGATAGAGCTAGATATATAAAAATAATTTTTAGAAATATAGAACGATGCCAAAAATACTTCTGCTAAAACAACAATTGATATTTTTTTCCTTTCATCAATGAACGTATATGATAGATAAACTAAACATTAATGAATACTACTCACTCAGTTTTTAATTTAATTTAATGGTAAATTACCAAGTAACTCTTCTATATTCTAAAAGGTAATTATAAATTGTTAGCCGATTTTTCTAGGTTGTCGTAATATGTCGGTAAAATATAGTATAATTTTTCTTCGAAAATAAAACCAGCATTGCACAAATGATGCGCTCTCCAGCTGCTCATGACGGTCAAGTGGCCCCACATAGACGCTATAGAAACATTAGATTAACATAGACTATACAAGCAATTTTTAATCCAATATTTTAAAAGATACCTTGACTAATATTAAATACCACTGCATTGTACAGCATAATAAAGATGTTATGCCGTTCTTTGTATTAATAAGATAAAATTATTACTTACAAGTCGATATGCTGGTTTTCATGTATTATTAGGAATTCTATGTGTTTCACAATGAAACTGCTATGCATGAGATTGTTGACCGATAAACAAAATCGCCTCGGATGTTAATAGTGTTGGTCATAATTCTACCAAGTGTATGAAGTGTATAGAAGTATTAGCTTATATTGCCTCAAGAGCTGGCTCAGTCTTGCCAGTGCATATGGACAAGAGAAATGTCTTCCCATTAGACTAATACCAGGATTGGCTTTGTCAAGAGGCCGCTGCCCAAGGCACAACTCTCATATTAGTAATTGCCGCGTATAATGGCATAAGCCGATATGACCGATAGAATGACAAACCCACACGGCTGGATTATGGCTGGCTTAGCAAGAGCGCGTAAGATAAGGCTGAAGCAAGCATACTTCTAATCATATCAAACAATATTTCTAATCTAATCAAACTGATACATTCTTCTATTGTAATTTTCTATTAAGTTAAATTTCAATAATAATAAGTAGAGACAAAAATAAGAAAAGAAACCAATTTTCTTAAAAATACTACAATACATTAAATAATGGCAGCCATCAAGTTTGTCACTCAGAAATTTGAACTTATAAAAATTTACCTTTGACTTTAAAGAAGAAATAATAGATTAACATTTGAACCTGGCTCTGTGCTAACACATGTTGATTGCCATAGATGAAAGGTGGACGAATTCTTATTGACAGAGACAAGCTCGAAGCAGTACTTCTCATAGATGATATCGAATTGGGAACACCTTATGCTCAATGCCGTTTGGCCTCTATCGATCCCGATTTCTTCTAAAATACCAATATTTAACTTAAGTGTAATTTTGGCTCTAATAGAATTGTGTTTAATCGATTATATAATGTATTCAGTAAACATTGAGAATAATTACCAATATAATGTGCTCTATCTTCGTGATTAGAATTTCCTTCTGGCACCGCTAGTATGCGTATACGGTAATGAAGGTTGGCTGCCGCACACTTTGCAGTTGTCCAGCTGAGGCCAAATTCAGATGAACAATGAGGGAATATGCTATCGTTTCGTAACCGAAGTGAGGTTTTCGTTATCCTATTTACCAGTATCCACTGTTCTGACTGAAAATATTCCTTTGGCATAACTAATATTCCATGTTATAAAGAGATAATATTTTTTATTTTAGCTCACGAGCCCCACTTATAGCTAATTCTCATAACCTGTTCCTAGATAAGGCACTGTGTTTATTGTTCATTTCTTTAGTTTTGTCGTTTTCCTATATATGTCACATGTTTTATTATGACTTTACTTTATAGAAAATATTGTTATTGCATTTTCAATAATTACTACTTTTCAGAAGCAGTTAGTTTACATACACTATTTCTACCCTTTTTTAGTCATTCTATACCATTGGCAATCATCTCTGACCACAACTGCTTTCCCTAGGGAGAAACGGGCAAGCAATCTATCCACCCATCAAGGGTGATGAAAATTCCTGCGCTCGCCACAAAAAAACCAACGCCGTCAATTTACGGAAATGAACACCGGAATAGTAGTCAATTTAAATGATCTATAGAGTTTTCAGTTCGGTTATTGTATGAAGTAATTTTGCAAAATAAATTGAGAAAGTAAGGCTTTTTTTAAAAGTTCTAATTAATAAGACTACTTTAAAGGAAAAAGATGGTCAAAACAATGTACCTCACTAATCTTTCAAGGGAGATACATAAGCTAATAGTTTTTATTTTTGAAAATTGCACTTTTTGTCAAAAGACATTTATTGGATAATTTTATAAAAAAATAATGTAGATTGGAAATTTCAGTATATATTAAACTCACTTGAATTGTATAATTTTGCCCTGAGCTGACACTTATTCGATAATATCCAGCATTGGCAAAATTCTCACATGGAAACAATACAGAAGTTCTCTTATTGTGAATAGTTACATTGGATTTGGATACCAAAGACCAGCTATTTTCCTCAGAAGGAAAAATATCCACAGATCTATGCATTAATCTCACTACAAATGTTTCAGCAAGACAGAGTTTTGGAAGAATATAAACACTTAGTTCGTGTAACATTTCATGGTTTGAAGGCACCTGAATCTGAACGTCGGGGGGCCCAACTGCGAATTTAGCTAGTAGAGACCCGTTTTCTTCTAGAACATAAGAATCAGACACGTCCAACAAACACTCGCAAGGTATAATCGAGGTCTTGAAACGACAGCTAGTCTGATTAGATGCGTGAATACTATAGAGAGATATATTTTGAGTTCTTATGTAAGCCTGAGAATTAGCTTTTGGTTCAGCTGGTATAATAATTGACTGAGGAAGTAATAGGCGATGTGAAAATACGGCAGCTGATAGAAAAGTTAAAATACTCAACAATATCATGAGTAAGTTAGCATAGGTCCCGTAAGGCTAGGAGCCCAGTATCAATAGTATCGAAATGAATAATGAAGTGGGGACATGGCGCAAAAGAGTCTGAAAAGCGAATCAAGTTATAGCAAAAGGCACGAAATACATAGGATGATACCCAAAAGAAGAGGAAAAAGCATGAAGAAGAAAAGAATGAGAGTGGTGATTTGAAATATGAATATCATAGATAACAAAGTAACGAATAAACTAAGGAAAAGCAGACAACTACGTGTGTCAAAAACGCACAATGATATCAGGCAATGGAAAATGGCTTTGAACTATTTCAGTAATACACTACTGAGGCATATAATGGTAAATAAAACAACATATACAATTATAGTTTAGTGTAAACAGAATTTGGAATGGGGATGTTGAAAGGAAGAATAAAAAACAATTATAATATGTGACTGAATATGTTCTATAAATATATGACTACTGAAATATATAGTAATATTCGATCAGAAAAAGATATTCACAGAGATATGAACCATATTTCAGCTGTTCAATATTATAAGCAAATATTTAACAGATAGATGTAACATTTCCATTCAGATCGAACGTCGTCATCCAGTTAAATCAATTAGTCGGTAACCGGAGTCGATTGTTAGGACATGGGTCGTTGCGCGTTGCTAAGAAGTAGTGACACCCCACGGAATCGGATTACATTTGATATAATGTTAAAACTAGATCAAAGGAACAACATTACAGCATTGAGGAGTACTTAATGAGCATACGAGCTCTTAACTACTCTTTAATTAATTAATTAATTAATTAATGGGAAAATATAAAACATTGCAACTTTCCCTATTAACTATTATTATTTTAATATATGTTATATAGGTAAAATTGTGTTCTAGAAAATTTTCAGAATATAATAAATAGTATAAATATCTTAATAGCAATAATATATATTTATCAATTCTTTTAATCTTCTACTTTTCATTCGTGGGACGCTTAAATAATATTTATTTCCTATTTCTTTCCAGTCATGAGGGATTTTTCATAATTAATTCTCCAAAATCAAAGTATTTCAAATTATATGACAACAAATAAACATGCATCAGTTTTCGGAACATGTTTTAGAGCTTAAATTTATGGGAAATTCCAATACTGAGAACGAAATTGTTTCTAGTATCAACATTATAGTGTTTTTGAAAAATAGGAAAGATTAGGATGCAGAATTGAAAGGGAGTTAGAGAATACGGATTATGTTACATATGCATTCTGCAAAGGAATCGTATTTCTATACAAAAAAGTCACTCTTCTAAAATATTAAGGTAATGATGTGATGGTCATAAAATCTATACCTCTGCTAAAGCGAAGTCTTTAGTTCATCTGAATACGATATAAATCTTAAATGACATAGGTAATCCTTATGAGTATTTTTGCATTACAGCTTTTAATAGAAAGAGTGGTGAGCACTAAAAAAGTATGATGACAAAAAACAAGAAGCTCTAGAAGATTGTGTGAGAGAATCTCCACTTTGACGCCCATATCGGTGGCCCTTAATGCCTATTGGATATGCTCTAGCCTGTTATCTAACCGTTCATTGAGCCTGATTAGAGGGCACTCGAAAGGTAAAAAGGTTACTAACATCTGCCACTGAAATAATAAGAATAAGTGTGCGAATACATTATTTTAGCTTAAATTAACACCACATGCTTATTTAAGTCTTATCCTAACTAAGCCGAATACAAATATACTTTTAGTAACTAATCAATGTTTAAATTAATTAGAGTTGTTAGCAAAATATTTCCAAATAGAGATTTATTCTTAAAAAACCATTGATTAATTAAGACATTAGATATAATAGAGGAAAAACTATATGGCAAGTCAAAAACAATTGTATATGGCCAGGGTTTAATATAGTTAAAAACATAATATGTCTATGCATTTTTAAATAATTTTAAAAAAAATGATTGTTCGCTAAGTAAGTGAGGGTTTGCAGCGCGGAACAGATCAACGTCCCATAATGTTTGAAGAGTGTGGTTAAAAAAGTCTTTGGCGCTTGTGAATAATGGGAAAAAGTAATATAGATGCTTCGAAAGATATTTTAACCATAGGGAAAATCCGTAACGTTTTGGAGGCAAGTAAATATAATTTATACTTGGCTCTAGACTTAAAAAAGGACTAAGCTAGAATATAATTATTATAACTGAATAGAGCGATGTGATGATTTACAGCTTAGAGAAAGCCTAATTCAAAATGCAACTTAATGAAATGTGACAAATCGGTAGGCCTAGCATCGTGTTCTGGAAGCACAGGAGGGCGGAGCTCATCTAGGGTTGTCCTCCCTACATCTGCTCATTTGCATGTGGTCAGTTGAAGTGAAATAGTGTGTAGGAGAAGAGGACATGGACATTCGAGGTATGATTAACAAGATTGAAATACGCCAAAGTGTGATTGAATAGGTTTGTTAGTATATCGAATGTTGTTCTTAATAATTTAACAGAGAAGTTACAGAATTACTACCCTAAATATGATAGGGATTTTGAAGCGACATCTGCTTGCCGAAATTAGTATCAATGAAATATGTATATAATTCAACAAGGTTGTGGGTTTGACATCAGTAGTCAAAACAATTATGCTAATGTAAAACTATAACAATAATTTGTATTTAATAACTTACGTATGAACATATACAATAATAACATGAGAAAAATTGTAGATATTTTTCTTTATCACTTAAATACTACACAAACAAAGTAACGACGAAGATTTCGAAAATATTATATAATTTCTGTTTTACAAAATGTATAAATACGTAAAAATAATCTTCTTATTTAAAAAAAATTTAATTTGCTTTCAATTTTTTAAATTTACTCCCTGTTATCTATTAAATAAACTACACAATTTACAAATTGACAGATATAAGTAAAGAAATGCGTACTGAGAAAATGGGCAGATCTTAACAACGGAGAGGCCAGGTGCTACGGTGGTTGACCGGCTAATCATTTCGTGTGCAATTATTCCCATCGCACGGCTCATTACGGACAGCTAAAAGAATAGGTTACCAGGGTACAAAGTAGAAACATGGTTATCACTGTCACCTTTAAGCTTCTAATCTTTATTCATTTTAAATTACCAAATTTTATTCTTATATCTGTTCATTTTCAGCGAACTACATATCGCTTTTTTTGAATCCTTTTGTTTTCATTCCTCATCCATCTTCAACCACTGGCCACCTCCTTTAGTACGTAGTCGCATTTCAAGGCTCCCATCACTATCTATCATCCCACTCCTTCAGTCACGTTATTTTATTACATTGTAGTATCTGAATCCTTCAAGTTACTTTATTCTACTTCCTTAATAATAATGTGCCTGTGTAACTATACCTACATAAGTTGTAGTTGTTTAATATTTCAGTACTACTGATCATTGTTTTATGTTGTATAAAATGTAAATTAACGTTTTAAATTAAAAAACGGCAAATTGATGATTTATACATCTCGTAAATATTTCTTATGACGCATTAGTTGTTATAACCACCTATAATTATGATAAAGGAAAGTGAATTGTTTATACAAAGAAACGAGTACATTTCTCAAGTGTTATTTATTCTGGCAAATTATACGAGATACATTTATTGGTTTATAATGGATTTTACCTGATTTATATCTAACTTGTGCTATTCATGCATCTATCTGCTAGTGGAACTCAGCGTCTGTAACGATTGCTCTCCTGAGATCTCACACTGGTGTGAACAGCTTTTCTGTTTAGGACGATCGTCACTGTCAATCGATATTTCACTCAGTTTACTTGATGAATTAGTTTCTTATTAGTTGGTCAAAATCCATTAGTACGTGTGTAAATTGCTCATACGTGGAAGATTCTATTGAAGAGAGTGGAACGTACGAATTCTTTCATTTGCATGAGTGAATATTTCAGTTTTTCTACCCTAATTAGATAAGATATTGTCATGTGATACAGCTCAGTAGTTTTTTGCAATGCTATGTTGTGAATATAACAGAAAAATAAGATTATTCTATTGCGTCCTTATATGTGATGTAGCTAAATGTTGTTTATTTAGTTTCCAATGAGAATACAAGATAGATTTTTTATTATATTTTATTACTAGAACAAAACACATGATTACAACAATAAATAATATCTTAAACTTCATAATACAATCTACGCTACCTAGAAATATATACTCCCCCTTACTCTACACTTCCATTCTTTTTATATCTTCCAGAAGCTCTGCCTCTAAGGGCTCGCATGTTCTCTAACCTACTCCCAGCTCTCTAAATCTAAATATCGTAATAATTCTAACAAGTCAAATCCTACACGACCATTATAAAAATTATCTACCCCTATATGGAGGTATTATACAGTTTATAGTATTTTAATATAATTACTATTTTTGTACTAGAAATCTGAGATTTAATCGTGCTGTTTGGTAAGGTTTTGTGAGCTATATATATTTATGTCGTAACCACCATCGACTAAAAATATTTCGTTATTATTTCTAGTTTATAGTGAATTCAAGTTTTAGCTGGGTATTAGTCAGATTTAATTTTTACAATTTCGTTTAATAGAGAACGAGTGATTTATCATGTCTATGATTAGTCCATTCGTAAGATACTTTACACGGTAGACACTGTGACTAGGTAAGTTATTCTTGGACAACAAATATAGTCAGATTTTTATATATAAAGCAAAAAAACATAATATTACTAACAAATCATTTTGACGTTTTACAGATGTATTAAGAAAAAATCATCTGGTTTCTCAGTAGATCAACAGGTAAAATTATCATGGGTAAACAACTTCTTCAATAACATTATATATAATGCATTGCATAGATTTATTTTTGAAAATAAGCTAACTATTAATTACCTTATTTTAGATGTATTTTAATTGCCATTTTCCTTCCTTTTAGTCTATCATTATTTGATTGCAGTTTAAGATCATTGAGGATAATGCATAGTCTCATTGAGCTACTTACTTTCTTATGTATTTGCAGGATTCGATATATTACAGTAAGAGGCTTAGAGTTTAGAATTGAATTATTTAGTGAATATCTAAAAATTTGATAGTAGATTTGCTTAAATTAAAAGCATTGATGTACTTATTCGTTCAATCAAATGTAACATCAAGAAATAACCGAATCTCACCTAAAATTAGAATAAAATTGACAAATTTCATTTATGAAAACTGAATAAATCGCATGAATAAATTTAAAATACACTGTTGTGTATGAGCAAATAATGCATAATAGAATAATTAGCTATAAACATGCAATTTCGTTTATCTCGTATATACATATTTATTATTTAATCTAGAAATAGCGTTTCATTTGTGTTTTTATGTATCCTTTAAATGAATTCTGATCAGATCTCTTTTCAAGGTATTATCTGGATATAGATGTTTTATTTGAACTATAATAATCTTCAAATCAGCATTGCTATTCGGGTGAATCATACGTTCATAAGAAGTTGCCCATGCTTCACAGTTATCAGTGCCATCTATACTGTAGAACTGATAATAACAATTCTGTCAATTCTAGTAGCAGTTCTAGTTTTATACACATCTTTGAAAATCAAAGTCGTACACAAGAACCTAATCACTATCTATCGATTTGCTCTAACCCAAGTGGTTATATTTCATATTTCAAGATTAATATTATTTACTTATCAAGTCACATATTTCAACTTAAATAGTGAGTTAACAATTAATACATTAATTTAGTGAAACAAACATACTAAATATTCCTTAGGTTGTGGTAAATTGTTTGTGTTGATTAAACACTTATCCAGTCTTAGTTTTCGAATGATCTATTACCCGACCTCAGTTCTTGGAAATCTTTAAGATATATCTTAATCGGAAATACAATAAAGGATAGGAAAATTAATAAATACTAGCTAATTTTCATATTTAAGATCTACTCTTGAAGTTCGTCATTATAATCACTTCATTTTATTACTATTACTACCCCTACTTTATAGTTCTGTGTATGAATTCTGGAGCAATAGAACGTGGCTTTGCAACTTATTTTTTGAAGTAAACATTATTTTATTCTTTTAATAATTGGTTCAGTCAAAGCATTTTATTAATTTATCATATATTATATATCTAGCATTCTTTTTTAACTGCAGAGATTACGAGAAGAAATCCCGATGTCATATTCCGTACATTCTTCTCGCCTCTTCCGTATTAACGTCATCACTTCTGTCACTTTTGTCATTATTTGATATAACTCAACTACAAATACCATTTTTTCTCATTTTCTCTATTTTTCCTTTCACGGTAAGTAATTTATTTTATTCTTACAAGTTCTCCATATTGATGTGTGTAAGTATGTAATTACTAAGAGGTTGAAATATAAAAGATTACACAATAGGAATATTAAACAATTCACTACATAGATTTGTTGAAAAGTATTTAATTATATAGTAGTTTCTTATATTTTTTGCAAGTGACCATGTCTAATTTTAAAAAATATATTCTGGTTAATTAGCCCGTTGTCGTATTTGGATAGAAATAGACAGAATTGTGTGGTATCCTAATACTTCTGATAAGAAGTTTTCTTAGTTGAATGATTTAGGGAAATAGGCTAAGTATGATCTTAATGACATAGGTATTGAATCAGAATGGATATCAATAGGTTGCATTTGTGCCGAAACAATTAATCCAGATGATTTTATTTTAAATAGATAGCAGGGAATTAAAGAATAAGTAATATTATAGAATAAGACTAGACTAACTAGTTCGAATCCGTTCAGTTGAGTGTAGACCTTCAATTCTCCTATCAATTTTTTACACTTCTTATATAAGACCCGAGACCCATTAATTATGCAGCTCTAGCAGCTGGTCGTTGGTGATTAAACTACAGCGAAGAAGTTAAACAACAGTCGTAGCGCCTAACTGTAAACACTATTTAAGGAATGTACTGTAGTCTATGCTTTGCATGACACCTGTTGTTTCAGGCTTGTCCTTATTTTTGGTGGTATAATAAGCGGAAATATCATCTTTTGTCTGGTCAATGCGATCAGTACACTCTAAGTATCCGATATCAATTAAATGAAAACATTCGAGTGTTTCAGGTGGGATCTTATGCGTACTTTCACCTGTATTACATAACTTATTGTAAACTCAATTAAATTTCTTATTCCAGTGATTACCATAAACGCTTCTAATGTAAAAAATTGTATTAATTTAGTCAGTAACTCATGCTAATTATTTAAATTGGCCTAAATAGGTCTTATTCAGCTAAGACTTTTTGTTATCAATAAACATTTTAAATTTCAGATAACAAGGAATTTTATAGTGGTTGGTTTGTTAGTGGTAATACTATGGCTATCAGTTGGAGGGCTGACTTTAATTTCTCATCCGAATGGACTAGAAGCTCAGATTACTTATACATTATTCGATTGTGTACGAGCTTTGTAAGTTGGTTTGCTATCTCTATAATATTTATTGGCACTCTTTTTAAGTAAGATTTTAGGTGTCCATTTTGTGTTGTTCTTACCAGTTTGATATCTGTGAAGCAGTGGAGATTTTATATTGCAACAAGAATTCAACGGATATTTGAATGCAGGCGTGAATTGGTTTCTCCACTTGATGTTCTACCTCAAAGAACTTACGAAGAAGATACCCATATTTATTTCAAAACACTCTTTGAGTCTTGGAATAAATAATACAGGTTCCACTAAAGAATTTCACTTCCCAGAACTGTTATTTAACTATTTGGAGAATTTATTCTTAGGTATCAAAATACTCCGATGATATCTACAGACTATTTCAAAGCATACCAATGTGAAAACAACTAATATATAGGAGAGTTAATTAATGATTGTACCTGTAAATAAACTTTTAGTGATGATAATGCATCATGATTCACTGTCCTAATCTTTATAGCTTGAATAAACTAAATTATCTCTTGTATTCTTCTCGCTTCATTTACTATATTTTGTTGACGTCAGACGGTCTGTGAGTGGGCGATGTTTTACGGTTAGATATTAAAACTTCCATAAATATGCTTTAGTACAAAGAAGAAGTTTGTAAAAACAAAATCATGACAAATACTGATTAAGGGATGTAATAATAACACTTTAATAAGTGTAGGAAGTTTGAAATCCGAATAAATACTAGTTTTTTCTGCTCTCTATCTAAACATAGCATTTGCGTGTTTTCTATTCTTTATATAATCCTATTTACTGTCAGACTACGCAATGAGTTTTGCCAAGTTTTTACAAATCAAAATTCATTATTCTAAGGCAGTGCCAATTTTCAGCGTTGTCCGTCATCATATTTCTAATACCGCTTTGCACATCAGATTCTGGTCTAAATTCAGCCGCCTCATGTCATAAGGGATATTTAAAAAGTGACCCAAAAACAAAAATTGAAGTAAGACACTACAAAAAGAGACATTCAAATTTAAAATCTAACAAAGTGCTAGGATTTTGTGTTGTAACGTTGTGGAAAATTATAGAAATTGTTATTCAATTTTCGTTCAAAAGCAATTTCTATAACTTAATGTAAAGAAAGGGCAAGAGATTGCTGGTTTTAATAACATTATCGTTTTTATAAAATTAAACACAAATTATGGTTTAAATACGTTTGTACCAGCTTATTTTTCGAACTTTTCGATGGTTTTATCTTAATTAGCTGATTTGGAAAGTGAAAAGTGCAGTTATGGATTTTGTGAGAACATCTTTTTTCACACCAATTAGACAATATTTACCATATTTTTCTATTACTCTAATATTTGAAAACAGTCTTTTATGTGATGTCATAGCCAGAAAATTCACATTATATTATAGTGTTCCAAAATCTAATGTTCTGGATTTCGTGAATTTTGAGCACCATTTTTTTTGCACATCTCATCAGTTTGTCCTATAACGAGTATTTTCTTAAAATTACCAGTGAAGCTGGATCTATTATCAAAATAAATCTGTCATCCTAGCCATACCATAACCTGCAAGCACATATATTCTAATTAACTAAACTCAATGAGAATTGAGTTGAATTCACTATAATTGTATATAGGAAGATAGCATCAAAAAAGAATCATAAATATAAGGATTCTTTTCTAACAAATTCCATGGGTTTTTTTTCTCTATGCAAGATAGAGCAGAGTCAAGGAAATGAAACCAGTTATAATAACAGTTTTGAGACCAATATATCAATAACTGTACTTTTCACATGTGATTTATGCTAATAATGTTATGATCGCTGAATAACAAAAAATAAGCTTTTACATGCGCTTTTAAACAGTAGTTTCTATTATTTTTGTTGAATTTGGAAAAGTTATATGGTTACTAAAACCATCCTTTTTAGCTTATCCAATACATATGGAATGCTGTTTTAGCTAAATTCGCATATCTTTGAAGAAAGTGATACGTTGTGTCAATGGATATTTCTTTACCCATTCGGTTACGAGAATTGCAATCAGGACAGTAGTTTAAAATTATATGAAATAATCGTTCAAAGTGGATATATTCTAAGAACAATTCGCGAAGAAATGGTGCGATGTAATTTTGAATTCTCTAGATACCAAATCTTTATTCATTTCTGTTAGCAACATATCTCTTCTTCATCCACTTTCTATTGTTATTTAATGAAATGATCTAGGCTTTTGCTTAATCTATTTGTGAAATTATTCGCAGACTGGCCCATTTTGTGCAGTTGGTAGTGCATCAACAATTTGCTACTGCAGTGGAACTAATTGTAATCAGAAACCTATGGATGTTCTGGTTAGTCTACTATTCTGCTCAATGTTTGACTATTACAATATATGTCTTTCAAAAATATATTAGACAAGAGAATTAAGAAAAAATTGTTTCATTTAAGTCAAGCATTAACAACTTAAAATATAAGTAAACAAAACAAGTTAAACAACACTATTTGATATATTCAAAGTGAGGAACAATTAATAACTTAAAAATAATCAATTGCACATTATTTAATATTAAAAAGATTAAGTTCATTCACCCTAAGTTATACGATGAAAAAATATTACCATGGTTTGTTCGTTTTTCTTTCATGCACACGTCTTATCAGGTGTCCAGAAAGGTTCGTGTCTTTTTCACGTCAAAAATTAAAGAAACATGTTCTTCTTTTAAAATGAATGTATTCATCGAAATTTGAACCTTCACATTTTATAACTTTTTCCCAACTATTAAATAACTTATAAATTTCGTTTTTCTAAGTCTTTTATTTTATCGCGGAAAAATCTTGACAATCCTTCCTTCAGATCATTTTCATTGTTAAACTACTTGTTCCTCACATGGCTATCTAGACATAAAAACAAGTGGAAATATATTGGTTAGAAGTCTGGTGATTATGGTGGATGGGACAAAATTTTCCATTCAAGTTCCACTATCTTGTCATAAATCGTATTTGCCACATGAAGTTTGGCGCTATCCTAGAGAAACAAATCTTTATTCCTGTTTACCAATACTGGCTGTGTTTCTCGTAATTCTCCCTGAATTTTTTTCCAACTGGTCACAATAGATATTAGCAAAGATAGTTTTTCGCACTCTTAAAAACTCGTGATGAATGATTTCTACGGAAGTCCACCAAACACAGCAAAACTTTTCTTGGGCTCAGTTGCATCTTTGGTGTTTGTGGCAAAGAGTCATTTGGAAATGACCCATGATAAGCGGTCTTGTCATTCAAGTACATGATCCATTTCTCTTTGCACGTTAGAATTCGGTCAAATAGAATCCAATTTTTGACCTAGTGAGATAAGAAGAGCATATTGTGAGCCTTTGCAACTTGTTTTTAGGTGTCAAATTATGGGGTACCCATTTGCTTAACTTTCATCTCTGTAATAGCTGATGAAAATGTCCCATCTCGGTAAATTTGGTCTGTATTCGTTATTTTTATCGATAAAATTAAGCTACCATTGACAGCAACCAGAAATTTATTATTTCTTCAACACAAGGACCAACTGATCCAAAAAAATCCAGCCAAAATTAAGTCAACATACTAAATACCATTTAAGTGAAGAGGCGGCACTTCTATGTGAATGCACTATGTTGAACAAGTGCAATTATAGATTAACGGAGGGAAACGGTCACATGTGGTTGATTATGAAATAAACACGAGAACAATCGACAAAATATCTAGGTTGGTTGTGCCGCCAACTGGTACAGATGTAATCTTATAATTTCTTCACTAACAGTAAATGTATTATCAAGTTCTCCGCAGGTCAATTCCGAATTTGTCTTAATTGCAGTTTTTAAATCCTCATAATTTAAGGGAAGTGGTCTTCCAGATTAGGGTTTATCCTCAGGCTAAAACCCTGAAATTAACTTTTGAAACCGTTTTCGAGCAGTTCGTTCCTTTACTGCATCTTCTTCAAATGCATACAAATATTTCGACGGGTCTATGATATGTTGGAACCAAGTTTGAACTCGTACAATAAACATGCACGAATAACTTGTTTTTGGTTAGCTATATTGATTGTGTAAGAAAATTCACAGATTGATGCTTACTTCTTACAGTGTGATATTTAAATGGCACAGAGGGGATATCCTATAGTATGAGTTCTGTATCGTATATACGCATTAGTTGTCAATTAGATAATCCCTCGAATTGTGACTAACAAAAATCGACGAGAATTTTTCTAGGTATCTAATATTTAGGGAAGGACATAGATGTCCATGCTTAGGATCAATATAAAATCAATGCTACTAATGAGTATACTGCATCTGCGTATTCATTTTAGAACCTACTAACTTATTTATCTTCTATTTTATCATAACTTAACTACAAACTTTTAGCAGACCATTTTACACCATTAATTTTAATTATGTATGGTTAAAAAACATTGTACTGCAGAGGCTGGTTGATCAAGAGCTGAAACAAGATGAAACAGAGAATTATGATTTGTTTCTGAGCACTGCACCGATAGGGACATTCTTCCGGAATGGAACAGAAAGAATCCTAAGATTATACTGTTTGAGAGAAGAATTAAGAGAACTGTTTGGATTCAGTAAGTTAAACCCTGCAGAATTATCTTAAACTAAATCACAGTATTAATGTAATAAATATTTATAGAATAAAGTATCATGTTCAGCATATAATATTAGTTTGAAAATATTAAACATATTCGATAAAAAGTAAAGTTGATAGTAGAGGCAGACAAGGAAGGCGTATTAAGATTGCTACTTTAAGAAGTTGTCCCTTTACCTGATCCTACAAATATCGAGGAATTTCAAGCTTGGCAAAATGATACAAATTTGAGTAACAGGTAACAGGAATTAATCTTACAAGTTAGTTATTAAATTAAAAATTAATATTGATTTGGGTAAAGTTTAATCAATTATGTTCTATTTTGCAAGTAGTTTATAACATTTTTGTGTCCATCTATTTCATTAATTTCAGTACTACTAATCAATACTTTGATTACATCGATAGTGAAAATGAAAGTATGATCTATAAAGACGGTCATTTCTCAAAATTATTTATCGTTTCCATAGTGGGATTCATTACTACTCTTTCAATATTTACTGGGATTTTTCTCTTCTTCTATTGCAATGTAAAAAGTGTATTCAAAAGAGAAGAAGTTTTCGAGGACATTGAAACTAGAGGGGAAGAAGATTCAGAACATCAAAGTATAGTGAAGGTGTGGAAACAACTAATGCTATGTGGTTGTGTTTTCTAAATTTAGTGATCTCTTCACTTTACTTTGTTTTGCTTGTATAATGGAAGTGCAATTTTCACAGAAGTAAGTATAAGAAAATGTATTGCTATTTTCTCTCAAATATTATAGAGTAACTTGTTAGGCATATTTTGGTTCTTGAGTACCTATCCATATTTGATTAAAAAATTAAAGCTTATTTCAGACAGTTTCACAAGTGCAAGAACCTAATAGGGCGGACATGATTGCTGATGCAGCAGGTAATGCTCCAGGTGTTTCACTGGAACAAAAACAGGTGTATGATGATATCAACGATATGTACTGGCTACCACCAACTGAATTAGCTAAAAAAGAAGACAACGAATACATAAGCGATGATGAATCAAATGACAGCTCAGTAAATGTGGAAAAAAAAGAGTTAAATAAGAATAAACAGAAACGAACGGGAAATAAGTCGACTAAGCACTATAAAAGTGCAAAGAAAAGCAGAGCTAAACGTAAGAAAATAACGAAGAAAAGTGCTAAACGTCGACCAAAGAAGAAACTAACTAGAAATGTTCAAGCAAAGAAATCGATAGCATCTACTAAATGTAAGCGTCGTACTGCAAAAAATAATACAAAAACAAAACAAAAACCAAGAAGATAAACCAAGTAATATATTTAATTCTAAATAGTAAATTGTTTTTGAATTTTCACTACCAGTAAATTGTAATTTAATGCTTAATATGCTTTATAAGATATGCTGTGCACTTGATGTGCTTTTAGATTGTTCCATCCTTAACGTAGAAATTCTTTTGAACTTAATACGTTTAAAAGGATGTGCAGTTTAGTTTTGTTAATCTAAAAGACCTAAAAGTTACAAAATTGAAAGATAAAAATTTAATCTAATTCCGTATTCAATACATGCAGAGAAATACTTATTCGAAGTAAACTATTCAGTAGTTCTATCTATTATTTGCTTCTTCATGCACTTTGAAATACCGCGTCCAATTTAATAAAACTTGAGTAAATGTTAAATTACACGCTATTTCAATCCTTTTATTTCTTTTCTTTCAATCACTAATTTTATATAAGCTTACAAAAATGAAGGATTTTAGGCATTCATTATCATTGGCATTTTGATTCACAAACAGTGAGAAATGGGAATTAATAGCCTCTCTATTTATGTTTATTTAAACTAAAATAATCTGCTGCGTTGAAAAGAATTACACGTAATAAGACCGTAACGTGAAAACAAAGATCTAGTTTTGTTTTGGATATTTTGGAACCATTAAAATAAAATATATGGGAAAAACAAAAATGGGCACGAAAATATCACTCGCTTATTAAGATGGTATAATTTAAAATGCACTAGAAAATAGAACTAAAAAGGTTACACAAGTAAGATTCATATAGTCTACAAATCAACAAGATAAACGTCTATAATATATTAATAAATATATTCCTTAAACCCTTATTTCATAACAAGGCTGTGTAGTGGTGTTCCCAGTTCCACTTGACACTCACAAGCAGCAGCTATTTCTATTGTTGCTTGAATCCATTTAGGCTGTTGAATTGTCCCAGTGTTTCTCAGTACATTAAGAGTACGAGCAACAGCTCTACACGAGCCAAAGCCTGGAAAAAGTCATTATTCCTCATGAGTATTACAAGCGGCTCATGAATAGATTGATATACTAATGAACTACCTTTAACTCAGGTGTGGTCCTATAACATTCAGATAATATAATACATTTTAACAAAATATATATATATATATATATATATCTAGGTTTGCATTAATGGTTCCTAACTATTCATTGATTCAAGAAAAGGTGGGTTAAGAAGTGAATGTATTCACACCTGCCAAGCATCCACTGTCATTCGAATCGCAGCTAACCTCGTTGAGGTAATTGGGAAAGTATTCTTCTGGTAATTTCCTCCATTGCCAGCAGAGATTGCAAAGTCCTGACCATTTCGTGTTATTCTCAAGGGCTGAGCCACGACGATAGTCACATCCCAACTGTGTCGAAATGCCCAATACTAAACTCTTATTCTTTTATTGCTTAAATAAACTATTACATTTGTATTATGTCCATATACAGTCCGTTCTAATCAATAGTAACGAATGTCAAACATTCGTAGTTAATAGTATGTTGAAATTATTTTAATTTGTGATATTAAAAGTGATGTGCCAGATTATTAATAATTTTGTATAGTATTTTTATTTTTATCGCAAGAACTGGTGCTCTATATATTCGGCATAATTATCAAATTTTATCTGCAAATATATTTCTTACGTTGTTCCTTTCGTTCAGTACTAGTATACTTCACTCCACGTCTATTTCGCCACGATCGAAGCAATCTGCTAACCTGACAAAACAATTTTTAAAACAACATATAAGTGATAATCTTTACTAAGGAATTGGAATGCTTAAACATAAAATATAAAAATAGCTCAACGTAATAAGGAAGTTCTCAATTCTTTGTAACTGAGTTACTGAAAATATCAGACGTGTAGGCATTATGAGTGAATTTAAATAATTCAATAATTCTAATAAGGAAGGAAATATTAATTAGATTCTATTCATAACTCAGAACAAAGTTAATGATAGTCAACTGTAGACGTAGCATGATTGGAAAAAATCATAATACTTGGTTAACAATAGGCAGAATTTGGAGTTCTTATGATAATGCCATAATATATACTACAATAGCATTAAGCTCCCACGTAATATAAGAGAACATTAGTACTTAATAATAAATTTTTGAAGTTTCTACTCACCTCTTCAACTTTCCTATCTTTCTCCGCAGTCATATTGACGTATTTTTTATTTTTACAGCACCCCTGGTTCAACTTGAAATAATTTAAATCAGTTTTTGTATAAATCTTAAAAGGATACCAATTATTTATTGGCTGGATTTATTAAATTTACATATAAAATACCTTCGAGGAAAAGCGCATTTTTGACTTCATATCTGTCGAATGGGAACAAGAACCCTGAGTTTTACCTAAAATTTCGTAATAATTTTGTAGTGCCCTTAAATTCAAAAACCGTAAGATTACTAATAAATTTATTAATACATTTACTCAATTTCGTTATTAGATAGGGAGATAAAAATTGTATCTCTAATAGGATTCTGCAACTTCAGTTAATGCAGTGAACTTAAATACAGTAAGCCTATTAGGTATAATATAATTCATTTAGCTATTTCCCAAATATAACTTTATTTTCATATCTAACGCACCTAACGTTTTCTGAATTTGTTGCTTTTCTAACCAAAGAGAATCATGAGCAGATGGTTTCGAGTTGTTAATGAATCCATCCACGATGTACAATTTACATTCGAGACACTCTGAGCTACTGCAGGTTGGTGATACAGTACTCATTTCATAGCTGTCTCCTACGAAGCTATTTGTTGCTGGTACAGCTTGCTGCAATTTTAAATGGGATTTAGTTGTTTTTGTAATAATTCATATACCTAGTTTTAAAAGTTAATGAAATAGTAGATATTATATGAAATACGTTTATAATTTTAAAAATATATAACACATAAAATACAGAAATAGTGTATGCATAGGATGCAAATATGCATATGTAAACAGATGTTTTATGCGAATAAACATACCTGAACACTCGTTTGGAACGCTGAAGACGAGCTATAAATGGTCGTTTTTGGGTGGCTTTGTTTAACAAATAGTGGCTGTTGCTCTGTGGATACTAGATTTGGAAAGCTGAACATGGCCTCATCTAGAGTAGTTGCAAGGTAGCGAGAATCGAATTGAAGACAATCGGACGCATCCTTTGGTTTGAAACACGGACACTGGGGAAGCTGGAAAACTGCACTTTCAATATAAGAGAGGTTGTAAAAAGTCAACAATTTTATCTGTCACATGCAGGATCTCTTCAGTTGTCATATTGTAGACAAATGCACTGTTCGTCGCCACTAATTATATTTAGTCAGTACGTTTTAGTACTATAAAAATAAAAATACGTGAATGGTAACTATATAATTTTGAAAAGCAATGATTTAATAGGTTAAACACATGCTCAGTTTAAAGCTATTTATACTGAAAAAAAAAGAATTGTTGAGAATTGGAACTGTATAATTGTTTATCAAATCTACTTTTGATATCAATAAAAAAAGCATATGATTATAGGTTTATAGGTTATATGTATTGTTTCTTTAATAAAATTACATACCACTTTAAGCTGTTCATCACATTGTGGACAAGCTTCCGAATAAAAATCTTGAAAACAGTTTAATAGACAAATACAAATTAAAATAAAAAGCATACTGTCGAAGTCCCAGAAACTCTACTAACCCATAATGTCGGCAACCCAAGGTTGACGCCCACCGTCAGTCTCTTGAACAGTGTGTAATCTGCGTCTCCCTCAATATAGCACTATTACCTTGTATTTGGTAAATAAACTGACGTATGACAAGTGAATTATTGAAGGATGTGAAAGGTGAAAAATCACCTGGTACATTTTGCTTGCTGTCTTACCATAGCAACAAAATGGATGAATCAAATTTAGGCTACTAAATAATGAGTTCACAATTTAGGAAATTCTCAAGCAACGGGAAAACGTGTTTTTCATTATTTCGTCACCAAGAATTGATGTGAAAGTGCAGTAGCTCTTAGGTACTGATGGATAATCGAGCATGAAATATTGACTTTAATTGAAATTGTCTAGAGTAAATCTTAAATACCAGTTTGTATTGTTTAATAGATGTTAAGCTATGAATTGTTAAGAAAAGAAAGTTCAAATAGAATATGAAGCTTAAATATTCTCGAAAATAACAAAAACTATATAAACTTGATTGACTGTTAAGTTCTAACAAAAATAATAAATAATAATCAAATCTGGGAGATTGCCTAATACCTAATTACAAGTATAGTTGAAAAGTAGATAGCATTTAAGAAAAAAGATTGATAGTATAGCTTTATATGCATAAAAGTCGGGATGTGTTGAACAAATTAAACTTGAGGAAGTTATTTTAATGCTGAGCAACTAGTGGAAAGTTATTCTTCTAGAATACGGTGTAGAATGAAGCACCTAGCTGGGCCTGTGGAGTGTTCGGCCGACTGATAGTCGTTGCTGGAAGAGGTCGAACGTGTTACTGTTCGATGATCTCGTTCGTATTCTTTCGTTCTCCCAGTCAGTTGCACAGTCCGAATGCGTGCGGCCTGCAAACTACAATGAAAGGTAAGCAAAATAAAACATCCAACTTATAATATACCAACCTTTTAGTCTATACACATTTTCAACTAAATCAAACATTTCTTTTATCTTTCAATTTAAGAACACACGACTTAAACATTTTTAGCATAATCAGTACTTCTTTTAGATGAAAACTCATTTAATTAAACGAATTATTCAACTGCAAATATAAAGAGTTTTCAATAGAGAACTTTTCACATTGCTTAATATCACCATATAGCTTATTCATTAGGATATCCATGAATTTGCTTAACAATAAATTGCAGGGTTAAAATTTGTTAGCTTCTGGAATGTGAATTTTATTAATCATGAATGACTAAAACGAGATTATGGAACTTCAACTCCTCAAGTTGAGTTTTGCGATAGAAGAATATTTCTAGCAATTTGTATAACTACCCCAGAGAGAATATTTTCTGATACAGTAGATGTTAAGTCGGGAGGACCTTGTTTTAGAATACTAGATATAAATGTATGTTGGAAAACGCAGATATTAGATTCACAATAAGCTGCATCATGAATGACATGGTACTGAAATAAAAACATGACAGATCTGTTAATAATGTGAATATTCAAAGTTGCATTGATTAATTTCTCATTTTAATGGGGAAAATGTGAAAACCCATAATAAAAGAGTGGTTATTGCGAAATTGTATAGTTTATATTTATTGCTCAGTGTTGTTAAAAATATGGTAACTATTTTTGCCATATTAAACCATTTGAAAATAGATAATCACACTCTTAATTCTAAGTCGAAGATTTCACTTCAAATTAGTCGAATCATATGTATTTTCTATAATTTTAACACTTAGACTATGTCCCAATGCTAACTCGTTCCAGCTTTTTCATTGGTTCTGCTGCTGATTCTTATGACCGTTAAAACTCGGGCCGAAAAATTCTACTGTAAAGCAGGAATGCTGAAATATCCAGGTCTTCCAAATAGTGTATTAATAGATCATGTAAGTTTTAATCTAGAGAAAATGCTTACTAAACAGTGACTTTTTCGAGCAACTTGTATTCTAACAACACATGATATATAATTAATCTATGAAATCATAACTGTAATTTGGATTTCCAGGAAATAAATGAGACTAAATCCTTCTACGCTAAAAGTGATTGGGTGTGTCAGACTACATTTCTTTATGATAAGGACTATTGTCGTAAAAGCATTGGTCCGAAAATGAAAAGAGGAGTAGCAAGGAGAGGCTTTGTACTTAGAAGATATAAGGTAGTTAATTTTGTCTCAATAAGTTTTTTTGAGACCAAAATATTCATTAAAAATAGTATTAAAAGATTCGAAATGATGCTTCTAAAAACTGTGAAACAGATAAACTACGAGCTTTTAAATGAATGCAGTATATAATAGATTTAGACATGGGACATAAATTAAATAATTAAGAAAATCCAATCTCCAGTGGCTTAATGCTGTCTAAAATCTTACGATGCTTTTCTATCTTAAGAAATTCTACTAGAACTTGCCTTAGATTTCTTTTCGGATTCATCTCACTACAATTTAAAGGATCTTTGGGGCATGCTTATCTTAGGGCAATATTCTAACAGGAAAATTATATCCTCAATTAACATGGAAGTTACTGTTATCCATTAGAATGTTATAATATAGACTTAAATAATAGCAGTAATTCAAAATTTCATATATTTTAATGATTTGGTAATTTTTATAACAGAATTTTTAAATATATTTTATACTACGCTTGTGAATTTGAGAATATAACCTCGTTCCCCATAGATCACCATAATAATAAGTTAATATTGGCTCATCTTCACTAACTTTAATATTATAAGTTTGTATGTATTGAGACATTTCGTAATTAATCAGATATCATTAGTAGAGTTTAGAAATTTCCGGTTGTGTTCTCTTATAGCACTTATTTTAATATTTCAGTTCCGTAATTTTTGTCTTGTGGGACCAACATCATCAACTTGTTATTGTAGTGGAACAAAGTGTAATGAGGACAAGAAAGCCCCATATGTAAAGCCTAATTCACGTCTTACAAGTATTTTTGCAATATAACTGGTATTTGTAAACATTATTTTAGTGGATGCTGAAATCCTTGTTGGAAACTGAAGAATCCGTTGAATACAACGAGGAATTTAAACACATGTTTCCTCTTTCACAGTTCTATAAAAATGGACCGGAAAGAAAGAGAATAGCATCTTGTTTAATGAATGAACTACAGATGGCATACAAAATAGGTGAGCTTCACAGAACCAACAATGTATATTCTGATATAAACACTTTCCATGAGTGCTTTAGAATTTTCTTATAAAATCACACAAGTTCAAAGCTAATTACATTATAATATTTTAGACACTTAAATAACGAAATGCATTCTTATCAAATTATTATTTGACAGTGGAAAATACCCCGTCTTCGACATCAGATATAATCTTAGTAACAGAGACAACAGTGCAGTCGATTAACAATATCAGTTTTACCACACAAATGAATATGCCATTAACGAGTAAGTATTTATTTTAACTTTAATAATAACAGAGGAAATTTTCTTACATTTGCAGGATTTAATGTAAAGAAAAATAAGAAAAACATTACTAGGTGAGAACTAAACTTGCATCTACTCTTTTATTATCTCATGTTTACTAACCACAACTTAATCTTATTTTAGTTCTCAACAAACGAAATTATTTCAAAAATGGTATAAGAAGAGTTACATGAAAATTTATATTATTATTGCATCATCTGTTTTGATAATTTTACTGCTTATTTTGACGGCAATCATCTTTGTCCTCAAAAAGAGGAAAATAACTTTAACTAAAACACAAAAGAAACTTCGAAAAGTGGATCAGTTAAAGAAGAAAGTTATCACAGATGCCGTCATGGTTTCAAACGTAAAAGAAGGCCATGATAATACTCCAAAGGTGAATAATATTTAGGATACCTATAGTAAATAAAGCATAGTTATGGTATGTATGCATAAAATAAAATAAAATATTTTAGGACCAAATAACTATTGACCCGTATTTTGCTGTCAATCTTCCACCTATAAATATTAAGAATTCAAATATTCCATCTGAAGGAAAAGGGATCGATGGAGGAAATGTAAAATTAACTAACGTTAGTCATATAGATAAGAAGAAAAAGCAAATTAAGAATAAGGTTGTTGATAACAAGAAGGTACAGAGAAAACCCCTACTTAACAAGTCTAAAAAAAAACATCGACCAAAGTAGGGAAAAGCAAAAAAAAGCGTAGCTAACAGAAGAATGTATCCATATGATATTTAGACAGTGCAATGATCCTCCTCTACTATCCGATTTTTGTAAAGTTTTGTTCTTATTAATTATTGTTTTTATTATTTGTAATAAAGATTTAATCTTGCATAGTGATTATGGATCTTTAGAAAATCAAAAAGAGAACCTTTAAAATATTTTTTACTTATATAACTATTATTAACAATGAATGGAGATCATAGAATTCCTACATTCTTTTTAGCTCACAAAATTATGCTTACAACATGACTATTTATAGCACTTACATCACAAGGTATAAACCAATGTTTTAAAGAATTTGTAAATTGTATATGTAAATTTTCTAAAAGGCTACAAATGAAGGTATACAAGTTATCTCAGGAAACCTAGAAGCAGTGGTTACCTTAAGTGAATTTAACTATTCAAAATTTAGACATAATTGATCGTTATCTATTTAAAATTAATTCTGTACCTCTTATGAGAGTTTCAGTAAAACAAGAATTTGATCAAAGAAAGATACAAGTCTAATGTTTGTAACTTAAGCATTCTAATTGGATATCGAAGTTTTAATAAATTTCTTACGTTAAACACTCTTCTTTTTCTACCTTATTTATCTTGTCATTTAATACATTTCCATTGCGATTAATTTTGAATTTCTTATTAGCTGTTTCATCGTAATTTTTCTTCTTAATGGAAGATTAGTTATATTTTGGAACTTAATGTTAATCAGATTCTATAAATTAAAAAAGAATAATTTAATAGTTTTCTAACTCTTTTGCAACTTACCTTATCATTATTAGGCCAATCGACAGGTAGTTTTGCATGCTTGATATGTTCCGAGGCTGTGACACCATCTGACTCCTCAAGTTCGGTTGCACCTCCAAATAGCTGCATGAAATCTCCTTGTAAATGTGATTGGCCTCCTGTTGATATGTTGGAAAATGGACGGCTAATATTCTCTGTCGATGATTTATTTGAAGGAATAATTCCATCCGATTCTAACTATAAAAGAAAGCGAATATTTAAATCATATCTTCAATCATCTTGTTTTTTTCTATTTCTTCTATAAGGAATACATTACCTTGTTATTATTCTCATTTTTTCTTTTACTTAAATTGATGACATGCTTTACAGTGTTATTGCATATAAATATATTCTTCTAATATACCCACCTCCGAAACGTATTTGACAGATTCATTTATTTTTTTTTGTCTGGGCTCAGTTTTTTCTTCAATATAATTCTTGTTTTTGCGAAGGCATATGAAGCAAGCAACAAAAATTGTACAGATGAGAAGAATGCCACTTGATACCACACCAATAGCAATATATTGTTTCAATTTTTTGAGACTCCTCCTTTTCTTGTTTGGTAAATCTATCTTCTCGTTTTGTAACCTGTCCAAATTTTTCATGCTAAAATCGAAATTTGACTGTATTGCCTAATAGAAAAGAATGTTCGAAAAGAAAGCAAAAAGAGACTGTAGAATTTCTTTGATCCTTGTTGAGGAAAAAGACTCAGTGCTGTTTACGATCATTAAAGTTGAAGATGAATGTGTGATGTTTTCCATACCAATGTTTTCTGGCTCTGTTTGGTCTGGAAAGTTGTATAATATATATTGCAATAATAAAAACAAAATAATTGCATTAGTTGCCTAAACTCTATAATGAGATGTATATATATATATATATATATATATATAATACTTTTAAATTAGATTTTCAGCGGTAATCTCACCTATGTGTGTCTTCAGTTCGTTGGATAAACACTGTAAAATGTGGTCCTTATTACTGGAATTTGTCCATCCGTAACTATCAGATTTAATATTCGTATTATGTAACATCATCTAGAGTTAGTTTGACTTTTACTGGTTATTTTGAAAATCTCATCAGTTCTTTTCTTACATAAGCATTCTTTTCATTGTTGCACATCGTTTGGTTACAGAAGCAAGTTGTTACAATTGAACTGGGTTCGCAGTAATTCATATCCTGGAGATTTTAGTGATATATTCCATGCAAGAGTGACAAAAGAAATAATAGAATTACATAAAATTATACCGCAAAATAAAAGAAAAAAGTACCCTTGTTTCGTTGAATTCTTTAGAAAGGTGAGTATAAGCTACAACAAATTGAATGCGTGACGTCTCAGTTCCTGTGCAGTAATCTCGATTATAGAAAAATTGAATAATACACACCCATAAATTCGTCAACAATTCTGGGTGAGGTATCTCCTAGAAATATAGTCATTCCTTAAATTACAGATAATATTTGAATTAATTGCTAAAACTTAATAATCTGCGTTATGAAAACATAATGTTCAGATGAATATTTATTTATTTTAAAGAATAGAATCTTCAATGATTAGTTTGTTTCTGTAGTATTTTGTGGAACAATGTTCTAACTTGCATAGGAGATATAACTTGGTTACGATGATTAGTATTTAGAATTTACTGAAAACCTTAAGCATACTTCTTCCTCTAAGTCTTTTCGGTTGTCATCAGTATAATTCAGGCTTCCAGTCAAACAAAACTTGGCAATGACGGAATCACCCTTAGCCAGGATAAATAATATAACAAAAGCTGAAATTTAAGAGATAGAAGTTAGCGTGTTATTTCAGATTCTTAAAATGATAATTTTATTCCTAAAAAAGGCTATAAAAATGACAGTTAATAGGTAGTAGTTGACATATATTAAAAGAAAACAGAAAGAAACATACTGCGTATAAAAGGCAATAGACCATACGCCATTTGAAGAACAAACGAAATGAACTCAGATATTACCGATAAGAATCAGATTACAATCATTATACATTGTAGTTTTGTTCTTAATGTAGTGCTAAAGATGCGTTGATTCTTCTGTTTATTAGGAAAGAGGTGTTTATCATTTATTGTAAAAGCCAGAAACACTAGGTGTACGCCTGTCACACCTCTCTGTATAATTCAACGTCCACACCACCATAATGGGAAAGTGAAACACTCATAAAGTCGACTATAGACAACTTCATAAATACATCCCACAGTTACATAAAATTATAGGATTTCATGGGAAAGAAATAGTAGAAGGAACATTACAACCACTGTTCAGTCGGAAACTGTCCTGTAAGTAACAAGGTGTTTACTTATTTAAACATACTTGTACCATCTTTATTTACCATAGAATTTAACAATTGTGTTCCTACTTTCAATGGGATGTTGCAAATAATCTTTCCACATATTATTTTAACTGCTGAATTATATAACTTATATTAACAAACATTATTCAAACAAAAATACGCGTGTATACAAATGAGCTGTTATGAAACTAATTTTAAAGCTAGA
Source organism: Heterorhabditis bacteriophora (assembly GCA_964036235.1). NCBI lineage: Eukaryota > Metazoa > Nematoda > Chromadorea > Rhabditida > Heterorhabditidae > Heterorhabditis > Heterorhabditis bacteriophora. The sequence continues at coordinate 8,513,433 of OZ038425.1, read as the reverse complement.
ATACTTACAAAGATCAATATTGACTTAGAATTTCGATTAAATTATAAAGTAAAAAACTTAAGACATTGGTAAGAGTGTATTTATATCATAAGCCCGATGTAAATTATGGTATTAACTGATTTCTATCCAAATATTTTATCATTTTTTGACTAAAATTTTAACCAAAATATAATAAAATTTGCTTATATTCATGCAATTGTGATAGGAAAATAATCGAAACTGAATGTTTCTTTCAATTGATAACCTAGATAAGAATTTCCCTAGATGGTGGCAGGAGGTGTAGCGGTACTCTTTTAAAACCACTCCGTTTCTTCGGAACAATCTGCATAAGGTAGTGCTGAAGAGTTCGTCGAAAATTGGATCCAAACGCGTAGTAGATGAGAAAATTGCACGACGAATTGACGACAACCATTACATTTGAAAGATCAATAAGATATGCATTGACGATCATGAACAATAGTTCCAGAAAGTTGACTGTTAGAGGCTGAAAATTCAAATTGCTCATTTCATACAATCATTGTCATTCAAATTATGAGTGAATGCATAAAATCACAAAACATATATGGTAATATTGCAATTGTTTTCTGCTTATTCATACATTAGTATCTAGAAATTTGTGGTAATAGTCTATTGTTTTCGGAAAATAGACAAAATTAATTAAAATTTCCGAAAAACTAGAAACAATTTAATTTTCAGAATTACTAATAATTGTCTATAGTGAACAACATGCAGTGAATAACGGTAAGTGTTAGACATGGGAATTTAATCGATATACAGGTGATAAAATTTCCTAATTTACTTATTTTAATATTATTTTGTAATGCAAAGTGATCTAGAAAAACTCACCAACACATTGCAAGAGATAAAAAGACAGACAACGAAGACGAGAGTAAGGATATCTGAATCATTTTGGTTATCTTGTTTATTCCTTTTAAGGGCGATCACTATTACAGAATTGATCACAATCAGCAGAACTACAGGTCCACCTGCCATAATGATGGTGTACATGTACGCGTAGTAGATGGTCAAGTAATCCTAAAATATAGCCTTTTCTAGTTTTATACTTTTCTATCTTAATATTTTATTTAATGTTATATCAATATTAGTTCAGAGAGATGATAAAAATACTTACTATAATATTCGGAATTATTTTTACGATTTACTTGGAACATTTTGTTATTTTAATTTTTACATCATTCTCTAAGCTTATAGAATTTCTAAAATAATTATATAAGAATAAATTGATATACAGAATCCAAAAACATCATCGTACTATCATATGGAATTAGAGACTCAGTATTCTTCAGTGAACTGGAGAGTGTATAAGATAAAGAAGTCAATATGCAACAACAGTAATACTAATATTAATTTAATTTTGCCAACTACGGTAGTTATTGAAGAGTATGTTCTTGTTGCTAATTGAACTACATGTTTTTTGAACTATGCAGGATTCTGAATAAATTTGCGCAAAAACTCTAGCAACGTTTAAACGCGCAAAAAAACAACAATAAGAAAAACATGTACAAATCAAATTAAACATAATTTGAAAGTTTAAGCATTTTTTCCATTCATTTTTATACTCCATTATTAGTAACTTTTTATGGGAAAGTAGAAATAATTCAGATCCTACCTCTAGATATGTGAATAGTTTATAACTGAGCAATTAATCCGGAAAAGTAACTAAATGTGTTTAATTTTTTTTGCTTTGTTTTCATCAGTACGTTCCATATAAATGACAACATTATATAATTAGAGATTTTAAATGGGCATGTGTGTGAAGAGTGCTTATTCAAGCAGTTTCTCTCATGTACTTAATTTTTGATTTGAAAAACAATGTTTAAAAAAAAAGAGTTTAAAGGACATTTCATTGTTAAACTTCTCTCTATCATAATTAATTTTAATTACACACATGTTTAATTATTAGCATCTTATTTGTCAGAGTAGAATCGTACTAACAAAAAATGAAAATCTAAGAAGAATTTTCAATTTTCTTCCACCCCTCTGCTTTAACACTTCCCATAATTAAGCATTTCTCAGTAGGCCTTCAGACAAAGCGCTCATCAGCTAGTCGGTAAATACCTCGGCTTAATCGGACTTGAGAACTAATAGGTTCTTTATACCACAAATCATTTAAAGCTTTCAACCCTTGGAAGTGATCTTTCAAATAGTATGCATTCATTCACAGCTGTTTTATATACAGACAGCCCTATTTTTGCACAAATAGTTTTGAATAATTTCACAGTTCAGTGAAGTATTCACTTTTCTATAATTAATTTTAATGAACTCGTACAATTTTTTATTGCATAAAAAATCTAGTCCAACTAAGCTAGTCTCTAGAGAGACGCAGAAAGCGTTCGTTGAGCCTAACGTATAACTGCCCTTTGCATTTGAACTCTTTGTTTGCGTCGTTACGATCCCCCAACAATTGAGGTCTATGACCGAAACTAATGAAACAAAATTACTCTCCATTGATAAACATACGTAATACTGAGACGAAGGCAATTTGAGCGAGGAATTATGGAAATGAAAAATAAATTGGATTCCATCGAACAGGAAGTGTTCGACATTAATAACAATACATATTGGACAAATTAAGCTTGTTTTCGATCTATGCAAATAAAAATATGTGTACTAACATTTCTACAAATTATTATGCTATAATATATAAGATATTCAACCTATAAGTGGGGCAAGACAATCAAAATCTTGCGTATTTACCGGATTTGATCGCAGAGCTGTGGGACAGACATCTTTTGACACAGCGTTGTAGGGCATACTCCAGCAATCAATCACATAAATTTCGAACATATGCGGAGAATTATAGATAAATGCAGTTAGAATAATAATGAAAAGAATCTGAAAGATAATGTATAATAAGGGTAACAGTGAATGATAATTGTTAAATTAAATTGATCTTAGCATAGGAATAATCATACTACAATGAAACAGTTCTGTCCATTGAAATTTCCCAAACATAGAATACTAATTTGAAATATATTTGAATTAATTGAATTATCATGAAAAAAACCCCAAAAATTTGGAGGAAAATATGTTTGCTATTCATTAATGTAGAAGAATTAACTATAAATAATTCGTATGGCTCTAATACAGCTAAAATTACCGTATTATTACAGAAAATCTCAATATATTCTTAAGTCTTTAGAAACAAAATGCAATGAAGAGATTATAAAACGAATAATAATTGTTAAATTACTAATACTGAATTTCGAGTAGAAAAGTAAAGATATGAATGTATGAAAAAACGAAATTTTATGAACAGTTGAACCAACCAGTATCGAAGTATTGACTGAGCAAAATTTATTGCGAAATTTTGGACTTGCAGATACTAGAACTAAACAGTCGAAGGCGGAGGCTACGGTAATAAAAACGCTCAGCGACTGCGCCGTCACTCCTAAAAGGGAGATAGAATGTTTATTATATGCAGTTTAAAAAAATTTCATAATAAATATTTATTCCTATGTCTTTAAATCACAATAAATTTAGCTCATCAATTACGCTGAAAATTCACATTCTATGTTCAATTGTTAGCGGCTTCTAGGAGCTTGAATTTTGATGTAATTCATATTCCCAGTCAGTGGGAAAGAAGCTCTACTATTAACTAGTTTCTTCTATATCCTTATTACAGATGAACATAGTTTGAACAAAACTCAGGATGGAAAGAATGCATAAAGCTTAGGCATTTTTTTTTCTGTGTTTCTATGTCTTTGGAGAATTTCAGTTTAAATATTTTATAGTCGATATATGCTTTTTCGAGCTGAGAGAATAGGCATGTAGAAAATTATTTCAACGGAAGAATAAAAAACTCACCTAAAGGAAACATAACAGGTGACAAAACAGCAAAGAAATAAGTGACAATCTCCGATCTCTTCCTCATACTTTCCATGAAAAACAAAAAATATGCAGTGAGAATAACGATGATATCAGAACAAGCCAAAGCGCAGAGATATCTGAAGAAATATTACCGAGTAGTTAATAATAACTTTACTAAGAAACAAAGAAAATAACGTAGCGTCAACCTTTTTTTACCTGTGTTTTCTATAAAAGAAAAAATATGAATGCAGATACAACGAAACATAGCTGAATCACATGAAATTACCTCTTCTTAGTACATTTTTGGATATCGTGTATAGAAAAATGGATATTCAAATTTTATATTTTTGAAAAAATCGGGTTCAGATTATTAATGCAATTACTAAGCCTTCCAACTCTCCCATATTTTCATATTCAGAAAATACCTTAAATTTATTTTATAAATATTAGTTCTACTTAGTTAGTATAAGAACTATATATATTTTTGATATTGTTTGCTAGATTACCGTTTTGATTAACTTATTGAATTAATCCTTCCACTAATTAATTAACTGATTTTTAGATAAATAAATAAACTTGTTTATCTATTTATTCTGCATATATCTCAATTTACAAGTTTCCCAATGTTTCTTGTGTTATTCTATATACTATTTTCAATAATCGATATATATTATTATTATGAATTAGCGCAAGATGAGTTCTATTGAGAATCCGTGATTTTTATAGTATATAATATGATAAAATGATATAATTTGCTAGATACTAGTAAAGGGTAATGTAATAAAAAAACAATGGCAATGGGAGGAAAAGTTATGATGTGTGTTTGAATTTGTTTTCTGTTGAGAAGAAAATAATTTGTGTGTTGAAAACACTCATAAAGAATGGTTTTAAACTCACACGTTCAAACTTGATATCATTTCCTTTCTAGAATATGTAAATGCTGATAAGCTGTTCCCAATAATGCCAAGCAATCCGACACTGGGCAAGATGAAACTAATAACAACCTAGAAAATGCTAAGTAAATATATAAAATAATATTGCATCTCGATATTAGTCGTATTTGCTTTTAACTATTGCTTTTTAATATTCAGATATTTCTAAAGATATTAATACTAACCATTATTATTAACTAAACAAATAATTATAATTGTACCGCATAGAAAAACAAATATTTATTTTTTTGCTATACTAAACAATGGGCTGCAAATATTTTTACCAAATTACTATTTTAAAAGTCAAAAATGTTATTTTAAAAGATTATTTCAGAGAACTATGTCAGTGAATAGTTACTGAGACTCATTCTTAATAAGGACAACACATCCTTCATAACCTATTAGTGTTTTCTCTAGAAAGCTTAAAAGGGGCTGAGCTCAAATTAGAGGCTATTCGGATAATCTATTTGGCCACTCGGATGAATCTTTTTAGACATGGTGGCGATCCATGCATATGATTAACAATTACATTTGTTTAGAAAATGCAGTGCTAAAATAGTGTTAGAGGATTCTGACAAGAAAATCATTAGTCATTTCACTAATATAATAGAAAAATATATCGTTTTTTAACAAATAGAAGTATCTAGCAATTAGCTCGCCTGAAACATTTTAAATTGAGACAATGACTAAGCCTGAATGATACAATTTTTTAAAAGTAATATAAGTTACGGAGCATATACTTTAATATTATTATCTGCAAGGTATTGCTAACCAAATCTAAGAAATCTAACGATTTAAAAAGTAAAAATCTGTTTTTTTTAAACATCAATTTTCTCCATCAATAGTTTATTATTCAGGATTAACAAAAAGTGTTGTTGACGTATATCTTCTCAATTCGTTCAGCTAATTTCTATTATTTTTTTCAATTTTTGAAGCTCACTTGTTATGGGATGCGAAAGTTGTTCTACTTTGGCTGATGTTCGTTTCTTTCTAGTGGAATTGACGCAATACATAATTTGGCATTCCAATTTCATCCTTGCTTTTATATTTTAAAAAGTCGGCAATTATAAGTTCATTATACAGAGTAGGAAAATACAACGTATAGGTTTACCAGAGAAAATTTTGTATAAAAAAACCATGTCAAATATAAAATACGATTTCGTTAGATGCTAAAAAAATCCCAGGTAATTGTAATTAATATATTATACCAACAATTCAGAACATATAGATTATTATATTTGATAACAGAAATTGAAATTTATAGTTACTTTATGCTTGACTTTCCCAAAATTTCGTCTTACTAAGAGCTAAAGTAAATAGTTCGGCTTTTTGTAATTCTCATTCTTCTATATAGGTTTAGTTGTTTTGTTCGCAATTTTAATAATCTTGAGATGCTCCTGATAGTACAACGGATTATAAGACATTCCACTCCTGAGAATGAAAACATAATTATTGCAACTAACTTCTAAGGTGAATTTAAGGAAATGTACTAAAGACAAGCAGAACTAAAACAATTAGATACTTTTATAAAATCTACATATATTTCATTAGTGCACCTATAACCAGTCTTTCTCTAAATGGTAGAAAACAAATAAAAAATATGCTATATATTAACTATTTTCCACTAGTTTTTCTTATATCATTAATTATTCATAATGATTTTGTATATTTGGGTTAATCATTTATTTTTTGGACACTTATATTTATTATTGAAATAAAGAATATATGTAAATAAATATTTATTAGCTCACTTATTTGTTTGTAAATATTTGGTTAATAAGAAAGTAACCTACCGAATTGAACTTTTCATATTCTTTCGAAACTATTCTAGCTTCTCCGTAATCATAACACCAACCACAGATTGAGAGACCAAAGCAATGTCCCTCAGCAACCGTTTCATTTGTGCACCCCGTTGAGATATTCATCTGTTGTATATATATATATATATATATATACATATTTATTTATTTATTTATATTTATATATAAATGTAAGTTTTTTAAAATTATTCCTAGAGTGTAATGAGAAAAGCAAGTAAAGCATAATAATAAATTAGGTATACGCTATACATAAAAACGATTTATAAAAACGATATATTGAAAAATAAAAGAGTTGTTTAATGATTTAATGCATAATGCCTATATTATTTAGCATAAATTGCAATACAGTAGTTGTTTAAATCGAGTATAACAGAAACATTAGTTTAGCATGTGCTGTAATAAATTTTGTTGGATTTTAAAAAGGGTTAATGGTATACATAAACTAGGAAATCAATTCAACGCGAAAGAAAAGTTAAGGATTTTTGTATTTTGTTAATACTCTAATAAATAAGAAATAACACGATATGATGATTTAAAATATAGCGTACTATCGTTTTCAATATATGTACAGTAGTTCGTGTTACTCCTCACTCTTTGACACCAAGGATTTTACTATGATGAAATATCACAGAAAATTGTATTTGTTGCGTATTATTTTGCTATTGTTGAACAATTCTTATATTGTTTATGGTCTTCAAATTCTTTACAGCACACACAATCAGATTACCGTATCAGCTTCTTATTCAATTTAGAGAAAGAATCTGCCTTCTAATTAATACACAAAAGATTTCGAGATATTCATGAGGATAAATACTTTACGGTCTCTTGAAAAAATGAAAACGGAAAATCTAAAAAATAATCATAATTTATAAGCAGTATCCTAGTAGGTCCGCCCTCTATGTGTCATATTAGTTCTATAGAAGGAAGGTCGATATGTGAGTTTTAATATAAACCTTCTCATAAACAAGCCGATGTTAAGATAGTGATTATTTAAGGGCTTCCACTAATTTTTATTAAGTCATAGTTTTATGCAGTTAAAACCATATAAAAATGTAATAAAAACAAATAAAGGAGTTTGATTTTAAAGGAAAACGGTTTGATGATACATTTTTCTGTTTGAGATGGTTAATAATATATTTTAAGTATTTATCGTATGTTATATGCTTTTGACTATATATCAACCACATATAATAATAGATGTGAGTAAATAATCATGAAATGTACCAATAATTAGCTATAACTAATTACAATATAAGCTAATTCTGTGTAACACAAATTAATCTGTATTCTCCACCTAAAATCCAAATGCTTTTCGGGGAAAGGACTATAAATACATTATTTATAGTAATCAGTAGGGTCAACATTTTTGACCAACTCACAAAAAAAGAAACAGAACGCTATGGTTAAACTAGATGCCCTAACATTATCAGAGGAATATGGAAAGTATTGAAAGTAGTTTTTGATCTCCTAGTTAATTCATATCTTTGTACTAATTTTTTAATCATGCTTGAAAACTACAACACTACATATATTCCAATATTTTCTTTCTTCTATTATCAAAGTGTTGTACTTTAAAGGTTATGAAAGAAACACTAATAAAAGATGTTTTCATCTGAGCCACCTAGTAGTTAATTTATAAATAAAAGGTCTGATATTATAATTAAAGTCACGCCTTAGATTCAATGTTTAAAATGGTATTGGGTATAAGTAGAATTTCAAATTAATTAACTTTTATAAAGTTGCATTTGAATCAATGTTCATTAGCAAAAACAACGTAGTTAAATATAATAATTGTAAAATCGAGAGGTTGGAGAGATGCATTTGATAGTGAGTAAAACGATGATTGAGGATAAGACGTACAGAGATAAACGTTAGATGTATCGCAAACTCCATTGAAAACGAGTGATTGTTTCGAATTTTGTCAAAATTTAGTTGTAATAATAAGTAAACTAATTAAATACTAATGTTACGTTGAACGAAGGAATTGAGAGAACGTAGAGCATATCTGTTCTTAAATGGGCGGGACGACGAAACAAGACAAGGCACGTTTTAATCTAATCATATTTCAGTGGCCACTTTAATAAAGAACGAAATATTAATTTTACCAAATAATAGAAAAAATACCATAGTATAAATGAATCGAAAATTTCTATTGCCATATAATTTTCCAATTATTAAAGATTACTTATTAATTAATAATACATTTCACAATTTGCTCTCTAGAATTCGGTTCTTAAAATACAGATAAACTCAAAAATTAACTTTGATATTTATTTAAAAAGTGTTTATCAATCACATTCTGGTTAAGACCATCACATAATCTATTAAAACATGATGTAGTGTTACGAATTTCACATTTACTAGATATTTAATAAATATCAAGAAATACGACAAATTCTAAGATGATTTTAAGCACACTCTTATATGGCTTCATTAGAGTGCACTACTACCTTCGAATCCGTCAACACAATGCATCTGCAGCGGATTGACGTGCCGAAACAAAGAGTATTTAATGTCTACTCACCTTTAATTTCTTTCGGATTATTACTTCTACAAATATACAAATAGATTTGGAATCAGCGTTTAGCTTCCAAATTTAAAATAATTAAATACTTTTAAGCGTTTTTGAAATAAATACCGGTTTAAATTTTTTCTATGCTATCTAAGAGCGAAATTTTCTCCAACAAACGGTTAAAAATAGTAATTTAAACGTAGGACCGTGCTGTACAAACATGAATATATGTTCGCTCGTTAGCTACTACTAACTTACCGCAATTTAAATAATGGTTAAAAATTAATGGATAAAGTTCTATTAAATAAAAAAATACAAAAGTTGGTATACAGGATTAGTGAAGAGCGATACAAATGTTCCTTTTTTTTAATTAGCAGGTGTTTTTTTACGTAGGCTTTTCGCCACATTTCATGATTTCTCTAATATACCTATATATCTATTTAAATTAAATCTGGTTTAATCTGTATAGAATAGTTCGTTTAGCTCATGAAAAATTAAGTATTATTAAATCGATTTGAAAAAATAAATACGATATTCTTCAGGCTAATGATCTATGCTTAATATTATTTTTATGCTGTTATTTCGGAAAGAAATTGGTAATTTCGGAATTTTTATCAAGTGCTTTGTGGAATTCTTAATTATAAAGATCTCGAGCAGTTGAAAATTTAATTTCCCATCATTATCTGATATACAAATCATGTTTAAAACATTAAAGAATGTCTTTACATTTTACTTTGGTTATAGAATGACTAATTTTGAATGACGTTATAGACAAAAATTAATTCGGAACAGCTGCCGTATGCATCTATATTTTAAGAATGCAGAAATATGATTTTAGTCAGATGTCACACTTAATTATTCAATTTTTTTTTAACATTTACCAAAGTGGTTTATGATCGTAAGTCAAATTTAAATTTATTAATAAGTATGGTACAGGTGCAAAAAAGTGAACAAAGTCAGTGATAGAATTCTATAATTTTATGAACAATATTATTATGTTTATGCAATAATAAAGTCAAGTGATTAAAGTGAATATTTAACGTTAAGCCTATTAAATATTTCAAGCAAGCATATCTTCAGACTGTTTACGAATATTAATAACTTAATCTCTACGCAGGAGTAGTGTTATTTGACTACTATAAATTCTACTATATTATTGTAGTACGTCACAGGACTCCCTATGGCTCACAGTCACTGTCAACTTCAACTTACAGTGATACAAGGGAACTATTCATAATAAACAAACTTATAAAATGTAAACATTTCACATCCTCTACAATCGACATACTGACAACAGTTGTTCTTTATTATACTTTAAATTAATCTTGGTGTGTTCTTTTTGAAAATAATTTACACTAGTTTTGACATCATTATCAGTTTTAGATTATTACAAAAACAAATTGTGATTAGCCCACAAATTATTTTACCTTATATTAATATGATGGGGAGAAAACTGGAGAAGCAATATGTTGACATCCAAAAGCTTCTCCCGTTTAAATGAAATTCAATTAGGTTAAAATAATGTTCAATTCTGCAATGATGAAATTAGTAGTTTTGCAAGAGTGAATAAATATCAGAAGGTTTGCAATAGGTATGGAAAGTAAGATCTAGAAGAATATGAGGACTTATTAGTCAAACTATCTATACAAAAATTGCTTCCTATTTATAGAAAATTGTACATTTCTCTCAACTTCACACATCGTGATTTTGATACACATGAGTAGAAAGGAAAACTTTTTAAAAGGAACCATGTTATAAAAGATATATTGACTTTTAAATAATGGTCGTTTATATTATTATAGTTGACACCTGTAGATGTGATTAGCAGTTAGGAGAAATCGAAAATGTCGTTAGGACTATTTCTGAAATCTGCCAGTCGCGACGTCTTTTACTAACGATTCGCAATTATTATCGATAGATCCAATATAATAATACCTTCCGTAGTCACCTAAATCGGCGCGTTGAAATAAAGACATCATGAGAGGCTCTTCTCATTGTATTGTTGTGTTATATTTATTACTCCTAAATATTTCAATCATAAATATTTCAGTGTTTAAGTTACTTTCACGTTCAGACGGCTTTAATTTGGAAGCAGGTGCGGAATTAATATTAATCTGGACATTTAATTAAGAGAACCAAAGTTTAATATTGTTAGCTAAAAAGATATTAATTCAATTATTATTTACGAAAATTTTCAGTAGCATCAAAATCATAAATAAGAATATAGCACAGATTATAGTTAGCATGTATTAAACTAATAAAGAGTTGAAAATATCAAATAAGTCATTTAAATAATACGAAAAAACTGGATTTTGAAAAGTGTGGGTTAGTAGAAAATGTTCATTTTCTTAAATGAAAATAAAAATGCAGGAAAACGTCGCATTGTTTTCTGGCCGTGTTCACACTGGCATTTAATGCGATTACGGTTTAGAAAGGGAGTCTAATTGAAACTGAAAGATGATGCGAACAAAATGATTTCATTTTGGAAATTGGATTCATAGTTATTGATAATAGGTCAGGAAAGCGAATCCTTTTATAGAGAAAATATAATAGCATTTATTTGATGATATTTTAGGCAAACCCTCGGCGAAGTTTATATTTAGGGACTGAATTCGTTACGGTACTATATAGAATATAGAGGCTGGGATAAGAGTGAGAGCCGTTCTTCAGACAATGACAGATCTATATATATTTCTTCTAGCTGCAGTCTGCTACTACAACCACTCGAAAGAATGAGGTGCATTTGTTCGAATTGAACATTTAAACATTGCTCACACTGTTAACTAACCTTAGAAAGAACAATAAAAACAGAATAGTAAATTTTGACCAACTTTTGCATTAAATATAAGATTAGTGCCTCAAATCGCTTTAAGAGCTGAGGAGAATCAATGTAAGATTGGAATACTGAAGCATTTTAATGACTAAAAGCGCAGAAGATAAATTGTTTTCTTAAGTTAGTATGTGGGTCATTTGGCTAAAATAATAAAAGCCCAAGTGAAATATGCAAGTTAAAAGTCCATGGGATATTTGAAGGAATATAATGAACAGAACTATTGATTTATATAGTACTGAGGAATTTTTGTCGATGTAATGAACCTCTAGGAGCCGTATCTAATTCATGTGAAAATAATCTGATTCTTTCCATAAAATCGGATTATGTTGGACAAGTTTTTCGTTAACCACAGTTCTAGTGTTCAGACGGAAAGATTTTATTAGTTAAAAATGCGCGTTCATTGCGTGTCATCTTCGATCTCTATTCCAAAGTTCTGTTATGTGGAAATAAGTATTGATAGATCAAAAATTATTGCAAAGAAAAGTTCTCTGTAGACTTTGACATATAGAGGAATTTTATTTCATTAGTTAAAAGAGTAAAACAAGTTTCTGGAATCAGTTTAGTGAAACATCAGTGCTCCTTTAATGTTAACATTAAAATTTTTTTTTTGGCTTTCTATGACAGGTTAGTAAATTTAGTCAATGAATTCTCCTATTAGCTTAAGTAGTGTTGGTTATCACTATAAAAATAACATTAGTCAATAAAGCATTGTAAAATAGTTTTCTTTTACATACCATCTATATCACTAAAGCTTCTATTATTTGTTATAAACAACTGTTTACTTACTTCCTTAGTGATAGGATAATAATTATAAGGAGTTAAGGAAGACTAATACCGTAAAGTCGTGCTCTTTATAAAGATTAAATATTGAATAGTTCATGAAGTTAATCTTCATAAATTATATGGCGAAAATTTTCAGCCGGCACCTTGCCGCTTCTTTCATGCATATTTATTTAATTAGGTTTTATGGATTTAACTATGATATATATAGTTAGTTAGTAATTTTTCTGTGCTTAGTTAAGTACAAAAACTAACTTTTTTGTGTTATCATTGCTAAAACTTTCATCTCTTGTGTGAGTTAACGTTCCTTTTGAATTTCTGTAGTGGGTGTCGGATGACAGAGACCAGCCACGTGAATTATAAATAATGTCAGGAAAGAGACACCCAAAAGAAAAAACATGCGTGAGCTATACTGCCAACGCCCCATGTCAAGAATACTTTATTCATCAGACTGTATAATTAAGTGAATAACTATTTTTCTTCACATTTTTGAAACCTTCGTATTTGAACTATTAAGAATTCTCCTTCACGATACAATTTTTTATTTGGAATGTATAACTGAATTTAAATCCTGGTTTATAACACTTGTTACAACTCATTCACTGTATAATAACTGTGTAGTTTAATTATCTCGTTATGTTATTCATTAATTTTTGTTAATTTTTATTTATCGGCTTGCACAAAAATATGCGCAGACAAAAAGAAAAGGCAAAACAAATTATTAGGGTTGGCATTCGAGACTAAGATGTCGAGTTACCGGGTTTTCGGGTTTTCGAGATTTTGGAAAAGCCCAGTATTTCTCGGGATTCGGGGAATCGGGGGTTCCAGGATGCCAACCCTAATATATACATATTATAAAGCGAATTTATAATATATATAACAGCGTTCTAAGAAGTCCTTATATAATAAATGAAAGTCAATTTAAAAGAATTTGAGGAGGAATTATTTAGCGTTTAGTGGAGTTTTAGGATATACAGATGATTTTCAAATAATATCTAGCAAGTATTTTTCAGCTATTTATGAAAAAAGTATGACCTATCACACTTCAGATTAGATGAAGAAGTACTTCTGTTGAAGTAAAGGCATAGTTATATGCATAATTAAGTGTCTGGTACCATTGTTGAAAAGTCTAGCAGACTTGTAGATTATTTTCTAGAAAAATCATAAAAGAAGAAAGAAGGCACTTTTTGAGTGTGGAATATTTTAAGATAGCAGCGAGTAGCTCAACAATTTAGTGGATAACATAACAAATGTCTTCATGGTTTTGAGATGATATATATTTTTTAATACGCATCTGTTCCGTACAAATATCTTCCTGTACACTTCATCTTCATTTATGACATAGATTTTCGTTTGATTTAAAAGTTGGAGAATACATTTATAATGCTAAGAGACATACAAATCATTAAAGGAATTTATTTACACATTATAATATGAGCTTTGAATGACCAAAAAATTATAGAATATTACAATTTTTGACGTCTTTTCCAATCTAGCATATTCCCCACAGGAAAGATTTTATTACATGTGAGGATGCTATTCCTCGTATCAGATATCTGTCATTTGTGTTTTTATGTAAAACTACTTATACTAAGAACCTAAAATGCGGCAAAATTATTTGAAAACAGAGCAAACTAAAACTAACAAAGCAATGAATTATACAATATGATTTTTCATTACGATTTTCAAAACAGCACGGAATTTTCACTTGTTTTCAGTGATCTATAAACTTTGTTTTAAATAACACATGAAGTTTTTAAAGAGTTGTTGGCATAATTAGCAAAATAATAATTAAAATCTATTTATTAAATAGCATAATAAGTATCTAAGTTCATCACTTGTGATCTACTAAACTGAAATTATAACCCTATCTTGATAAGCTGCTTTTTAATGTTCATATTTCACTGACAAAAACACGATAATAAAAGATATTAAAATGTTAAATTATTCCGAGCAATATTTGGTTTTTATATTCGTATACATATTCATCTTATATGTGCATGGCGAATATATCTCTGCACATATTTATAACTATACATATAATTTATTTCTACTATTAAAGAAATACTTTTTACAGACATCAGCAGTTTCTCAAGACTGTTGACGCTGTAATTTAAAACTCAAAAATCTCAAGTACCGTGAAGCGCAAATTACATGAAAATCTATTTGTCGAAGTCGCTTACCACTTCAAACCAGAACTTGCTACTTCCAACAAAATATGTGCAATACCAATACTTTGATTTCATAGGTAGATAATCTTGATTTTAATAAATTTGGCATATATTTATAGTATAGTAGTAGTAAATAATAATATATGATAACATTAATTTACAAAAACACCACAATAACATATAATAACTGTCATTTATGACTAAATATTTATTAACTAGATATTTTTTTCGAAATACTATTGTATTTAGTAATTTAAAAAAGCAATAATTTAAAAAAATCTAAAAACTACATAAAGTACGACTGTAGTCTTAAAAAAATATTCCTTTTGAATATTCTTTTCCATCTTGGTCTAGTAATTTAAAACAATCTCTCACTTTTCATCTTTTAAGTATACGATTCGTTTTTTTTCCAGTTACTAGTGAAGTAGAAGATTGGCAATCTATTCTAATAAAATATTTTAATTAATTATTTTATAGTTGTCAATCCTCAACTAAGACAAATGGATTACAAAGCATAAACAACTGATCATAAAAGCCTGTGTAAACCAATAACTTCTAATACGTCTATATTTATTTTCATATCCTTCGTATCTTCTTTAAAACAATTATACCGATTCGCAAATACTAGACTTTATTCTTAGAAACGACCAAGTATTCAAACCAAATATTTTATATTTAAACATATATAAACAATTAGCCAACTATGTATATTTTCCTAAGTCTCAAATTATCTAATTTGTTTTCAACTTTGTGCTATTCTAAACCTTTCACTTCACTGTTTTCTTTATTTGCCTTCTTCTTATTTCTCCACATATTATTGCACTCTTATTTATCCTTTCTTCATATATCTATATTTATTTCTGATCAACGTTACAACTAACCAACTATGACTTTGGTGCTCATTTTCCAGCCCATAATTTTAATGGATAGTCCTGTTTTTCCTCCCTTTTCAGATTCTTGTTAGTTCCTGTCATAGTTTCCGCATCACTCGTTCTCTTGATACTTCTTTGCAAACAACTACTACAATCACCTATTTTGGTACGTAGTATTCAGTTGAGGACGGCTGTTATTATTTATACATAATATATTTTTTAAATAAATTACTATTTTTCTTTGTACAAAAGCGTTTTATAACTACTGAAATTTTTCATCACCTAAAAATTTTATGTGAAATTCTCCATTGATATCTAGCATCTCTTTAGATTTTAACTCAATCATCAAAACAGATATATATATATATATTCATAAAACATTAATTACTTTGAAAAGATGTTTGTAATTTACTGTTCCAAATAAATGTCTTTTTTAAGTCTCTGGCGCATGAAAAATACTTGAAAGATCCAACTGCGATTTTCGTAGACTTCCTAGTCCATTAGTCTCTCTCATTCATTAGATTTGGTGCATGAATATCGTATATCAAGTAACAGTTCTCGAATTTCGCTTTTTCCATAGAAGTGATCAATGATGAGGTTTCTAAGTAGAAATATGGTCTCTAGAGATGGTATTACGTATATATTCACATGTATATACTTTATAATAAATTATTCATTAAAATGTGATAAAATTGGACCAAATTTTCTATTTTGTTTGAAGTAATCTTGACACACGTTATAGATGTTTTTCTGCGTAAAGAGATGACGAACTATTTAATTTCAGATTTGTGAAAAACAACAACATCTTTCGATTCGTAAACGAACCAATTTGTTCAGAACTAAATTCTTTATTGCCTAAACTCTTTAATTGCGACAGTAATGGCTTGTTTCTAAAGAGTTATTGGATTTTAATCAGTTCCTTTCCATACATTTATGCAAAAGTAATAAAGATTGAGAAGTTTCAAGAGAGTATTTCAGACGAAATTAACTTGGTCTAAATTTATACTGATTAATATTCTAGTACTTTTCAAATTACTTATTAAATACGTATACAAGAGATAATGTTTCAATATTATTCTTATAAAGTGTTATGTTTGTTGTTAAGTGCTAGAATTAGTAGTATTATATTAGCTCTTAATAATACTTCCTATGAGATTCACACAAATTTAAATGTTTTTAACTACAAACACCTCATCTCTCATATTCTGTCCAACTATTGTCGAATCACTGATGCTATATACTCTTCATCACGATCATTTTTCCTGAAATTCCGCTGAAATTCGGAATTGTTCAAATTTTAAATACAGTGGATTGCATGACTTTAATTTGGGCTCATCCTCACATATACGTAATAGAGTTCTTTAGTACATACGTAAATAATCAACTTATTGCTAGCAAATATTTTTGGTTTGTTTCACTTCCTACATCATTGATTTTAGGCAAATACATCATTTATTGTTTCCATGTGGGTGGCACTATTATCTAGTGCAGCCGAAAGTTAAACTGAGTTATTTTCTAAGAATCTGTGCAGAAAATATTCATCACCTTGCAGGTGCAAATAGAAAATATTCTTAAAGTCATGATTAATTGACATTTGCAGCTTGATCTATTTTCGAGATAAATATGCGAAACAACAAAAGTTTGTTAGCATTTCATAGTGCAGAAAAGATTCAACTCTTACTTAGTACATTTGATAAATCTCAGTTTTCTGTACTTTAGCATGCAACAATTTTGATGTTCTAAATGAGATAGAATACTTCTTTAAGTGTTTCTCCTGGTTAAGGGAGTAATTATTATCAATATATGCACTATATTTATGTAGGCAATTCAAAAACCAAAACTAAGCCTAAGCCACTAACTTTTACTACTCATAAAATGTTTTTTACACATAATCAGCATATTTCCTAGCGGAGTGTCAGTTTACAAGCCTGCAGTTCAGAGTAGTCGTTCGTTAACGAAACACTTCATTAGCATTCTAATTTTTGTTTACAGTAAGATGCAAAAATAACTGGAGGTCTATTTTTAAGAAACTAGTAATACTAGATAATTTTGAAATGTATAATAGATAAAAATATATCACAAACAAAAAAATAAGTAATAAAACAAACTTTCTTGATAGTCTCTGCTAATGTTTCACTTGCATATGTAAAATAAATCCTTTAATTGCTTCCTATTTTTCAGATATTTTAAGTGGTTTTGAAAATAATTTACAACGTAGTAAAAATAGTGGTTTCGTTGTCTCGTTTCCTAGATAACGTGTAAAAAACATTATCAATAAATCAGTCTATTTGACTCAATCGCTTCTAAATGTTAAAGCTGAACAATATTTAGAGTCTCATTAATTAATAGTTTCTTCTGCATTAATGAAATTATTTGTATTCTCTTATGACCTAAACTTAGCAGTAAAATCAAAGTTAAGAGCTAAAGCTATTAATCCTTTGATTGATTAACTACGTAATTTACGTGTAAGGGCAGAAAAGCTATCAAGATTAAATAAATCGTTCCTAGTTTATCTCCTGCATAATTATCTCGTCTAAATTATAATCTAAAAGCACTCATTACGAGTAAAACTGAGAAGACAATCTGCGTTTATGTAGCATCAATCCTATCGCAATAACAACGAAGTGACACTGTTAATTAAATATTAAGACTATATTTTTATCTAGATATAACAAAACAATAATAGTGATCATAATGATAGTCACAATAATAATTATATTACTGTTTAAGAACTAATATCAATAGCAATAAAAACCAGAACATCCTAATCACACTGAAATTAAAAGTAAGATTAATTATTCAACTCTGCATTACCTAACTAACAAATATATTTGTATCTCTCAGTTAATCATTACATTTACAATTAAACTTTTATCCTCATTCTTCTAAACAATTTCGTTGTTTTTCCATAATATCAGTCTTCTTATAGGCATATATCATCTATATGACTATTATCGCATTAATTTATAGCTACATTATGTTCTCTATAAAATACTATAGATTTCATTAATGTTGGTCTGAATTTATAACGAACATAAAATTACTATGAGCATCTAGGACTTTTCTTTAAACTTGTCATCTTGTATTAGGTTTTCTAGCTTCATTCATCCGAATTCCAATCTAGTTCGTTCTCATTGGTTTGTTTTGGCCAATTCACTTTAACCAGACCGGTTCATCACACTATTTTCGTTAGACACATACAAAGTAAATCGAAAAATACTGACATATTATTTTAATGCAGTGTTTTATTTACAAATGCGTTTACAGTTTATTCATTAGTTAAAATTAGTTTTAAAATATCCACATATGGTCTGCGCATATGAAATTTATTAATTAAAAACAATATTTTTTTTAACGATGATAGCCCTATAAAAAATTATTATTCCCTATCTCTTCTGCCTATGATCTCTATGTTAATCTCAATTACTAGATCGTTACTATGCCATGCGAATTTTATAGATTCTTTATTCTCCATTAGTCAACTGTAGTTTTCACTGCCATACCCTTGATCTCAAACCATTATTTCGTTCATTAATTTCTATAATACTGGACTTCAGTCTTCCAATAAAGTCTAATTTAAATAATTTCTCATATAAATTGCACATTTTTATCTATACACATCCAACTTCAACAGGGTTAATAAAGTGTACTGTAAATGAATTCAGTTTCTGGAATTAGCTTACAATGTCAATTATAGTTTTTAAAATGTGTTATTTGTTGGATGTTTATATTTTAAATTTATTTTATCACGTAATTTCAACTTTGTATATAGAGAAATTCTCCCAATCAAGGAAAAATACAAAATAGTTGGATAAATCATTTTCTAGTTCTAACGAAATCAATAGACGGACAAATGCTTCTTGGCATAGAATGACCATCAATGGCTTTTGTTTTTGAATAACTCCAACGAATATGATTATTATTATACATAACTATATCAACCTGACACACGTAAAAAAAACTATGTTTAATACCAATCAAAACAAAACTGTTCACATTTTAATAATTTTTGTTTATTTATGAATAATCAAGCAACGAACGACTAGTGTGCGTGACAAATTTATTCCCGTGGATATACACTATGTACGTACTTGAAAGGTCACCAGCTCGTATCTCCATATTTCGATATCATCCAGGAGGATCATATACGCAATTTCTATATTTAATTATGGCACTATATCTACAATCGTTTTGTTATAAAAAATCATAATTGTCTTTGTTCTCATTTTCTCTGATTAGTATTTACTTTTTTTAGAAGGGAGTGATAAATAAGTTCCCAGCATTTAAAAAAAATGCTCTTTTACTTCATTTAGTTTATAAAATTAATCTCGAGGTTTAGTTTACGATAGTGTAAAAGGAGGACGGAAACAATAATTTAAGAGTATATATGCTTGTTTGTTAAATAACGTTAAGTCCTCAGACAATTAATGTAAGAACCACTTTACAATAATCTTGTCAATTTCTCTTCACTTAGTATTGCACCTGAATAGCATAAATTTTAAATCAAATTAAAAAAGGCGATGTAATGCAAATTATACACAACTTTAAATGTATCTTCTAGGGTTGGCATTCGAGACTAAGATGTCGAGTTACCGGGTTTTCGGGTTTTCGAGATTTTGGAAAAGCCCGGTATTTCTCGGGATTCGGGGAATCGGGGGTTCCAGGATGCCAACCCTAATATATTTTATAAATTTTAAGCCACATTACAAAGCTAGTCCATTAATTATATTCTGTCAAAATGACACTAGCTATCTACAATCTTGCAACTTTAAGACAGTAATTTTAATGTTGTTTTACAAAAATTGGTATTCCTATTGGTTCGCAAACACTTATATTCTTATCAGTCTCCCATCCCTTTGTTTTAAACTCTTCAAAAGATTCTTGTAGCCCACTTTGTTTTGCAACTAATACATTTATTTTAAAAAACTTGTTCGATTAGGAGACGTTTGTCCAATGATCTTAGTGTTTAGCTTATTTTTTCAACTATATATCCATTAAGGTGAAAATATAGTTTTATAGCAGTAATCTGTGATTTATGGTAATTATTACATGTGATCTTAGAAATTAGTTGCTTCGTGCAGTGAGTTGAATAAGATGTTTTGCGGCTGCAGTTGGTCCATGAGATGACAAATTTTCTGTTCCAATTAGCTCCATAGAAAAGTAACCATCAATGTCCTGTATAACATTAAGAGGTATTAGGATATTATCAGTGCAACATATATTATTGCAGTGAAATTTCTTCCTTAAGATATATACATATATTACAAAAAATGACCATACTGCCACTTATATTTAAATATTTGACTAATATAGTTTCATGAAAACAGTTGATCGTTAGAGCTATTTAATAAACTTTTATAGTAGAATAAATTTTTTAGTGGATTCATGCATGGAAATTGAAAACTTGTAATGACTTTATGCAAATTTTTGCATATTTAAACTGTTTGTTAAGCGTTAATTTGTTCACTTTAATAACTATAATTTCGGACTTAAATTGATTTTCAAGAAATGCACGTTTTAACATATTATAGTGTTAAACAGAAATAAGAGTTAAAAGCGTTGTAGACATCATATTAGCAATCATAATATAATCAGAAGTTTTTTCATCAACAGACTAATTTGTAGAAAGATATCAAGATTTATCTTACTTCTTAGCACCTTTTCAATGTAGACATAAATAATTAATACGCATTTTTCTTGAAAGACCAGCGGATCTTGTAAGGAATTATAAATATTTAATAACTGCAATAGTTATTTTGACTTGCCATTTTGCCAATGGTATATGTGATGCTAATATCTCTCTTTATTTTCTAACTATTTAAGTTTGGTCTCTACCTTTCCAACTTGTTACAAATCGATTTTCCTATATTTTTCAATTCCGAGCTCCTTAAATCTGTTTTGGCGGATACGTTGGTCCGTTTAGTATTGTCTGCTTCCACCCTGCACTTCCTTACATACCAGAAGCAAAACATAGATCAAGTTAATTCGCTATATAAACTTTTAACTTCTGGTCATTTTGATGAATACGAGCTAGGTCCCGTAATTTATGACACTATACGTGTTTTACCAAACTTCTACATTTATCTGGAAACGATGGGATCATATATACTAGTCTTTTTTGAGTAGCATTTATCACTGTGTCATTGGTACAACAGGTGAAACAAATGTATTTGATTGAATAACTTATTTAAGCCGTAGAATAGAGTTTCTAGAACTAACGCTGTCCTTCCTGGTGTGTCATGAAATAGCCAAAACAGCTTATTTAACTATTGAGATACGGAACTGAGTTCTTGACGCGTTTCCGTCAAGTTCGAAATATATTTTCTATATATGGTAGTGTTTTTATACTTTATAAATAGTATTAACTAACCATTAATTATTTAGAATTAGCATACAATGATTCAAACAATTCCAAAATTTATAACTAATACAATAGTACATTATAAATAATTCGGGTAATACACACTGTCTTATAACTACCGTTTCAGAATTTTGCTACAATGTTTAATAGGCTTTTAATTTAATTCTCTGAAAATTGATTCATCGCTCATAATTCGGGCGGATTATTGTAGTAGAACCGGTCTAAAAGAGGAGAAGCTGCTTCATCCAGTTTCATAGGGAAACTAGCACCAGTATGCTCGTAGTTTGAATATTCAGGAAGGAATTAGTTTAAGCACCACTGTTAAGTTTGCTAAAGCTTACTACTTTACAAAGTGATATAAATAAAACAGTTAGTAGACAAAAATTAAATGTTTAAGAACTTTTCAATAAACTATTAAAATATGGCTAGCATATCTAATATATATTTATAATGCATGAAATTAAGTTTAAATGATTTTCAAGGTTGCAATAAGATGATCAGACTTTGGTCATCTAAGAGAGTATGTTCGATTATAATTACTTTACTCGTTTAATAATATTTTTGTCGTTTTTCCATAGTTTACTCACGATAGATTTCATTTGAATGAAATTCTCTACACAGTAGCAAAAAACCTGCAATTTAAAAAATTCGTTGAAATTAGAATAACATATGACATTTTTATCTACTCGCGAATTAGAATGGGAATGCCGAAATATTTAGTTCACAAACAATATTTATGCAATACTTTTTCTAAGTTATATTTTTCCATTTCCTTAATTTAATAGGTCGGCACAAGTTTTCAAATTAATACAAAATTTCAGAGAATCTTTTTTGAAAAAAGAGGTTTTATTTTAATTTCTATAGATGGCGCTAATATTACGTAATAAGTATGCTAAAAGCGTGTTTTATCAAATTACTAAACAAGACTTGAGAATATTAAGTGATAATTCTATCACTGAAGTGGGTTATTTTATTACTTTGTATAATTTCGAGATTAATGGTTAGCTGATTACTACGTAACGATGAGGATATTCTTTAGTGCTTAGACGAGCATTACGTATTCAGATATTTTTTTACGTGGGATATTTTGTACTATTCTATTTGCGTTTTCAGTTTACATTAGTTTTTCTTTCATTATACTAAGATGCTTAATTGAATAGAATTCCATATAGTATGGTTTTTTACCGTAAAATTATCTTAAGTACCAAATTATTTATTTATGGGTTCTAAACCCGATCTTGGTTTGCTGAATTTTCTCTATTTCTTTTTAAACGATTATTCCCCGTTGACAGTAAGCTTCAACTGGATATAAAATGTCTAATTAAGGAAGCATGCAAAAAATCAGTAATACGTTTAAATTAAAATGAAAATTAGTCTTTAATTGAATGTTATCTAAGTAAACATAATATATCCCAGAAATAACAATTAGGCTATCGCTTGTTGTCAGTTCTCTATAAAATTAACCATATTTCCTGATTCAAAGGCACTATCAAATAATGTAACCTAGTTAATTACTTATAGAGGAAGTTCCGTATTTTAAAATAAAAAACGACGTACAAAATATTTGCTAGAAATTTGAAAAACATAAATTTAATTTTTTTGGAAGCGAACTAGGTGAAAATTTGTGTGATAATCATAAAACAATTGATGTAATAAAACGGATTAGTGCTTATAGTTATTCGTCGTCATAAACTCACAGATTATTTGATATGAGCATCTACCAATAAATATCCATATATATCTGAGATTAATTAACTTATTAATTGTATAATATATACTCAAATCACTTACTATTATTACTCCACGAATTATTTCCTCGTTAATAATAATCTTATTGCTTAAAGTCTTTGTCTCATTTCCGGTTGTACCACTTCAATAAATAAGTACTTTCTTCGACCTCTTCTGAGTATTTTGAACTTATGGCGATTTTGAACACCTTTTGGAAAAGATTTATTTCTGGCATTCACAGCGAATAAAATAATACGGTGGTTTATACTAGAAGATAAAGTCGTACTGGCTTCACTACACTATTTACTTCAATTCCAATTATACAGTGACACTTCTTATCAATATTTTCGCCTAAATCACTCCAACGAATTTCTTCAATGAGGAATGCACAAATAACTATTCACTTATTTTCACCTCTGGTCTTTCCCTCTACGTCATTAATGTTCTACTTATCTCAAACATTGCAGTCCTAGTAAGAATATTTCTAAATTAATCGCGGAAATGTGATCGCCAAATAACTGGTCATCTTCTAATTCAATAAATTACTTTTTGATTAGTAAGATATTGGAAAGTAGTATGTGCTTCCACTTCCTATCTAATTGAATTACTACAGTCATCGTGTTTCGATGAACACATGGCAATATTAGAATTTAAGCTGTTTGTATAACAAGACGTTATTAAGTTAAAAATAGATGTTACACGACATACAACATTGAATGAAATTAAGCGACTATGGCTACTGACCGATATTGTGTCTAAAAGATGTGAACCTCTTTTATAAAAACGTTTAATGTTGTTGCCTCTACGAGGCACTAGGGCAATTTTCCCTCAATCTAATATTAAATCCAATAAGCAACGTTTTAGTTGGATATTGTAGCACTTTTGAAACTGTTAATTTAATATTTACAATCATTTTTATCACATTATGTGTTTTTAATATTAACAGATCCAAATGATATGTAACAAAAGCAAATCTAACTTTACTTCAACTATCTATTCAAGGTGATTACTGGTATGCAAATATAAATAGATGGTTTTGTAAGCATTCTAAAAATATTTATGTCCACATGTAATAATGGTTAGATCAAAGCATATTTTAAGCTGTAATCTTTAATCCACTGAAATCACAATACATTCTGCAATGCTAGTAAAATGTAGGAATACAGCATCCACAAACAATTTTTCGAAAACATGTCAAATTACGCAGTTTTTATACCTAATAATAGGATAATATAGGCATATTATTCGCATGAAATTAGTATTGCCATATTTTTTTTGTAGAACGAAGTTTTCTCATAAAAAGAGAACACGCGGACCTTCGCCCACAGAACAATTCAATGTGTACTATTTGTCCACCTTGTAATTTCATGATTAAGTTAGATGTCGCATAAAATATGCTCCTACAAAATTTACTATTTTTCACATATTTGCCATAATTTTCCTTCATTGTTCCAAAACAAAATTTGTATCCGCCATGGAAATAATATGAAATTTGTTTGTATCTGCATCACTACAAAACAAAACACAATTCTGCAAATCTCAATTAAATTTATTGCATTAGTATTTTTGAAACCTCTACGATATTGTTAAATTAAGCATAATATTTATATGAGCTAAAAATATATGAAAGGGGTCACAACCGATAAAGGATTTATCGAATTTTATACATAGTTCTTAATTGGATTTTGTGACTAAATGTACAAAGGCAAACATTATGACCCCTGGATTATTTTCAATCAGTGTCATTTCCTATAACTATTTATTTATTTGGATATTAGTTTTTGCAGCTGTATTTGATACATATATCATAGTGGCACTGTCTAACAATAAAAAATACTGAAAATATACAAAAAAAATTTCCTTCAAATCTGGGATATAGGACTTAAAATGAAAAATTTTATTTTTAAGACTATTTAGTATACACTATAAAGCTAAAATTTTAAAAATTCATTTTCAACTTAAATTCAAATTTTATGCATTCATATAATAATAGAACAAATTAGACGTTCCCATATAGTACGGTAATTACAAATCGTTATTTAATTAACTTCTTTTGTAAATTGGCATGTGTCACTCTATGTTTTTTTATAAATTAGTCCTTTTGTAGTCGTGAAAACTCCGGATTAACACGTTTATAATTTCGTTTTATGGAAGCAGGTTGAGTTTAACTATTGTCCGAAGACTT
Source organism: Heterorhabditis bacteriophora (assembly GCA_964036235.1). Classification (NCBI taxonomy): domain Eukaryota; kingdom Metazoa; phylum Nematoda; class Chromadorea; order Rhabditida; family Heterorhabditidae; genus Heterorhabditis; species Heterorhabditis bacteriophora. The sequence goes on along the minus strand of OZ038425.1, from coordinate 8,487,408 downwards.
TAGAAATTCCAAATACTACCATGAAAGCATTTTAGCATTTTCCTCGAAGTGAATGTAGATCGTGTAAGTAAAAACCTATCAAATGTTGGTATTAAATACAAATGTTTATACCGAGTAAATAAAATTTTATCTGGACTTATTGTATATCTTAAGAATATATTTAGCTAAATGAGTCCATTACGTCCAGTTCGACGACGACTCAGATTTAGCGCAGTTTGATTACTCGGTTGAGTAAATTTGAAGAGGTTTAGTGTTTTGGTTGAGTAATTCATTGTTTATTTAAGTATACATTTAACCTAGGAGTAATGCCGAATTAAGGTAAAAAAATGCCGCATTGTACTATATAACTTATGGTCTATTTTAAACTTAATGCATTTTAGCTGTGTTTGCTATTTCGGATAAAAATAGTCTTGAGCATTGTCATAGGGTAATTAGATTTATTAGCTATTTTCTGGTATAATAGTTCTTTTCTAGTTGGCATTGCAATTCTACAACGAAAAGAATAAATCTAAACAACATTGATGCGTAAATCGAATCCTTTCTCACCATATTCAATAGTACTTATCCATGTGTTTGTTGCAGGCTTAGCATTATGGTTTCGCCGGTGGTGTTTCCCCATTCTGCATAAAAAACAAAAAAATTTACGAATTTAGTTCTTTGTTGTTTGTGGCTCCGCTCCCGTCATCTGTAATTGAATTGCGTAAGGAACTCAATTTCATTCATATGCATGTCTCATATGGTTTATCTCACAGAATACGCTAAGGCCAATTCCGTTCATTAGCAGATCTCGTTATCTCATTGTATTCATGCAATTTAATTACCACATCTCAGCAATAGCCCCACATGTTTACTCATCCACCACACTTTTCTTTTGCTTTTCCGCTTCCTCTTTTTTTCCTTTTTTTTTCTTGCTTTTCCCTTTCCTCTTTCTTTCCTTTTTTCTTTTGCTTTTCCCTTTCCTCTTTTTTTCCTTTTTTTCTTTTGTTAGAATGACTATATCATGATATATGTTTGCATTAATTATCTATCATTTCGTTAAACATATAAATGCATTCAAACTAATGAGGTTACCAGCAGTAATTAAGCTTGTATAATAATAAAATACCTAGTAATTAGTATTACATATTGTATATTGATATTAGTAAATTTTTTTGTTGATGTTAGAAATATAGTGTTGCTCTAAATTACTTACTTAATAGTTCACCATCGTTTGGCTGTATTTGAGTTTATGGGGTATTCACTCGTAAATGTATCGAAATGAAAATAGTTATTTTCTCTAAAGTTGTCCTGTTTCTTTTTATAGGTATAAAATTTCTTAAAATGTGAAAATATTTAAGGGTAAAGTTTGATTTAACTATAAAAATGAATAGTATTTGAGTTCAAAGAGAAAGTGATTTAGAGATAATGAAGGAGAATAGCAGTAGCTCTTGTTGACGGATAGTTTGATTTACTATGGATGTTAATGACTGCAGCGCTAAAATTTTAAATTACTTACGAGTTTAAATTTTTCTCACCGGCTGTTCTCAGTGTTTATGCCACGCTTTCTATTGTTCAACGTTTAATTCAGAACTAAATATCTTCTAATTTTGTTACTTTTCATACATAAGAAATATGCTAATAGAATACATATTGTGTAATTTTAAAAAAAAGTCAAATAACACATCCTTTACGACTTAATAATTAATGACTTAGCTTCATTGTTTCTTCTAAAGTCATATTATTTATTATTTATTATTTTGTAAATCTTATTATCTATAATATTGACATATTTTACTTTCGAATCTAACAATTTCGTCTTTGCACAGGGCTTAAAATTAAAACCATCCAATTTCCTGAATTTAAAAAATTAGATTAGCATGAGTGGCTAATTAGTTTTAAAAGATTATATGGTGTTTATCTGCTATTAAATAATTTAGGTGTTTGTAATTTTTGTAATGCTATTATATATTTATATAACTAGTTGTTAAGAAAGGGAGATGATTAAATAATTTTGTATTTCCTTAAATATTAGAGTTAATTCGTCCAAACTTTTAGACACTTTATTTCTTTTTAATTAAGACTGATCAGTAACTGGCTATATTAGAAAGAAACATTTGGCATTTCCAAATATTACAGAAATTTGGTGTTTACGCTATGTAGTAAATTGAAACTACGATAAAGCTCTTATTTTACAATATCACTGTCTATAAAATGAATGGATTCTTTCAAATGACTTCGTATTGATTGTTATATTGGTTAATATTTGCTAAAAAAATGTGTTGTAAACAATATACTCATTTTCTTTACTATTAATATTGAGTTAAAAATTCAATTCAATGTCGCATTACATCTATGAGAACAACTTTTATTATTAGATTCTCCTCCTATTCCTACTTTTTACTTTAACATTTAATGTGTAAATATCAAGCAGAGAATACCGGCAGAATATTATCTAGCTCAAACAAAGAAGTTGGTTGAGCTAATTTTCCTAAAAATATACTAATAACCCATCTTTTGTACTCTTGTTTTCAGTTAATTGTTCTCAAAAGTACGTAGACCTCCAAGATTAAATGCATATATTTGCGAAAAAATTGTTTATAATTCTCTTTCACTTCAAAATATGAGTATTTTTTTCATTGTTTAATACTTTAATATTATATATCATAAGTAAGATTTTCTCTAGGTGTTACCGCAATCTTGGTACTTCAGGATTTACCGAGACTGTAGAGATGCTTTTCAATATTGCATTTAAAAGCCTTTAAAATTACAAGTATTATTCCAAAACAATCAAATATGATGAACAATTTACTGTATTTCTAATTTATCACAAAGATTTGGCTATCATTAAAAGTTAGTATTCAATTAATTAGAAGAGAGCAAATCTAGATCAACTCTATATAAAAATTTATTTTTATTTTTCCTATAGAAAAGCAGAAAAATCCAATTACTGAATAAGTGCGGGTTATGGAAAGCATAGTGTATTAAAAAGAAGATCCCTTCAAGAACACTGTCATAGTAAATGTGTCTGCATGTCGCTTAGAAAAACAACGTATTTACGTTCATATATAACAGTGCCCCTACTGGAGTATGGATTTTCCGAAGCGATCGAAGATATCGCTACTAATGTAGTGTGAGTATGAAATAATATAGGACCAAACGTTCTATGTTTGTCCATTTCCATTTCCTAGTGAAATCGGTGAGACATCCGATTTTTGTTAATCAAATAATAAACCTGCCTTTTTTGCACTTTTCTCTAATTGCTACAACATATTATAATTTATGTATTGAATTTGTCAATTCTTACAATACATATGCATATTCCTTGGAGTTTCAATGCGCGTTTACTAGTAAAAGACTCAGAATTATGTTAGAAAGAAAGAACCAAGTGCGTAGGAAGTGATGTCAATCGCTCTCAAGCCTCAAATATCAATAAAGTTCACACGTTAAGGTCATTTTCTTTCCCATCTATTCAAGCGTATAAATGGGAAATGTAGATGCTTAAATTAAGTGTACAATATTATACGGCAAAAATTAACTTATGAATATTTGTCTAGTAAATATATAATTAACTATAATTGATAGCATATTTTTAACACTAAGTGGCTATGACAGATTAATTAAAATTCGATAACTCACTAAATTGGTTAATTAAACGTGATGCTGTTTACTAGTTTACTATTACAAATTATATTGTTTTTAAGAGTACTATCATTCGCTGTCAATCGTAATGCTGTTATCTCTCTTAAACACTAAACTAGGTAAAAAAAGACATATCTTTACTTTCAGTTTTGATTCTAAGTTGGATGATTACTTGCTGTCTAGTAGTTTCGCTATCAAGTAATTCAATTCTGATATTTCATTATTCATTATTCTGTCATAAAATTCGTTTTTTCTTGTGAGACTGATGACATAGACACATGTGCATTATCTGTTATGTCTTATTATTAGTCTTTGTAAATTAAAGCAGCTATGAATAATGAAGCAAAACACCGAATGAGGTATTTTAGTGTCATAAGAACCATTGATCAGGAAAAATATCTACTACTGTAGCCTTAGAATATGTTCAGAATTTTCAAATTCTGTGTAGGATAGCTCTCTAGTGCAAAATTCGCTTGACATATTTTTAAATATAAATTTATTTCATAAAATATTTTTTGTGATTATTTTTCTAAAAAATATAGGATAGCTTCATTAGAAGGCCAGTGTGTAACTTTTAAACCACACCCAGTAGCGCTAATCTCTTCCAAAACACTCATAAATATTTTCTTTCCAACCCAGCTTATTACTTTTTATTTTTATAGTTTTATTTGTAGTTAAATAAAATTAATGTCTTATAGAGATTGTTTTTAGTCTGACATTTTTACTCCTTAGCACTATATTTATTTTCTGTAGGATTTGTTTCTCCTTTGTTTTATTTACCTATATACGTGTTTACGAAAACATGGTAGTGCATGTTTTATGTATTTAAATAATTAGAGAAAGCCTATTGTTTCCATTTTGGCTTTCCTAGTGCTTAAGGGAAGCATATGTAGAATTCCGTTAGATCCCAATTGTCCTTTGCAGGTAGGTGAACAGTCAATAAACAAAATATAAAGCTAATTATACATTGTGCTATTATTTATAAAAAACGCCAGACTATGTACTTTATATTCGTCCTTCACTTTAATTTGAAAAGGCTCAAATGTGTTGGATGACCGGCTTGCTAATATTTTTCAGTACCAGTTTAGTAGCATTCACTACTCTCACACTGCAGAAAGGCCAAAATTAATAGGATATGTTCTTTAGAAAGCTGGATCCATAAGATTAGCTCTTTTGTACTATGTTTACAACAAGCAGGTGTGGTGAGGCTTAGAGCTGGCTTTGCTCTGAGCTTTTTAGAAGCATAATTTGCCTAAGGTTATTATTCTTCGCCCTAATTTCCTATCAATATTCTCAAAAGAATTATTGACGATGCTTTTTTATCTATCTAAAACACTTATAAATGTTATATAGCACTAATCGAAAGAGTGGCTTCAGATTCCATGTTTTTATTGATCTCAATTACAGGTTCAGTTCTGTAAACAATAAAAAATTAAGAGATCTAGTGGTGTAATATTACTTATATGTGGTAGGATCTGGTTTCTATATTACGAATTTTAGTTTCCAACTATATGAATTTTTTGAATCTTATAACGAAATGAGGTTAATATGAGATAAGATTGTTTGTTTTTCCGAAGAGTCAAGAATCAGTTGATTTACTAACGTTTAACATAGTTTGTGTGAACTCTCAAATGGATAATGCAGTATACCAGCAATTCAATCAAGTCCTCGAACATAGTTGTCTGCACACTATGGAGAAAACAATTTCTGAGGCACTTAAAACGTATTCAGTGCTATAATGTTCAACGAACTATGCACAAAGGTATAAATTCAATCATTCGTTCTCTCTTAAAGTAATTTAAAGCACTTAAATAAGTTATATCGCCGTTAATTTTATCAAAGCGACTTGCATTTAATTCTGAAAATTACGTGTAACTCCAGAGTTTATCTATTCATTGTATCGTTATGCGCGTACGCTTGACTTGAATACCTCCAAGAACTTGCACAAAGCTTATTCTTTAACTTAATGACAGTATATAGTAACTATTAATACGAATATGTGCATATATTTTCAAAGGGAGTTTCTGATGTGTATTTAGTTAGATCTTAAGTCTGACTTGTTTCTTCGTAACATTTCACTTTATGCTTATTTTTATATGATAAGGCCATTTCTATGAACACAGTATTTTTTAAAGACATAATGTTGTATATAATCTAACTATATTTTCTTTATATGCGTCATCAGTGCAAGTACAAGTTTAAAGTACACATTTCATTTGTCAATTGGTATACTTATAACCAGAAAAGTGCATTTGAGTGAAAAATTAGAGCTTTGTGTTTAATTCGATGTTGCATTTCGCAGTACTTTATTGCGAAGAAGCCTATTTAAAATTTATAATAAGCCTTGCAGATGTGTTAATATGGAATCAAGCAATGGAACATGTGTGGATATTCGCGAGTTTCTGTGGAGAAACCAGAGCGATCTCACTCTTCAACCCACGACGATGGCCGCATTCGCCCTCGTCTATTCCCTTTTTATTACGTGAGTTCATCTGCGCGTAGGGCATTTTTTTAAATCTCTTACTTATCTATATTACAATTAATGTATCATTCAAAATATACTTATACCTACAGCTGAAACCATCTTAGGAGAGGAAAGTAAAGAACAACTAACGAAAAGTATTCCATCTCAAAAAATTTTTTTTGTCGTTATACGCATTATTATATGTGACACACTCAACGATAACAGGTCAAATCCCATTACTTATTCGTTGAACTCAAAACAATTTAAATGCCAGCAACTACTCTCTGTTTAAGGTTTGCACAAGTAATGACAAGAAATTGTACAAAAACTTAATTAACATTATTTTTAAAATTGATGGTAGATGTCAGTCTACCAGACAAAGAAATAAGTCTTATTGCTCTTTAATAACTCTTTGGTTCATATTGTTATTTAATATCTGATCTGATGTAGTCAGCGCTAATTTTGTCCTCTTAAATTTAACTCTTATTTTAGAATATATAATGGCTATTCTGAAGTTATACTTCTCAATGTCCTGAGTGTTATGTCTGATCTCATATTAAATGAAAATAGTAACAATTATGTGTTATTGCAGCTTCATTAATTTTCTAGTAAAACGATGCCTAGTGTGAATTGTAGGAACATAAATAAAACGCTTTTTTAGAGATCTCTTTATTAAAAGAGATTATACACTTTGACTTCATCTTGATGAAGACTTCAAATATAGTATTTGCCAAATAGTTATTCCAGAGATTTTTTAGCTTTAACTACACATCTCTTCGTATAAGTTTGCAAATTTGAATCAACAGTAGATGCGATTATGGACCTAAAATCATGTGTTCCTGTGCACTTTCCTTCATTCCACATTCGAAAAGAATGTAACAGTGCTAAAATAATCCAATTCCCCATAATTCGTAGTTAAAATGAAATTTTTTTTCGTGATTATTCCAACTGGTATGATTTAGTCAGTAATTAAGAACTAATATAGGGCTTAGTAAAATAGTTCTTTAACAGAAACTAATTTAAAGCATTTAAATGCTATACAAATTGATCATTGGTTAAAGTACTTTCCTATTAATTAAAGAAAATAATTCAGGTTATTGATAAAGACAATTACTAAAAGAATAAATATCAACTGTTTATTACTTATTTGTATATTGTTGGAATGAAAAATATTAGGGAAAAACGCAAATAGGATAAACGTAAGTAAGTTCTTATCAACAATCAACCTAATCTAAAACCATCGTCATTTCTGTTTTGGAGTATGCACGAACGCAGTTCTCCAAAATCGTAAAAACAAACTACTCGTCATCTTTCCAACCACTCAGAATTGGTGTAGTTTTTTACTTGAAAATACTACAAAAACTCTTAGGTAGAATGGGCAAAATTGGAAGGTCTTTTTATCCCACAACAGCCGAAATTTTGTTTAGTTGTGAAATAGTGTTCATATAAATAAAAGATAATTTAGTTCAATATTTTTTTTATAATTTTAAAGTATAGCTTATCAAGAATGTTAGACATGGTGAAGGAATTTTAAACATAATTAAAAGTAAAAGGATAAGTCAAAACATTCCAAAAAAAAACTCTGTTACCTTTATCTTTTTCTCGATTTATTAAACTATTTCAGTTTAGAGTAAACAATTTCGTTTCAGACTGGGCGTCGTAGGAAATTTACTTGTGGTAATTTCTGTATCCAAGCACAAATCTCTACAATCTGTGCGGAATATTTTTATTGTATCGTTATCATGTTCTGACATAGTCGTTTCCGTCGTTTCCGGATCTGTCACACCAATTACTGCATTTTCAAAAATATGGCTATTCGGTCCTAATCTCTGCTATTTGGTACCACTAATTCAGGTCAGTTAAAATAAATTTTGCAATTCAAATGATCATCTTATGGGTTAATTCTTAATATTAGTATTACTCGAATAATCACTCTATTCCTAACAGCTAAAGGTTATTTTCAATATTTTTTTGCGCGTTTCCTCATTGTAGGTCTGGTAATGGGAGACAAATAAATCAAAACAGGAATTACAGAAAATTATAGAAGAGGAAACGATGAGGACATTATATTATATTACATTAAGTGTGACTGCATAAGCCATCTAGTTTTCAGAGTTGAACAAAAACAGGAAATCCACCCCCCTTTAGTGAGCCACTTGTTTTTATTTATGTTAGATTATTGGTGGATTAGACATATTTTCCTAAGCACCCATACGAAAACGGGAAAAATAAATTTTGGCAGATAATGAAAGTGATATCATCAAAGTATATCACTTCAAATTTGCAAAGATTACAGAGTAAAAAAAATTAGCAACAGTACTAATGTAAATAAGCGTATTTTGTAGCCAATTACCAGAAATTTTATTTGTTTTGAATTATATAAGCCCAAAATAAACAAAATAACTCTAATATTGTTTGAAAACCGAAGATTGCAAAACGTGCAAGCAACACAGTATCACGTGATAGAAAATGCACACAACCCATTTTATATGCAAATTCTTAATCTATTTTAATAAAATCATGGCTGTATGATTTGTCTCGTTATTTTATGTTACACACATATCTGTTCACTAAGAAAATTAGTATTTAAATACTTAATTGATATATAAATAACTTTAGGGTACCAGTCTCTGTTTCTCGACTCTTACATTGACGGCGATTTCAATTGATAGATTCATACTAATAATTTTCCCGATGAAGAGGTGAGTATTTCTCAGGTTTTTGCCTCTATTTTATCTATTTATTTCATAGTTAGTATAATTTCACTGCTCTTAAGTGTTTTTTACATCATTTATATTTACACACCCAACTATGGACTTACCAGAAACATAATGCATACTGTAATAGTTGGTGAGCTATATCAGGTTTCTGAACACTATTAACGAAAACAGATCTTGTCAACAGGTCTTGGAAATGCATAATTTGTATTTTTCCACAATATGAACCCAATGTGACTAACAGAGCAGTGAATAGTAATATAGATAGTTAAGTTATTGTAAATTCTAATATTGGAACGTCTATTATTGTAAATCTAATTGAGACTAAGAAAAGTATTCTGATCATATGAAAAGTTGTATTTAGTCAGATATAATAATTATAAAAAAACTTATAACCTGCATCTTTTATCACCAAAACTTCTAAAATTTACAGTAGAATATAATGAAATAGTAATGATACTTAACAAAAAGTTTTTTCAGGCCAATTCAAAAGTCACATGCTTTTCGAATGGTTTTCTTTAACTGTACTGTCGCGCTTGCCGTTTCGCTTCCTATGTTTCTTAAGCAAAAGCTGGTTGAATATGGCAATTTTTGCGGTGAATTCTGCACAGAGGACTGGGGAGAAGATGCCTATCCCAGAACAGTATACGGTAGGCGATATTTTTGCTTCATGCTATATATATATACGCCGATGTTAATTATTATAAAAGATTGCATAGAATCGTTGAAAACGCCATGTAATTTCATTATTCTATTTTGATTATTGTTAACAAGAAGATAATGGCTCTTTCAACACATCATATTATAATCATCATCACATGGATTTTAGCGAAACAAATTGAAGAAAAATACCAAATTCCATAGTCACACAGGAAAAATTACTAGAGGCTACATATAGTTGAATTGAAATTTTATGCAAAACTTAATATAGGCTATTTTATCTAGTATTTATCTCATATATCTTTGCCAACTATTTTTTGTTTTACATTTTTTCTTTTTTACTTATATAAATGATTTTTCTCATACCTTTAAGTATGCACATGTGGTTTTTAGAAATGCTGGAGATTGAATTTTCTTAGAAAATAAGCCAAGTCCCTGTTAATGAATAATAATTTAGACTTGTTTACAACTTCAATTGCAAAATTGAAAATACGTGTAAATATAGTAAGGGAAATTTACAGACATAAATAATAGTGCCTTTAGATATTACCGGCAACTCATTATACCCCATATTGCTACCCACATGATATTGTTTAAGTCAGGGATTCAATATGGTATAAAGTCAAATAATTGTTTAAAAGCTACATTCAACATAATTCAATGAACATCTTTTGAATAGTGAATAAGCAAAGAACAAGGGCTTAATACATTTTATTTACTTGAAGTTATATTAATGATTTTTCTCCAAAAAAGACAATTGCTCGCTACATAAAATGTAACTTTCAGGTACGGTGGTATTTATTCTTCAGTTTGTAATTCCACTAATTATAATCACATTTTGCTATGCAATGATTTCTCTGAAACTAGGCAAGGTGAGTAACACATTTTGATACTGTAATTTTCACTATATTTGTGTATCACCTACTTAATTTATACTTATAACCGAACAGTAACCCCGTATTTTCAAGTTAGCTTTCAATATTCTCTTTTTATTACAATTATATTCACTTAAAAACTCTAACAATAGGGCTAAGAACATCTGATTTTTTGGTAATATATTTACTCTTTGTTATCATTAGGCCTGTAATTTGTTGCAATAAAAATGTTGCAAATTTATGTGGTGTATTTAGATATAGTATGGCATAATAATTGTAAACTTTTAACATAATTTTAAATTCCGACATCTATATTTTATAAGTATTTCAATGTAGTCATTATATTGTAATAAGAAGTGTGCAGAACTTCTTTTTTGCGTTTTTTCATAGATGATCACTAAATTCCCATTCCAATGAGATAAAATATAGTCTAATCTAGTAGGTGAGAGCATAATTGTCCTGAGTGGTTGCTTGGCCATTTTTGTTTCCTATATAGGGGTGAGCTATGAGTAGTCGTCTCTTGGGAGTTAGCCTATAAACACATGATCTAGTCTCATTATAAATTAGAGCAAGAAATTATATTTTGGAAAGAGAACAAGACCACCTTATTTTTGGTACAATCAGTTAATTGCTTACAGGGTTCAATAATTAAGAAATACTTATCTGATCTAAGTTTTATTTATCTACTATTCAATTATATTTATAGGCAATTCATGCTCATAATACCTAATTACAACATCGAAATTAAAGATATTCGAAAGATCACTGTAAAGAATTATATACCGTATAATTTAGCAAGGGAAATGTTTAGGGTGTTCTCGTCAGAAACTCTAAGAACGGAGAAGAACTGATTATGACCGAACAGCGGAAAGCTGCACTCAGGAGAAGAATTCGTACCAATAGAATGCTGATAGGAATGGTATGTTAGCTACCACTTCCATAGAAGCAAATTATTTGACAGTTCTTTAGAACATTTGTTGGTATTATCATTAATAACATACATAAATATGTGATTCTCAATGCTTATTTATTTTCTGCTTTTTTTTTCTGGATGCGTGAACTTTAAAAATTAGCGAACTTTTATTTGTTTTGTCTTTGTCAGTAAATATCATATATTTTTAAATAGATTGCTTATTTAATAACTACAAACAGGTATAATTCGTTTTCAAGATTTTCCTATAAGTTGCATTACCATTTTAAGTTTAAAAACAGACAACTATTAGCAAGAAATATATATAATTGGCTAAAAAAACCAAATAACTTCATAGACAAATGCCAAATAATGAAAGCAAAAATCAAAGAAATATCTTAATAATTTACTAGTTTGTTTTAGAATCAGACATCTTTCAGGTTGGTGTCTTCTTTTGTTGTTGGCTACCTTCTGTTGCCTTCAATTTCCTCAGGGATTACGGGTGGCTTCCACTATTTGTTATAAAGCAGGAATATTTATTTGGGGTAATCACACACTGTATCTCAATGAGGTGAGATTCTTTTTTACTAAAGCGTAAATAGTCTACATAATTATAATGTTCTTTAATTAAGCTCAACTGTTTGGAATCCGTGCCTATACGCCCTTATGAATGAACAATTTCGTATTGCCTTCGGTTCTTTACTGAGGACTTTAAAAGGAGATGATCAAAAAGCCAAAGTAGGACTTTCTAATACTTTTAATTACTTGTCAATAGTATTTTTTTAAAATAATATATATATATATATATATAAATACTTCATCCAGTTGTCCTATACACAGTTTAAACCCCAGGAAATTATTTCCTTTATTAACAGGAAGACACAAAATTCGTTCAATTCTTTAAAAACTTAGCTATTTTTTGTTTTTTAATGATTCCTATTTATTTATTATTTAGATGCGTCGTTGTTCTCGCCTACTTTCGAATACTTACGCCGACAGTATGTCGGTCCGAGAACCTCCAGCAAAGTACAATCATCGAAGCAAAATATAATTTTAAATTATTACTTCAATTTTTATGTTATTTGTACATGTAAATATATAAAAGTTTTGCACTGTAATCTTGCACACAATATATATCTCAAATTAGCTTGAAGGATACTTTTCTTCTAAGAAGCAATACAAATCTCTGTATGGCTACCAATGTTGAGAAAATTTTCCTGAAAAATTATCGCTTTAAGCCATACGATATTCGCGAACTAACTATGTAAATCTGGTATTTTTTAGAGAATCACTACTTTTTTCAAACATTGAACCATGATGAACTTTGAAGTCGCATATCATATAATGATCACTTGTAAATACTGTTTTGTTAATAAGTAGAACCAAATTCTTTTTGAAATCCAAAATTTGAAATAATTTCTGCATAGTCTTATTGTATGTACTTTTCTATTTATTGTTCATCAAAATAATACTTCATGTGAGAAAACAGATAATTAAGGAACTATAGTCATTATGGGCACATCTACAAATGTTCACTATAGTCTTTTCAAGCGGTGTGTCATTAGATTGAAAACGATGCGAGGTCAGGAGGTGCGACTCTAGTATTCGATAATTAGTAGGCGGCCTAACTCCTTCTCACAAATGAGATTCTTGAGTAGGCTTGATGAATACGATAAGAGACAATGCTCACAAAGAACAATAATCATATATTTTTGGTCAAAGCAAAACAGCTAAACATTTAATGTTTCATAGATTTAAGATTTCATTGATTACATTTAAAAAAAACACTTATTGATATTTATAGGTACGAATCTTTTATTTAGACATCTATTTATATACAAAATTTATTGTAATTATAATTTTTAAATGATAGATTAGCGAAATTTCAAGTAATGTTATCTGGTGAAGACGGTTTTGCAAGGAATGCAAAAATAACTACTTTCAATTGAAGATTTCTATCTACCGTTTTTGATGTTAACGCAAAGCTATTGTTTTCCACAATTTATCCAATACCGATATTATCTCGTACGTAATATCAGAAGAGAGAACGAAAACACTCTTAATAGTCGATATCTACCGCCATCTGAGAGGGAGTCATGCTTGGCTGTCACTCAAGGCGGCACCCCTTCATTCAGGTAATCGGTATGCCAGTGGAGAAACCATTCCGGTTGACCTGAGATTAAATGAATTAGATATAAGAAAAGATAAAAAAAACTAGAAAAAAAAAGAAACAGGAACTGTTTTTCTTATATAGAGCATCTGTTCTTGGGGCTCACTCTGAGTAGTCTAATCTTTAATCTCCGTCCCCTGACATAACAATGGTAAACTTATAGACTCCCGCAAGGTTAGTACGATAAAAAATCCAAAAAAATAAATAGAAGAAAATACGAACTAAGAAATTTTTTGGATGATAAAAACATTAAGATTGTATATTTACTCCTTAGAGAAAAATATCTAAATGTACAAATAACGATAAACTGTACGATTAAATTATGATCAGCTAATATCTGATGTTTTATTTATAATTATTGTAGCACTCCTAGTAACTTAAATGTACAAAAGTCCACGCAATAGTAATAAATATCGGCATATGTTTGAACTTATTTTTCTAAGATTATATACTTTAATAAATCACAAATCTTAAATTCCTTAGTTTTTGTAATTATGATCAACGGTTATTATAAAATTTGAAATTTGAATTAATCTAGAGGAGTCAATCTTTTAAATGTATATTCTATCTTCTCACATTCTTTCCCTCAATGCACTTTATACTTTTTGTTCCCTTTTTCGTGGTATACTTTCGCCGCGAGCGAGCTTTTTGCTAGTTCTTTCTTCCCTTTTTCGAACCTGTTCTAGCCTGAGATGAGCTTGGAGCGCGCGAGTGCGCGCCTCCGACTAGCCTAGCGTTTCCAGAATTGTTCCACTTTCACTTATCCGGTAATAAATTCGCTTCATTACACATTTTCAATTTCACATCTACCCTACCAGCTTAGAAATTCTCTCTTTTGGAAATTTCTGTAAAGATTTCTAAAAAATTAGACTAAAGCTATTGCTTCATGCTTAACAAAAAAAGTAATTCACTTTCTACTTCAAACGAGACTACTATCTCCAATGCCAAGTTTCTAATGAGCTTCATGAGAGAGGTCTGGAATTAGCTAAAATTCGAACGTTTTTTGAATACTGTATTGGACCATCAATTCCGGTTTTTATGTTTCGGACCGCAGCGCAGAATCTTTTCACTAAGCAAAAACATTGGCTTGAAAGAAATAAATGACAGTCGCGCATGCTACCGTAATCCCGCAAAAGTAAACAAAACCTAGAGAAGAAACTAAAAGTGGAAAATGGCCCTGTGGCCTTGAAGATCCGCTAGGGAATAGGAATAATGGCTAGCTGAAAGGTAATTGGTAAATTCCATCTTGATTTCAGTTCATATCTACCTCTAAACTGTTTTTAAGCTAACATTTTTATTTAGCAATTGTGATGGTATTCTTTATTATCTTAATTTAACGTGAACAAATTGTATTCAATTTTTGACTATTTATCCATTAAATTATTCTCATGAGAATATTTCAACAATGTTTACAATGCATCATGCATACATTATAGATAAGAAATACTCACAATTGACACCTAGCACCACATAAATCACTTTCTTCGATGGAGTAGTCTTTATCATACGAGTAGTCGTAAACTCCTGCCTGATAGATCATTCGCTGAGATTGTTATCTTTCTCTCCCTCTCATTTCTCTGTATATCTCTCACAATTCCACGGAAATCATTGCGGCTTTTAGAAACCTGCGTGGTTAGAATGATTCGTAGTGCAAACGTATCATTTAAGGAATAAGTTTGCAATTTTAGAAATAATAATTTGACAGTTTATATTGTGATAATTAAATTCTGGAAAAAAATGCCTATATATAAATTGGCACATGGATCACATATTGTTCACAATAGGCATAACATCTAGAAAGGTGAAAAGAAAGTACAATTTGTATTGTGCAGATTATTTCTGGTATGTCTCCACTATCTTGTCCTAGTTCTTAGTGCATGTGTCCAACTTACGGAACCCGGTTTTTGTTCATATTTCACCTTATTTTTGCTCTTCCCCGACATTCGGACACTTAATATCTTTACTCTTCTCAACATTGAACCATTTCGCTCGTTTTCAACATTCTCGTCTCTCAGCTTACTGTAATCGCAAACTTCCGTGCCTGGTACCGCATTCTCTTTCTGACCATTACAGTACTGGGTGCTCCGACCTTCACACTCTCACCCGCCGAACACCGTTAGAGAGTGGGCGCGGCGTAGAGAATTAGACTAACTACGGTCTAAAAGAGAGTGGGCGTGGAGAGGAGAGCTGCAGACAGGACAGGCTGTGGAGAGCGCTCGGTAGCTGGGGTGTCTATGTTAGGCATCGAGGAGGTCTATGGTAGGTGTCGAATCCGTGCTCAAGCCCGCCTTGGATGCGGAAGCCTGTCCGGTATGCGGCGATCGCGTTTCCGGCTACCACTATGGGCTGCTTACCTGTGAAAGCTGCAAGGTAGGTGATAAGCACGTGTGGCCCTTTCTCGGCAAGGGTTTCGCCCGTTCTCAGGGCCAACGGGGCTCAGGGTCAGGACCTCCACGGGCCCCCCACCAAGGACGGATAGTGATGAGCATAGGCCCTAACCTTCACTCTATTTCAGGGCTTCTTCAAGCGCACAGTGCAGAACAAGAAGGTTCGTTACAAATATTGGCACGGTTTGCATATTTTTCTTTACATTTCGTAGTTCGAAGGTTTTATTTTAAATTTATTATACTCAAAATTAATGTATTTGTTTCGATGGATTTATTTAAAATCCATTTAATTAAATATCAGTTATATTAAATTCTCTTTACATTTATTCACCGTTTAACCATTAAATTATTCGCATAAAATTGACTGTTTTAAGCAGTTGATTAATTAATTAATTCTTGCAAATAGCTAAAAGAATGCGTCTTCTTCTAAAGAAATGTCCATTCACCTACCGCTGTGCTTGACCCCGCATTACCTGTACAAGAAATGACAAAGTAGCACTCAATTTGCCGCAATTATTTTTTTGCATTCCATCCGAGTTCATTTTGTTAGCCTTGATTACATTGTTTTCTAAATATGTCTTTTCTTCTCCAAATATATTACTGACTTTTCGTCACACATTATTTATTATTTCTTGCCAAATATGAACTACCTTTCAACTCGTGTCTAGTGCGTGCTGTAACATGTTTTGTTGAGTAAATCACCCACTGCTGATCATGCTGATTGCAAAATGGACGAAAAATGCTATCCATAATCGATTTTGTGTTTAAAATTGTGTAATTGGTGGCCATATAATAGTGGTTCACACAGTGCGAAAAATACGATGTTACTATAAATACAACCTGTCAGTTTTTGTGTAGATAGTTAGTTTACCATTTTTGCAAATAAAAATATTCGGTTCGGATTTTTTCCCAATACTTTAAAAAATAGTTTCAGCACTATCAATGTTCAGCCGACTCAAACTGTCACGTCGACAAAACATGCAGAAAACGATGTCCAAGTTGTCGTTTTGCGAAATGCATGGAACAAGGAATGAAAGTCGAAGGTTTGTGTCTTTCATTTGTTATTGTTCATAATTATAATTAGCTATTTAAAAGATATTCGTTTATGTTAAACAACAAATTGAGTGATAGTTTCGTCATAGGTTGTGCTTGGTTTCTTTTATTTCCTATATTATTCAGTTTTAACCGATTACATGATGATGCGATTGTCATATAGGGTAAGATGGGGTTTTTAAAGGTAAAATATTTTGAAATATGGTGATTAACTATTAAAATCACTCTCTTCTATATCACTAATCCGAGTTTCTCTTGTATATCGCTATTGTCTCGCTAAGCTGGGCGTTTCAAATCTGTGTTGCATCTCCGTCGGCAAGCATGCACATAGCGATGAAAAAACCGGTCGTAGTAAATCGATCGTTCCAAGCATCAAATGCGATTCGAAAGGCGCTGTTGGCGATCTCTGAGCTGATTAATACGATGCCTATTGCTGCCAGACGTGGGATCTACCGTATCCCATCACATCAATATACAACAATCCCAATCACGCATTCAAACTCACCACCTAACCACGAGATAAAAAAAGAATACTACCAATTTGCAAAGAAATTCTAACATTATGCTGTCACTTTAATTTGTGGTTTTTTCAATACACAGCAATAAATGGGAGAGATTAGGAATTTTTATTTATCCCTCATTATAATAATAGTTTTTCATTCCATAAAAGCTTTATTTTCTCTTCTTTTTTGGAATATCTCTGTTAAGAAGACTAGGTGAGCGAAGATCTGGAGAGGTCCACTATGAGGAGCAGGTTTTTGGTTCGATTATACTTTCTCCCATCCTTGAGATATCGTTTTTTCGTGGTGATGAACGTTTTTGTGACTTCGGATTGAAATCGACAGTACTCACAAAGGACACGTAG
Source organism: Heterorhabditis bacteriophora (assembly GCA_964036235.1). NCBI lineage: Eukaryota > Metazoa > Nematoda > Chromadorea > Rhabditida > Heterorhabditidae > Heterorhabditis > Heterorhabditis bacteriophora. The sequence continues at coordinate 8,469,689 of OZ038425.1, read as the reverse complement.
CGGTGGCATGCCGTAATTATAGGTTGGATAGGTTTTCGGAGCGTTTTTGCGGGTTTTTGTGCACCTTTGTTCACAAGTGGGGGCTGGACGCCGGTGGCGCCTTTGGTAGGGGATGATCTCTTGGGGAAGCCGCTCACACTTGACACCCGACAGTAATGAGAGAGGACCAACAATGGCATACTCACGCACAGTGGCAATACAAATTAGGGGTATGGAGGGAAATGGCATATATGAAAATAATAGGACATTCTCAACAGTGAAACTAGATTATCCAACTACTTGTTCAGTAGAAGATTGTGAGACCTCTTAAATAAGTTTAGATTCACTTTTAAAACCGAATTTTTTCAGAAAAAAGTCGTATATTTTTACTATTTTTTTCTCATGGGGTTTGACATAATTCGACAAGCAATGTGTAGATTGCAAAATATAAAAAGCGTATTTCAATGTTCCAGCTGTACGAGAAGATCGTATGCGTGGTGGACGAAACAAATTTGGATCTTACTATAAACGTGATAGAGCTGCACGTATGCAGAGGATTGCATTAAGGGGTAATGGACCTCAAACTCTTCCTGGAGCATTTTATGCTACACACCCTCCCATGGATCACCAGGTGACAAGCAGGTTTGTTATCTTTCATTCTCTTAATTCCGACTTGACTTGTATGAACTCCCACATGTCAACCTCAATAATTAACATGAATTCGAAGTGCGTAATTTTGTACTTTCCTTTTCAAATTGCACTTTCTGATGATATGCCTCTTATGTGTAAATAAATGGTATATGATCAATGCAGCAATGATCAAGAAAGTGGCTATTTGATCAGTTTCTCGGAATGACATAAAACATAAAATTCCCAACATGACCATCATCTGGCGCCAACGCTTTTAAACCATCGTTTCATTGTTGCCAGCGCGCGCAAACCACGTTTATTTGACAGGACTGTCAACATAGTATCGTAGTAGCGAAAACAATTTAAGGAAACTTCTATTCACTTTAACAAAAACCGTAACTCTAAACTGCTAATATACCTTAAATGCACAGAGAATACAGTTTTCAAAAAAACTTTCTATCTAACAAGGTTGTTCGTCTATACACATATCTTCCAAATTCAGTATTACATGTCATTAATGTATTAAACTATTCAGCACTCCTGATCAGACCGGTCATATACAATATTTTGATGGACATACACATAAAATAAAATCTGAGTATGATGCCATGCTTCAAAGCCCTACACTCTCAAGCAGTACACCTAGTCATCAAAGTGGGTTATTTTACCTTCTAACAACTATTCTATGTTATTTTAATACTTCGAAGAGAAATTCTCACGTTATGATGTCATTTTTAAACTTTATAATACTGCGTAATCCAGTTCAAGGACTTTTTGCAGCTTTCACGTCACTCATGTACCTAATTTGCACCGCCACTATAGATATGTCGTGTGAATTTGCAAGGTTAAAATATATGTATTTAGATTTCATCATCCACCGCCCAAATCCATATATGCCGGACAGTGATAGTTTGGCGGCGCTGCTTGGCTCATCAATCGATGATCCGCTGCTGCGTACTCAGACTTTCCCCGTATATCCAGCTATCAAGCCAGAACCCTTCGACTACACTGAACAGTACATACAAGGACCGATCCCAGACTATTCGGCATTTCATACTCCAGTCAGCTATGCCACTATGATTCCACAGGCCAACACTATCGCACCTCACAGTGCCAACAGCTCGGGTTAGGCTTAAACTCGCAATGACTTCAAATAGCTTAAACTTATGTATATCCACTACAAATTATCTTTAAGCAATTAAAACAATACCTTCTAGAATAATTTATAGGTTCTGGACCTGGTTCCAGTAGGTCTTCTCCAGTTCTTCCTGTATGTCCACTTCCTACTGAGAAAACAGTCGATTCTTACTATGCTACCAGTACAAAAGAATTAGTCATGCTCCACGAGTCACTGCCACAAGATTCCAGGTAGATAAATGCTATGATTTACTACCAGATTTTTAATGTTATAACTGATAATAGAATTCAATTCTTGAGGTATCTGACTGATAATATTAATTTCAGAATGTTCACCATTTTAAATAAAATCGATAAATTGGATCCTTTTAAATATGCTGTAGCTGTTGTAGAAGATAATCTAAGTCAACTGGTACAGTGGGCTAAAACTGCTCCGTACTTTAGTGATCTTGAGGTATGTTTGCACAAACATAATTTGCTTTAAATCATATTGGCTTAGTTATATTTTTCAACTATCAACCATTAGTAGTGAAGCAATCTTCAATTGACCTTTAACCTATGTTGACTATATTGTCTCCCTTTGTTTAGCTATAAGTGCTGTATCCCTTTACTTTCCGCCAATAAAGCGTAAATTTCCTGTCAATTTATGGATGAATACAATTCCGGCACTAGAGACATCCATATCTGCGTGTATACGCACCGCCTCTCGAGCGCATCCGCAATTTGTGCCCAATACAGTAAATTGCACTCTCTTCAAACAGACCGCACGGTATTGTATCCTCGAAACAAAACACCGACCCAAGTGTAATGAAGGCCTCTCTGGCAGATTGCCATCGGAATTTAGGGGTTTGGTGATAAATCGTTGCACAAAATTATATATTCGTTCACTTTATCATCTCATCTATCCAGTACCACTCTCTTCCATCAAAACTAATTTTGCGCAATCACCGTTTTAAAACAACGAGTTCTTAATGTGAGACAGTAGAGATGCTATAGATGGACTCATACCAATGCGATTTACAATTACATATCGTTTTAATATTCCAATATCAAATTCAAATTATTGTACCAATAATTTAGATGGAAGATCAAATGCACCTCCTACAATCATCATGGGCTACAATTCATGTAATCGATATGAGTTATGCAGTACTGAGAGGGGAAATCTCACACATGGTTAAACTACACAATGGAATTGAGTTAGTTCTTCAGTGTTCCGTTCTTTAATATGATCTCTAACATAGAATTTTATAGTAATTCATATGATTAACAACGTGCCATAGGGTTTGCACGTAAAACGCGTAGTGCGTTAAGGGATTACGGAAATTTATATTAAGAAAAAATGTTATTTGACTTTTATGTATTTCGTGTTATATAAATGTAGTAAGCTATGACTAAGTTTAGAAGGAACCGATTACCGAAGGTTCTGTTATCATATGGGAAGTCTCATAGCCATTGGCCGCATGACCTCAGAGAATCCGCGGCACTGTTTTGTTTTCGATCCATCATTCGTGGGATCGTCGGCTTAGGGAGGCTTGCGCAAGCTCTACGATCTTCTATCTCTTCTATCTATTGGCTATCTGGTAATTGGCTCCCACCGGCGGCATTCCACTGTAGGCAAACGTTTACGATCAAGATCAGGGCATTAGATACCTAGGATAGGTGAATTATACGATTGATGGCGTTTACTGCTGAGATAGAGGAGCACTGAACGGAGAACGGAATGCGCAAATAACGAAGATCTCGAAAAATAAAGTTTTACTACTGTACATATATATTGTTTGGGGGTTATGAATTTTTATTGATGATAAACCGGTTAACTAGTAACTAGTATGTATATAAGATATCAAATTCCCACACTAGTGAGTTCAACAAAGACATTCGACTTTACCCGCTTTTTTTCTTATAACATAATTAGTAATTTCAAGTTTAGCATTAATATTTGGAAAGAGCAAAAGATTATGGTATTTCAGCATACCGACAGGACTTGTGGCACTAATGGGATATCACGTGCATATGAACAAGTGGGGTGAGTTGGTCAGCAGACTCCACGCACTCGGATTTGATCGATACGATTTTGCTGCTATTAGATTCTTGGCACTTTTCCAGAAGATTGAGGATACTAGTAAGTTATATAACATAAATTTTTCTTTTTTTCTTTATAATACGTGTCATAATTAATCCGTTTTTCATTATAATTTCAATCTCTTCGGTACAGCAAATTTATTCTTAATATACATACATTAAATATATATGATATAAGCTTAAATTCCTGGGTATTTTTTACGGAAGAAAGCGATTTTTCATAAAAATGGAACATCTCTGATCTGACCTTGACTGTAAATCAACTATACCAGCGGATTACGCCGTTCACTAGTCATCCAAAATTGTGATATTAGGCATCTATTTAAGAAAAAAACCGAGTACTATATTAGCTATTAGAATAGTGAACATGCCAATAAATTAGAAAAGTGTTTTAAGGTTGTCAATTCTAGATATTTATATAATAAGCGAGCTAGTTACGAAACTATCAATTACCAGGCCGATGTCTGTAATTCAGCTGATTGCCATGATTTAAATTAAAATAAAGTGTATTTCAGGCAATCTTCTGCGAAATCAAACTCATATTTGTAAAGGACGTGAGCTACTCTTACAATCTTGGGGAGCATATCATAGTACTGCAAATGCTACAATGTTGCCGCACTATGAGATATTTACACAAATGAGGTAAATTCTAACACAATATTCCATTCTCAATAATAATTTTCAGTTGAATTTAAGCAGTTATAAATTAGTAGATTTTATAATATGCTAAAAACTGTTGATTTTCTCGATTAAGTATAAGTAGTGGTCATTGGCCAAACCCTTTTTTCCTCCATTCTCTTAGTTATCAATCGAAAGTGGTTCCTAGCCTTGGTTTGAGTATCGTGTGGAGTGCAAGAGGCACTTTCCTTCTGTACATGTGGCCTTGGAGCGCCGAGATTTCCCGTAGATATACCACTCGCTTGACTGGCTTCAGTGGCAATTAGCGTTCAGGAAGGCGTAATTAGTGTATGTCATTACGGTGCACCTACAGGGGGCATTCCCACGCACTGTAAAGAAGCGATCAATTTGCATATTGAGGCTGGCAAGATAATAGGGCGATGCGGGGTCAGGCGATTAGCATGAAAGAAACAATACGTAAAGAAGTTGTTCAGCATAATAAGGAGTTTTAGAGGGATTAATCTCCACAAGAATATTTGCTGTGATTATCTGCCACTTGACGGCCCATTGAAACTGTGAGAATGTAGCTCATGGTATATCTATACGCATAGGGAATCAAGTGCTAAACAAGTATAAAAAAATACAACCAGTCTATACTTTTAACATTATTTCCATTAAACTAGTGATTTAACTCATTTAAATTGCTGCATAATTACTTTGCTCTTATGGCAAATCTTGTTTTATGACCAAAGAGATTATAAAAATATGTCTCCAAACGGCGAAATTCATAATCTTTTTTCTTTCGATGTCCTTGAAAAACGGCCACCGATCGAAAGTAATTTAAGATTTGAATTGCATTGTTATTGTCTAAAATATAACAGGTGGATAGGATACACCAAAAAAAAAGTTTTTTTTAAAATTGATATTAATTTATAACTGTTGGGGATATGAAAAATTCGAGCATATCCTTCATATATCATTTGTGTAGCTTATAAAACGTAATTACAGATTAGGCGGTTTAAAAACAAAAGATAAAACTGTCTATACTATTTTTTTAGAATTCTGGCCCAAGAATCGCAGCAATTTCTCATGGAGCGTAGAGCAGCCGGAGAAGTTGGTTCCCAACTTTTAGCTGAAATGTTACAAACTGCAGCTTCTCAAGCACCAATTATACCAACTTACGTCCAATAGTGAGCTACAGTTGCTTTAGATGTATCTCTTATTAGCGTTTAAAATATTATTTGAAACATGTTTTGTTAGAATCATTTCTAGGTGGCCAAATAGTGTTTTACTTTCTCAATAGAGTGGTTGATAGTCGTTATTGTATTTCTTTTCAAAAAATTTTAAATTAATAATTAAAAGTTTCCCATTCGACTGAATGGAGTTAGAGCATCATTATGTACCGATTTGGCGTTTCGGCGTCGATCTCTAGCCTTTTTCTTATTACGGGACACCCGCCTTTATACATCTTTGCCTCTGTTTAACTTTTACCGGGTTTAATAGCACCCTTGCCCTCTAAAAACGGATATTCATTGGTACCTCGTTTGGTATCCCACACTCAGCTCTGCCTAGGCCAAAGATAGGCCTTATTTTGCCCTTTTTGACCCACTGTGGTCAATGATCCGTGCCTTTAGGCCCTCGTACTTCCAGCATTCCAAGTGTATAGGCCAATTCACGATTTGTGCATATTCTGTGTTATAGTCGTTCTGTGTTCAAAATCAGATAACAGCTAATTATTGTTATTTTCAAGTTATTAGCCTTGCCTTAAAATTATTGAGGTATGTATTTTATGCAACGATTGAATAAAAATGAAAATGCATGTCCTTTTTAACATATGATGTTTTTCTAGTCAGTCTCCTACGAAATGGAAACAAAAATAATACATTTTGGATTACTATAGAAGATGTCTGTTACCGTTTAGGGATTAATATTATTTAAATTTAATGACTATTACATCAATGAACCGATCCTATTGTGAACGAGTATTTGGTGCAGTTTTCTGCAACTAAAGATTTGCTATCTCATATTATATAAATAGAAAAAAAATGTTTCATGTAGTTTAAATGGTGAATTACAGTAAGTTATTAACTATCATAAATGTTTGCTATGATTGGCAAATATATTTGTGAGATGGTATTTCAAATATGTGCGTGAGTGTTTTGCATGTGGTATTTCTGGTAGCATGATTGGACAGTATGTTATGCTGTTATATACAGTATCTTTGTTCGTCACCAGTTCTTAGACATTTCATAGTGTATGCGAGTGGAGCGCTCTCTGAATGGCAGGCGAAAAAATTGCGCTCGAACAGGTTCTTTCTGGTGCTGATTCGGTTTTTAGTGAGCGGTTTTCACTGCGATAGCTGAGAGTATAGCACAAAAGCAAGTGGGGGTGTTCGGATGTAAGGCCTTGATCTGCGCTCGCTAGCGAGAAAGTGAAAGCCCATTTGGGGAGCACTTCCGCTACATTCGATTATATAATAATAACTAAAAACTATTTTTTACGTTGCTATTCAACAACATAAACAACATTCTAAATCTCTAGATATCTCGAAAACTCGACAATTTTCCGTGATTTATAAACGGGAATTCACGGGCTACTAAGCTTAACTACATATCTAGCATAACAGAACAAAGTTCTATAACAATGCATTTTTTCAGTATGAAATGTCAAAAACTACGTTGATTTATTTCTGATTACATTAATGTATTTTTCTTTAAATTATTATAGGATTTTAGTACATCGATGCTTACTATGTACAACTTAATCGTTCTACATGTGGTGGATATTAAATTCGCTTTATTCTGGTATTTTTATCATGATTATTTAAATGAATTTTGACTCTGATTAAATCGCTTGTAAACGAAGTGAATTTTTTAAAAGAAATATCAAAAAGCTTGAGGAATTAAACAGTTGTATTTGGTCTTTAGCTATTAGTTATTACAAATATATGTAGAAAAGATATAATTCATGAGTTACACGGGTATAGTTTGGAATCAATTATTTATATACAATGGCTTAACCTCGTATTTTGCTACTGATACTTCTAAGAATATTAAGATTAATATAAAAAGTATTTTTCTCACTATGATTTTGTAGATAAAAGATGAAAAATTAAGCATATACCAATAGAAGAAGAGATCAAATTACAAAATATCAGAAAATGTACTTGTCACTAAGGCAAGAATCACTCGTTGAGACCAGATATAATATAAATATATGGATAATAAAAGATGTTCTATCTTTCTTGTTTCTAAAATAATTGTCCATCTCACATGAATTTTTTCAACTCTTCCAAGAAATGCATATATAAACTAGAATAATTAAAAATAAATGCATATGAAATGTGGATAAATTATTCAAACTTTGTCTAAGTGTTAACTACAAAAAATGAGATACAAAATTGGTACTAAAGATATAAATTCTCCGCAAACCCGTAACATTCCTTTTATTGGTTAGATATTTCATAAGAACTGGATTTCAGAGGAATATCATTGCATACAATAGAATATGGAACAAATTTTTTTTCTAATCTAAATAATATAAACTACTATATATTTGATTATTTTATAGGATTTCAATACTAGACTTACGTAAAAACGGTATATATTAGTACCTAAAAATATACAAAACTCTATTAAATCTATATTCCATCTTACTTTCTTGGCTATATAATTTTTATATTGTATAATTTGTTTCATGTCTAATTGGAAGAAAATACAATATTTGTTTTAAATAAAATAACATATGGCTAGCTGCTTTGACGTGTTTTACTGCTTTATCTACAATAACTCTGACTAAATATACAATAACAAAATACTGCAGCCCACACAATTATTTGAACAGATATTATTTTTTAATTACACCTTTTTCGTCATTGATGTGATTCAGATAATCTAATTACAAATATGTAAACATTTCACATGTCCACAAAATTCTTTCTACTAGTTACTAATTTTTTGAGGAAATCAGCTTTAATTCCAGAACATACATATTTTCAGATACATAGAGATATATATAATTGCCAAGTGTCTACATAACTTGTCAGCATGAATGATTTTTATATATGCTTTGTCTTTAGTTTAAGCACCAAGTGTATTGAAGTATATTGGCCGTAATTTTTCGGTCTTCTACATCACCTCTCCATGCATGTGTGGAAATTTGTTTTAGTGATGACTATTATACAATATCTCAACCACTGCTGACGATAAATCCTATGCAAAATTGACGATTTAGCAGCAGATGTATTGTAACGAAACTGAACTAATCGAAATTATCAACACAAAATCAAAGTTGGATAAGCATTGTCTATAAAAATAGAAAGTTCTGGTGGCAGTTCAAAACTTAACATCACATACCTTCTAATAATTTAAAATAATTTCAATATTTAAGTATTCATTGAGTTAGAAATATAAGAGCCAAAATCTATGAGTCTAGTAGTTCACTCGATTTATTTTTGCTGATAGATCTCTTGAACTCATTTTGTGTCGGCACTGTTGAAGTGAATAGTCGAGATCGACAGGCCTATGGCACATGTACTCAAAATCTTCACACTTAAAACATTTATTCATTATGTTATTCATGTATTAATATTAATATTTTAAAAATATACACGAAATGATTTATTTCATAAGGAAATTTTGCATTGGGTTTCAAATAACTGTATTGTTTATAAAATAAACACTATTTATTTGGCAAATAGTTAATGATGTATGGCTATTTTAACACTCGAAAAATGTCGGTTTATTTGAGTGTGATATTGTCACGTCAAGAGATTTGGCGTATTAAGCAATATAATTAGATAGGAATTCTATAAAACTTTAGCTGTACTCCTATTTAATCTATTACTTCTTTTCAAATCTTAAATTCAAATGAGAGGCTTAGTATTTGATGATTTAAATGTGAATGAATGTATTTTTGTCAATAGCAAGAACATTTTGCTGAATCATGTGCTAAAATAGTGCGTTAAATAACAGTCTGATAAGAGTATGAACTATAAACAAGATTCTGAAATCAATGTATGCTGAATTAAATTAAATTAGTTACTGCCCATTTAGACAAGCAGGGTTTGCCTAGAAAATTCCGCTTTATTTCAGAATAAAAGATATTTTAAATATTTCTCAAATATTTTATTTAATCACGGAAAAAGAAATGCAGGTTTTAAATAACCGTTAAGCGTTAAATAAAGCTGGGATTTAGTAGTTATATGTTAGTTCTGATGTAAAACCTGAATGGTTAGTACAGCAATGTGATTCACTACAATAATTGTTTACAGTATTATATGACCTTTACACTTACTATTATTCTTCTACTTTGTGAAGAATGACTCCTTTCACACTATTTTATTTTTACGAAATAAATATTTATTGAAATAGTAACGAAGATTCAAGCAAAAGTACTCTGGAATGAAAATACTAATAACAGAAATATTAGCGGCAATATTTTAAAAATAATTACTAATAAATTCGTTGTGAAGGAAAAGCGTATATTGATCTAGATCAGTATTGTTATGGCTAATATTGTAGTTGTTTAAATGGAGTTTAATTGCATAAATGGCATTTGAGTTTATAATCATTCAAAAGACTTTCGAGTGGTATCAGTTACGACCGTGATCCCGAGAAAAAATATATAGTGATAAAGATATATGAAGATATAAAATGTCAAGATGTTTAAGCTGGAAAAGGACATGATTATAATTGAATATTTTAAAGAATGTTGCATGGTTAAGTTAGTGAACAAATGTTTATTGGCGCTTCAAAATTCTATATATCGTAAATTAAGATTAATGATGTCGCGTAGAAAATATTAGTATTAATGATCAATATTTCATATCTGAAACAAAAAATGCATTTTCATTAATTATGACAATTAATAAATTAGCACTAGTTATTATTCAATAAATACATACATTAAACCTACAATAAAACGATTTGTCCGCTCTTCTTTTTCGAATGTCTGCACGTGATAGCCAATTTCAAATGGCAATTACAGGCCTTTAAGCAAAAGATGAACATTGCAATCGTCATACACCAAATTCACCATTTATAGGCTTTTTAGAGAGGATAAGAATAATGAAGCGAAATAAACTGCCACCTACTATTAATTATTCAGTGGAGAATCATTACTATATCTATCTCTGTTATCATTTTAAATATAAGCCTATTTACAGTATTTTTTGTGAGTTATATAAAATATTTCTTGTTTCACTGTTGTTTTTAAACTATAGAAGTTACACATGAATGATACATCATACCAAAACATACGGTTGCAGTGTAGGCAATACACCCCACCTCAAAAGATCCTGACCCAAATCTGAGCATTTCCATCGTTTGCGCACATTCCACTGGTCTCTCAAGGACGTTCACTGTGTCACAACCTACCATCGGCACTAAGTACTCAACAGACGATTTAAACGTGATTAACATTTCTCTGGAATATTCCTCTCACTTTCTATTATACTATTTCACAATTCAATAGTGCAAATAAATTAATATTCAATTGTTTATTTTTTCGTCTTCTATTCTTTTATAGAAATTACTACTGATTCATTTATTGTGGAAAAATGTGAAAGATAACTATAGGAAACAGTCAAAATACTAGACTTAACTTTAGATGCATGAAAACCGAATAAATTTGTTGTGGCGTTCTTTGTTTTCACAACCGAACTCTTCTTCTGTATTGTTCCCCCGAGTCCCGTTTATTCATCCACTAGTCCACTAGGTGTATATTTGTCTACTCAAGGTTTAAAAGAGCCTCTTTCAAGTGTTTTGAGTTCAGTATTGGTGATTATTTTAGTTCCATATGTTTCAGAATGTCATATATATTGTACATTATATTTTATAGATAGTTAAATTAGTAAACATAACTTGAGCTACATCTAAGTTTCTGTATAACTAGTGTTGGAAAAAAATGCAATCCGCTTATTTGATGTTGAAGCTTTTAGATTAGAGCATTATCTTTAAATAATATTACACTTTTCCAAACACAGATCGCTGATTGACGACAGACAAATTATTGTTAAGTCTAGTCATACTAGCTGATACATAAGGACGGTTGAATAAGTTGATAGACATGAAGAAGATTCACCAATAAATACGAGCATTTTCATCTTGAAACTTTAATAGTAGTGAAAAGTGGCTCGACTGTAATCCGTACGCCGTTAAACTTAACTGAAATGACTTCTGAATCCGTTAATCCTGGCGATCGATGCTTTGTTGTTGCGCGATATCTGCGGGCGCATAATAGGTGCCTGAAATACCCCGTGACCACTAACTCCCTTCACCTCCACAATTATTCAACTGTTGCCAGAAAGACATTTTAAACATCCCAATTTGCGAAGCACTGTCAATCAGCACAACATTCGCAATATTATAATTTTCTTTGCTCTTCTTCTGCTTTTCTAGTGAATGAACTCGATTCCTACATATCTGTCATATACACAGTTAACGATAAGCCATATTCATCTCAATACTTATTTTTCGTCTGTATAATCAATTTCTTTTAGCACAGTTTTTTTTTTGTGACTTATTGTTTCTTCATTTTTATTTGGGTACATTCACATCTATTTAACGCAAAAATCCGGTTCCCCATAGTAACAATTGAAGAAGTGACGCCCAATATATAACTCTGTTTTAATTATTGATTGCTACAAAAATATACATATATACTTCTATTTCATTCTTTAAATTATGGTCTTAGATTTGATTTGTTTTCATGTATTGTTTTTGCTGTAACCTGGCAAACCTTTACAAAATCGTAATCATATTCGCAGTTGTCAAAAGTTCCATTAATCAGTGCGTATTTTAGCAATCAAACAACTTGTAGTTACAAAATATTTATTAAACGTCATAACCAAATTATTTACTATTTTATTCTTTAAAGCAAATATTCTATTCTTCAAATTTTTTTCAATCCTACTATATTTTCATGGGTATCAAAATATATATGTTAAAAAATACCTTTGACAACTTTCATTATGGAGTCTGTTTAGATTATGCTCACATTTATTGCTGTTTTTATTATGGCTACAGTTATCTAATCATATTAACTTCGCTTAAGTACATTATTTCTTTAATTATCTAAATTTTAAGAAACGATAGATAATTACTAATTACTTAGAGCATAGAACAGTTTGTCAGCTGTTAAAATACATCTCATGTTAATATTGAATGCATTTCTTAAAAAATGACATATATTTTAAGTAGACGTTATAATATCACATTTCAGAATCCAGTTTCCTTTCTCACGTGTTGAGTTGATCTTATACAAATTTTATCTCCTGCTACATGGCATCTACTCGAGCTTTGTTGCAGATACCCGCTCTAGTTTTAGTGATCCTTGGATTTATTTTGATATTTGTAGCTTTGGCTACTCCTGCGTGGCAAGTTAGTATTTCATTCCCACTTCTTTTCTCATATTCTATTTATTTTAAATATATAATAAAAATAGCTGTAATTCTTTCTATGTTTATCTACTACAATATTCTCCAAAATATCAATTTTGTTGAGATGATTTTCCTATTTATTCGAAAACTCCTATGGTCTGAAGACCGTTTTTTCTTTATGTAGCCTACTTTATTTTTATATAATCAATAGCAATTGCTTTCTGAGTTACAACATCTTTTTAATTACAGATATTAGTTAAAATCTTGAAAGATATATTTTCAAACCACTTTGTTGGTCTTGGCTATCAGTATTTCTAACTATTTGTTCCATTGATTACGTCATAACCTCCCAATCGCTATTATATATTCTGGGTTACCTTGTCAAATACTTTTGATAGTTCTTACGTAAAGAAAATCCAGTGCCTTGAGAAACTATAGGTCGGAAAATCAACAGTGTTATATATCTGTAGTTCCTAAAATATCTATCAGCAGTAAATAGCACTACCGATACTAAACAATAATATATTTATTAATTCAAAAGAAGTTATAGAAGTTTTAAAATATTTTCATGTACTCGTATTTTCACTAGTTAGAATTTTAAGTAAACTTTTTTTTAGGTGGTTTACGCTAGAGAGCTGCGGCAATGGGTTCAAAGTGGTTTATGGCTGAACTGTCAAACACGGTAACTTAATCAAATTTTATCTACCATAATAAAGACTTAAAATCATCATATTTACTATTATTTACAATTATCAATTGTTATTTACATGAAACATTGAAACGTTTTGTCTAGGCCAACAGGAATGTACACATGTACGTATACTTTTACTAAAGATGACTTCGACTTTTACACAAGTGCAGAAGTTGTTAATATCAGAACTCCTGCATTTTATCGTAAGTTTTTTCAATAAATACAAGTAATTAGTAAAAGCTAATTTGTAATGAATTATGTTATCCACTAATCGTGAAATAAATTGTACTTAAATTTAACACAAATATGATTTATAGGAAAATCGTCCTTTATATATAATATCAATATTCTTCCAAGCTAATAAAATTTATTGATAATTATTCAGTGATTTGTAAAACATCGTGGCAAATATTACAATGCTCATATTATTTTAGCCTGGCAACGTACCCTTCTTCATATCTTCCTCTTCGGACAGTTGAGTGCCTTTCTGGCTCTCATTTCCTATTGTGTGTCCAGCATGGAAAATGCCAAGAAAGTCGCCAGCCTGGCCTTCAACATTTTTTCTGCTATTGCTAGTAAATTTCAGTTATTTTCTTATATTTAGGTTTCTTTTGTATAAAATCAGAATATTTAAATATTTGCATTAGTTCCTAGAGCGTGATCAACTTTACAATTAAATGAAAAAACAATTTGTTGAAATATTTTTGCGAAAACAATTAATGAATATAGATGTAACATCTAAACATCCATTTGACAAAACAACCTGACATGACAAAGTATATCAACTTGTTTCATTTGAAAACCTGAGGGCAACTTTCCTATTAAATAGGCTGTAAATGCAATAGCTTCAGCTGTGGCGTCCGTCGGCTCAATTTTAGCCTTCGCTGTATTTTCTCATATGGTCGAATATCGATTTTATCATGTGTCAGTGAGTGGCATATATGAGGTTAGTCCTATTAACAGTATTATATTCTGAAATTTTTCTAGCTCACGTATCAAATATTAGTTTAGAAACATCGTGGTTATTCTTATTACATAGCACTAGCTGGTGCTTTATTCTATTTATCTGGACTTATCATATCAGTCGCTTATACTATAAAAGTTCTGCGCAAAGATCGTTGGGCAGGTGGAAGTCAGGAAACCATCAATGCTTACCGGGTGAGTTAGCAGTGTCTCATTTTACTTTCGCATTTTAGAACTAAGCATATCCGGTTTTTTTCAATAACATTTATTTCGATCATTGTTTGCACAAGTTGAGGATAGACTACTACTATTTACCTATCAGATTATTTTTGATTCTATTATCTGAATTAGGAAACGCCGCAGCAATTCGGAGTACCCCAATTCTCCAGCGAAGACCAATTTGCCATGAGAGCTTTACCGGATATTCCATATAAGTATAGGTGATATTGGTAAGTAACTAAAAGCTTTTTATATTCAATTAACACTTAAAGATAATTTTCTTCCTTCTAGTCATAAACTTAAATATAATATATCTAGAATAATCAAATTCGTATTTATTTATCTCAGTATTGAGAAATCAACGTTTATTTTCATTTAGATGACTAACAATAATCCTAGTATTTGCTATTAATACTTATATAGCCCTTAGCATTAACGATGCAAAATCCCACGTAACTTTACAAATGAGTACACTTTCTCGACGTGCCTTACCTCTTCTCTAGTACGTACCATTCTGCTTCAGGCATGGATGAGCTTTTTGGAAGTTTTCCGTATCGCTATTGCATTAACTTCACATCTTCTGCCCTACTAGAAGCACTATTCACAAAAATCAAGCTTTTTATTTCAATGAGCAAGGTGATTGTTTACAGAAGTGGGCAGACACAGAATAAGCAGTATTGTAAGAGGATATATCTTCCTCACAGAATTTTCATATTTATCCAATCAACAAACAATGATTTATATCTAAAGTGAAGCATAGAGGTTAAATGTTTAAAGACTGATATTATTTAGGTAGTGACTATTCGTTATATTTAATTTTTAGGCTTTGAAAGATATTGTTTTTAGCTTAGTACTAATATTGCTGTGTAACAACAAATGTTTAATTTATAAATACACAAATTAAGAAATGCATATAAATTTCTTTGGAAGTTAAAACTGCTGAAACGGGTTCCTGAAAGAATAGATGCTTTCATTGTCTTATTGCTATGTCTATTAGGCACTAGTGAATATTTTATCATAAAGAAGACAATCCTTATACTTTTTTGTTATTTAAATGTTTTGCATAAATAGGTAGTACTAAATCTTTTGCTTAATTTAAGTAAATATCCATGTAATCAATCTCGGAGTCACTGCTACAGAATTTACGAGATGCAAAATACTGGTAGATATGTTATATACTTTGAACTTGACACTTATAATTTATTTGTATATAGAAACATTTTTTTGAGAAATAAATATTATTCTAACCGTTGTAATTATATTAATTGGTGCTATAATTTTCCAATAAATATCATATATCTTGAAATTAGTTGTTTTGAGTTTTTTTTTAATACTGTGCATATTTTACTACTTCCTGCATTACGTCTTTTATCTTATATATAGTAATTTCTTAGTATATCTTTATATTAACTAAATACAATCTGATGCCGGAAGGTCTTGATGTCTCCTAGATTTACGTCCTGATAGCCTTGGAACAATCACGCGAAAGGCAAGTGCTCGACAGTGTATTAGATATTCGGTTCTATATAGTAGCAACATGTTTGATGATTTTCTTCTAAATATGTTGTGAAAAAAACTGCTTAATTATGGTTTATTTCTCTACCGATTATTAAAACTCGTCCAATTATTTAAATGTCAACTCTTCTAATTCAATGAATTTACAGAATGTTTATACATCACATAAAACTGTTATCATGATATGCATTTATTTTTGTCTTTTCGGCAGTTACAATTTATATTTTTTGACTGGATATCCTAGAAATCTAAGCTTTATCATTTACCTCATTCAACTTAATTATTAATGGCAATGAGCTTTAATAAATGTTTGTTTACAACTAGAAATATATTGTCTTTAAAATTTGCTTATATATTTTTTGAATTTTAGAATATATCATGCTAGAATCGATACAGAGACTGGAAAAATGTCAACTAGCTGCTTGCGTGCTCTCATCATTAGCAAACTTCTTTCTTTTCGTTGCTACTTTAACACCAGCATGGCAGGTATGTTTTTCCATAGTTTTCGGCTGAGCTAAATTAAGCGTGGGATCTATTCTTATTTTTCAGGTGGCCGAAGACACTGATGTAAACCGATATGTACAATCAGGTCTTTGGCTTTATTGTCCAGGAGCCGCTCAGTGTTGGTATATATTTAGTGACAATCTGATCAATTATTACGAGAAGGTTAATTATATATGCTTATTCTTTTTGAAAAACTTCTATTAGCCTATAAATATAAAGAATTTTCACAAGAAAATTAGTTGATTTGTTTAACTCTGAAAACTATAATAGCGTGTAAAATTCATTGATAGCGATTAAATGTATTGGATAAACAGTGGGCTAGAAATTTCGACATCTATTAAATAGTGTAGACGAACCAACGATGTAATTTTTTTCATTAAGTTACATTTAACTTGGTTTGATTAGAAATTAATAAACGAATATAAAATATCTAAGAAATTCCTTTAATGTTGATAGTTCAATAAATTTACAAACTTAAGCATTTAAAAAAGAGATTATCTATTTCTTATTTATAGGTAGATGTATGTCGATTCTTATTAATTGGAGATTGTCGGAAGAAATTACTTCGTACTCCATACTTCTTTGGTATATTTGTAGTTAAATTTTCATATTTATATTTATTTCTAATAACAACTAAAAGTTCTTATAAGCACCACCTTAACTTTGCTAAAAATGATGCTACTGGATCCAAATTTTAAAAACAATTCATACTTTATTTATAAGTTAAGATACTAAAAAAAATAGTTCCAAAAAGTCGATATTGAAGTATTTGAAACCTATGGTTTTCATAGGGAGATAGTCTTCAGTGTTTTGGTATATTTTTTTGACTTCTCATTTAATAACTGAGTTCTTTAACACGATCAACGTTAAGAATATCCAGTTCAGTGTACCAATTTTCAAAGTACATTTTTTAAAGCAAAAAAGGTACCTACTATGGTTTCTTTATAGTTTATGATGAATGTAGGTGGTGGAACGATAGTGGCTGGTTTAGGCTATTCAACTAATTAATGAATCAATCTTTTTATGATTCATATTTATTAGGTTGATAAAAAAATAATGGTGCTTTTTGTTATTTCAAACTTTGGCGCTTATTTTCGATTAAACTTTCACTTAGCTGTTTATGTAATACACCACGTTAAAGCGCAAAATTCGCTGTAGTGATTTGTGTTAATATTTGCTTTCACTGTTTTTGTTTATTTTAGGCTGTCTAATTAAAATAGGGGAAAAAACAAATTCAAGCGATTTTATTGTATGAGTTTAAATTGGGACGTAAAACAGCAGAAGCCGCTCTTAATATTAACCAAGCATTTGGCGAGGGAAGCGTCAACGAACGTACAGCTTAACATTGGTTTCGAAGATTTCGTCACAGAGACTAGCGCCTTGAAGATGAGGAGGGTGGCGGACGTCCTTTAGCGATTGACGACAACCAACTGAGGGCCATTGTTGAAGCGGACCCATGCAAAACCACTCGAGAGGTGGCAGAAGAACTAAACGTTGACCATTCGACAGTTGTTCGACATTTGCATGAAATTGGAAAATCAACAAAAGCTCGACAAATGCATGCGGCACGAGCTGAACGAATACCAAAAATATCGCCGTTACGAAATACGCTCTACACTTCTCTTGGCCAACAAAAACGAGCCATTTCTTTATTACATTGTGACATGTGCCGAAGAATGGATTCTATACGACAACCAACGGCGTTCTGCTTACTGGCTGGACCAAGATGAAGCTCCAAAACACTTCTGTATACTGAAGCTACACCAAAAGAAGGTCATGACACCGTTTGATGGTCGGAAAGTGGAATAAGCCACTACAACTTCTTGGATCCTGCCGAAATCATCACAATAGAGAAGTATTGCCAGAAAATCGGAAAAGTGCACCAAGAATTGGAATGTTTATGTCCAACATTGATCAATCAATACGAGACTCTACCTTACCCAGCTTACTCACCAGACCTCTCTTTTACCGATTACCACTTTTTCATGCATATCGACAACTTCCTGCAAGAGAAGGTATTCAGCAACCAACCAGCAACTAAAAATATTTTCGAAAAATTCATCGGTTCCAGGACTCTAGAAGTCTGTTGCTGGAAAAAATAAACTTGTTTCTTGTTAGCTAAAATATGTAGATTCAAATAGTTCTTATGTCAATTAATAAATGTTATTCTAAGCTGAGATATACTATTTTGAAGTTGAAGATTAAAATGCGCATTGCTTATGCATTAACCTAATATTTATTGTATTCCTATATACTTGAAATACAATTCAATTTAAAACTCATTGGTTTAAATCCAAAAAATTATCTTAAAAATGTGTACATAAATGATAATTAAGTTGAAACAGCGTTTTAAATGTTCAACATACTGAATTTAAACTTAGATTTAAATAAACTATGGAAATAATTTTAGGATGGCATTATGCTGTGCTGATACTCAATATTATTATAATGTGTTTAATTTCCCTAAGTATTGTAACCACTCTTATTGCTTACTATAAGAAGGAACGAAGAAGAGTGGCTACTATCCTATGCGACATTTTTATTTTTTTCTCAGGTATATTGGATATATTTTCTAAATACACTTCATTATGCAGTACGTTAAGATATACAGTAAAATAAACACATTAATTCATCAAGTACACATTTATGCATGACTACAGCTGAAAGTATCAAAGTAAAAAACAAATAAAAAACTCAGATTTCAGCTATCTTGCTTGGTATTTCACTCATCATCTTTGTTGTTAATGCAGAAATGTTGGAGTCAAAGTATTTAATTGGAGTGAAGAATACATTTGAGGTGTTTACTTACGTAAAGTAGTAAGACGACAAGCCTAATTTTAACCTATGAAATTTACGAATACTTTTCTTCCAGAAAAATTACGGCTACTCTCTATACTTGGCAGCCACCGCATTTCTTATTTTAGTATTTGCAATGTTGCCAGCAATAATGATGACAACATTTACGTTTTTCACCAATGATAATGGAGTATCCTTCCCACGTCATGAAATTCCAGGAAACTATAGTTCTGACCAGTACTATCAAGATCAACCATACCGCGTAAAAGAAGACTTTGTAGTTGGTCTTTTGCTAAAAATATATTAATAGAAAATTAAGATTAATACAAAAGATAAATCGGATTAACTATAAATCAGGTTCCTTCATCATTCAGTAAGAAAGATATGTATCGCCAGGAAGCTGTTAATGTGCAAGGCCAAACATCGTTTCGTTCGTCAACTCCATTGTCACAGGTATTATCCCTCCAGCAACGCTTGCTATTACTTGAGAATAGAAACGTTTATTAAATTTATAAGTAACGTATCCCATTCTGGATGGCAGCATTATGTTAATGTTCTAATAAACGTCTTATTCAATTAAGAGAAAATTTGCATATTTCTGTTTAATTTTTTGCTCACTGAGATTTATTACTATTAGAAGATCAATCATTATATGCATATATCAGCTTTGATAATGATGGAAAACCGAGAAACCTAATATAGTGGTAGAAACTTACACCTATTATAACATTTCTAACGAACAAATTAACCTGAAAAATTTTCTTATTTTAACAAACTGAATATTCTCAGATTTATGGACAAAAACTAATTAAATCATCTAGTAGCTAGTTATCTATTGTCTTTATCTGAAAAAAACGAATAAATATAAGTTTAAGAGGAAGCTACCTTAATTATATCTAAAATTTTGAGTGGTTATGGTTTCCCAGTTATTAATGCAGATGAAAAGATTGGTTAGTATATTAGTTTTAATTCCAGATTTCTGTACTAAATGCGCAACATGGAGAATACATTCCTCCTTCACAATCACCTAATGGTGACTTCCAACCTACGACTAGACATTTTTATAGTTACTAAGCTCCACACTTTTTATTTTATATATTTGTTATGTTCATCCAACGAGTTTCTAATTCTTAACTTCGCCTTCATAAATTTATTAATCAGATAAAACAAAATATAGGTTTTTAAATAATAGTAATGCTCTGTAATTCTAACAATTTGTTTTTTTAGTATGATGAAGTATGTTTGTGAAGCATATATAAATATTAAGCTAAGATCTTTAATGGACAGTTATTGTTTTAGGTTATCATATGAATATTTGAGTATCAACTTCAGTTATTTCCATTTTAGTTTCCTAATTATTGATAAGACCGATAAAGTTCTATGGTATCAAATTTTCAGAGTTCATCCAATACATGTATACAGAAAGACATCGTCGTCTAGAATTTTAATTAAACATTTTTAAATCCAGATAAATATAATTGTTTAGTTTCAACTGTTATAAGCATTAGAAAAAGTATGTAAGCGTAATTAATGTTTTCAAAAAATACTGAGATGCAAGTAGTCATTTTGCTGTTGAATCTCAAGTGTGATCTCCGCTCCTTGTTTGTTCCTCAATTTCCACCCATCTCCTGATCTCACAAAGCTCCCTATTAAGCGTGTGAAATTTCGTTGATGAATAGAAATTAATAATTCCCATTTATTAATTGAACGCTTTAAATCGATCCACTCCTAAAATTACCATTTAAAACGTATTATTTTAACATACAGTGCGTTTCAAAATGATAGCACACTTTGTTTTTTTACGATTTTTCTGTTATCCGTCGTCAGATTGATCCAATGTTTTTAGAGATGGTATTTAAGAGCCTCGAAAATCTCCAGTTTGAATTTCATCGTTTTTTATAAAAAATTACCACTTTTATGCTAATTTTTCCCAATACCACCCATTTTTCATCGTTCACAAATGGGAGCACACTAAACATATTTGACCTTTTTTAACGAAAAATGCATAAATTCTCTTATCTTCAAGCATCATAACAATGGGTCATGCTTCTACATTGAATACATGAAAGGTCAAAATAAAGCACTGTCAATTGCCGGTTGCACGGTGAAGCAGATTGCAGATGTCGTCAAGTGCTCCAGGAAGGCTATTATGAATTTCCTTCGTCACCAAGAAGAATATGGTACAAATAAGAGTAGTGGATGACCTAGCAAGTTGAATGGCCGCAAAGAAAAAATAGTTTTGCTAATAGCATCGAATAGCACGATCAGCATCAATAAAATTCGTAGGAATTGTGGCATTGATGCTTCAGAATTTACGGTGCTGATAATGCTGAACAAGTGTCCCAATATTGTACGATCACGAATGAAGAAGTATCCAGAACTGACACAAGCGCGCAAGAACGAAAGACTTTGCTTTGCCTAATATTCCATGAGATGTGACTGGAAAAATTCGATTTCTATGAGTTTTTGAAGATGAGAGTATTAACTTATCATTTTGAATCTAGATGATCTTCAGCGGTAAGAAGTTCAATCTAGACAATTCTGATGGTTTTCACTCCTATTAGAGGAATTTACGTAAGGAACCCCGCCATTTTTCAACCCGAAATTTCGGTGGAGGAAGTGTTATGGTTTAGGGCGCGTTTAGCGCTACGGTACTGGTCGACTTGGTGTTTGTGTTGACAAATATGAACAACGCGGAAAACCAGGATGACTTAGGACATCGTCTAGTCCCGTATCTCCAACGTTTTCCAGATATTGGTTTCACTTTCCAACAAGATATTGCCACAATCCACGCTAGTCGAAGCACTAAAACTTGGCTGGAGAACGGCGGCATGGACCCTGAACTGTCCTTCATGCTCCCCGGCCCTAAATCCGATAAAGAATCTTTGGTCAATTCTCGTCTGTCCGATTTATACCAATAAACGTCACTTTGACACCTTTTCATATCTCCAAAGAGTCGTTAGCAAAGCATGGAACGAAGTAAACAATAGTGTCGTTAAAAACCTAATAAACAGTATGCCTGAACGAATTTTTCAGGTTATTAATAGAAGTGGTAGTTTTAGTGATTATTAGTTAATTATTATGTACATTGATTGTTTTCTTTTGTCATAAAAACATATTTTTATAAAGTATATTATCATTTTTAAACGATGAAAAATGGGTGGTATTGGGAAAAATTAGCATAAAAGTGGTAATTTTTTATAAAAAAAACCATGAAATTCAAACTGGAAATTTTCAAGGCTTTTAAATCCCATCTCTAAAAACATTGGATCAATCTGACGACGGATAACAGAAAAAAGGTAAAAAAACAAAATGTGCTATCATTTTGAAACGCACTGTATTAATATTAGTAATTCATGGATGTATTTCTTCTCAAATCGTAATTTTCAACTTGATAACATAATTTATTAAGATGATGTTTACGTCCACAGTTTAGAAGATATGCAGGATAGATAAAATAGCCCTTACTGATTTATAAAACTTGCAACCAAAACGGCATTTAATAAGAATAAATTTAGTGATACAGTCCAACTTCTAAAATAATTCCTTAGTAATTTATATATACAGAGGAGTCGAGTAACCACGGCTACATAGCAAGTGGTAGAACTCGTTGTATTTGAGTGCAAGAGAAAGCACGCAACTGGTGTCACGTCCGTAACTTCGTCCAGAATGCGAAATTCGCCATTTTGAGCACAGATTTGGAATCAGCGCCAAATTTCCACCATAGAGCATATAAACTCAGCATTTTCCAGCAGTTGTTTTGTCACTTTGTTTCGAGGGAAGTCGTAGTCTATTTAAATAGGCGAAAACATGGTCACACTTGGCCAATAGATCTACATCATCGATTAGCCGCTGAGATCACGAAGCCGGCAATATACTTCACTTTGTTAGATCTTTGTTGGCATCATGAAAAAAGGTGTAATAGATCGCGGAAAAGTGACCAACTTCAAGAACTAATATAATTCAAGAAAAATGGTAAAAAAAACATTTATGAGAGGTATCTTAGCAGCAGGAAGCGGAAATAGGCCACCAAAGCAACTTTGAGGTGAAATTAAACCAAAATTATGGGGATACAACTACATTCAATAGCAGTCGCTCGTGCAGAATGTTATCTGGCATCGGAAAGGAAAGCTGTCGTAGGTAAAAACAAACTATGACTTCCCTCGAAACAAAGCGACGAAAACAACTGCTGGAAAATGCTGAGTTTATGTGCTCTATGGCGGAAATTTGGCGCTGATTCCAAATCTGTGCTCAAAATGGCGAATTTCGCATTCTGGACGAAGTTACGGACGTGACACCAATTGCGTGCTTTCTCTTGCACTTAAATACAACGAATTCTACCATTTGCTATGTAGTCGCGATGACGTGACCTCTCTGTATATATAATTGTGAAAATATTGTATGCGTTATTATTCTTTCTATAAAATTATATGGATATAGCGCTTTAGAAACAAACCAAATAGGAGCTAATGTATTTCGTCAAAAAAGTTTAAGTGTTTTAAAAATAACTGAATATATTGTATGTATTACTATGCCATATTAAAAATTATGATCTGATCTAAACTACTAACTTTACAGCTTAAAACATCTATTATTCAAAAACAGCACAAGTAATTTATATAAAATCTTTTAAAAATACCCACCAAAAGTGCTCTGCGCATACCATCTTCTGTTATACGAGATTTTCCTAGGACAAGATATTTACAACGCGATTTAAGCAAAAATTCGTCATCTATCCCACTTTCACTATCCAATCGAAGCAGTGATAGCTATAAATACATAACTTACCAGACATTTATCTACTGTACAGTAGTTTTTATAATGTATGTTCATAGCAATACAGTATTTCAGATGGATTTTAATGGAAGTTACATGAATTAGTAGAAGGAAAAAGATTAGAGTAGGTTAACCGAGTATCATCCAATAATTAAAATCACCACTTAGTTCAAAAATTATAAATATTTAAAAGTGTGTCGACTTGCACTAATCTAAATATTATTGGTATTTTAATTGCTTCAATATTAATCTCAAGTATATCTTTAGCCACTAATTATTTTCGGTTGCTTTTAACAGTTGATAAACGAAAAAAGGAAATGTGAGAAAAAGAGTAATAATTAGTTTTTTAAACTTCTTTTAAGAAGTTGAAAGATAACGCCAATAATTAACAAAAGCTTAGTTATCGGCTTTGGTACTCTTTTGCTAATTTAAGTGACTTATTTTAAAACCAATCCTATCAATAATTACTATCACCAACATCCATTACTAAGAAGATTAAAATATTTCAATATTATTTGCTTAATAAATAATAACGACAAAGAGATCATCAAAAAACTATTCTTATATATACACTTATCTTTAACATTGCAGAAGTTGAGAAAAACTGATGACTGATGAATTCATTAGAATACTGCGGAGAAGTAATTGCCAGACCTTGTAAACCTAGTACTTCTAAAATAATATTAGAAAATTCGTCGTATTATATTAAGATTAGTTGTTCAAAATATTTGCTTTACTTATTTGTGAAAAAATATACCTATCAAACAACCAAATGATTCTGCGTTACACGTTAGCTGACAAAATTCCAAATATAACCTTTGAACAGCAATAGATGATTCTTGACACGCATTCATAAACCATAGGCAGAATTCCTCAGTAAAATCGTACTGAAAATAGGTATATAGATAGATAAAGAGTCATTTCAAAAGGTGTAAAGTAGGTAAATTTAAAAGAATAACTAAATAATAAACAACCATTGATCTTGGCCAAATATATAACTGAAAAAAAGTAAGACTTAAATCTATACTCCAAGAAAATTCTAATAAATATTTTCACACAGAATTATTTCCTATTAATAGTTACTCACACCATGCAAAATAAGTGATCTAATATCTGTAAAAGCTAAAAATTTATATGTAATGAATCCAAGATCAGTTAGGCTATTTCTTTGCAATGCTACCTCCTGCCGCCAAACAGTCTGAAAGAAATAAAAAATAATTTCCTTATTACTAATAGTTGCAATATTCTAAAATTATAAACGCTATGGTGAGACGTTTCTTGAAATCATGTATAAATAATAAAATCACCTGTCGCATAAAAACTGTTCCCAAAAAACATCTTGGGAGACACCACCGAAAGTTATCAATTATACACTTAAGCTCTTTAGAAACATATCTCATGCGTTCAACTGATCTGCCATTTAACTGAAAATTAATAGTTTAAAAAAATTCCACAAATAAAAATGTTTAAAATCTTTTAGTATCATAAATGAGAAACTAGAAGTTGGAAATCGTGGTTAATATTCGTTTTATACACTCATTCTGAAAACTAATAAAAATACAATAAAATTAGTACTTATATATTTCTACTTTTAAACACCCCGTTTTCATCTTTATGGAAACAAAGTCAACCTTGTTTATCACCGCAATCTGCAGATCAACTGGTAAACACATGAAAGGAAAGAACTGAAAAATGATTAAATAAATATATAGCTTATATGTTAACCTTTATTTTGAAGTAAGGTTAATTTAAAAACTAGCATTGCTCATAATTTGCTAATATTTTGAAGTCTCACCCTTACCTCAGCCATAATTCCGTTATAACGTCACTTTAATGATGTTATTAATACTAGAATATTTAACTGTATTAGAAAACAAGATAAGTGAAACTAAAGAAAACTACTCCACCGCTTGTGCAAACAGTTGTTATTACACATAAAACGCGCAATACCAAATTGCCACTTCTAGTGTTAGCAGTAACAAAGTTGTTCACCATTCAGCACTAAAGTTTCTTGTAGTACTCATTTCTAGTCATGCTTCCTAATCCTCTAAATTTCATACCATAATTTCTTTACCATTCTTTGAATGACGGCACATAATACGGGAGAAGTTTTTATTTTATTTCACCATGTTTGATCTATAACTCATAATGCTTACCCGTATATAATTTCTCCGTCTTTCTTGCCTTCCTTGTTGTTAATATGGTTCACATATAATAAATTTTATAACTGCGCATTTCCAGCATGTTCCTCTGATCTAGTGCTGGATTAGCTCTAAAATGAGTACCTAGATATCAACCGTCCTCACATTTGCACATAACTACCATAGAGGTTTACTTTACACCTATGTTATACACTCTTTGGTTTCAATATTTTTTATTACAATTGTTCCATGTTCAAACTACCAACATATCTTATTTTACAGTAAAATATGGATAAATAACACTGGAACAAATTAAACAAAGAACCCGAGTATGGATATCATTTAGTGAAACAAATAAAATTGTTTTTACGATAAATATCCTGATTAATTAACATCCATAGAATCGTCCAATATAGGTGAGATTGCTAAATCCGTTGTCCTAAAAATAAGAAATGTGGTAAATACAATAGAATAGCAGTAAAAGCTACTAACCGAATCCCTTTTTGCAAAGGAGATGGCGCCTGCTTTGATGAAGTAGCAGCCAATTTTCGTTGTGCCACGGCAATCATAGCTGCCTAGCAAATAAATACCGACTTATTGTATGTAAGCTAAGAGATGTGGTATTAATAGTGATAATACCTTATTTTGTTCTGGTGTCGTAGAAGAGAGTAGATTATCAAGCTCATCCAAAGAATGGCAATTTTCATTCTGTAAATAATAAAATAGGATTATATCAAAAAAAAGTAAATCAATGGATAAAAAATAAAAATAAACCAATTTCTAGGTATAAAGAGTACATTAGAAGCCTATTTACTATGCTTTATAGTTAACTAAATATGTTAACATTGATTGTCATAACGTTCTAAATAGTACTCACTGCAGAAATTGGATGTGAATGATCAAGGTCAATTTGAATCATCTTGTCCATTGCATTACGAACCATCTAGAAATTTACCGAAAAATAGATTTATTAGAACGGAGAAAGAAAATAAGAGAATGGGAGCTTTTGAAATATTTTCTAATGCATGTAGTTACTTAGATGATTTAGTGTTAGAACAATAATAGCTTCATTATCATTTATTTATCCAAAATCATTTTAACTTACACCTATTAATTAACCCGTGATTTAACATTGAATATGCAGTTGATGACAATTCTCAGATCTCATATAATATAACAAATGATTTAAGCCTAGCTATTTTCCCGTTAAAAAAAACTCCCATTTTGGAGGTAATTATTGCATAGCATAAAACCATTGGATTTCTGCAATATTTGACACAAAGAATACTAATTAATTATTAAAAATAGAAGTACTCAGAAATAATTTTTATTAGTCATGGTTGACATACTTAATTAATCAACTCAACTTTCCTATCATATGGATTTCATAAGAGTAAACCAAAATTCAGTCTCATCGCAGTGAAAGGTGGTCGCATTTTTATTTACATATTAAAGGTAATTGCCATGCAAAATAGACGAGATTGACATCAAACGTTAAAACATTAATAGCTTACTCTAGTAAGTTGTAATCTTTAAAAAAATAAACAATTTAGTTACCCACCCCATTAAATGGCTGCGATGCAAGAGCACGATGAAAATACAGAGTTGCAACAGCAACATCACCCATACAAGCATTGGCCATGGCCAATGAAGACAATGCACATACATTTCGTGGAACCATTAAAAGCGCCTTTCTGAAATCAGTTGTGAGAAAATGGTTATTAAATAAGACAAAAATCTATAACAACTAATTTTATTAAAAAAAGCCTTTAATTTTATATATATATATTTTTATAATAAAAAATGGGTTTTACAATAACTTTGTATCTAAGAAATTTATCTCGTTTCTAACACTCAGATTTCCAAACAAGATCAAAGTATGTTAATATCAAAAATGAACAAAATGTACGAATACATAAGGTAAAACCACTAAATATTTCAAGCCCACTGGTGATATTGAATAGCTTCAGGAAATCTATTAAGACGACGACAGCAGTGGCCGAGATTGTTGATTAGAGGTTCCCAAAACACGTCTAAGGGACTGAAATAGAACATAACGACCTGTCGGGAATCTCAATACATGTATTTATAATTACGTATGATGAGTGGAAATATAACAATAAGACATCGCTTAAGAAATTAATAAGACTTTGAAAAAAAATAATGTTTTTAGAATATTAGATATTAAATAAATAAAATAGCAATAATGAATGTCATACAGTCGGGCTAGAGTCTGCATACTGATATTTTCTTCATCGCAATTAGTTGCGTACCTCAGGGCCTTCTCGAAAAATCGTTGCGCCGCTTGAATATAAATAATACACCAAGTAACTCGTCATATTTCCATAATAATCTCATAATACTAGTCAATTTTACAATACAAAATTATTGACAATTGTTTCACGGAAAAAAAATAATTGAAATAATACTATATTCTAATAAGTTTAAAAGCTTACAAAGATAATCTTTGTTATTATAAGCAAGGCATCCTTGCTCATGAACAACGATTGGATTAGTCGGTGCTAAAGCAGCAGCATCGTTAAGAAACTGTTCAGCAAGTCGAACGCCCGACTTACAGTACTGAATAGCAACATAAAGCAGAGGTTCGAAGTGCCGCTCTAATATACGTGAAGCCTGCAAGAGAATGACTTCCCACTCTTTATATGCTTTAAGGTTAAAAGAATTTCTGTGTCAATTTGGTACTTTAAAAAAATAGCTCAGAAAACCCCCAGTTAATACCCTATAATAACAGTTGAGTGCTTGTTCATTCTCTGCTTCCGCTGCCATTATATGTCCAAAAGCAAGCCATCCTTCACCAAATCCAGTATTCATCATAGTGGCTTTGTCTTAAACAACGAAATAATAAGCTATTATAAAGATATAACAGAACACAAAGTTAATTGTAATTAGTCTAGTCTAACTTACTCATAAAGTTTTTTGCAGCCTGAGCATTTTTACATACGTAATAATACAGAGCAACAGCATACCTAAAAAGTTTATTAAAAAAATGAACACTACTTCTATTAATCATATATATATATAATTCTTATAACGTTACTTATTCCTTTGAAGAATAATATTTAAAAATAGAGGACTTTTTTTTACTAGTTTTGTAGCAATCAGGAAATATAAATATTATTCAATAAAGCCTTTTAAATGTCTATAATTTAACGAAAGTTTAAAACTAACCAACTAATATCTTCATCTGCAAATGCATCAACGAGACGATGACCTAACAGAAACAGACGCTCAGCATCACCCAACTGCACCAAACTGTTGATATGAACCATGATACAATCCTGTATTAAAAATTACAATAACGAGCTCATAACAACTATAGTAAAATATAAATATTTTAATTTCACACTATTAAATAGACCATTATATATTTATTAGTACTGATTTATATTATTTGGGATCAAACTTACTTTAAGTGAACATTAAATATTAAAAATCAAAATAATATAATTTTATTCTAGAGCTACGCAGATATATACTAAAAAAGAGAGGGAAATAGTAGATACCATATACAACCCATGCTTCTCCAGGATGTATGATGTAATCCTCAGGGTCTCCACCGCATCCCCCTTCATGAACGCAGCATGAGCTTTAGCTGTTTGTATTCGAGGATCAAGTTCACTAGTACTTTCGACATGAGAATTAACCTGATAGAATAACGTGAATCTAAGTAAACGAAACATTAAATAAAACATGAAAAGAACTTACAATCATATTAAAACGAGTGGAGTTTTTTGAAGAAATTAAATTGTATTTAGCTAATAAATGTTCTGCAATCAAACATTTACGATCCTGAAAATTATAACTGAATTACTTTAACTCGAACTTGATGACTATTATTTAATACATAGTTAAATTTTGTAATAATTTTCTTTGTAGCTTGGAAACTCAGAAGTCACTTTACTTTTGAGCTAGAATATTTAACCACTTAAAACAATCTTCACAAAAGAATTGTGTGACTAATTAGCTTATGTTGTAAAGAATGGTAGTTTCATTATTTATATATGCAGAATTTCAGCTAGTAGCATAGTGAAAAATTTGTTTATTACAAAACATTAAAAGTCGGTTTTAATTAGTTTAAGAGCGTAATTATGCTAACAGCCTCCCTATTACAACAAATTTCGTTTTTAATCATTTTATATATTTTTTAAAGATTTCCCTTAAATTAGGACGGATCTAGATCAAGACAAAAAAAAAAGTATTTCGAAGTAATTTTTGAAAACTGATTTCTCTAGATATAATTAAACGTCTTTAAGGTCGTATTAATTTATGAATGGATAGTTTCTTTTTTTTTATTTCTTAAAAAGCCTAAATTCTCACGCCAACTCGCATGAAATAGAGCCAGTGTGAGGCATTGTGTAGCCATCTCACGATTTTCAAGAAGAAGGTATGTTCTACCGTAGACCAACATAGTTGCGGAGAACATCTAAAAAGAAGTCCAATTCAAATTGTGAGTTCTAATCTATCAAAAACATGTGAGAGTAAATTACGGGTCACTCTCAATCAAATGATTTTAAAAATAATAATTCTTGCCCTTCAATTTTCCAACAAATCATTATTGAACAACTAACCCTCATTTCATGCGCTATCTTATCCAATGCAGCAAGATCCTCACCCAAAATAGGCTGATTAAAGCTGTCATAAAAGAAGTCAAAGCCTCCTGTGGTCTGAGGATACCTCACTGGTAGATTTTTTTGATCCATCTTTAGAAGAATATAAATATAATACTTTTTAGAAAAAATATTTTCTAATAAATCAATTATCAATAAAGTCGTATAATTTCAAAAAAAAAGTAAAATATAAATGTATTTAATCATATAATACTCACAAAAACTCACAAGACCTCCAATTGGCGCTTGTATTATTTCCGTATACATCTTGCGGTGGAATAGTGAATTAACATAATAATAGGCGAAAACCAAATGTCTATGCACAAGGTGATTATTTTCAATGAGAGTAGTAATACGCATCCATTCCCGAACTACTGTTAGAGCCTTGAAAACATGGAATCCCAAACTAATTCCCATATAATCTACTTTTAATACAAATATATTTCCAGTTTCTACGTAATTCTTTATATGAACATCATAATAATATAAATATTTGGAACAT
Organism: Heterorhabditis bacteriophora; assembly: GCA_964036235.1. NCBI lineage: Eukaryota > Metazoa > Nematoda > Chromadorea > Rhabditida > Heterorhabditidae > Heterorhabditis > Heterorhabditis bacteriophora. The sequence continues at coordinate 8,438,125 of OZ038425.1, read as the reverse complement.
GCCTTAATGTATTCCGCCAATTTAACCACATGAACATTACGATCATTCTCACACTTCTTTGCGTATGAAGTGTCAATCCAATATGTTGCTGTAGTAAAGTCGCCAACATCAATATATCGCCTTAGAAGAAGTACACATCGGTAAAATTGGTATCAGTTACCATAAGATAGATGGGTTTTTCGTTTTTTAACTCACTGAGGAAAATTTAACATTAATACGCCTTTGTAAAAGTCATTAATATTATAGCAATTTCTTAACAGCAAATTCATTCGCAATTTTTATTCAAAATTTCAAACTTACTGAATGGTTTCTTCAATATTTTGAGAGTCATCCTGAACGGTATACGAGTATTCGGGAGAAGACCTATGATAAAACAAAAATAATGTTAAATACAAGGGACTGTCAGGTCAAAATACTTTGGAACATAAATATTCTAAAATAAAGATACAATGTATAAAAAAAATCGAGCGAGATATAGCAATGGAAAGTCACAAAGTTACGAATGAAAGATAGTTATAAGACCAAAACTCACGAATTCATTTCATCGTCTTCAATTTTAACACTAGCTAACGGTGTACAAGCAAAAGCTGATCGGTTTCTGCGAAATACCGACAAACGGCTTGTTGTTAAATCTGGAGTGCGAACGCTTGATAAATCCATAATGCTCCAACACTATTTAGAACTTTTGAAAGTAGCCTAAAATATCATTATTATTATTACTACTATTATTATTAGTTTGGTACAACTGACACTAACATTCCAACTTAATTATGGTAAATTACGGATTTCAGACATGGTAGATCTCCCCATAAGTAATTTTAAATAAAAAATGAAATTCTAACCTCTAGCGTACCTTGGCATGTCGGAAAATTTATTTTAGTTGCTCGTACACTAAAATTGCTTCCTCTGTTGTTTATAGCAAACAAATTTAGAGGTGATACTCAACAAAAAAATGGAACGCAGGTTCAAAACTGTAGAAATTTCATATTTCCAATTCTATTTATATTCTTTAATTTGTTTTTAAATTAGGAGTAATACTCAACCCTTTAAATTATTTAGAAATATAAGACTTAACATCAATTTATTACATATAATAATTAATAGAAACTTTATATAGGAATAATCTCTAAATTTAGGCTAAAATATTTATGTGACAATGTCCAAGAAAACAAAGAATTAAAATTCCGAGTAAAATTATCAGAAATTATTAGAATTTGGTATAATTTTTAACAAGTTTAATTTCACAAGGGTCGCATGAGGCGCTTTCCATTGAATTATAATTTCTTTACTACGTAACCTATCAAACTTAATATATTTATATGATCAATTATATAGCTTAAGGCATAGTTATTTTTAATTGAATACATTTCAGTAAAATATTGTGGAGTTATTTGAATAAATAAGCTCTACTGCCTCTCCGTCTTATAGTACTGCAGTATATGTGAACCAATCGAACATCTTATATTAACAATAACCATCTATATTTAAAACATAGTTGTCATTCTTCTGTACTATGTCATACAGTGTCATTAAGACAAAATAGTCAACCAAGATATTAAGTACATTTATTGAATTTAGTTTTATATTTGAAATATTTACCTTTGCTGTCTTAGTGTTGCTTTATTTTTACTCCTTATATATTAACAGTGCTAAAATCTTGTGAATATAATTTTGTATTCATATGAACTTGTTCTATTTCTTCTAGAATTTTTGCAACTGTAATTTTAGATGCAAATTACAAGATTGTCTCTACTACGACAATATCGGAATGATTGTGATTTCCGCGGAGCTGTTAATTCATTTCTTTTCAATACGGGACTTTCACTATTTACACCAATATTAGTTTTTTACATAATCTTCAGCGTCTTCGCAATAGTTATTCTTTTTTCAATGTTAGGCAGCCGATATTGTGGATTCACTCCTATGTTTATATTGCAATCTGCAATTCTGGGTTGGGTAAGTTGTCTTGTATTTATAATTTATAAATTATGTAATGTGTTTTATTGTTTGTAATTGGTTATATTGGTAGATAACTTATTTATTAAATAATTTTAGGTTGTCGGCGGATCAATTTCTTTGGGTTTATTTAATTACTACACTTTACTCCCATTATTTTGCCGTTATACGTTTATTATGGCAATGTTCCATTTTACTGAATTTTTTTTTACTGCTGTGACTAATCGTCGATCTCTTCAACCAGATTCATTTTTACTTAATCATTCAGTGGCTTACTGGATTGCAGCTGTGTTTAGTTGGATTGAATTCTCATTAGAAGTTTGTTGTTTGTTTTTTTTTCATTTATAAGTATTTTAACATCTACACTTATATTTGTATCCTTTAACATATATTTAACTGATAACTATTTGAGAGAAATCAGCGAAATCCCAGAATATATAAATTTAATGCTGGGAACAGTTTTTCTTTACTGCTTATTTGACCAAAAACACAAATAAAACATAAAATGCTAGTTATATTATTGATTTTTCAGTCATTTTTGTTTCCCTCGATAAAGATGTCGTCAATTAGCTATATTGGCTTCATACTATGTATATTTGGAGAAATACTGCGAAAAACCGCTATGGTACATGCGGGTAACGGCTTCACTCATAAGCTAGCGTTGTCTAAAAGACCGGACCATCGACTTGTAACCTCTGGTATATATTCTTACATGCGTCATCCGGGCTACGCCGGTGAATCATTTTATTGGATTTTTATGTATGATATACATAATGTAACTTTTATTAATGTCATCAAGGAACAATTTCTTTGAAAATAAAGAACATGCATCTTTATCTTTTTATTAACTAATTTGCATTTTTATTCTTGATTACTATGAAACTTCATTTATAGGATGGCTGTTATGGAGTGTTGGTACACAGTTAATTCTGTGTAATCCTGTTTGTATCGCAGCGTATGTATATGTTAGTTGGAATTTCTTCAATGAGCGTATATATGATGAAGAAAGGGATCTAGTACACTTCTTTGGACAACAATACATAAAATATAGAAGGCTTGTATGGGTAGGTATTCCTTTTGTAGAAGGTTTTGACATAACGCATAGGTTAAATGTTGATTAATGATATCTGTTAGTCATGTTTTATTCCATTATATTGTTAATTAGTCTTATATTTTTATATTTTATTATTTATTTTGAGTCTCCTCGTTTATATTCTATAATATCTTAGTTCTGGATAGTATATAAGTTAAGTTTAGTGGCTTCTATCAATATTAATTTAAAATTACTAACTTGTGTTATTTTCAACATTTTGATCTCATGATCTCTATAGATATTAAATTATTTTTTAAGCATGGAATATAAAAATGATGAATAATCAATATTTTTTATAGAAATATCATATTTACGGCTTTATTCAGTCTTATAAACCTGAGCAATATCATAATTATACCTCGTGGAGAGCTTCTGTGTCTTATAGTTATTTTGATGTTATACGCATTTACAATATGCATGGATTGTCTACTAGTATAAGAAACAGTTAACATTCAGCGATCAAATTTATTACTAAAATTGCCTTGACTATGATTTAGTGATGAATGTTGCGTAAAGAGCTTCTCTGAAGCAGAGTATCTTAAACACTGGTTTTGTTTATGACTTCTCACTAGAAATTAGATGTTTCTAGATGAGATCTTAAGTTGGTTATAAAGATTTTGACAGACACTGTAAAACTGAGTAGTGGTCAGAAACTGGAATGAGACGATAAGATGTGAAAATATGAATATATTAGGTGTGTGCAGAAGTTTTAGTAATTTTTTCCCAAATTTTCACTTTATTTCTATAATATATAAAATACAATTCAATGATTAGAATATTTACCTTCGCTTTCCATTACCTTCTACCATCTCTTGGGTAACGTTTGAATTCCTTCGTGAAAAAATGATATCGACAATGAAGTCGTCGATCTATTTTTATTCTTCAACCACATTTCAAAAGCGCTGTCCCCCGCTGGACAGTTCTACATCAACCGGAATAAATGGTAATCCGAAGGTGCCAAGTCTGGTGAATTCGCAGCTTGCGGGAGAACTTCCCAGCCAAAGTTCAAACTGGTCTGCTGAGTTCTAAGAGCAACGTGAAGCCTAGCGTTGTCATGCAGCAAAATGACCTTCCGACATCCTTGTCCAGAAAATGGTAGTTTTTGTTCTATTGTATTGAACAAATCAGTCAGTTGACGACCGTAGCGTTCGGCAGTAACCGTCTCACCTGGTTGAAGGAGTTCATAAAACAGTGCACCCTTCATATCCCACCAGATGCACAGAAGGAAGTTTGGCTTTGCCGTGGATGTTGTTGGCTGTCCGGGGTGTACCCATGAATGTGTGTGTTTGGGATGGTCGCACACAAGCCATTTTCCTCACCAGTAGCAATTTCCCACAAAAAATTTTCCTTGCGTTGCCTGGCAAGCAAAGAGATGCATGAGTTGAGTCGACGGCCAATGCTGTCTTCGGAGAGTTCATGTGGTACACACTTTCCGAACTTGCGAATTTTCCCCATCTCATGCAATCATCTGGAGACTGTTGCTTTATCAACTCCCAACTGTTCCGCTAGTCCTTTTCGTTTCTGCGACCGATTTTCATCTAATAATGATTTCAAAGCATCAGTCTTCGCCGTTCGTGGCGTCCCAGAATGTTGTCGGTCATTGACATCAAAATCACCAACTTTGAAACGTCGGAACCGATATCTGCAGGTCCTGTGGGACAAAACACCCTTACCAAGTACAGAGCATATTGATTTGCATGCTTCAGCAGCATTCTTCCCTTGCTGAAACTCGTAGAGAATACAGTGTCGAATATGCAGATTTTGGTGGCTCATCTTATTTGAGTTATTTTGTGAGGTTAAGTTTGCCATTAAATATTGACTTATGGTTTTTCACAAACTAAAAACAACACTACAAAAATGCAAAAGGGAGGGAATTTATTTAGATTTTAAATAATTGTACTAAAAAGCGGAAAAAAAGACTAAAACTTCTGCAACCATCTAATATGGGCTGATTGAATGTGTTGTCACCAACCATTTATTAGAAATCGAAAAAGAGAATCAATATTACAATAAAATATTTTGTAGTCTACGCATTTGTGAAAATGTAAATGAGATAATACTTTGTATTTTCCATACAGTTCAGTCTGGCATCAGAAAACGCCACAATTTCTTCTTTTCCATTATCGTTAAGAAGGGAACCACGAGCCATCTTCCGTTTTCTACAGTGGTTCACAAAAGGCATATTCCAATTTGAATGCTTGCATAAATCAGGTTGGCTATAATTATAAAATAATAAAAATCATTTGTTTTTACTACCAAAAAATGTATATGATTTTGATGATGCCAGAGGATAATGGAATAGAAATCCTGGAAAACTAAGCCTGATTACCGAGTTAGAACAGCAAATGGGGGATAAATTATAATTATGAAACGCACTGCATTAATCGTTTTCGTATTGAAACAATTCTAATAGAAATTGGAATGTAAAATATTTCTGATTTCTTCACGATACATACGGAATATCTGTGAAAATTGCTCATTAAATTTTGAATAGAATTGTACCTATGCAAATTGGAAAGAACTCCTTTCTTTAAGCTTCATACGTTTACAGTTACATGACACACTTTCAAAATAAAAGTGCTAAATTTGATGAAAAGTATTAAGATAGTCATAGAAAATACATAAATGTAAAATATGCGGAAATTAGTAAGGCGATGATTTCTCTTCATTGAGGGACGAGGGTTCTGAATAATTTAAATCAAACAAGAAACGAGATGATGTCAATTTTCATTTGCGGATAATTTATTAGGAAAATCAATATATGCTATAATTCCAGAGGTTACATAGTTGCGATTCTAATAAATGTGGCGATAATTGGCCCATTTTGGATGATTATTTCGATTCCACTTAGTCACGACGAGGTATGCTGAACGACTCATTAATTCAGACTTTTTAAGGACAGAATTTTAAATTTGTTACTAGAGAGGTCGTTAAACAAATAAAATAATAATTGTTCTAGTACATATTTCGTTATGCCATAGAGCACAATCTGACTCATCTACTGGGAATTTACACAAATCAAGCAACTGTTGTCTATGTCGTGTTCGAATTGGACTGGAAAGTGATTCCCTTAGGTTAGTTTGTTCTTCTTGAATTCCTTGCTTCACACACACTTCTACAAAAAAGACCGTTCTGTGTGAGGACTGTGCGATGGAGAAAGAATTGGTATTTTCTGGACTTTGTGTCGAAACGAAGTATAGACCTGACTCCTCAATTAGTTGTGGATGAACTGCATGTGCTCTCTTGAATTGCAGGATTCCTAGTGTTCTTCGGCTTGTTTGCCTTTCAAGCCTTCAACCTGATTTCGGCTCGTTTGGTCATTCTTAGACTGCGAGAGAACAGAAAGCATATGTCCCAGAAAAACTACTCAGCACAGAAGGAGTTCATAACAATGCTCATTTGGCAGGTGAAACCACTAAATGTTCTACTTTTCTCAGTGGCTCTAAAAACATCGAAGCCTCTGTAGAAGAGCGAGTTTTTAAAGATGTTCATGGAGAATAAAGCCACAAAAGAGCGTTATGGGAAATTCATTTATATCCACTAGTAGCTGTTCATAGTTTTCTTAAAATAACTATAGTACGATATTGACTACATTAATCGATATATGCAAATTACAGTGAGGTCGCAACGCGACCGACTCAGATTGCTCTTCAGAGCAATCGCGTGCTATTTGGTGCTCTCTCACTCATAACTCCCATCACAGTGGGAATTTTGTAAATCTAAAAAAAAACACGAAAATCAGCACCAAATTTCCCACCTTCCGCACACCAAATTTGTTCTTTTGCACCCATTTGTACCACTGATTATGAGTTTTAAATGATTTTATCATCGCTACTTATTTCAAGGAATTTATTTTGATTTAAAGTAACATAATAATCTATTTTTATTAGAGAAGATGATGAGAAATAGTTCATATGCACGTGCTTGGCATTCAAAAGATGGGAAATTTAGTGCTGATTCTCGCCTTTTCTTTAGATTTACAAAATTCCCACTTTGAAAGAAGTTATAGACGAGAGAACAAAAAATAGCACTCGATTGCTCTGCAGAACAATCTGAGTCGGTCGCTACGCCACCCCACTATACTTTTACTTTGAGCTATAAATAATGACACTCCAGAAGATCTGTGCCTTAACAAGAGGTAGTAAGAGATGCTTCTTATTTTCAGACACTCTACCCAACTATTGCTATAACAGTGCCTGTCATAACTTTTTTAATTTCCATGATATTTGGAATCAAATACATTGTGGAATCCGAACTTCTTAAACATGTTGCAGCAGTAGCACTGCTTTTGTACCCTTGCATGAGCTGTACCTTCAGCTTCGTATTTGTTCGTCCTTACAGAAAATTTATATTTCATTTACTAAGCTATATCCCCTGTATAAAATCAATTGGTAACCTTAAAAACGGGGTACAAGTGGAATATTCGAGGTCCATATTCACCCAGCGGGAAACAAGTTCTTACTAGGACTTTGATAGATAGTGCTCATCTCAGACGTACTCTTTTTTGATCGAAATATTAGGGTTGTTATTCGAGATACTAAAATCGAGGTTTCGGGAAAAAGGGAATTCTAAAAAGTCGGGATTTCGGGATCTCGGCAAATACAGGACTGCCGAAATATCGGTAATTTCCAGGATTTAGAGATTCGAGACAATCCCGAATAACAACCCTAGTAGATACAGATATGGGTAGCTGTCAAAAAATATCTAGTACTATTTAGTTCGTAGACTTGTGGAATATTACTTCGCACTAGAATTGCCGAAGTCCAATCATTTCAATTGATTGTTGTATTTAAAGAGGCGACACGGTTGCAGAACATTTCTTGGACTACTTATCTGTCAAATCCATTTAAATCGCAAATAAATAATTTTGAATAGTCTTATTATTTTCCAGTGAAACGACGATGTGGTTATTTCAATAATATCCAGAACACTCATATTTTGTAGTAATCCAGTAAAATGAAAGAACACTACAAATGACCTTTTTGGCAAACCATCTGCTTATTTAAAAATGAGATCTACAACAATCTGAACTTCGATGAACCATCAGAAGTACAAACAACGAAAAACTGTGATTTTGAAGTAGAACTTAATTCATATATTTATTAATAAATCTGCAAAAAAACTTCCGGAGGACGTGAAATTTGTTAAGTCGGATGAGCACTTCACCGCATGAAACTGGACTCGAAAGATGAAAAATCTGACTGGAAATAGCGACTCCCTGGTATTTTTCCGACTGAGTACACAATTCTTTTGAATGCCAAAAATGGAGTCATTTACTTGGATTCTCTCTACTGCCTTCATCTTTTCTATTCCGATGAAGTTACACAGCGAAGTTACAATTATCCATTTTCCCTTGTTACTTTATGTCAACAGACGAAAAGCTACATATTATATTATTCCGTACTCTGTTCAAAACAATTCTCACAATATTTTTATTTCAGATAGAACTAAATGAGACCCACATTTATTTCATAAAATGCTACTGATTTGCAAAAAGTGAACAATGAGATAAGGTCTTACGATAGAAACAATAGGGTAACTCCATCTAAAGAATTTTTGATACTCTCAGGGAGAAAACGTCTATAATTCTCTTTAACAAATGACAATATCTGCCCACCACTATTCTTCAGGTTAAAACCAACAGAAGTTCTAGAATCTGCAATCTGCATCAAATTCTAAAAGCAGCTGTTTACATAGTCAACGAAGTGGGTGGATGACGTGAGAACCGTCTAATCCCTTGACTAGACAGTGAGGAAAGAGGCTATTCATAGGGCACGGGTGCCTGTATAATAAAGTAAAAACAGTTCAGTCAGTAATAGTGGGAAGTGGGAAGGAAATAAGAAATGCTACTGAAAAGTAGAACACATTGGTTCAGTCAATCGGGACAATGACTGTATTTTGAAATATTACACAGCTTTTCTTTGACATAGCATTCTACAATTGGCTATCCTCTTTCTCAAATCGGAAACATTTGATTCCACATTACGCTAGGGAAAATAAGCATTTGAGGAGTGTTCTCATCATTCCCACATTCCCTTTAAGTACAACCACTTGCAGTGGCGTAAGATGCACAAATCTTTGCCTAATGTCCAACGACGACCCTAAATTTAATCCGAACTAGTTGACACTCATGCGACAAAAGAACTTCTTCAATTTGAAATTCCAAAGAGTGTTTAATCTAAGTAATGTGTGGAAGAAGACATCGAAGTGTAGCGGAGTTTAAGGACACAAATGAAATAGTTTCACTTCAAGACCTTTCAGGCAAAAAATTAAACGTTCTGTAGCACATTAGTTCCTTACAACTCAGAATTAGCTTATTACGAAACATCTGTCTACTGACAACTGCAAAATAATAGTATTCCGTATCAACTGGATTGCTTATTGTTGAAAACAAAAGTGATCTTAGAATAAATGGAAGCCTTTTGTTTATCCCACTTATCCCCGCAAGTTCCCGTCATGATATCTAGTAGAACGATGGGGAAAATTCCATCTCTTCGATAGTCACAACAATGCTCTGTTTCTGTTCTACAGTATTAATAGTCCTATATGTATCTCTCTGAATCTATTCGCAATTTACCTGATTGTGTTTAAATCCCGTCGGGAAATGAGAGAATATCGGTGGCACCTTCTCCACTACCAGAGAAGTGACTTCAGCATGCTTTCACCAAGTTAGTCTTTAAACACTTGAGTTGTGGTTGTCAGTTACACCCGAGAGGAAAATCGTTTATTAGTGAACACAAGGGTTTATATATAAGAAGTAGATCAAAAGGTGATCGTGTTATTTACCCCGAAGCGGGAAGATCTGATACCGTATATAATCAATAATGTCGGTGCAACAATTTGCATATCATAATTTAGTATTTGAGGAATGTGGTTTTTTTAATAATTGTGTTAATTAAATTAAGATTCTAAAATATGTAGGTCTCTGTATAATCTTAGCATCAGAAGTTCTTTTTTGCTGATATTCATATGAATTTAAAATAGTTATTATTATAATTTTATTTACTGCAAAAGTTTCATTCGTAGTTTAATTGTATTTGTTAGAAATAAAAAGTGCTGCTTGGTAAGGCACAACGGCGTGCTTCGAAAGCTGCTTTTAAGTGAAAAGCGGAGAAGAGGCACTAAAGTAAAATAAACAAAACAATATGTGATGTATCCAGTTTTAAAGAAAACAATTAGCTAATTCGACCACTTACTTTACAACCTACGTATTTCTAACAATGTTCTTGTAACACAAAAGCATTTAACAATAATTTCAAGTAGTCTTGAGAGTTGTTATTTGAAATAATTTTTCAAAAGTAATGAGTACTGAATGTGCCGCCTAGCAGAAACGGTTTTCTTATTTCTGCCAGTAGTTATTATATTTTACTCTTTCTATTAGAACAACTCCTATTGTCTGGTTTGATCTGATTCGTTTTCAGTGGACTTTTTGCAGTGGTCGTTGTCAGGTATCTGGTCCCACCACTATTAAAACTGTGAAATAAATATTGAAGAAGAACGGTTTTCACTGCAGACAATTCAGGTATTCAGAGTGTAGCTATTTTTAACTAAATGAGAGGGGAAAATATAACCTAAACACTGGTTCCCATAACAGAGGAACGACCCTTCTAATTTTTTGCGTTATTTGACCACTTCTGCCATATTTTAGGAATATCAGTGCTGCGATTAGTCTTTGTGCAACATTATGAGAGGAAAAAACATCACTTGTTCGGCCAAAATAACTACTCTTCAGCAGGACCTCAAGTGGTTATCCCTTCTTCACGACAACGTCTTGGCCAGAGGAAAGCCTCCACTGACTTCTTCTTTTGTATTCATACGCAGTCTTGTCTCCTCCCTCTAGACCTCTTTTACGCTGCAATCACATCTGAATAGAAATCCTCTCATTTCGCCTTATCAATATTTAAATTGTTCAGATTTTCCAAAGACTGTACGGCTAACTTTCAAATAAATCATTTCGTCGCTCCGGTCAACGCGTTATTCGCTTGTTAGATTATAAAGTAGTAGTTATTTTTCTTGAACACATTCTGTAAGAAAAATATTTCTTGTGGACTACATGGCAATTATGTAGGAATTATATTTACACAGCAAATTGCTATTCTGTAAGCCTGCAAAGCAGCCGAACGTCCAAAACTGGCAGTTGCGAAGAGCAATCTCTGATTGTGATCTACTTGCCATATCCGCTCAGTCTGCTTTTTTGCCCTTTTTCTAGTAAACAATTGAACTTCGACTCGTTGAACTTTATCCACATTTTCTTACACTTAAAAAAAAGTATTTTATGCAGAACTGAACAACTTTTCCATTTCTTTAAGACTTTTTTAAAATCTTCGTCTAATGCATCTGATTTTTAAGTGTTCCTGGAAATGAGAAGGAAATTGGCTTATTTCTGCAAAATAATGAAATCACTTAATACACACTATTCAAAACTAACCAAGACAACTGAGCGATTTACCAAATGCTCTAACTTTCCCAGAGAGAAATTTGCGGTAGGAAGTGTTGAAGAATATTAGGAAGATAGTGGCGACTGTGCCATAAGTGGAAAATATGATCATCAAAATTTCGTTGAGGATCTGTAGTCCCAGGTGACCATCAAGAACACGAATAAAAACACTTATTGCGGGAATATAAAGAAGCACAATAGGAACCATCACCTAAAAATTTTGATGGATCTTTACAAATGTTTAAAACCCAATATATGAATGGCTTTAAGTAGAAGACTCAGCACTACTTCGTCCTGGAAGTTGATTCTCTTTATGTCGGGGCATAGCAATTGCTTCTCTAAGCAAAAATCGAAGACAAAAGCATTTAAGATAAACAAAGGAAGATATATGAATACATTCGAAATACCTGGATTATCTGAGCTTTTAGGAACTTTTTTTGCAGTTCTTGGGTGTTGGCAGTGAGGTGTTCGCACCGTTTCCGAAAAATGTACTGCATGTGACAAATGATTGCCAAGAAGGTCAGAGCTGAAGATAAATTTATTAATAATCTATATTAACTAAGTATAATTAGATGCTTGAAGAGGAAAAGTATTCCTACCTGAAATACCAAAGATTAAAATACAAAGTGATACGAACATTTTAAGTATAAAAGAGGAAGGGATATAATAAATGTTCGGTATTTTCAGTAGCTCCATAGCTTCTGGATTTTGCTTAAAAATAATACTGTAAGTGGAAGTCGCCTTATATCTAATTACTTTCGAAAGTGACTAGATTTATTGACTGAGTAGAAGACACACCTTTCGGAGCAGTTCGGGCCACAGAGATGGATGGACATTAATTATGTGGAAGAAAATACTTTGTGTACAAGTTTCTATAAATATCAATAAGATAGTACAAAATATGAATTTCTTGTTGCTCACTTTGTATTGTTTTTCTACAATACACTGGTGTCGGTAGAAAAATAGTGTCATTATAGAAGATAAAAGACCACCCATTAGCAACAAATATATTTGCTAAAATTATAAGTTCAGCATATTTATTATATTCCAATATGGGTTTTCTTTTGAAAAAATAAATAAACCTAAAACTGACAAAGCATGTGGAAGTAGAAACTCCTATTTTGGTGATGAGAAATCCACGACCTGCTACAGCAGGTATGGGAAAAAAGAATACAGGTTGGAAGAGGAAGTTTACAAATAAATCGATAAAAGAAACCAAAACCTATAAAAGAGAAGTTCAAAATTTAGAAATGAAATTATTAAAATTATATAGGGATTAATCTAAATTTCTCACTTTCCTGCTATTTCAAATTAGTTAGTATAATTATTTCTAACCATGTATTCCTCAACATTCAAATAATAAAAAGACTAAAGGAAAAGACTACTTATTCAAATCACATATTATGAAAGAAAAAAATATTTGAAGATTGACCCTGTCATAGTATTTTCAAGGCTTACCTGGTAGTTTAGGAGGTACCACCGATATTCTCTTATTTCCCTACTGGATTTAAATACAATCAAGTAGATTGCAAGTAGATTCAGAAGGATACATATAGGACTATTAATGTTGTAGAACAGAAACAGAGCATCGTTGCAGTCGTCGAAGACAGTAAAGTTGTCCATTCTTCTACCAAATATTGTGACGGGAACTTGCAGGGATAAGTGGGATAAACAAAAGGCTTTCATTTATTTGTAAAAGACTTTTGTTTTCAAAAACAACGCATTCCCGTTGAACAGGAATAGTATTTTTCTGTATTTCTTCAAAAACCGTATGAATTGAAGCGACTTTATTTTCAGAAAAACATTAGTTTCAGAATTGTAATCAAAACAACGAATACGACGTAAGTTCTAGAATTCTTCTGACAAGTGAGGACAAGGGAAAATGTGTTATTTTAGATGATTGGTACACAGAAAATAACATTTATATTTTTTCTTGTTCGAATGTTTGATTAAATTATGGATGCCAATCACACAAATTGTCATACTGATTATGCAAATAACAAAATCACTTATAGATACAAAAGACGCTTTGATAGTTAAGTCGAAAAGTTGTAGCTGAGATGTGGTTCTGAGATGCCACTTTCCAATTCAGACTCGTGACGATTCTTAGGATATCTCTCTATAAAAAAAACTTTCCTAATTAATACTATAGTACCACGAAGTGGGAGTTTTCTGCCAAATCAGGGAAATTGTCTTTGCGATAGTGGCCACTCTCTTCTAACGACGACAATCTGGATTCGGAAGTTGACACAGCGCTGTTTATGTTTATTATATAATATGCAAATGACTTAATACTAGTTCAATGCAGTGGTTTTGATGCTTTTAATTAGAAGTTTAGTTATTCAATATTTGGGAGAACATCATTTGCTCGATTATCTATTTAAATAACGAGAAGAAGCAAATCAACTTGATGTGCTCATATCAAGTTGCTCCAGGATCATTGTGGTTTATTCTGAATTTCGTGAACATAGAGGAACTAAACGGTGAGATCAAATATCCCATTAATGGGACACTTTTCCCTTTGTCGATAGCTCAATGTACTAGGTTGGCCATAGCGAATTCATGTAGACACGGAAATGGTAGGCGGATAACGGTTCCTGAAGGGAGAGTTGCCTCTTCCTTCGGTTAATTAATGGTGAGAGTAAGTTCGTGTTATCTGCTATTCTCTACCAGTGAGACGTGTTGTTTATTTGTCTGGTCTGTCACCTACAGACTTCCTCTGCATACGCGTGACGTATTTTCAGTTTCACTGACGACCTCTAACATTAACTATTGTATAACTAGTGCCATGCAAAGCACTGACGATTTGGTACTTTTTTTCGACTTCTCTCAGCAATATGAAGAATGAACTCTACTCTTGCCAAAATTGATGACTTGAGCTGTACCAACCATTAGCTTTGCCTGAATTGAACAAACGGTGCCGTGAATGATAGTCTCTTTTCAATGCTGTAGAAGATCTGTGATACATTGCCGTCGTTGCAGTCGCAACGAATCGTGGTCTCCACTGAAGAGCACTGGCAGTCTTCTGTTACTTGGCATGCTAATGTCCGTGTCTTTTCTACCGAGACACATTGTAATGGGAATTTAATTCCTTGATCATCTGGCCGTATGTTCTCCATCATAGACGAAGTGGTCGGCTGGGATAGGCGTGAGTAGAGCAGCGAATTCCGATAACATGATTGACATAGTGCTCCATTGATAAGGAAAATCGGGTTTTATAGTGACGCCTTCAGTTCTTGAGTTTCTTCCATATTTATTAATGGTCGATATTTGTATGGCTACTGCTTTTCTTCATCTTATACAACGGAACATTTCGTATCGTTTATCATCTACTAGAAATAGATCAATTCTGTAGAATAGACATCCCGAACTGGAAAAAAGCAGTCATATCCCGATCTGCCGCAACGTTCAACGCACTTCGTTACTCCAGGATGTTTGTTCTGGAATTAGTGATGCCACTGATTTTATCCCATTTCTCCCCTGTGCATAATATTGCTTGGGGACGTCGTTTGCTGTCCAGTACCATATATTACAATGCGTTCCAAACTGATAGCACACTTTATTAAAATATGTGTTTATGACAAAAATAATAATAACCAATGTAAATAATAACCAACTAATACTCAGTGCAACTACCACTTCTATTAATAACCTGAAAAATTCGTTCAGGAATACTGTTAACTAAGTTTTCAATGACAATATTGTCTACTTCGCTCCATGCTTTGCTAACGACTCTTTGGAGGTCCTTGACGCTCAAACTGTCTATTATCGACACGAATCCGACAGACAAGAATTGCCCAAAGATTCTGCATCGAATTTAAGTCCGGAGAGCACGAGGGACAGTTCAGGGTCCATGCCGCCGTTCTCCAGCCAAGTTTTAGTGCTTCGACTAAAGTCAATGATGGCATTATCTTGTTGAAAAGTAAATGTAACGCCTGAAAAACGTCGCAAATACGGGACTAGGTGATGTTATAAGACATTTTGGTAGTCCACACTGTTTATCATCGACATAAAAGCCAAGTGGACCACTTCCGTAGCGCTGAACACTCCCCAAACCATAACACTTCCACCACCGAAATTTCGACTTAAACAGTGCCAGGAATCCTTACGCACATGTCCCCAATATGAGTGGCATCTATGAGATCCGTCTAGATTTAACTTCTTCTTATAACTGGAGATTATCTAAATTCGAAACAATTAGTATAGGCTTATTTTTTAAGACTCTAAAAATCGGAATTTTTCCCAACCGCATCTCATCAAATATCTGGCCCAGTGAAGTATCCCATCTCTCTGCACTTCTTCCTTCGTGATCAGACAATATTCGAATTCTTTTTCAGCACCTGTCATACCATAGTTGTTGAAGCATCAATGCCACAAGTCCTACGGATTTCATTGATGCTGATCGTGCTATTCGACGTTGTCTGTAAAATTGTCGTTTTTTTCACTGTAAGAGATTGCCTCTCCCTTGAGAGTTGAAGTTAGCCTGTCACGTGGGTCTTCTTTGTGGGAGGTAATCTCTTAGCTGTTTGCAGTGTCAAAATCTCAAGCATGAGGAATTAAACCATGATAACATAAACGACGTAAAAGACATATATTACATATTAACAAATTAATATAAAATAAGCAAGACACAGAATAAAACAAAGTTAGAAATTATCTACATTTTGAGACCGATTTCAACAGTGATAACTTTAGCTGAGAAAAGGTGGCTTTAACGAGAAATTTACCCCATTGGGAATCCTTATCTGGCTTTTCGGAAGGAGATTACAGGAGTGGTGTTCCAGTTTCTCACAATCATTCTCCTTATTTCCCTCGACACTTTTCAGTTTGTGAATTCCAGCGAGACTTATCTGTAAGTGAAAACTATTCATCAAATCATGATGCATCATGTTCCTACCGGGATCTGTGAACGAGAGGGATTATCCCACAATTGCTAGATTTAAAAAGTACCTTTCTGAAGAAGTGGCATCGTATTTCTGGTAGAAGATCAAGAAATGCAAAGGCTGCTCATCAGATTTAACAAATTTCACGAGTTCGGTCTAAATATTTGGGCGAATTTAATAAAATTATTATTCAAAAACTCTCAACTAAACAAGAGAAAGAGGTGCATCAGAACTATTAGATACTGCTTATGAAAGGCTACCAAAATTTGTAGGGATATGAGCTCTGGCAAATTACCCCACAACTCAGGAAGTACGGTTCGGTTCGAATCTCGGGCATCCTCAAAACAGAAACATAACTGTCACACGTTTCTTGGAATTGATTGGGCAGCTGGTGACCTCTCAGTGGAAAACAGTGCTCTCTTAAGCCATGTTTTTCACCAGACAGTTTTTTCCTTTGAAGATTTTATTTCTCATAATAGAGGTCGGTTACATATCGTAAACACTTAGCATCAAGTTTATTCAAAGATTCATAATATTGCGGATTTTTTCCAAAGGGAAAATGGGATGAGTGAACAGTGATGTCTTTAATTATGGTGAGTTGTTGAGCCACTCAAGCGTTACCAGTTCTTGATATTCTTGTCAAAATGTAGAACTGGCTTAATAATTAGTTTTTCCTTATCACAACAGAACTTATTCGAACAAATGATGTTTCAGTGGAATGCTGTTTGTGATTTTTCATCACCTAGGTTTCAGTGAGGACTAGCCTATATAAGGGAGATAATGAGCGTATTCGAAGTTGTTTTTTGGTTTTAATGACATATTATTTCAATTATATACATCTTAATTCCAAAATCACGTTATAAAGGGTTTCAATTAAGAGTAGATGTTAGTAAGCCGATGATTTAAAATATAAGCAGTAAAGAAGGAAATACTAGATATCGACGGAAGTAGTATGAAGGATGAGCTGCCTGGTGTCCAATCCGAAAAAGTGTTATCATAAATCAGGAGTATTTATAGTAATAAGTGAATTGCCGTTTCTTTATAAAGATTAGGTTTGAAGATTGAGATTGAAGTTGGAAACGACTTCTAAGTGGGAACTGGTTAAAGCAATACGCATTTCCCCAAGTAGGGAGCGATTGGGAATGTTATACTCACAACTCCCGTTATTTTGATGCAGGAACTTTGATTACCTTCCCATCGCCCTAGTGAAACCCACTCGACATATGGAATTTTCGTTCCGTTCACATGCAAATAGGCAGCATTCAGAAGGCTATGTGATTCTTTCGCAACTCACTCGATACCGCAACTAATTATGTTTGGTAGTTCAGGAAATAGTTGACTCGTTTGCCTCGTTATGTCGTCGTTTTCTCGAATTTTCTGTAATGTGTAGCTGTGGAAGCCACGGGATTATTCATGTCTGATACTGCAGTTCAAATTGTGAGAGTATGTCTGTTGGGATCGAATGTTCTCGGCACCTTCGGGAATTTAAGCATAATTATTGCTACTTATAGAACTAAAGAACTGAGGAACAAATACGGTAAGCACAGAATACAGTTGTTCGGAACAGCACTTTGCATTTGCCTCTTATTTCCCAGTGGTGATTCATATAGTTCCCCATCCTATTTTCTCTTCGAACGCATTGAGAAGATGTTGCAGGCATTCTGTTCGCTATTTTGGCTTGCAGCGATCTCCTCTGTCTTTGGTATGAAATGCAGTCGTTCATTCGAATGACTTTCGGATTGACTAGAGCATCTTTAAAGTCGTGCTACTGGGCCAATGTAGGCTATATATTTATAGAGAATTTCGAGGTTTATATGATACTATTACTATCTATTGATCGCAACTTTGCTATTCAATTTCCAATCAGGTGAGTTCACTGTTCACGTGGAGATTTCGGGATTTTTCTACACACTATTCTAGCAATATGACTGAGATCCAGTGGAAGACATGGTCACCGAACACCCTAAAATAGTCTATTTGAAATGTCTGGGTGTTATTTCCTAAGTCGTAGCGCAGTTACTGCTGTCATTAGTGAACATTTTAATTATAGGTACCGGAATATGGACGACAAGCCATATATTTTATTTTCCATGTTGCCTGGAGTAGTTATTGCCTCATTCTTCGTGGTTAGTGTTTACTCATTAAAATCGCTTTTAAGAAGCCATTTAGTAAGATTTCGAATGTTAGCATTGATCTGCTCCTACTTTGACTTGCAAAGATGGGAAAAATGGATTTGTGTGAGTAGTTTAATACTGATTCTGAATCAGTTTCCATACTTGTAAGATTTCCACTCTGAAGGAGGTTATGCGAAACTCTCACGAGGACACGACCGGACTGTGCGCATTCCAGGTTTCCAGCTATTCCCTACTCAGTGCTTCCGTTATTCGGAACATCTGCTCCCTCCCATTCAGTATGCCTGATCGAGTCTCATACTGGTGGAACCTCTACAACATGGTGGCTGCTGTTCTCACCATTATAATTTACATAGCAACTTATCTCAAATTGTACTATTTTTGTGAGTTTAAAAAACTACCAACTTCTAGCTGGTCCAAAACAAAACCATTAGAATAAATTTTAGTCAGTTTGACGGCAATTGAATACAATCTGCTGGATGAACGGCATTTCCACCGCTACTCTAATAGCGAGTGGATTCTGTTCCCCTCGATAACAGCTTCGAAGTACAAATGATTTTTGATCTAAACCTTCCAACGTAGTTTAGTCACACTACATATCAGCCTTTTGTACGCTGTTTACTGGCAGTTATAAGTGGACATTTGTAAAACTCTACTAAATCTATTTCTGTGGCAGTACAAATGAGCTAGGAAAATCAACGATTATGAACGATCTAAGTTTCGTATATAAAACGCGAAAATGAAGCTTTTGATCAAAGTAGAAATATTTATTTCTCACTTTTTATACTCGAAATATATAGGTCTATTTTATGATAACCTTATCACTCGATAAGAACTGCTTAATATTAACTCATTTTTCCTATTCGACCTGTCGAGAGGTCTTCAGCAAAGGTACACTCTACTCTTTTATAACGATCATTTCATAATATGCGTTAGAAGTTATTACGTTATATTCCAATTTCTACTGTTTTAAAGATTAATAAAATTCGACGTTTTAGACTTAGATCTTGTTTTAGTTAATTATGATTACTACGAAAAGTAGCATGACAAAAAAAAAAAGTGGTCGCCAAAGGAGAAAGTCGGAAGCAACGTATGAAGAAATGCCTGATGATTTTCCTAAAACTCAAAAAAAGGTCTGATTTGTTACAACTAGTTTGTTATTTTATAACCATAATTTTCAATGTGAATAATCAAACTGAAAGTACAACAGACAAGCGGGCAACACTAGTTTTTGTGCGTCTCATCAATTTTATTGTTGTCTAGGCATCCTTACCAGTTACCTTAAAAAATGCAGAGGGGAAAACAAGATTACTTGAAGCACGGAAGACAGACATTGCTCCGGAAGTTGATCGTGCAATAGAAGCATTCATAGATTCGGTGACAGCGATCGGTGAGTTCAGAAAAAAACGACAATCTATATTTATGTTTTTAAAATTATGTTAAATATATGGCTATTAAAATTATTTTTATTATTATTGTCAAATCTTGATCCGTAGCTATAGTTAATATATTATAATATGCTGCTGTTCGAAAAAGCCAACTTCATGGTGGTAATATCATAATCATAAATAGCTTAGGTGCTAAGCTTAGAACAACGTACAAATTAGTATGTCTCGCTTATGAAAATTATAATCCGTATAAAAAAATTATTAGTTTTTAATAATACATTAACAGGAAATCATGCAAATAAATTTTTCCTTAAATGGGTATTCTCGGTAGTGTACTTTCGGAATTTAGAATTTAGGTCCTTCTAACGTATGCTTTAATCTTCGAAATCGATTCGAAAACTAGTTTATGAAGATAAAATGTATTGACTAAAGCGCTTAAATGCCATTATTTGTTAAAAAGCACACTATATCTCCTGGAATTTCTATAGTACTTTTGAGAATATAAAAAAAGCTGAAACAATTTAATCTTCTACTACTTACATTTGTTTTTGTTTTCTATACAAGTCTATATAAGTATTCCAAGTGGCACGTAGCAAATTGCATAATTTGCATATGTCACATAAATCTATTCTCATGTTAAAATACCAACTAAACAACTAATATCATGATAACGCTACGGAAACACAGTGTAGCGACTACAGGTTGGAAAACATTGTTAAAGGTATTAAATCAGAAATTGGAATTTTCATTGATATATACGAAAATTATATCCAGAAAACAAATAAGTTAAGTCATCGTACGATTAAGTTTATCTATTTAGATATACCCCTTTCAGTTTTTGATTGGTGTCATCACTTTATGATTGTAAAATTTCAAAAAATTGGATTGAATAGTCATAAAAAATTCCATAGTTTAATATTATATACCTATAAGAATTGATTCTAAAATAATGTGCATAAGATGCAAATATACATTATCTAATTTTTCCGTTGTTAACAATGCAGCTGGTAATTATATAGATATGCAAAAAAAATAAGAAGACAAATTATTGCATATTATTAAAACACTCCTATTATTTCATATCCAATACATTAACTATAAGCCTAGTCATATTTAGGAGTCGATGGACTTAGAAAGCAGTTCCGTGAAGTACTCGTTGCCTATCGTCCTCCTGATGCTATTTACAAGTTCACAGCATTTGAGGCAAACCCTGACAAGAACCGCTACATGTTGAGCATTTACGTTATATTTTTTATATGTGTAATTTTTTTTCTAGTATATAAGCATTCTTGCTAATTGCTTTTACGTATTTACTAACACTTGCTCTGTTTTATTTAAATTATTTTTATCATTTCCATTGCAAGATGTTGTTTGCTTGGATGAAACACGCGTCAAGCTAACAATGGATGTACCACCGTCGACGGATTACATACATGCTAACTGGGTCAAATTTGAGCGGCACGATCGCGCTTTCATTGCTGCGCAGGTTTTAAAAATATTATTTGACCTTGTATTAACTTTATATAATTCTTCGTCTTCCGATATCCTGTTCATGCAAATGTAGGCTCCTCTCGAATCAACCATAGAAGATTTCTGGAGGATGGTTTTTCAGGAGGGTTGTCCTAATATAGTAAACTTAACAAAGGTACATTAGTTTAAAGCTATTTAACAGATGCGTTTTAAAACATTTGATCAATTTTCAATTTTTTTAGATTGTGGAGGACGGGAAGATTAAGTGTGCTCAATATTGGCCCCTAGAACCCGGTGCTTTCAATACTTATGGGAAAATGTTTGTTAATACTAAAAAGGTTAGGAGTTTAGAATTATACACTATGCCCACATAACACTACAAGTGAAAAATATTTGCTTGATGAATAGAAACGATAGTAGTTTAACGAATTTGGCGTTTTAGCACTATAGCCAGACATAATAATCTAGTTAAAATATTTTTTTCATCATTAAGAATAATTTATTAATTATAAATCAAATGCCTAATATAATTTAACCGTTAGTATGAGGAAAATATGAGTTGTGACGTAATAAAATTCATTCTATGCCCTGCTGCGATGCTATCTTATTTTACTACTTCAAATACAAAGATCCAGAAGTTACTGTAATAGTCGATATATGATATAGTAAAGAAAAAACTGCTGGAATTAAAACAAAAATTTATTATAAAGATTAGTCCTATGCATGTTTGATTAAAAATGGGTCTTTTTATAATACCCATAAAGAAATCATGATTGCTAGTAACTACTGTAGACAGAAATTATTTATTTTAGCAATTACATCCTAAAAAAGTGGATTTAAAATATAAAAGTATTGATACTGTTAAATTGGTTATGCGACAAGTCTAGAAAACAAATAACCAAAGCCCAGTAAGTAATCGCAAGTTTAATGAAGTAGATTTTAGCATTCATAGACAAGACCTATACATGTAACACAATAATATACGCTGAGATTATAAAAAAATTGTTCTAGAAGATATGACGGATCAAATAATTTCATTGCAAACGAACTACAATACAATACTCATATTAACAAATTGACGATACTTAAAAATGAATATATAACAAAAGTATGAAGTTTAATTAGGCAAAATAATATTTAGAAACAAATGTATCCCAAGGTTTCTAAGCATTGATTCCTATCAAAATTCAAAAATTCTCATTAAGGTCGAATCAGAGGGGAAGTTTTTAATATATACTGTGGAAGTTTTGCCTGAAGGTTGCTCCAACTCAAACATAGTCAAAGTTATTCACATGACAAGTTGGCCGGATAGAGGTTTGCCACTAAGTGGTCGACATGTGCTTCGATTGCTACGTACCGTCGCGGTAAATTTAAGAGCCGTGACCTGTTGTTTCTCGTTTCCGTGACTGTTTTCATAATACACTATTATTACTGGCTCCTTTAACGCTTTCAGGCAGATAAACTTGAGAACGGGCCAGTCGTCATGCACTGTTCTGCTGGAATTGGAAGGACTGGTACAATCATATTAATCGATATTATATTACGGAGATTATTTAACTGCATGTCTGTTGATGTAAGTTGGAATGAAATAAAATAGAAATTTCGAGCAGATATAAATAATCTATAAAAAAGGAGCCATTCTTATACGTTTTATAGTTAGCGGATCTCTTCAAACAGCTCCGTAATCAGCGAGCGTCATGTATTCAAGTGGAAGGCCAATACGTATTTGTTGTCTTCAGTGTCTTAGACTATATAAGGGTGAATAATTAGCTGTTTTTTCCACCCTGAACCTCCCTATTTATTAATTATAATTTTTAAGGTTAAGATACCTAAACATAAGGAAAAGGTACACAAATTCATGGAAGACTTCAAAATGGCACAGTTAAATTCTGCTTAAAACCAAGCTAAGAGCTAGAAAGGATACCTCCGATTATTTTCAATGCTAGTTACAATCATTTTCCACAGAACAACCTATAACTTACCATATAGGCATCTACCTACAAACTACGAATATATAAAAATGTATCATATGACGTTAGTAGTAAAAACTTACCTATAATATGTCTAATAGTCTTTTTCTATCTTCTAGTAAAATAATAATAAATTTCTCCACATACTGGATTATGAATTTTTAAATAATGTGCCTTATTAATACATTCTCTAAATTACAACATGAAGCTACTAGTTGTTTAGACGTATATAAAATATTTTAATAATTCCATCTGCACATAACAATTCTATCCATATCCTATAACCATTAAACAATTATTATTCTACATTTACACCTGTACTTCTGATTTATATTAGCATCAATCTTTACATACTTGACGACTAGAATTCAAACCAATGCGTAGTTTCCACCGTAATATTGCCAAAAATACAAAATCGCACATCCTAAAATACAGATCAACTTCCATAACAGTTAGCTAAACATAAATAGCAAGTGCACAGTGGGAATCTAATAGGCACACATTAACTTGACATTCCATCACTTAATTGAAATAAATATTAAATATAGCATGGAAATACAGAAAAATACAAAAGATCTCTAACCTACCAAGTACCAAAACATTTTACCATAAATGAAGATATGGCGATATATTTGGGGATATTAAGTTAGTGGCTGAACTGATAATAACGCAATACAGCTAACCAATTAATAAAGAACTTGAATCTCCAATACCAAAAAGAGTATACAAGTGAGTGAAAGAACTATATGTGCAAAACATTAATAAATGGATATCTGAATTCACTTACTATGAACAGTAATATAAACATACAAACACAGTTTTAATGTGGTTGTACAATGTTATGATACTTGATACGATGGATATATCACAGCAATTCTAAAGAAAAACTGAAGCAAAACGCAAACTCCGGTTCCCTTCTCAAGGAAAAGTACTGCAATTAAGTAAAACTCAAAGTATATAATATGCTCTCAAATATAAATTAGGATTCACCTCTCAACTGGTTTGAAAGTCCTCCGCAACATTTCATAAACAGTGTTTGTAATGCCCCATGCCAGTAATGAGCGTGTGAAGTTAAGATGCACACCCAGATAAAGATAGCGAATAGAGCGATGCCGTTCACGCCATACTTCACTAAACACCCGAAATGGATTATCGAACGGAACTCCAACCTAAAAAATTTCATTCCAAATTTAAAACTAATATGTTTGCAAGGTAAGGTTTTAAAAAATTACATAATACGTACTTTACTTTGGATGTGATTTTTGACGACATTCATGGGAAAAAATATTGTTGAAATAGTAGCTCCAAGAATAGCTCCTGACATAAAATCTGCTACCAATTGCATTAAGCTGTTATTAATAGGAGGATGAGTGTCCATAACCTTTAATTGATTGAATCCTCATCTTTTAATTATCATGTCATCTAATTAAAAATCGGACGTTAGTAGTTTTTCTATTATAGAATATTTATCAAAAGCCAGTAAAAGCTATTTTGAACAAATAAGTTAGAAATACTCCGCACAATCTAACTTAAACAAACTCACAGCTTTCTTGAATGGCTCCTTTAGGGTAAAGAAGAGGGTGTTGGAAAGACTATTCCTTGCCAAAATCACCGATAGACCCCGATAATACTCTCGAACGCCATATATCTATATAGCTACGTTTAGGTTGTATCGAAGTTTTTATTCCAGATTTTCAGGTTTCACACCCTAAGCTGTAAAATTTATATGTGAATTAAATATAGTGTTTGGCAATTATATCACTTCAAACATACAAAACATTATTACCTAATAGCAAAAATTCAATCTTATTCAAGCAATAAAACAAGAAGATAAAGTCTCTGTATAGTATTTTAAGTTTTCCTTTTGCTGTTTAAGAATAGCTCATTATAGTAAATATTATATATTCAATTTCTAATGATTATTACGTGATACGAATTTGAGTAGCACATAATAAAGGTATAAAATATTGCACATTTAAATAAACTTAATTCACATGAAGAGGTAAGAATTGAGACATTACAAAAGTAGAGCATACAATACATGATTAAATGTTCCTACCTCGTTCAATAAATAATATTCGTAATGACTAAAAAAAGAGGAGCGGTGAACGACAATCCGAATAAGCAGTACAAATTAAAGTTATTACATATCACTTTCAAATATCGATGAATGATCAATCTTAAATCATACGCAAAATGATGTTTTCTATTCACAATACGCCACATAAGAATGATTACAAAAAATTTTCCTTAAATTTATCACTATTAAATACCTTTTGATAATGTTATCTTAAACATTGTAAACTTATGTAGAATATGCAATATTTAAACTCTTGATAAAGTTCACATATAGTCTCTTTGTAGAAAGACAAATTTCTACTAAAAAATTTACCAATATTCTATCATGTTTTATATTTTTAAAAAAATACCTTCAGAGCTCCTAATATTTGACCAGTATTTTTGAACTGATCATGATAAGCAGATGTTTGCAGAAGAACCTGAACTCGTTCAAGTGGACAAAGCGATGCTTCGCATAATCCAGCTGAAGTTATATAGTTATACAATAAATGATGTATTTTAAAAGTTATATATATATACTAAATATTCACGGCTCACCCAGGAAGGCTGCTTGGGCATGGCATATGGTAAATGACGAATTGGGTGGAGAATGGGGACATGATAGTGATGACTATAACAGCAGTTTAAAAATAATAAATAAATAATATATTTGCATTTTAAGTTATTCTAATAACAATATGTGGATGGATGAGATTTTTCGAAATTATAATTATACCACTAAAGTGTCTCATACAATAATGGCGAAGAAAGTTTACTTTTCCTCGTTACGATAGCATTAATGACTTTCAATACACTGATGTAAAACTCTACCAATAATTTTTAAAGAATTAACAATATATCACCATTCATGACACAGCATACTCACAAAGTTGTATTACAGTCAACGTTTTAAAACGAGTCAATGCATACAAGATTATCGTATGATGAGAATTTGTCATAACACTGTGAACCACTGTGGTTTTACCTATTAAACACAATGTAACTTGAGTAGTAGTACCAGAGAATAAATATGAACATAAAATAATCTTCTGTACAAACCTGTAATTCATCATACATCCCAAACATCAAGGCTCTTGATGAGGTGCGCATTATCAGCGGAGGTAATAAGCCACGATAAAGACGGCTCAAACCTTCAGATTTCAGCTAAACAGTAAATAGATAACATAAACTAAAATACTTTTATAATTTTCTTAGTTTCACTATTATAACGATTAAATTGCATATTTTCAAGATATCAACAGTATTACCTGTCCCCATGCGACCTTTGCAGAAAAACCATGCAGCTGTTGACGAAAAATTACTTTATTCGAAGGAAACAATGTACAGGTCTCAATGCAACCGGCACCCCAGCCACAAAGAAATTCGATATGTTCACGCTCTAAAATTAACTAACCTCTATTACCATAGTAAAATGCCACAAAGAATGCAAGTAGCATATAAATATATATAGATGGGAGTTATTTAGAAAATTCCTGTTTTCCTTAAAAAAACAAGGAAACAAAGTGCTCCAAAAGATAATTACTCAAAATAACTGGCTAGAAGTTCACTTTACCAACGAGGATATGTTGTTTAAAGCCTCCTTGAACCATGCCCCAAAATACTTTCGAATATATCCTCGCTGAACGCTAAAGTCATGTAGAACTACGTGGTGTCATCATCCACTTACACGAACAAAGAAAGAAGAATCTTGCAATTCGTAGTGTAGAGAATGGTCAGTCACACTTTGATTCTCAAGACTGGATGATTCAGTAGTACTGTGCAACCGCTCACAGAACCAAATCAACCATCGATCTGTACACGCAGCAGTTTCCAGGCTTTGGGGAAAGAACATTTCATCAATAAATTCCCTAGACTAGATAGATGACTTCAAAGTCGAAGGATAGTCAACATGGGAAAGCAACATCTGTAAAGACAAATCATACCGGGCGTATGATCTAACTATCCGTTATTATGAAGTCAAAATTAACGGTGGTTCATCATTGGGAACTTATATAGGCTTATTTTATTGTTAAAGGATGGAAATTTTAAAATTTAAACATTTTTGCTAAGTGGAATATACAAGATAAATTGTATATTAATTATAGTTGTCACTGTAACTTTAGATGTTTTTAGCGCACTCTGTAAAAACTGAAAAAAAAATTAGGATCTCATATAAAACGGAGAGTAGAACTGCACGAAATTTTGTTCTGTAGTGGTAATGATTATGCATGCTATCTACTCATTATTGAAAAACAACTGATGAACGAACTTTCACTGGTATGTAAGTCCCAATATCAGTCAGTTGCCTGACTGAAACATGGATGAAACCAAACGATGAAGTACACGTACTTTGTCCGGCGGCTTCATCTTCTGTGATGGACCCCATGATAACTCAACAACCGATGATGTATGGAAACCACTTCAGCCTCTACGACGGCAAGATTCAAAGAGGTAAACTGCAAAATAATAAGTTTAAATGCCTTGAAATATAATAATTAATTATATTTGTAACACTTAGCTTTAACAGGAAAATAGAGCATTTAAAAAACTAATAAAATCATGCTAACACGTACTTCCTTAGTTACAATAACAGTTGGAGCGTATTAATACAAATAACAAATATACTTCAAAAAATTACTTTTACTCGTTGGAAGGAACCTAATAGCCAGTACAAAGATTTGACAAATATCATATTTCTGTATTAAAATTAAATTCTAAAACTTGTCTTCAGAAATAAATATTTTAAAAAATTGCATATCTACAAACACTATAAGCTTCATTCCTCCATTATATTTACTCAACAATCAATTGAAGATGTATAAAGATCGTTAAACTAACGTAAATAACTGCTTATCCAAATTTGATGACAAAGGTTTTCGTCGATATTTATAAATATAACTTACTAGAAGTGCGACGTTTAGTAATAATTTAATAGGTTTCTAATAAATGTCAAGGACTTAAACTGTACATAATACAACTATGGGTTTTATTAATCTTCATTATAAAAAATTGCAACTGTCAAAAGATGAGCAAGCAGTTTACATATAGAATATTGTACTACATCAGCACCTATGATGTTTAACATAGATTATCAGATTCTTCATTATGAGTGATAATGTATTCCTCACTACTTTTAACTTTTATTAATGGAATTACTTGTACTGCTCCTAAAACTTACACTGTTTTCATAATTTTTGAAACTATATTTTAGCTTCATTAATTTTTGAGATTCACAGATTCATTAACTAATTCTTAGGCATTTGTAATTTTAACTACTAATCATTCGCATTACCTATTAGAAAATATGGTTTTCGACAAATTCCTGTTCTGGACCAAAGGCAGTCTCTGATTAATTAATAAATAAACAAAGGTTTTATTCATATCTTCTTTCCAAATCAGGCAGCCAAAAACAGTTCATACTAATGGAAAACTCCACAATTTTGGCAATTGTAGTTTTTATTTTACTATTCAATTTATCACATTTAAAAGCTATACAATGAGGTCAAACTGAAATAAATGGATACAACATACAACAAGACCACATTAGGGGCGGAGTTTTTGAAACACGACTTTTTCCTTAATCACAAAACCTTTTTTGAAATAAGAATTGAAAGATAATTGAAAGGACGAGTTGTCGCTTATTTTTTTTGCATTTTTCTTGTATATTAACGCTTAATAGTTCTAAAGATCTTCATTCAACTTCTAGTGCTGTTCATAGATGTTCTGCCAAACTCAACGGGATAAAGCTCAGCATTTGAGTGCTTATCGTGATCAGCGCTTCCAGGTGTACTTATGTTTTCATTTTCGTGCTGTAAAAAAATAGTATATTGTAATATAAACATTTTAAATGAATTTTGAAAGTTTTCTAAAATTTTTTGCTTTATTTAGATTTTTTTTTAGATAAAAGTAATGTATTATCTGTTGGTATGTCTCAACTATCACTATTAAAATATAAAATTAATTAATTTATATAGCTAGTGTTTCAACCACCATAGTCTTGTTTTTAAATGTTCATTATAGGGTTCTCTGAAAGATCAAGAAGTCGCTTTACGAAATTCGACAACTCTTTACGTTGGAAATTTATCTTACTACACCAGGGAGGAACAGGTATATATTTGTAGCTAATATGAAGGAGTCTGAGAAATATATATTGTTTTCATGTGTATGAATTATTTGGACGCGCAGGAGATGTGAGGAGGGTTATTATGGGATTGGATCGTTTCAAAAAAACTCCATGTGGCTTCTGTTTTGTTGAGTAAGTGGGATTCTTGATTGTTCAGGAGCCTATTAGTGTTATTTACTTTGGCAAAATGATGTATGTATAAGTATTAACGATATCGTGAATAAAGTAAAAGTAAACTTTTTACTCTCTTTACCAAGGAGAGAATTTTTATTGCCATTATAATACTAGTTTTTTACTTTATCTCTTGCTTTACCTAATTAGCGAATTATATACAAGTAGTTTTATTATTTATCAAATATTTTACTATTGAAACTATGATTGTTATTAGATACTATACGCGAGAGGATGCTGAAGTTGCACTGCGTTGCATAAATGGGACTCGTCTCGATGATCGAATAGTTCGAACTGACTGGGATGCTGGGTTTATTGAAGGAAGACAGTTTGGACGAGGAAAACACGGAGGACAAGTAAGTATGATAAAATATTATCTTTTTATTTTAAAAGTCTTGTTTTTTGTAATAATTTTTATTTGACAGTGGATTCATAGTAATTATATATCTGCCAAAAATAATTATCATTTCATTAATATAAGGAAAGTACAGAAATTTTGTTTGTCATTTAATCGGTAGAAAGACGCCAGTTACTTATAATTTACCATTTTTTAGGTTCGTGATGAATACCGGAAAGATTTTGACCCTGGAAGAGGCGGCTGGAATAAAATGATGACCATAAGAAGTAAGTTTCGTAATAGTAAGGAAAACATGCAAAATCAAAACAAATCAGGAGAGCAGATATGTTAATAGTCAATGATAGTTAATCAAGACTAAAAAAACTTTAATATAAAAAACATCCATTTAATTATCACTGGTATGTTTGGAACAATACTAATTTTATGCCTGAAAGGGAGATTTTATTGCTTTTCCTGACTAAATAACTTAGTAGATTAATCTCAGTGAAATAGATGATTTCATTTAATTAAATTTTTGGAATATGAATAATCATTTTATTTCAGATGGAGAATAGAAATTCAGCGCAGCATACTATTTTTTCTTACTGTTATTTCTTCCCGCTACCCTTCAACGTCCTTTCTCACTATAAAAGCGTATTGGAAAATTGTTATTTGTTATTTGTAATATATATTGCTGCGGAATTTTTTCTGCGTTTAAAATAAAACATGTCTTTGATTTTTGGATCATATTTTTTATAATTAGCCGTTAACGACGGCCTTTTTTTATTTTTCATTTTATTCTTGTTTATATTTCTTATCTATCATGGTTCATTAAGTCAGATTTGTTCTTTATATTTGCGGCGCGAATTTAATTATTAGCAGTGCTTTATTCACACGTGTCATTTTGCCGTCATAATCATTGCACTATAAGTCATTAATAAATGTTCTCACATATGCGTGTTTCATTTATATTTTGGCTATGTATTAACGCATTAATTCTCATGTACTTTCATTTTTATAAAATACTATTTTGTACTGTTTACTGCACTATAGCCCAAGTTTGATTTGGTAGTTAAAAATGGAATTTTGATTGGTAATCTCCTTAATTGTGTATTTTCCGTATTAAATATTCCTAGTTAAAAATAAAATAGTAATGCTTATATAGAGTGATTTTTAGAACGAGATGGGGCTAAGGTGGTTTTTTCTCCCGGTTATTCTCTCATTTATTTCTGCTGTTTTGTCTACTCCAGAAGCTAAAGAAAAATCCGTGATTGTATCTGTTAATGCTAAGTGGACGATGACTTCTTTAATTGCGGAAACCAGGTTTGTACCCTTTCCAATTTTCGTACAAGTCTGTAATACTAAGGATTTTTATATTTAAGGGCAATGCAAATATAACGAAATCGACGTAATTCCTAGTATATACAAAATAAATGGGTTTTCTAGATCCATAATTTAATATTCTGTAAATTTTTAAAGCTTTTAGTGAATTTATTTCAAAAGAGAGTAATGGATCATTCTGGGAGTTCGTATCAAACGTTGCAGAAAAATGTGAATCTCTGAATTGGATTGAAAGTGAGCATGCTTTTCCACATTTAAACCGGATAAATTTTGTAGTATGTCTTTAGTTTTTCGCTAAAAACAAGTCTTTAAGTTATCTTTTATTTTTACACCACTCAGTGACCGAAGAGAAGAAGTATGAGTTTGCCCTAAAACAAGCTTCATCTATTCTGAGTGAATCAGCAATGGATCTACTGAAGTTCTCTTTATCGTTAAGAACATTTTCTCCAGCAGTACAACTTTTTCAACAAGTAAGTAATCTACGTGCTTAAAATTAGTAAGGATATCAAAATTATTAATTGTAAATATTTTGTTGTATTACCATTATGTTGAACTACTGTTTTTTCTGGAATTTTTTTGGTTATAACATATGTAATATCTATATGATATGTAGTTACAAATTGTATAGCACCTTGATTATATGTGGTTGTGAAACTGTAGTATGGAATACTTATTTGAGAATTGATTAATTGCCTAATCTTTTAGATAGGTTCCGAATATGATGTTGGAAAAAAGTGCTCAGCATTTTTCGATGTTAATGGGATTACTGGTTGCTCTGCATATGACCTTGAGCAAGCTGTTATTAATTCTAGAAGCATGTAAGTTAATTTATATTTATAACAGAATATGTATTATTTTCATAATTTTATGATAAATAATTTAAAATTCATTTTTTTGTTATATATCATATCAGAAATACGCCAAGTCTTTTGTCCGTCGATCACATTTTTGGAAACAATAAAGATTCTCCTGTAGTAATAATTTATGGAGATCTTGGTTCACCGGATTGGTTAAATCTACATAAGGTGGCCACAACACTTGTTCGGGAGAATAAATCTAAATATATTTTCAGACATTTTTATAACGTAAGTCTTCTTTGTTCATCTGTTATATCTATCAATTTATGATACATATAATCAATATGTAGGAGCTTACTTCAGGATTTGCGAAATTTCATCTTAGTCTAATTTAAATAAACTCATTTATTATATTGTATTCTTTAACATTTAAGGAATCCTTTTCAACCTCTGAACATGTATCACTATCTGGATACGGAGTTGAGTTAGCCATTAAAAATACTGAGTATAAAGCCGAAGATGATAGCACGAAAAAGAAGGAAGAAGTAGAAGAAAACGAATCAAATATACATGGATTTAACTTTGAATTGTTGAAGTATGCAAGATTTTGCCTTGTCTTTAATAACCACTCTATCTTCTATAAAATTAGTTTTTATTTATTCTTGTTCTATAATGTTACATGCCTTTAATTTTCCCACACTGAGCAATATTATTGGAAAAGAAAAAATGAGTATTTGCTTTTTTCATGTTATTTAATATGTCATTAACAGGAATCTACACTCTGGTGCCAAAGATTCACTAGAATTATTTAAAATGCATCTAAAAGAAATTGAAGAGCTGGCACCTCTAAAGTTATGGCAGGTGCAAGATCTTTCCTACCAGGTTAGTTGCTTTAACTATTTGGATGTATTTACTGGCAGAGTATCAGTTACTCTAATTTAAGGGTAGTATAATCATTTATTTCTTTTCATTAATTATTCAACAATGCTTAAATTCACTAGTATTAGGTTATTGTAGTAAAATACAATATTATAAGTATTAATTATTCTACTAATTTATTTGAATTACTGGGATGTATCCGTGATATGCGCTATTTTAGACGCGGTCATTTATTGTGGTTTTCTCCTAAACACCCATCTTATAGAATTACTTAGTCTTTCGTATATTAATTGACTTGTTTTCAAGCGGTATTCCCTAATGAAAATAATTATAATAAGTGGATCTATAACTGGGTATAATGAATGTATTGCTATCAAAAGATTTGTTGATGCACCTAAGTCTATATCCCAGAGCGGAGCAATGAAAAATAGCATCACCGGGAAAAATGAGAAGACCAAGGGTACTGCAGTCTGTAAAGAAAAAAGAACTATTCTATTTTCTTAGATTGAAGTATCTAGGAAATAACCTGTGCACTAAGAGCATTGAATAGTTGTTTCTGGATTCGAGTTGATAACGAGGCCCTTACAACAGCAGAAATTTTATTTAAAGCTCTGTGGATTTTATATCCACAAAATAACATTATGGAAATACATGATGTTAGAGATAGCATTAGGTTTGTTACGATAATCAACCCTTTATAGTTATACTGAATACCAGAACTTGTGTTAATCTGAAATTTCTGAGAATTTGCGTTGATATTTTAATAATAAAACGGTTACAAAAATATAATAACTCTTAGATTTTCATGAGCTAAATATTTTATGTGTAACACTTACTAACCTTGTAGTATGATGCAACAAACCGAATGCTGTTTATATCAGATGAATAGGTTTCGAATATTTCTTCTTTTATTTGGTTTTTTATTTGTGATTCATCGGATGAAATTACGCACATTGCACCATAATTTGTACAAAAGATGATATCGACGATTACAATTAATGCAACATATGAAGGCTTATTGAATATATATGTGAGGTGTGACCTACTTTTATAAGTTTTTTTTTCATATAATTAATAATTTCAAATATGTTGGCGAATTAGAAATACTATTAATTAGTAAAGAAAATGATCACCTGCAGACGGATATGTAGCGGTAAATAAAGTGTAATGTTAGTAAAAAATAGGATTGTGCAAAGAATATGCACCATGTTATATTCCCAAATGAAGCCATAAATAATTTGTTTTTAATTGTACCAGTACAAAACAGTAGGAATATACCACATTTAAAGATATGTGCTACCTGTAAAAGGGACTAAGTTGGGACTAGAACGGGAGAACATGCTATATTACCATGAAATGACATAACATTTTCTAAGTAAATATGCCGAAATGTTATCCATCATCATTTAGTGATATTATTGTTGGACACAACTATTATAGTTACGGCTTCATATTTATAGATATTTTTAAAATTTAATCTGTTAAGTAGTAAATGGACTTACTGGCATGACAATTATGTGGATAATGGAATAAATAATATTAAAAATGGCGAATATAAGTAATAAATATCTATAGTTACCAATTTTTTTTTCTTTTCCTTCTAATATTAAAAAAATAAGGAATATGTTAAAAACAGTAGTTAGTATAGTTGTAGTAGTCACTAGTGAGTGATACCCGCTCAAAGTAATCATTGTGGGTCGCTTTTTTTAATAATCAATTATGAGTATCTTTCTGCTATATAAAATTTATAAATAGTACAGTATTCATTGGCAAATAAGGGTACAAGCCAAATATCATTTATGAATAAGACGTTATTAATGGGTTCTTAGTGTTTTGAGCGAAAATTCATTTTAGAACTGCAATTTTACTGAAATCTCGAAATTAAGTTTTTAAGAAATGAATAATGAAAAATTGCTTCAGTGAAGTTAAATGAAATAATACCAAATAATTTTTCGATATCTCGTAATGACTTCTTTTATATTGTAAGACTTCATTATTATTACACTGAGATTTTTCTAGTATTAATTTACATAGAGGTAGTTGCGAATAAAATAGAACTAGAATCAGTTACTTGTTTTTAAGCAAACATTTCCAATATTTAAAGGGATACATAAAGATTTGTAAATCTGCGAAAGCTATAGTGAGTTGTTGTTTTTCATTTGGTTTGTACTAGGTAGTTATTATGAACGAGTAAGAGCACCTGGTATTCAAAGGTGTATATATTATTTATTGTATTAGTTTATAATTTTATTAAACATAATTAGTTAATGATTACTACTTGTTCGTTCTCTATAATGAGTAGATACAATATCACGTGTGTACTGCATATAGGTAGCTTATTTACTAAACGATATGAAATACTAAAATCGTATAAACAAGAAAAGTGTTTCATCCTTTCTTATCTATATTATATAAGTGATTACACCAGGCTGCCCAGCGGATTGTTAATGAAGAGCCGGATAACGCTATTGCTCTCCTCAAAGATTTATCGCAGAATTTTCCTCTCCATGCAAGGTATTATTAATAGTTTATCGTTATAGGTGTACATACGAGGATGAAATGTTTCCAGATCCCTTGCAAGAGAATCAGTTTCGAAAGATTTAAGAAAAGAAGTTGAAAACAATCAAAAAGAATCTCTTCCAGATGCAGGTAAACATTATTTCTGCTATTTAGTATAGATTGAAATATCTAAAGGTGTTTTTTTTAGGCGTTGATATAGGCGAATCTGCACTGTTTCTCAATGGGATTAATCTAGATCTAGATAGTCTGGACATGTTCCAGCTGATAGACATTTTAAAACAAGAAGAGAAATTATCAACTGGTTTCTTCAATATGGGATTTAGAGTTGATCTTTATTTTATTGCTTTAAAATCTTTCCCTTTTTTGGTAATAAAAAGACTTTAAGCATCAGTACATATTTTAATATATTATGTATATTATTTAGCGAGAATATCTCTCTATCCTTGTTGGTATAGAGTTATCAGATGAAAAGATTAGCTATGCCGTGGATTACAGAGACGCATATCCATTTGTTAGTTAATGTGAAATATATTTTATATTATGTTTTTATATTGATCGAAGATATTCATCTTGTGGTCTTTTGAGGTTCAGTTGTTACATTCTTTATTTATTTATCTTGCAGTTCCTTAACAATCTTGATTCTGACAAGCAGTATAAACAGTGGGGTAATAGCGTAAAACTAATGCTTCAGCCATACTATCCTGGAATGATCAGACCAATTGCTCGTAATTTATTCACACTGGTGAGCTCTTATATTGAATTTTCAATTAATGGTACTTTGTATATTATATTTTTAGATCTTCGTCGTAGATCCATCTGAAAAAGAAAGTCGGAACTTAATGAAAATAGCTTACTCATTTTATCAGCATGAAATTCCTCTGAGGTATAGGGCCCTTTTTTTCCTCAAAATTACATGTAAAACAAGATTTATCACTGCTGAGCTTTGCATAAAAATTGAAAAAAACTTCTCTATACTTTTATAGAATTGGTATCGTCTTTGCCGTCAATAACGACAAAAGTACTAGTGGAAAGGAAGATATTGGAATAGCTGTTCTCAATCTTTTCAACTTTATTGCTATTGATTCTTCTAATAAAGACGCTCTAAAGACTGTAAACAAGGTATTAGTGGCTTATAAACATAATTTGACATAAAATTATTTTTTTTATGTATTAAGTAATACCTGAACTACTTTAGCCATATTATTTTGGAAATATACTAATTATAAGTTTTCAGATGTTGGACCTATTCCGCATCCGTGATTCTTTTCAAGCTGAGGATATCAAAACTTGGTTTGAATCGAATTATCGTGACGTGGACTATGAAGATGTATTTGGAGTTAACAGTGATTATGATAAGGGTCGACAAGTGGGCTATATTTTTGTATTCCTTGTTTTTACTGTTAATATTTTAAAAGCTAGTTTAGATTGGTGCTGAATTCGTGGAACGGACTGCAATTGGTAAAGCTCCCAAAGTTTTACTGAATGGTTTTATACTTGATGACGCTGGTGTAAGATTTAAAGTTCATTTAATTCAGATAGCTTACGTTTAATATTATATTAAAATAACTTTAAAAAATTGAAGATCAAAGGTGACAAGTTCGAAGAAACTGTTATGATGGAAGTAATGCGTTTGACTCCTAAGATCCAAGGAGCTGTTTTAGAAGGTTGGTTTTTATCATTTTCAATTATATAAATATTAAAATAATATATTCTAAGGGCGTCTGAAAGACCGTTCGAATGTTGCGAATTGGTTAATTGAACAAAAAGATGTTATGCCTCGATTAAACAAGCGAATTCTTGATGCTCCTTTGGAGAAAAAGTATCTGGATTTAACTGATGTCATGCGTGAGTGAGCTACTTTTGCATATCATATATGTCATAATAGAGGTGGTTAGCAATTCATAACCTAGGATATTTGTTGCAGTATTTATGCTCTTCTTTACAAAAATACTATTTCAGCGTGCAAGGCCAAAGTGCTTTCTCAATTTACTTCTTTAACTGATTCGCAGAAGGCACAGTGTATTATCGAAAAAACCAAATACTTGAGGAAGAGCGATAGCGATTATACTATGGTTATATTTGAAATTAAGCATAGACAATTTATATATTGAATCTTTATAACTCGACCTTTATGTTTAATTCCAATATTTTCAGTCTACCACTTTATGGATCGTCGCTAACCTTGAGACAAAAGAGGGCCGCGAAATAATTTACAGTGCAATAAAACATCTAAAACATAGTAGAAATTCTAGAGTGAGTGTCGAAAATAAATTGTGCTGGTTGGATATGTATAGATAGGATTAGGATTGTTTAAAAGTGACAGATTCAAGTTATAATTCGATTTTGCTACTGCTTGGTTGTGGTGTTAATAACAACCGTTTCATCTGGCATTATGAAAATTGTTGGAAGCAATTAGTTTTTTGATTGTTTGTTAGATGCTTAAATTTAAGGTAGGAATAATCATGAATCCTTCGGATGAGATTAGTGCATGCGAGGTGAACAGTATTTCGTCACTAGTACAAGCTGCCACCAGATTACTTCCTCGTACTCAAGCTAAGCAGTTAATTACGAAACTAGTTAAGGTTAGAGATCCTTATTAAAAATAACTTTCTGCTTTTAGTATTATTGTTTTGGTTCATTTTACTATGATTTGGTGTTTTACATTTTGAGGAGGAAATTGCATCTGGTCTTCTGATTGGTAACGTTAAGCTTGAAGATTTGGCTGTAGGAGGCATGGATATGGATAATTTCAATAAAGAAAGGAATCTCTTATCCTGTGATAAAATAAGAATGGAAAGAATGTAAGAAAATTACTTATCAAAATAACATTAATTTCTACAAAAGTAGATATTGTATAAGTTATTAAAATAATATGTCTTATATAAGGTTTCTTTCATATACCTGATTCAGATTTGCCACAACCGTTCTTAATTTGGATCCTGGAGCACATGCTGTCGTCGCTAATGGAATGATAATTGGGCCTCTTGATAGTAGTGAGAAGCTAGAGGAAGCTGACTTTGCTCTGTTAGAAAAAATGATGGAAGCTAGGGGTTCTGCGGTATGTGTTTAGATAATTTTCTAGTATTTTTCTAGGAATAAACTTGAACAATCTAACTTTTTGAAAAGTGATAAATTATTTGCCTTAAAAATTGACAAATGTTTTATATTTTGATAATTTAGAATCTAGGAAATTTTATTATAGTATTTTTAGAAATATAGGTATCGTGTTATATTTAGTTATAAAGTTGTTACATTTGTTATTATTTTCTAGGTTTATTAGTTTTTAATCGATAAAACTAATATATGGGTAATATTCAGCATTAATATTAAACTCAAGTTTTTTTTAGAGTAGTATTCTTACGTAAAATCAATTTGAACCTTTATAACTTATTTTACAGGTTATTGTTTCTCATGTTGATAAGTGGGAAGTAGAAAAGGAAAACGACAAAGCATCCAATGTAGTATTACGCAGTGCAGCACTAATAGGCAAATATGCAGTTGCTCGAAAAAGGACATGGATAGTATTAACTGCAGATGATCATAGGTTAGTGTTTTTATTGGTTATATACTTATTTTTCACATTAGTATGTTAGACAAACCCTTCATGAATATTTCTGTCTTCTAATATTATTGTAGTTAACAAAATTTGTCATTAATTCCAGAAAGGTGTATTGTATGTAAAGTGATCACTATTAAATTATTTTTTAATCACGATACGATGAATTTAGTTCTATTACCTTGGTTGCTGACGATGAAAAGCGTGCAACCATGGACATTATCGCAGTGGTAGATCCACTCTCAACGAGTGCGCAAAAGTTGGCTCCTATATTAGAGCTACTTCGCAAGAGTATCAACTGCGATTTAAAAATTGTTATGAATCCAAAAGCCAAACTTAGTGAACTTCCACTAAAAAGGTATTTTTTTAATCCAGTTAACTTAATTTATTAGGTAGTCTAACCTCACAATGTTTTATTTTAAAAACAACATATTTAATATAATTTATCAAATTTTCATCCTGTTTTTAACAATGTTCTGAATGTAAGACATTAATTATTAGAATGTGCATATAATGAAATATAGAGGTATATATATATAT
The DNA here is from genome assembly GCA_964036235.1 of Heterorhabditis bacteriophora. NCBI lineage: Eukaryota > Metazoa > Nematoda > Chromadorea > Rhabditida > Heterorhabditidae > Heterorhabditis > Heterorhabditis bacteriophora. The sequence continues at coordinate 8,398,474 of OZ038425.1, read as the reverse complement.
ATTTCTCTTTATAATTACAAAACAGATTCTATCGATATGTTGCTGCACCTGAACTACAATTTGATCACAATGGAAAAATAGCACTTAGTCAAGCAAGGTTGGATTTTCCTCAGTTTAAATTGTTTTACAGATAGTTTACAATTATTTTAGTCATTTTTGTATTAAATATAATTATCAAATAACAGATTTTCTCATCTACCTTCAAAACAGTTGCTTACGCTTTCTGTTCATTCACCTGATGCATGGATGATTGAAAATGTTTATGCTGAATATGATCTTGACAACATTAAAATGGAGCAGGTCTCTTCATTAAAATAGTTTTTCTTATTTTAATATTTTCTGAGTTTCGATATAAGTTTTAATATCTAATTATTCAGGTTTCATCTGATGTCTTAGCTATATTTTCACTAGAGCATATTCTATTAGAAGGGCACTGTTTTGATGAAGTGTCTGGTTCTCCGCCTCGAGGACTTCAGTTTGTTCTCGATACCTCATCAAGCCCAAATCAGTTTGATACAATTGTTATGGCTAACTTGGGATACTTTCAACTTAAGGTTAATAATTACAAAATTTCCGCCATCAGCTTAGTTTTCTGGCACGTTTCTTATGTTGTGAATTGACTTATCCCATCACTTTTAAATTGGACTAGATATTGTTAGGCAAGTCCTGGTGCTTGGATGCTCCGTCTGAGAGAAGGAAAATCTAAAGATATTTATCAAATAGCAAGCCATGTAAACACTGAAGGAAATGATGAAGAAGTAGTTCGGGTGCTTATTGGTAAGTGTTATAAAATAATGGAAGTTAGTAGGAATACAATATACAGTAGTTTTTAATGGTGTCGGGATTATTTATTTGATATTACTCTATTTTATTGAGATGTTGCCTATTTATCAAACTAATAAAACTGTTTATAATTTAGATTCATTTTCTGGACGTACTATTCGTGTGAGGGTATCCAAAAGAGAAGGCATGGAAGAACGCAATTTACTGTCGGATGACAATGAAGAAAGTGGAGGAATATGGAGTAGTTTGAGCAATAGGTATTTTATAATTGAAACATCGATAATACTTCACACTTCAATGTATTTCTATTGTGTCAGTGATATATTATGTTTCATTACAGACTCGTTGGAGAGAAGTATGATGCAATTAATGTGTTTTCTCTTGCTTCCGGTCACTTGTATGAGCGCTTTATGCGCATTATGATTCTATCAGTGATGAAACAAACGAAGAAACCGGTTAAATTTTGGCTGCTAAAAAACTATTTGTCTCCACAGTTCAAGGTAATTTGATTCTAGACTATTTTAATAACAATTACTTATGAAAAAAACAGAGTGTACAGAGCCTGTAGTAATTTTCCATGAATGTTTGGCTGATGTTCTTAGTAAGTTTTACATAAATTCTCCTAGAATATGTAAACAACGTTAAATTAGATTATATTGCTAGACTTCATCTTGATTTAGGAGACACTTCCCCTTATGGCGTCTGAATACGGCTTTGATTATGCACTAGTCGAATATAAATGGCCTCGATGGCTTCATCAGCAAAAGGAAAAACATAGAATCATGTGGGGATATAAGGTTTGGGAGTTTCTAAAATAAATAGTTCCCGTTTTCATTAATCCAAAAATAACAGTTTAGATATTGTTTCTTGATGTACTGTTCCCTCTCGATGTGCAAAAAATTATCTTCGTAGATGCTGATCAAGTAGTGAAAGCTGATCTCATGGAATTGATGGAATTTGATCTTGATGGAGCTCCTTACGGGTCTGATTTGAAATATTGCTTCCTTTTTTTTCTGTGAGATCAAACTTCTGCAAAAACAAAAGTCGTTATAAACATTTTGTAGGTAACTAACGTAAGTAGATAATTTTAGGTATGTTCCATTCTGTGATAGTCGCAAGGAGATGGATGGTTTCCGGTTTTGGAAGCAAGGATATTGGGCCAATCATCTTGCTGGTAGGAGGTACCATATTAGGTGAATAGTTTAATTTTGTATTCATTTAATACAACATGAAAGAATTCACTTGTAATGCTCTGAAACCACTAAGTCTGTTGATTTTTAGTGCACTATATGTAATAGATCTTCAAAAATTCCGCCAAATTGCTGCTGGAGATCGTCTACGCGGTCAGTATCAGGGGCTAAGCAGTGACCCCAATAGTTTGTCAAATCTAGATCAGGTAATGGACTTATTGTCTTACAAAAATTTACAACCTTCCAACTAAACATTAAAATAGCTATATTATTTAGTGTTATTATTATACACATTGATGTTTTCTGTATTTTTTATCTTGAAGATATTACAAGTAAGAGAATACAAAGATTAATTTAGGATCTTCCAAATAACATGATTCACCAAGTTAAAATTAAATCATTACCACAAGAATGGCTGTGGTGTGAGACTTGGTGTGATGATGGGAGCAAGTCTAGTGCAAAGACTATCGATTTGGTAGGTGTATATATAGATATATTGTACACTTCATAGTCATATTTAGATCTTATTTTTATCCGTAATGGGTACTTCTTTTACTTAATTTTTCTTGGTTTTTCAGTGTAATAATCCTCTCACAAAGGAGCCGAAACTCGAGTCTGCGACTCGTATAGTACCCGAATGGAATGACTATGATACAGAGATAAAGAGAGTTATTTCTAAGGGAAAAGATATTAATAATGTGGGGGGTGAGAAGTTTAAAGACCATAGTGAATTGTAATCCAAACAATATTATGTGGGAATTTTACTGATGTTGCTAGTTGATTTTTATTTTGTTATGCAAATTTATTGCTTTTTTAAGTTATTTATGTAAGCTATCAGGGCTATGACCTATTTCTTAAGTAAGCATTAATTATGTAACTTTCATGCCACATTATGTCCCTGATACGTGTTTATTATCTCAGTTTAGGAAGACAACATGTTACTCATAATTTATTGCGTACTATAGGGGTAGGTACGCTGTTTTCAATTTGTGGTTCTCATTAATCTGATTGCACAAGTAACCACTTCTATATATGTCATGGAATTAATACCAGGAAGAAAACTATATGAACAAACATTAATGAATATTGAGAAAGGATGAGAATATGTCGATGTTGACCTTGTTTTTATTTGTGGGCACATCCGTGTCTTAATGGCTATTTAATAAATTATTTAAATAAGTGGGAGTTGATTTAATTGCGTTCTATCGCTTTACACTATTATGTCACTAAATTTGGTACTGCATCAGCTCTATTTCTACAGAATGACAACTCGATTGGCGCGGTTATGGCAACCAGGAAATCCTCAACGAAGGGTCTTCATGCCTGATTTTTGGGTCATAGTCGTCGAGAAATCAACTGTTGGGAGGATGAAATTGCCAAAGAACTGTGTAAAATTTGAGGTTGATCCCAGGCTGGTATTTTAGTAAACTTGCATGTTTGATATTTTTAAATTATACCTTACTTTATATCACTAAATAGATATTTAAATTTTATTTTCAGAATGTCCAGGCACGATATTCGTGAGTATCTTACAAAAATTTACAATCTTCCTGTAAGAGACGTTAGAACTGAGGTGTGAAGTTTATAATAATACATAAGTTTACATAAGTGTAATAGTTAAAAGTACAAGAATTTTACATGTATTAAAAGATAGTAATGCTAAATTTTAAGATATAATTTTAGGAGTTTATTCCTGTCGTAAATATCTTTATTATTCACAGTAATTGCTGTAACTTTTCTAAGAGTTTGTATTCCTATTTTTATTTACTATATTCATTTATCAAGACATTGCGATTTCTTTCAGGTTCAAATGGGTGATATATCATGGAATACGCCGTCTGATCATCGTTACAAGAAAGCGATATGGAAAGAAAATGATAAAAAATATGCATATGTCTTCATGGTAAGTTTATTGAACTAAAATTCTATTTTCCCTAATATTAGAGAAGATTGGATAATAACAGCTGAAACAATTTGTACAAAGTATTGCATATGTTTTAGAGTAAAGATTTCGAATTCTCGTACCCAGACATATTCCATCAGGATGAAGAGAAGGAGGAACTGGACAAAATGAAAGACGAACAAGAGAAAATATCACATAATACAGACTTTGTTAATAGAAATAGGAAGAAAATTGGAAAATTCTTCGGAATATAATTACATAACCTTCGCGATAGCATCATTAATTTCTCACTTTTTATACTGTTTAACATTATTTGTATGGAATAAATTGGTCTATTATATGTCTTATACTCCAAAATTTAAACATTATTATTTTATTCCTATGAATTATTCAAGGCTACATTTCTTTATGTAGAAGTATTAAGATAATTTTAATACAAAAGCTTATTCCAGTGAACTAACTATTTACAATCTCGTTTAAAATGAAATTCTGTGAAATACTGGGGAACATTTAAGCGCAAAAAGTACTACGGATTTACAAGACTACAATATGAAGCATATGTAAAATTATGATTTTTGCATTTCTCAAAAATATAATAAGTGTGTAAGCTTGATTACTTTATTTCAGAAACTTTTATTTAGGACTTTGGATGACAGACCTCTCAATTATTCACATAATGCAGGAGGGCGTATCTGAAGCGGAGAGGAATACTGTATTTGGAGCGCATAATGCCCTTTGTCAAATATTTTCTGTGTTGAAGGTAACTGCTGTAGCAGTTTCTAAGTGGGCTTATTTTTCTATGTCCCGAAATCAGCCTTTTTTAATGGGTTCTAAACATTTCTTCAGAAAGAGTACAGCAGAAATATTCGCAAATAAGTGTTTAGATGAATATTGAGTTTCTTTCATTGGGTTAATGAAAACTGATGTGAAATCTCAATTGATGGGCTGAGGAAAACTGAAAAACCAGCCAACTTTAATGAGTTGATTTTTAAAGGATGTCCTTGTATTCGTTTTGCCCGATCCATCAACCTTCGGTCTCTGTATTCTTATATCCTACGGATTTGTCACATCTGGGTACGCAGCATATGTCTATTATATAGTAAAGGTAAGATAATAATTCAGTTTAATCCTAAATACAACTGTATGACACACTTTGGTGTATTATTTTGTTTTTAAAAGTTAACGCATATGTATTGTACTTTACGAACATGTTTGTTTGGTTTTCAGCATCCCATCGATATACCAAATCGGTTGACGCTTAAAAAGGATTCAACTAAAAGGAACAACCAAGATGACAGCGAAGGAGGCAACTCAAAGTTGTGACTATATATAAAGTGCTACCTAGGAAGATATCTAAAAATATCTAGTGTGATGAAGAACTATGAAATATCCGCTGTTGCAATTCATATGAGCATCACTCTCTACTAATGTTCTTATTGCTTACGAGTATATCTGTTAAATTAATATTAGAGATATATTTGAAATATATAAAAATACTCAAAAAGGTAGAAAGAACAAGTTCATTTAAAATCCAAGGAAATTGGTGCTATACTACTAAATTTGCCAATGCTAGAGACAGGTATTCCATAGTATCAGGAACATTCAGCTGTTGATAGTTCACTATCAGAAAGGCATCTTCACGCTGATTGATCTTCAGCACACAAAAATAGTGGAAAAAGTTACGGCTAGAACAAAAATTTATCGTTTAAGTAGACAAGAAAAATGTGACGCGGAAAATGCTTTAACGATTGTCTTAACGAAAGTGAGTTAAAAAGAGGATGTAAAACAGTGGGTCTTTACCATTCAATAGTTTATCTGATGACAATCACACCGTGGAGATCCTATTTGTGACTAGCTATTCGAAATTCTTTTGATTCTTCTAGTTCGAAAGGTTTGTACAATTTTAAAATAATATATAGAAAAATGATTTAGTTGTTTTATCTTCTCTGTGTCAAATGCTAATGATTTGTATTTGTTGGCTTCTGTATGTATGCCCATCGATTTTTCAATTCCTTAGATTTTGATTAGTAATTGTTCATTTGTAAATGTATTTGAATTTATTCTATGAAATTACTTACGCGTCATTGTCGCTAGATTTTTTTTCTCTGTGACGTAATTAGTCCAGGTAACATGATTAAGAGATCACTCAATTCGCTAGAGATTATGAGGTTTGGAAACACTTCAGTTCTAAAATTAGGTAAACCAGGTAGTCTTGATTTGGAATAAAAAATGCGTAACACTCTAATGACAAAAGGGACATCTTTATAGGAAATCTCACTATTCGAGGACCCTTGAATTAGTAGACATTGAAGTTGATTTATAGCCAAGAAAATCGTGAAGCTTCTCTTAAATGCACGTAGAACTTTAAATGTCGTATACTCCTTTCTGGATGAGAAGTGTAGCCTACAACCTACTTCTGTACACTACACAATACATTTATTCCACCTTAATCTGCAACCCCAATGCAGTTTCAAATACCGACTTCCCACTTCCACCAGCACAAGAGTGGAACTGATAAGATTCGATATTATCTTGGGTGCTTTGAGTTTCTTTGACAAGAATGACCTCTGCTATATAATCCATTGGAGGTAAACTGTGCGGCTATTGTCCTCTTCCTCTCAAGCCCTCTTAATTTGCTACCACTTTTTTGGGGTGAAATTGTCCGACTTTGCAAATACCCTTGTTGCAGAGTGCGCATATTAATAAGTAAAATTATAATCTAACAACTGAAAAACTCATGAACCTTCGCATCGCTCGGCACTGAATTATCATTCGTGCGAACTAATTCAATCAAGCTTTTTCATACGTATTTCACATTTGATTTTCCATATGGCCATCTGAATCGTGGAAAAAATGATGGTAACACTTTTTATTAGAATTGCTATCAATCTGCATCGCTATCAGTATGCCTTAAATCTGGAGCCACTTAGTTGAAATAATATTGATTTAATGCTTACACACTGAAGACATATTAATCGACTTATCTTAGATAAGTTACCTAATAATATAGTGTGGGCGAATTTGGAACTTAGACCAGAACTGGACGTTTGTCGTATAATCGCATCTCTGTTTTTTTGTGTCCATCGGGCGTATAAAAGTCAACAAGCGATCGGATGGTAGCGTTTCCAGCACATGCACTTTGACGAAAGTGATATCCCTTCTACTTCTACCTCTATATTTCTTGTTCCTCTTCCTCGTTCTCTGCCTACTTTTATCCTGTTCATATAAATTTTCATTTAACTTGTTTCGGTTAGACGTGATATTTATTGTTTCAGCTTCTTCATCACGACTAAACATGTCCACAATAGGTTTGTTAATAGAGATTTACACATACATCCTTTGTAATCACGTATTCTCAAATGTAGCAATGTATTACACTAAGAAACGTGACAATTTAAAGTTGATATAATTTCACTGCATGGTTCCTAGTTTATTTATAAAATGATACTGAACGGCATAGTGTTTTGTAGTATTCAAATAAATTCTTTCCATTTAGCATTATTTAATGCTGTTTGGTTAAATCACATGCAAATTTATGTTTGTGAAACTAAGCAAGACATGTTAGCTCTAACGTCTTTTGCTAAGAGAAATGTAAATAGTATATAATAGATGAAGCATCATCATATTTATCTGTTAATTACAGAGGAAATTCTTAAGCCACTTTATGCCGAAATCGATACCCTATCTCAGAGCGGAGATGTAGATAAGTTACTCGACATCTACCATCCCCAGGCTGTGATCGTTGAAAAGGGGAAATCCGCTACCTTTGGACGCGCAGGTTATTAGTTTCTTAAAGAAATAGTCTTCAATTATTTAAATTTTAATCGCTAGCCACTGAACACAGCTCTTAGATTGGAAGTGAAGTATTTTTCACAAGCTCTATTAGTTAACTTCAAAATGCTTCAATTTCAGCAATCAACGACTTGTTCAAAAAGTTATGGGAACTCGTTGGACCCCACAAGATAATCGTAAGACTTTTAGAAATTTTAAAAATATTGATCCATCAATAAACGACGATAATTACTAGACGTAGAACCTTCTATTTTCAGAAGACAAATGAGATATATCAAGGCAGCGCCGATTACTCGATAGTTCATTATGATTTTGAAATTGCGTCTGAGAAGGGTTCTAAAATGGGAACTATGGTACAGCTATGGAAGAAGGAGAATGGAAAATGGGCCATCTACCACGAAGAGTACGAAGCCCAGCCATAGAGTAGAAGTATAACTAGACGTGGTTTTACTTAGATTCTCAATTTTATCGGAGACTATTAATAAAGATATCAAAAATAATTGTTTCTGTTCCCATTATCCATACAATTATTAAAACACATCAGGTACACATGAGTGGAAAATATTCTCGCATCTTTTATATCAATTCTTCAGAGAGTTCTAATTATTAAAGCTGGAGATATGAAAATGAAAAAGGTAGCGACAAGAACCAAAAATTATACAAATATTAAAAATTTGGTCTTGAATTTTTAAAGCAAAAAGTAGATGGCGTGTGTCAACTTTTTTTGAAACTCAAATAGTTAAAAAATAATGGTCGAGAACTTCAACCAAATTATTACAACTCTAAAATGAGAAGTGTTTTTAGTGTTTGCATGTTTATTCGTTTTTGTTTCAATTTGTTAACGTCTAAACTATTTGATTAATGTGACGATTGGTTGAAGTTCTCGACCATTATTTTTTAACTATTTGAGTTTCAAAAAAAGTTGACACACGCCATCTACTTTTTGCTTTAAAAATTCAAGACCAAATTTTTAATATTTGTATAATTTTTGGTTCTTGTCGCTACCTTTTTCATTTTCATATCTCCAGCTTTAATAATTAGAACTCTCTGAAGAATTGATATAAAAGATGCGAGAATATTTTCCACTCATGTGTACCTGATGTGTTTTAATAATTGTATGGATAATGGGAACAGAAACAATTATTTTTGATATCTTTATTAATAGTCTCCGATAAAATTGAGAATCTAAGTAAAACCACGTCTAGTTATACTTCTACTCTATGGCTGGGCTTCGTACTCTTCGTGGTAGATGGCCCATTTTCCATTCTCCTTCTTCCATAGCTGTACCATAGTTCCCATTTTAGAACCCTTCTCAGACGCAATTTCAAAATCATAATGAACTATCGAGTAATCGGCGCTGCCTTGATATATCTCATTTGTCTTCTGAAAATAGAAGGTTCTACGTCTAGTAATTATCGTCGTTTATTGATGGATCAATATTTTTAAAATTTCTAAAAGTCTTACGATTATCTTGTGGGGTCCAACGAGTTCCCATAACTTTTTGAACAAGTCGTTGATTGCTGAAATTGAAGCATTTTGAAGTTAACTAATAGAGCTTGTGAAAAATACTTCACTTCCAATCTAAGAGCTGTGTTCAGTGGCTAGCGATTAAAATTTAAATAATTGAAGACTATTTCTTTAAGAAACTAATAACCTGCGCGTCCAAAGGTAGCGGATTTCCCCTTTTCAACGATCACAGCCTGGGGATGGTAGATGTCGAGTAACTTATCTACATCTCCGCTCTGAGATAGGGTATCGATTTCGGCATAAAGTGGCTTAAGAATTTCCTCTGTAATTAACAGATAAATATGATGATGCTTCATCTATTATATACTATTTACATTTCTCTTAGCAAAAGACGTTAGAGCTAACATGTCTTGCTTAGTTTCACAAACATAAATTTGCATGTGATTTAACCAAACAGCATTAAATAATGCTAAATGGAAAGAATTTATTTGAATACTACAAAACACTATGCCGTTCAGTATCATTTTATAAATAAACTAGGAACCATGCAGTGAAATTATATCAACTTTAAATTGTCACGTTTCTTAGTGTAATACATTGCTACATTTGAGAATACGTGATTACAAAGGATGTATGTGTAAATCTCTATTAACAAACCTATTGTGGACATGTTTAGTCGTGATGAAGAAGCTGAAACAATAAATATCACGTCTAACCGAAACAAGTTAAATGAAAATTTATATGAACAGGATAAAAGTAGGCAGAGAACGAGGAAGAGGAACAAGAAATATAGAGGTAGAAGTAGAAGGGATATCACTTTCGTCAAAGTGCATGTGCTGGAAACGCTACCATCCGATCGCTTGTTGACTTTTATACGCCCGATGGACACAAAAAAACAGAGATGCGATTATACGACAAACGTCCAGTTCTGGTCTAAGTTCCAAATTCGCCCACACTATATTATTAGGTAACTTATCTAAGATAAGTCGATTAATATGTCTTCAGTGTGTAAGCATTAAATCAATATTATTTCAACTAAGTGGCTCCAGATTTAAGGCATACTGATAGCGATGCAGATTGATAGCAATTCTAATAAAAAGTGTTACCATCATTTTTTCCACGATTCAGATGGCCATATGGAAAATCAAATGTGAAATACGTATGAAAAAGCTTGATTGAATTAGTTCGCACGAATGATAATTCAGTGCCGAGCGATGCGAAGGTTCATGAGTTTTTCAGTTGTTAGATTATAATTTTACTTATTAATATGCGCACTCTGCAACAAGGGTATTTGCAAAGTCGGACAATTTCACCCCAAAAAAGTGGTAGCAAATTAAGAGGGCTTGAGAGGAAGAGGACAATAGCCGCACAGTTTACCTCCAATGGATTATATAGCAGAGGTCATTCTTGTCAAAGAAACTCAAAGCACCCAAGATAATATCGAATCTTATCAGTTCCACTCTTGTGCTGGTGGAAGTGGGAAGTCGGTATTTGAAACTGCATTGGGGTTGCAGATTAAGGTGGAATAAATGTATTGTGTAGTGTACAGAAGTAGGTTGTAGGCTACACTTCTCATCCAGAAAGGAGTATACGACATTTAAAGTTCTACGTGCATTTAAGAGAAGCTTCACGATTTTCTTGGCTATAAATCAACTTCAATGTCTACTAATTCAAGGGTCCTCGAATAGTGAGATTTCCTATAAAGATGTCCCTTTTGTCATTAGAGTGTTACGCATTTTTTATTCCAAATCAAGACTACCTGGTTTACCTAATTTTAGAACTGAAGTGTTTCCAAACCTCATAATCTCTAGCGAATTGAGTGATCTCTTAATCATGTTACCTGGACTAATTACGTCACAGAGAAAAAAAATCTAGCGACAATGACGCGTAAGTAATTTCATAGAATAAATTCAAATACATTTACAAATGAACAATTACTAATCAAAATCTAAGGAATTGAAAAATCGATGGGCATACATACAGAAGCCAACAAATACAAATCATTAGCATTTGACACAGAGAAGATAAAACAACTAAATCATTTTTCTATATATTATTTTAAAATTGTACAAACCTTTCGAACTAGAAGAATCAAAAGAATTTCGAATAGCTAGTCACAAATAGGATCTCCACGGTGTGATTGTCATCAGATAAACTATTGAATGGTAAAGACCCACTGTTTTACATCCTCTTTTTAACTCACTTTCGTTAAGACAATCGTTAAAGCATTTTCCGCGTCACATTTTTCTTGTCTACTTAAACGATAAATTTTTGTTCTAGCCGTAACTTTTTCCACTATTTTTGTGTGCTGAAGATCAATCAGCGTGAAGATGCCTTTCTGATAGTGAACTATCAACAGCTGAATGTTCCTGATACTATGGAATACCTGTCTCTAGCATTGGCAAATTTAGTAGTATAGCACCAATTTCCTTGGATTTTAAATGAACTTGTTCTTTCTACCTTTTTGAGTATTTTTATATATTTCAAATATATCTCTAATATTAATTTAACAGATATACTCGTAAGCAATAAGAACATTAGTAGAGAGTGATGCTCATATGAATTGCAACAGCGGATATTTCATAGTTCTTCATCACACTAGATATTTTTAGATATCTTCCTAGGTAGCACTTTATATATAGTCACAACTTTGAGTTGCCTCCTTCGCTGTCATCTTGGTTGTTCCTTTTAGTTGAATCCTTTTTAAGCGTCAACCGATTTGGTATATCGATGGGATGCTGAAAACCAAACAAACATGTTCGTAAAGTACAATACATATGCGTTAACTTTTAAAAACAAAATAATACACCAAAGTGTGTCATACAGTTGTATTTAGGATTAAACTGAATTATTATCTTACCTTTACTATATAATAGACATATGCTGCGTACCCAGATGTGACAAATCCGTAGGATATAAGAATACAGAGACCGAAGGTTGATGGATCGGGCAAAACGAATACAAGGACATCCTTTAAAAATCAACTCATTAAAGTTGGCTGGTTTTTCAGTTTTCCTCAGCCCATCAATTGAGATTTCACATCAGTTTTCATTAACCCAATGAAAGAAACTCAATATTCATCTAAACACTTATTTGCGAATATTTCTGCTGTACTCTTTCTGAAGAAATGTTTAGAACCCATTAAAAAAGGCTGATTTCGGGACATAGAAAAATAAGCCCACTTAGAAACTGCTACAGCAGTTACCTTCAACACAGAAAATATTTGACAAAGGGCATTATGCGCTCCAAATACAGTATTCCTCTCCGCTTCAGATACGCCCTCCTGCATTATGTGAATAATTGAGAGGTCTGTCATCCAAAGTCCTAAATAAAAGTTTCTGAAATAAAGTAATCAAGCTTACACACTTATTATATTTTTGAGAAATGCAAATTTGTTATTATCAGTTGAGTTATGCAGTGATAATGTGGTATGGAGTGCTAACATCGAATAATTCATGACTGGCGCAGCCTAAAATTTATTTCTCCGTTATAAAATTGGAGATATTAGTCAAAAAATTAAGAAACACTATATAATAGATGTCAAATCAAGAAATTGATGTTCTATATTCCGATATGAGATGAGATGGTAGATCACTACCACTGGCACATTCATAAATATAACAATTCACGACGATTTCGATATTCAGATACCAAAAGCATCACCTAGCTGTAAAACTATTGAACTGTATGTTTAAAATATTGGCTTTGTTAACAATTAGTATAATATTACCCGTAAAACGCCTAGAAATAATTCTAGATAAAATAAAACGAGAAAAAGATAATTTGAATCAATATAATTATTCTATAATATAGTAATTCAGTGAAAAAGTCACCAAACCACATTATTAGTTAGCACGATAATTTGTTATGAAACCTGTTTAATACCCCAATCAAAAACGACATTCAGTAGAGGTATCTCAAGTGAAACCCTAAAATGCGGAGTAAAATCTAGTGAAAATTGGTATTTCCTACTTTCATTTTATTGTTAATATATTTTCAGTCAAATTATAAATAATGAACAGTCAATACAAACCCAATTCTTTAAAAATAAAAGAAATTCATGGAAAGCAAATTAGTGAAATATAAAGAAAACGTTTAATTTTTCGCGCAATTGTATTTATAAGCTGATAAATTACGTATAGTGAAGTAATTGGGCGGCTACACAGATTTCCAATTATGATTGTAGAAGAACATTCAAAGCAACACTATTTATTATAGGGTAAAATAAAGAATTACTGCATAACAGTTGGATCTATGCGTAGAGTATCGCTTGTGAGAATAAAAGTTGTTTGTGACCGATGTTTTGAAATAGTCACATATGTTAATATCTTACATTTAATATAATGAATTACAGTGCAGAAAATAGGAAATTGCATGTGTTGAGATCTGGTAGTATTCAGGGTTCTTGTAGTCTTTCAAATTATATCTGCCAAATTTTTATTGTAAAAGGCGATGGCAGAAGCAATGCTTTATGCTGTTGTTATCGAAATAGTCCAGTATAGCAGGAAAATAGACAGGATCCCCAGGTAACCACATTCAACCAAGTGCTACATTTCTTCGGAATATATCCGCGCTAAATAATTAATTCTGCTTATCCTTTTTTACTTAAGTAATTAATTTTTAAGGAACATTGGATTGTGGCTTATAACTCTTTCTATTCTTTTTTATTAGTTCTTTATAACTGAAGTGTTAAACAAACCAAATCTAGCACCGGAGATTCCACTTAGGAATGCAAATATACTGTCAAGACTTCTTCCATTCGTCTCGAAATGATTCCAGTCAATATGAGATGGAATTCCTATAGTGTTGTTGGCACCAGAAAAAGGCTGAGCCGTGTTTTTCCACCAGTTCTATGTAATAAGAAATATATGTTATTCTTTACATTCATTCATTCGTAAATAATCTTAATTAAGTATATGTAATTATAATTTGAAATAAGTGCTTTTATGTGGAATAACAAACTTCAAGCACTGTAAACGTCGAATTTCAGCAGTTCGATACCGTTTAGGAAACACATGATGATAAATAATTTCCATTAAAGCCACATTTAAATATACCTATTCTAGTCATTAGCTTTTTATGTATTTGTTAAAATATTAAACTAACACTGAATGAGAATTGTCTGAAGTAGTTGTAGAGATCAAACGGCGAGCCTGGTAGCCAGATAGAGATTACCGCCATTAGCAAACATATTTGTTGACACTGAATAGTTTTTAAAAAAATATTAACACACCAGTAAAATAGAGAAGGTACTTGAAAATTTGTGGTTATTGCTGATTGTGAGAGTTAAATCCCACACTAAGTAATAAATATTGAATGGTATTTGTTTTTATATTTGAAAGGTTTACGTATATTATGGTGAATTTTATAATGATATTGGTACTTTATATATAGGTAGTTGCGGGAGTTTTAGTCTTTTACTTCAGCGCTTTAGTACACTTATTTAAGACCTAAATAAATTATCGCTCTTTTGCATTTTTTGTAGTGTTGTTTTTGGTTTGTGCAACGCCATAAGTCACGATTTAATGGTGAACTTAACCTCACAAATAACTCAAATAAGATGAGCCACCAAAATCTGCATATTCGACACTGTATTCTCTACGAGTTTCAGCAAGGGAAGAATGCTGCTGAAGCATGCAAATCAATATGCTCTGTACTTGGTAAGGGTGTTTTGTCCCACAGGACCTGCAGATATCGGTTCCGACGTTTCAAAGTTGGTGATTTTGATGTCAATGACCGACAACATTCTGGGACGCCACGAACGGCGAAGACTGATGCTTTGAAATCATTATTAGATGAAAATCGGTCGCAGAAACGAAAAGGACTAGCGGAACAGTTGGGAGTTGATAAAGCAACAGTCTCCAGATGATTGCATGAGATGGGGAAAATTCGCAAGTTCGGAAAGTGTGTACCACATGAACTCTCCGAAGACAGCATTGGCCGTCGACTCAACTCATGCATCTCTTTGCTTGCCAGGCAACGCAAGGAAAATTTTTTGTGGGAAATTGCTACTGGTGAGGAAAATGGCTTGTGTGCGACCATCCCAAACACACACATTCATGGGTACACCCCGGACAGCCAACAACATCCACGGCAAAGCCAAACTTCCTTCTGTGCATCTGGTGGGATATGAAGGGTGCACTGTTTTATGAACTCCTTCAACCAGGTGAGACGGTTACTGCCGAACGCTACGGTCGTCAACTGACTGATTTGTTCAATACAATAGAACAAAAACTACCATTTTCTGGACAAGGATGTCGGAAGGTCATTTTGCTGCATGACAACGCTAGGCTTCATGTTGCTCTTAGTACTCAGCAGACCAGTTTGAACTTTGGCTGGGAAGTTCTCCCGCAAGCTGCGAATTCACCAGACTTGGCACCTTCGGATTACCATTTATTCCGGTTGATGTAGAACTGTCCAGCGGGGGACAGCGCTTTTGAAATGTGGTTGAAGAATAAAAATGGATCGACGACTTCATTGTCGATATCATTTTTTCACGAAGGAATTCGAATGTTACCCAAGAGATGGCAGAAGGTAATGGAAAGCGAAGGTAAATATTCTAATCATTGAATTGTATTTTATATATTATAGAAATAAAGTGAAAATTTGGGAAAAAATTACTAAAACTTCTGCACACACCTAATAGTTAGCATACAAAAAGGTTAAGGTTAGATAAGGAATGTTAATCATAAAGAAAACACAAAAAATTTTACTCTTAAAAATTTACTGTGAAACCAAGTAAACCAGTCTTTCTAATCCCTAGCTTCCTTTCAAAAAATGCATATGACACTGCTCCGGCTATACCCATTATGGCACCGAAGGACCTGTAAATGTACATAAAACTTACCGGTGAAAATTAATTCTCGTTGTGATTAAAAATATATTTGATAGATTTGTATTTTAAAAAAAGCTGGTCCATATGGTAAAACCACACATACAGTGGGAGCCATATACTTAAAGCATCCCTTCTTCTCGTTCAAGCACAGTGACGTATTTCGTGAATTATGCTATCAATTTGAGTGGTCCACGAATGTAGCGAAGTAGCAGATATCGTCTGTTACTAGTATCAATTGGTTGGTGCTGACTCCGCTGTTACTTTTTGAGAGAATTAGCCTAATCTCAAATCAATTCATCTTCGGCGTGAACATATAAATAAGGCACCTTAAGTATTGATAGTAAAAACATTACAAACGCTAGTAAAAAATCTAATTTAATTAACAGTACAATAACAATAGGTGAGTACCTAACTAGCATTTCGATATTTTTGATAACGGCAGCACAATGGCACCGTATAGACTCTACGGGGTTGGCACAACGTTGGACTGGAATCTTAGCTCACGCAATCTTGAAAATTTCTTATAATTCTTTAATATTGCATAATTTTTGTTTACTACTTCCTTCTCTACGTCGTTCCATAGGTATTCTATTGGATTCAAGTCTGGATTCTGGGACGCATTCTGACTAGAGTTATTTCGTTGTGAATGTCCCTGGCAGTTTGTCGACCGTTACCTTTACTAGCTAGTGAATTATTCGGTCGATCCATTCGGTAGTATTTCGTTTCCTTGAAGCACATAAAGCATTTTGCAGTATCTCAAATTTATTAATATGCTTAAAAACATTTAGAACTGCATACCGAGAGAGTTCCAACCTTTTCGCAAACCGCACCTGTCTCAAGTTTTGACCCAGGAAACATTAATCATTGTTGGTTTAGGGTGATATTCCTTCTTTTAGCCATCTTGTAACAAAACTACATGATTATAAAAACACTTAACTGCAATAAACTTGGTATTGAACACAGAAAACTTCCTATAAAAAACGAATAAAATCACTTCCTTCGTGATTGCCTTATTTACACTTCCGCGCTGAAAATAGGTTGATTTGAGATTCTCTCAAAAAGTAACAGCGGAGTCAGCACCAACCAATTGATACTAGTAACAGACGATATCTGCTACTTCGCTACATTCGTGGACCACTCAAATTGATAGCATAATTCACGAAATACGTCACTGTGCTTGAACGAGAAGAAGGGATGCTTTAAGTATATGGCTCCCACGATAACTTTTGTTCAGCATTGTGTACATCTACCATCAAGTGAAAACTCAATCCTTTTCCTCATTTTTTCAAATTCCTGACAATTTTTCTAGCTTTCAATTAACATATTTATATATACCAGGAAAATAATCGAAACTTGAGAGAGCATTGCGAGCGTTGTCTACGACAGATGGAATATTTAGAAAGTGCGAATAGATTGAGTAGTGGTCTAGAAAAGTGACAAGAAGCTACCGATTGAGCGGTGGGTGTGAGATCTGAGATAAACACGAATACTAGTTAGTCGCTGAAAACTACTACCAGAACTAAATCAACAACAAAACGATAGAGAATATTGATCCCTTCAATCAAGCCAACATATGATTTTGTATTTTTTAGTTATATAAATTAGATTATCTTGCCTATTATTTGTAATAATGGAAACATACCGAAATCCACCCATAATATAATCAGGAACACCAAGTGATTGGCCATAACCGATAGCTAGCTGTAAAGTATTACGTAACATTAATTTCTATTTTTATGATTGAAATATGATAGTTCTTAACGTTTTAAATTTTTTGATGTTCTAAGAGATTTTACATTCAAAATATTTTAACTATGATTTAAGTTAGATGGTATGTATTACCCCATCAAATCCCATGACAGTCATGAAGAGAAGAGCCATACCAATGCCTGCTGCAAACACCTGCTGTCGTCTATAAATGTTTATAGTTGACGGAATACTTGTAACGAAACGGATAACTATCGAACAGTTACCACCGGAATCTGGAATGTATTGACATAATTGTTATTTGAACTATTTTAGTCAAAGATGAATATTCTACTAAATAGCATGAAACATAAAGGGATTTCCTTCTTCCTTAATTTTAGCTTCTTGTTTGAAATGAAGTTTAGGCTTCCGAATATAAAGAGCTCGTAAACAAAATGCTTTGCAGAACATTAAGAAAAAGCTCAGTGATCCAATAATGACACATGCAATTCGGAGACCCCAAGCTGTGACCAAAACCTAAAATAAGGTTACTAAATAGATTTTATTTGTATAATTTCTTGTAAACAATTATTTAATAAGTAGTTATGATGGAATAATTGTGTATGTCAACTGAGCTTACCCCAGCAACAATCGGAGTCACTACATTGGCTAATTGATCAATAGAGGTTAGTGTTGCGTTGAAACCTATAGAACACTCGAAATCAGCATTTCATTTTAGAATCCACTTTATCCGAGTTACGTTATTAAATATACATTTTTATCAATGGTATTAAAAAAATTATTACTTAAAACCTATTAACGATCAAATATGTTTTGCATTACTTGAAAGTGTGCTTTCGTTGCTGAGTACCATAACCCAATCTTTTCCAAGTAGACATTTCTCGGCAGTAAGAAAAAGTCGATTTAGAGCACATGTTATTATACCACAAACAAGGAAGCCTATGAAACTTGTGCTTCCCACTTCAACAGACAAACAAACTGAAAAATAAATAGGACGTAAATCGTTACATTCCTTAAAGCTTAGTTTTTATACGTTAATCCTAACTGTAAGAGCACTTTTATCAGTTGTGCAGCACTCATTTCTCATGATAAGACATTGATTACAAAAAATAACCGACGTATTAAACAAGTTAAAATGTTTAGTGTTCTAAAACAAAGCAAAAATTTTGAAGAGAAAGCACATGATCTAATAATATAAAGTTATTAATTATACATATTTAATATCTATTCAACAGTCAATTAGTGTCTAATTCAAACATGGATATTTATTACCGATGCATATGAGATCAACAAACTTGCAAAAAAGCACGCAGATAGGGCTGTGCTCAGATTGTTGAATGGGATGACAGTAATTATAGCTGAAAAATTAACAACTTTTACATAAGAGAAATAAATATATTTAAAAAATGTGATTTATGAAGTTTGCAAATCTTCTATTTCTATATCTGTATGATTTTATCATTATTATTATAAGAGTGAAAATTACAATAATTATTGGTTGGATGACAACCAGTATTTTTATGTATAATACAAGATCGAACAAAAACTGATTCCCTTGAATATTATGTGCAATTCTTTATTAAATAACAAAAATTATTCTTAATTGTTAGATCATTAAGTGTCCGAATCCGTGAAAACACATAAATCGCTCTCTTCAAAAAATCAGTAGCTATACTTTACACTTGCTCCATATGCTAAAACGCTCTATAATCCAGAGCTTCCAGAAACATTTAAAAAAATTATTTTTCTCAATGTTAAAACGCCCTTGAAGTTGTTCTTTTTTTTCATCTGCTCTATGTGTATGTATATTTAGGCAGTGGATAGATATCCTATTTTCTATCTATAGACATAAAATCGGGAAATATACCATTTCTTCGACTCATTTCGTCAAAAACTTTTCCGAGATGTCCGCTTAGCACAATTTGTATTAGTCCCTCAGCGAGTTGCTCGATAGAGACCATTCTCATCCCACCTAATGCATCCATACAAAGAGATATGCAAAATGACCATGCACGATCTACCTGAAGTTTATTTATTCTAGTTTCTTTTTATATAAATATACACCCAATTGTCTTCAACACATATGTGTGCTAGAAAGAGTTCGTTTACTTCTTGGATTTAATTTTTTTTTCAGTTGCAAACAATTTCATAGCAGAAAACAGGAAAAATTCCATATAAGAATTATGTGATAAGCCTTGACCTTAGTTGAAAATCAAAGCTTGATTAGCGTTATTCTTGAGATTAATATCGAGGTAACAATGGTTATAATGACTATCCCAAAACATACTGGAGCCAATTCATTGGATTTCAACATTAGATAAATCCAATATAAACGGGAAACTTTCCAAGAAAGATGTCATTATATCTTTAAATATCTGTCTTCCTTTAACTAGACAGAAAAAAATTCTGGTAACGGAGTGTCTTTAGTAATGGGAACTAGATAACTTATTTTCTATGTAAATAGTGAAGAAGCAGTCAGTAGTTATAATTTTGATCATTATATGGTTTTATTTAATATCAATATTTTAGAAAGATATTTCACAATTTGATTGATAAAGAGTGAGCTTTAATAAACTTTTGAAAGTAGGATTTTTATTAAATAACCTCTGTATTCTCACCAAACATGTTGATATATAAGCAGCATATAAAAAAAGATATGATCCCTTTGGCCTTTTAATATTCCTCATTTTTAATTGAACAATGGACATGCGATTTTAAATGGTTATTAGTATAGTATAAGCAGTTATTTCTGAAAAAGTATCTTCATGTGGAATAGACAGTGTAGAATACAATAAAACATGAAAACTCACAAAAAAATTACCGAATAATCATAAGTATTAAAATAAATTCCACAAATTTTCTACTATATCTCGTTTTCTTCATGTACACTTCTCCTAGTTTATTAAACTGGCGACATAATGCAAATTGTTGCTCATTTCGACCAAGAGCCTGATATTTCAATGTCAAAATTTTGAAACTGAAATACACACAATCTAGCTGAATATAGCAGAAATATAATTTGATTCCTGACATATACAGCTATATTAAAATCGAGGAATAAATTTTCAATGTTTAGAGAATTATGCTATTGATAGAGATAGAATAAAGAATGTGGAAGTAATTAGTTGCTTATGAACGCAACTAATAAAACACGCTGAAATGCCGAGATATCGCGGTGCATAATATATTTTGATCGGTTTCTTTTCGAGTTAGTGATTACATACTGATAGAACGGTCAAAGTCTGAAATAAAGCCTTCCCTATCTCCATCGGTGAGTTGTGTTTACAAGTTCGTATTCACGTATAAATACGTTTTTTTTTGTCCTTTAATCCTAATAACGACGAGTGGTAGAGTGACCACTCACCGTATTTTATTTAAAAAAATAAAACAAAGCCGTCGATGCTCACTTACATTTCCCGAAAAGTGCAAATTTATCTTTACCTAACCAATTATTGAAATTAAACTCATTTAAAATAGCGGTTTACACAGGTTTTGCACTAAAATAGTTGTCTTTGTTGTATAAAAAATATTAATTTAGAATTTTACTTCATGATTTAGACCATTTGTAAGACAAGATCTGATCCAAATAATAGATATACTAAATTCCTTAAGATATCTACATCCTTGACGTATGACTAATATAACGAGATAAAATTCTATGCGATGTTAAAATTTCTCAGAAACGTGCTATTAAGCAAATATTTATATTGAATTTGGTCATCGTTTCATAACGCTATGTATCTTTAAAACAGTGATGTGCTAGTGATTGCAAAGTTCCGTTAGCGATTTGAATTCGACGATTTCTCTCCAACTGCATGTTGGCCACTTTTATGTGTCAATATTTTAAGTGATTTATGGTCTGAAACCCACAGATCTGTTATTTTCTCAAGTATACTTACATATCTGGTTTTGGAAAGAATACACATTTCCTAAAAAGAGTTGTCTTATATCTGCTCAATATTCTTAAAACTATGGCGGACAACACATACACTTCCAATGTCGTGCAACAAGGGATTATTACTAGTATTTTATCTTCCACAGCCCTCGTTATAAACCGGTTGGAACCAAACATCTAACAATTAGTTAGTCTCTGTCTCTAAACATTTCTCCTGGTGAGCCTTTATAACATCCTCTGAATCGTTGAGTTACTCCCATGTAGTCTTCATAGCAGCTTAAAAAAATATGCAGCAGTTATATGACACTTGCTTCAATGTTTTGATCTACTAAGCTGCAATTATCATACAACATATACTTTGTAAATAACTGAGAAAATGTTTTTGAAATTTTAACAGATATTTCATAAACTGTAGAAAAAACGCATTAGTTAAATAATGCACTACGGTTATCAACTAAAGATAAAATAATATTACAATCTACAACGATGTATGCCAAATATACGAGACTGGTAAACGGAGTCTTAAGAGTCAAGCCAAGTGCAAGATAATATTTATGAGGCTTATAATATATCATTATAATAACTTTAAGTTCTAAGCCTATAACAAATCAGATGTTTAAATAACTTTATCAATAAAACATGAAATAAAGCCAAGACGAATCAGTCAATATGCAAAAGAAGAGCTTACATAATGTAATATTATATTAATAAAACATGGTTAATTGATTATTTGTCAGCTGTGATTAGATGAATAATATAGACAAGGAAGCACTTAATATAATAGGTCATTATGTGGGTCGCCAGATTACCACTGGCTAGGATATGTATGGTAGAACTGAACAGATAGGTTCTACTTTAAAATAACAAATTATAATATACTTTATTCTAGAATGTATTTATTTTCTTGTGTCAGTATTTATATTTTTAAGAAAGAATCAATCTGTCCAGTTCACAACCGAAATCAAACGATCGATTTCGAGTACTAAGCCTCTAAAACCCGATAGTTGTTCTAAATGTTAATCATAAAAATAAGGACTATTAAAATTTCGTTAATCACTAATGATGCTAATAACGATGACTATTTTGCTCATAATGACAGTGTTATGTAGCGATCTTTGGATTTTAATCGACAATGTTTAAGAGTATATAAATAATTTCATAAGCAGTAGTATATTTTAAAATATACTTTTGAAGAAAGTTTACTCTGACCCTTCTTCAAGTACCCTAACAGTTTCTTCCCCAGTTACTGTTTCTTTTTCCACTGTAACCGATTCGCTACCGTCCGTATGCTTGGTTACTGTAGTGGTTGTAGTTGTAGTCGTCCCCTCATCTTTGTGCACCTTTAAAATTAAAAGCAAATTTTTAAGGTTTAAGAAAAAAATACTAGTAATTAATTTTCCCATGCGTATATTTCACATATACTCCAATATTAAAGCCTTTCAAAAAAAGAGTATTACAGTAAATAAGTATACATAAATAAGTAGAGATGAAAAATTTCCGGATTCGAAACTGCACATATCAAACAAGTTAAGTGAGTATATTATTTGAAACTTAGTAATACGATATATTGGCATAGAATAATTTGATTTGTCTTAATTTCTCGTGAAAAACATCACTCGAGATATAGATAGTTATAAACTTAAATAGGTGATGCGAAGTAGAAACTGGATGAATACTATACCTCAGTGGTTACTACAGTTTCTCCATTTTCATCGCTAATAACACGTACACTAGACTCAGCTGCTTCTCGTTCAACATCGTTTTCGTGGGGCTAAAATGTGTTACATTATTTAAGCTTATCACACTGCATTCCATTTTCCCCTTGATACTATATATTAAATATATGACTTAGAATGAATTTCGAAATTTACCTGGTCCACATTTTCGTTGCTTTGATCAACTATTTCTCCAACGTTTTCATTTGTCGGAATATCCGTTGGCATTTCATTAATAACTTTAGGTTCGATTTTATGCAGTGCCAATGATGAAATCTATAGAGAATTACATATAATAGGTGAACGTACGACCTATACACAAAGTCCACTTTACCTCTTTAACTTCATGTTGAACCTTTGAGTCATCTATAGTGTGCTTAGATATATTCGGTGTAGGATCATTTAGAGCTTCTTCGGGAATGCTTGGAACACCATTTCGTTGATCTGAAATACTATATAAATAAGAATATTTTTCCTCATTTTATTTATATAAACGTAGTATTTTTATTAAGCACTATAGAAATTTGTGTTATTTTCTTAAGTGAGATAGTAAGTAGAAAACACAAAGTAGATGTAAATAAAATTGCTAAAAATTATGCGACCTATATTTAAAAAATTATCTTACCAATGATCACATCTTTGTCATGTCCTTTTCCGTTCGTGGTGTTATCTCTTGTAGGATATACAGGTGTATACACGAACGGTCCACCAAAAGCGATTTTACCAACTTCATCAGCCTCTTCAATTGGTTGCGGTCCCGCAATGAACGGTTGAAGTACTGTTGAAGGATCTTTAGTAGACAATTCTCCAATATCAATAGGTATTTCGAGCAGGATAAAGTTTCCAAGAGATAGCTGGAATAATGTAAAAGTGAAATTGCTGAAACACTCACAAAAAACAGTCACTCATTTTGGACTTTCATGTGCAATTAAAAAGATCAGCTTTCGTGGTGGATATAACTTAATGCTAAGAGAGATTAACCTGAATAGCATATTCAATCCTAATGAAAGGTTGCTTTCTAAATCGGAGAGTGGCAGTAGATGGACTTTCCATCATTTTCCCTAGTGGAGAAAGGGTGTGAATCTCGTTTGTTACAGAATTAAAATCGCCTAAAATAAAATGTAATAATGCACCCAAAAATTGGTTCATACTAATGGTTTGATGGCTATAAATTACTTATTGAGTTCTATTATATTATCTAAGTATTTATACAAACCTTTAGATGTGGGGCAGACAGGAGGAATAGTGAAGAGATGTATTCCATCTCTTTCAATTGCACCTTTTCCTTTGATTACATCATTCATGTCTAATCTCTTATAGAAAATTGAACGATAGGGAGAAGTAGACGCTTTTTCAGGTGCTCCAATACGGATAACTCGGTCTACCAGGCGAACTTCCATCTAAAACAATATAAATGTATCCTCAATGAATAATTCTAGCATACTGATAAATTGTTAGTCTCTTATTAAATAGATATACTATAAAGTGAGTTGGTAGTTTCAGCCATATTTTACAGTTAAATAGTAAGAATAAGGTGTATATAATTAAAATGAAATTACGTTAACAGAATGAAGAAATTTCTATGTAACAAACGTTCATAATTTATCATAAGTAATTAGAAAGATTGATGTTTCTTCCGTAGAATTTTTAGTCACTGATTTTATTTCAAAGGTTGTAAATTCACTTTTTAGAGTTAGTATAAAATAAGAGATTACAATACTAACCAAGTGAGTATATTTAATTAATAATACATCATTAGAAATAAGCTATTTATACGCATTTATATTTTAAAGGCAATTTAAATATGACTAACATTTTGTAAGATATCCTTGGGGTGCTTATTTCCGATTTTCAAGCTTCCAACAACAGCTTCTCCAGGTAAATACCCAGTTTTGGGCAGTGAAAGTTCAGCACTTATCTAGATTTAGAACAATTACTACGTTGTGATAGTTTTTTTTAAATAAATCACACTGAATTTCTATAAAGATATCATCAGAATTATTTAAAAATATTCGAAATATGTTATTGTATAAGTTAATTAATATATAATTCAATGTTAAATGAGTGGAATGTTACAAAAGACTGATTAAAACTGGAAGTTATCCACGATAAAACACTAAATGGAAAAAAATCCTCTTTCAAGTGAAAACAATATGTTACTAAATTTCTCAATATTAGAGAAAATGTTAAAATTCTAATAGATGTTTCAGGAATTAATGAAGTTGTTAGATCGTAGATAAATAGATGCGATAATTTGATACCTTTCCCTTGCAACAGCATTTTCCAAAGATGGCAACATCTTGTGCCTGAGCTGGTTCTCCAATTACAAAATAACCATCCGATGGAGCCACCATTGAAAACGCCTTCTTGACATAATATTCATTCTGTAAAACGAGTACAATCCATGTATTTAATTATTAATATTCTGGTGTGCACAACATCATTTGAATGAGAGAAACGTATTAGGCAAAAAGGAATAATTCGACTATGATTTAGTTAAGTAGATGTGAATTTAACTTACAATACTGCCATCATCCTGCTCCTGTACTAAACTAGCTCGAATAAAGTAGCGAATAAATGCATGTGGTCCTTCATAGGAAGAAGGACATCCCTTAAAAAAACAGTGCATGGTTAGATATAATTAAGTTAGTCACTAGCATCATTATCCTAGCAATAAAATATGCTAATAAATTACTAGTTTGACAAAAATTAATTAAGGAGAATAAACCTTCGGCAGTGGGCATTCAAACGGAAGACTATAAGGGAAATTGCTGATCCAAGTAAAATGGCCAGGTTCCAACTTGCCAGGAGGGCGCTCGAGGAGAGTAAAGTCTTGATCAAAGTATACCTAAAATTGTTTTAAATATTACATAAAATTATGCTGCTATGAACTATGTGGTGTTAAAACTTAATAGCATCTCTGTTCCCACCTAATAAAATTAATAATGTGACTAAATAGGTAAAAAGTAGCATATATTTTTAAAAGTTAGTATATAATTTTTCTTAAACTGAAGTAAAAATTGCTAATATGATACCTTTTCAATATCATCATTTTTCATAGGATCGTTAATCCAAGCCGCTCTTCCTTTTAGTTGCAGTTTGACAGCATTAATGACGATTGGAATTCGAAGCTCGATACGTAATTTTCCAGTGATGACTTCGCCGCCTATAAAAATAATATTTTCTCTTCATAGAAAATGGTATTATTACTGTTCAATATTTATTCCACTTATTAATTGTTCACACCCGTAAATCAAAATCAGTGCACAAATACCTTTTAATTTGAAAATGTAACACAATATTTTACTAAAATATTATCCCAATTAACCTGTTGTTAAAACCACTGTTGATTAAAATTAATTCAAGTGTTAGAAAAAAGCAATACAAACCTTTGAATACCGGTTCAACGCCAGCATCTAGAAGAATCTCAAAGCGAGACAATATGCTATCAGACATTTCTCCTGATGGAATGGAGAACCCTAAATCAAAATAAATTAGAATATAAAGTGAAATTTTTGATCTAAATTAGATGTGAGTTTACGTCAGTTAGCAAAGGACAGAAATATAGATGAAATTTGTAGGAAAATATTCGAAGTAGAAAATATAGATATGGTTATATAATATAGATTCACAATCATGGCTATGTAATGTGTCAAGAGATATGACGCAAAGATCGTTTAAGACCATCAGATGACATGTAGTCTGTGAGCGTAGCATGAAAAGCTTATATTTGAACAGATACTCGACGAACATTGTTGGATATACGTGGCTCTTAATGAAATACTAATGTAAATTTTGTTTCGCAAATTAAACCTTTTAAACAAAATAGATAAAATTCTAAATATACTCTATATAGTCGTTCAGATTTAAAACATAAAGCTTGCTAATCACTAACTCAATGATGCGATACTTGATCTCAGCTGTTTGATTTATGATATGTATATTTTCATACATATATATATATAGTACGCGAAATATGATGAAGTTAAGCCCCATATTTAAGCATCAAATAATACAATGTAGATGTTATCTCGAAAATTCTCGTGGGCAAAAAACAACTAGTAATTCTTGCACTTTTCATAGCGGCAAGACTCGAAACGGTACGAAGATTATATCGATATAAGTTGGATTAAAATGTGAAATAATATTCGAAAGAAGAATTATGTAACACATTACTGCTCAGTAGGAATGAAAAGAAAAGAAGAAATATATGAAGTAGAGAAATACTAGAAGTGTTATCAAGAAGAGGCAAGAGCAATAAATAGCAATGAATAATGAACAAGGAAATAAATAGGATTAATAAATTTATAATTAGTTTCAAAAATTACATTGATGGTAATGAACTGACTACTGTAATTAATTAAAATGTTACAGGTATAGACAAAAATAATTTATTTTATGAATGAACTATGCCAAAAATTGGCGAATGACAGATGTGCCATATACGGCTTATCACAACTAGAGATTGTCTATACCCCATTTCTACGTAATATTATCGCTAAGCCATTTAGTCCATCAAGAATAAACACGGACAACTTTAACTTTTCTACGAAAATTTATGAGGACAATAATATGAAATAAAAGACAGAATTAGATTGGTATCTTCGAAATTGCAGTGCTATAAATAGATGAATTGTTAAAGACCTGGATAAAACAACACAAGAATACGAATCAAAAGCTTGGTATAATTAGAAAAATACAAAGCAGTTCCTGGAAATGGAACAATAGAAAGGTGAGCAACATAAGTAGTCATCACTTAAGTAGCATAGCGTCTGATTTAGAGGTCTAAAGTGTAGCTGCATTATAGAACCTGTTTTAGTATTCAAAACCACTATAAAGCACATACTTCTGATAGTTGCTTTTAGCCGAAATGTAAAAATTGCTGCTTGGAAATGTAAGCAGCACTTATGATTACTCATAAAAATCAGCAATCTATTGTGGGATAAGAAAACCAAATAAAAAGCCAACAGCACAGAACAAACTTTAACGTGGTTATACATATTTATTAACTTATTAATATATTTCTATCAAGAGTCTATTATTATGTTGCCCATCATATTAATTACATCTACAAGTTTTTCTAATCTGGTTCTAAATCTTGTAAGCACAGTTCAAAATCCATGACGACCAACTCAGTGTGCAAACGAGGGTAACTGAAAATTGAATGGATGCGTGAATAGGCACCGAAAACTGGGCATCGTAAGTGAACGGTTCGAGAATAAATGGAATACTAAAAGGTCGTGTTGTGTTATGGCCTTGTCAAATATCCTATACCAATCAAAACGACTGAGCCACTCATTACAGTACTTTTGAAAATGTTACTAGAAGAAAAGATAACTGACATATGAATCAGAAGCTCATGTTAGAAGATACATTGATTTAATCACCAGAACTGCGAAAAATTGACTACTAAGCAAATTTATTAATTCATAGTTGTGGAATTTGTAATTAATCTTAATCCTAGAATTTGCATTTACTGTGTAGTATGGTCTAAAATGGAAAAATTGAAATAGCTATGACGAATATAGTTATGAACAGTGAAAACATTAAAATACTACTAAAACTGATTAATGGTGATAGAGTTTAAGGTAGAAGGCATTAGAGCGTAGCGAAGCATGTATTTGTGTAGATATTTCGGTATTGTACACGTACAAAGGTAATTCGATATGAATAAAAAGAAAAATACAGTAGCATAATTTGACTATGAAGGTTGCTAGGCTTCTAGTGTTGTTGCATGGCAATGACCTCAGAGAAATATTCAGTCCAGATGTCCCAGTCGTCTGACTAAACGCCGTTGTCTGGTGTCCCCATTTATAGCTTACTATCTCATTGCAGATAACCCCACCAGCCTCATTGACAGGAATACAACTGGCACTGAATGAATGAGCCAACCACCGCAACCAGAAATTAATTAGCCTCCACATTATTTATGCAAATACGTGTCACTTTCATAGTTCACTTCAAAATAAATAAACCAACATCTGAGGATTTCAACAATCATAGAATTGTGAATAGTAATTCAGATTAAGATAAACTACAAAAGAACAATACTCTAAGTAGAGTAGTTATTTCGACCTGTCTTATTTCATGCATGTACAAACCTCATAAAATATTTGTGACTAGGCACATAAAGTCAACACCGTGTATAGGTAACTCATACAATGAATACTGCTATGAGAAATAGAACCTGTGGTCTCGAAAGAGAAAGTAATTTTCATAGATAGAAAGAGAACAAAACATGAATCATATAATGGAAGTTTGTATATACATAGAGGTAATTTAAAATAAATAGCAAAGAACAAGAAGAAAGATTCGGATATCCAAAGATTAATGATACCATTATATTGAAGTGAAGCCACGCAATAGATGAGTGTGAAGCCAGAATAGCTTATGGGTTTGCATTATCTCTAACAAAGATTAGCATCAATATTGGTAGATGATCGTAAGGTGATTGAACAGAATAAATAACGCCAAATTTCACATATACGTTAGAATGAAACCATCTAATAGCGATAGGGTTCAGTCGTTAACCAATTACCCTGTGATGGTAACCATAACAACCAGGAGCATCCGGAAGGACGCAGCATGTATCTTAAACGCGAATTAAATAAATATGAAAAATGTATTCTCATTACCACCTATTATAACGTACCCACATGCTTTTCATATTTTCCAGGAATGTATTACACTACTGTGATTTTAACAAATAACTTCTCGAATTAATTTTTTTTTTCTATTTTGTAAAAAAATAGGTAGTATAACAATTGAACAATTAAACACCAACAACGAAAACAACATCTGACACTTGATGCTTGGGAGAGGAATCAGGAATTGTAGTAAATAATGCAATAAGCAAAACACCAGATTCAAAAGTAAAAAGATTGAAATAACAAGAATATATAAGAGTTATTTATTTTTAAAAATTGGAAATTAATTTCATACCAAAAGTTTACATTATGTCTACAAATGTAGAACTATGTGAAGTCAGCTAAGGCGTCATTATTTGATTAATGGGGTTGATCTCGCGACTCTCACTATGAGAAACCGAGTTTTGCTACTCACAGCCCCCGATACTTATGTAAATACTAAAGAGGAGCCTGATTAGATCGAAAAACTCAACCTCTGGTTCTTTAATGATGAAATATTTGTCATAATATAATAGTTAATAACACCAGTTAGCAGTGGAACTAAGATTACTATGTTAAATTCAACAAAATAAATGGCTGGTTTTTAAAAGTAATTCTTCGTTGAATATTTGGTGTAAACAAAGAAAAGTTCGAATGAATAATAACAAAAATATTATTCCAGAATGACTATCAAAGCCATATCTCACATAACTTTAAAGAGTGCGATTCACAACAAAGGCTTCGGAAATTACAAGAAATCATTTTCACCAATCTAACATTAAAATAAAGACTATTAGATTTGCAAGAAGAAACACTCGAAGGAGGTAAGAATTATTGACAAGAAGCGAAAACTGCACTAAGTGACACGCTAGAACTGTCCATATGGGATAAAGGGCAGGAAATTGAGGTTCATGATCCATGGCCCATAATAAACGCTCGATTTCACGCCCATCCAGGGGCATGAATGTATTATGCGCAGAATTAGGCGATCCCCAATGTTGATAGCAGTCGTATGGAAATTGGTTGAGTAGATAGAAATAGAAAGAGATTGTACACAGAACAACAAAGTGACAAACAATCATAATATGTTATATACACAGATAAACGCCATGGATATTTCATAGAACTACCTGATCTGAATACAGTAAACAACACACGATATATTAAGTCAATAATCCGCTGATTCGATCAATATTCAACAGCCGGGTGTCGCAGCTAGGGTGTTTATGGATTTGGCACAGGTCAGCTGCCACTCTTTCACTCTATTTAATAATCAACAGCACAGGTGTCTTAAAATGTTAATTGAAACACTAATGTACGAATATTTAAATACACCAGCATATATATAATATAGGACCAAAGTGATTACTATTATTTGTGCCCTATCATTAGTCTTTTTTTAAAGATTGTAGTTTATATACGTGATATTTGCTTTGATAGCAATAAAATTATAGCCATGAACAAACTCTTTGGTTTCTTAACTTTTTAAAGCAATATAAAACACTTAAACTAACTATAAATTAGAAAATGTGATTGTGAAAAGCAGGTATAATGTTTATATTCGCGAAGTATTTAAATACTATGATAGAAATATAGCGTTTACAAGCGAAATGTTAGGTGGGATATGGCATAAATAAATTTCAAATGAATTAACCGTAATATATGAGTTGTGTTACAGTAGTTACGGAAACGACAGGCATTGTTGCGTGATCGCGATCAAAGCTCATGAGTTTCCTACTTGCACAGGTGTTCAAGCGAAAAACACTGACTCCAAAACAGAAGGGCTCTACGGAAAAATAGGAAGTAGATGGAGATGAATGGGCAAAAATCCCTACTCTTCGGTTTGGCCTGATAATAGGTAGGGGAAGAGGAGGGGTGTAAACAAGTTCCAGAGAAAAACAAAGGACGGTGAAATATATAAGAAACACGAGACATATTCCATAGATACAGATTAAAGCCTTATAATGTTTTTAGAATTGTATAGTAGAACTATCTTTAAAATGTCAAAATTTGAGGTAAAAATTGAAAGTGGAGGACAGCAGCTGAATGAAAGATACTAAAGAGCGGAGTAAACAGAAGGTCGAAGCGCACAACAATTTCAGCAGAAAACACATGACCTGCCATGGGGTAGCCCTGAATATGACAAAGTTGGTCATCATTCCCTATGAGAGATTAAGAAAGTGGACATCAAACTATATTTATTTAGCATTAATGGGAGTATGATAAAATTCGAGTGAAATATTGTTAATCGTTTTAGATGTAAAAGTGGTGGTATTGGTTTATAGGTGTAAATAAATGTAAAATAATGGTAAGGATTCATAGACAAACAGTGAACAAAGGAAACATGAAAAACAAGGTGAAGGACAGCAGGAGCGGAAGAAGAGGGAGAAAGAGTGGGGCGGGAAAGACACAATATTTGACGTGCGAACCGTGTCTCTGGCGAACTGCTCAATAGAAAACCGTGGGGTGAAAGTGCGAGATCGATCGATTCCCCTACCCCATAAAATGGCATCAAGAGGTGCGCGAAATGAGACCGCCTGCGGTAACACGTAGAGAGAGAATACGGGTTCTAAGAGACCTAGACGGATAAACAGCAAGACAATCAAGTGTAGAATGACCTGGTGTTGTTGACCTCTTTCTCCCTAATCCTTTTTGTATTAAAAGGAGAATACGGAATAAAGTGGTGATGAACCCTTAAGAGTGCCAACAGTCAAATTTAGCGATGAAAGGATAATGGAGATTTGCAGACGAATTTCTAAAAGGAGTCAGTCGATGAAACAACAGGCAAAATGCGCTCGTAAAGTAAAGCCAAATGACCGAGCAAACGCCGTATGGCACAATTTTTCGAGGATATTAGAATGAGACAAATATGCAGGAACTGCGGCATATTTGGGAAATAACTAACTTTGTCACTAATATTAATAATAAGAATTTACCATATACAAATATGATATTTTTAGATTAATTCAGTATTAAGAATTACAATCATATTGATACAAATGAGCAAACCCCTACTCTTAAATAGGTGGAAAATGAATTGTTCGAAAAAAACACTTCAATTCTTACAAGATAGGATAACGATTTAGAATATATGGAAGGATATATTTTGTATTCACTCCAAACCCACTAGTTGTATTTGAGTTCAATGTTAATCTGTCCCAGAATGTACGATGAGCGGTTTATTGTATTAGTATACCGTATTCACACACCGTAATTTGGTATGCAGTTACGCAATTGCCTAGTTCCAGTTTGCAAGATACCTGCAGTTTTATTTCGTTCTCTAAAGATGTATTTTTATTTTCGTCTCATTACTGGAAATCATTACACAATTGCACTGTACGGTTTTTTCCATTTTTAATTAATGAGAACATATCTTTCAATTACATAAATGCCTGGAAATATGGAGTTTTTCTGTAAATATCAACTTTTCTGGAAAGAATTGCGAAATTTGTACTTTATTGTTACTTATTATAAAGAACATATAATTTATTATTATTATATAGCACTATATGTTATAATATTATATGTGAACTTGTTCAAAATTGGTTGCTTTTTGCTAGAGATTATTACCATTAATGATAGTCAAGCTCCTTTTATCTTTCTTCCGCCAATTTTTAATGATCCCACTTAGAACTTGTTATCAGTGATAGTTCTCTGATTAGCTAGTTTATAAATGGAAGCTGTCATTATTATATACTTAGACGTCTTATGTTGAAATAATAATAGATTTATAGGTTTAAAACATTTCTGTGTTCTTAATTAGCATTTGAAAATAGTTTAGCTGAGTAAACAGATTATTAACTGTAATTAGACAGTTAATGGGTAGTTAAATAAACATTATCTAATATGAATTGTAATAGAGACCTTGGGGATATTTAAATGGATAATATTCGAAGGTAGAGGACAATAGAGCTCTTGACAGAGGTGTGAGGTCGCGTATGATTTCTCCAAGAGTGCCATTATGAGTGCAACGTCTTTGTGCAAACCGACAGGAACACATACTTAGACACTATACACACTTCATTATAAACAAACATTTGACTATTGCTGTGAGACAGACTTGACCGACACTGAGAATAGTACTTGGTTAGAGAACGACATCAAATTAGATGAAATGTGAATGAGAAAGAATGACACTAAACAGGAATCTAACTTGGCGGAAAATGTTGGGTAAAGCAGAAAAAGGCTAAGCAGAACCATAATGAATCATAGTGGTAATATGACAACAGAAAAGACTAACAACTATAATTCAAAATATGTTTAGTTATTCGACCAAATAAAAATTGGTGGAATGAAGCAGACAAGTACTATTTATTTTATGCTAGCCGTTGCTTTAATTTAGCAACAATAATTAACATTAAAAATAATCGGTAGAATATAAAACCAAATAAAAATAGAGGTGTAAAATAAGAGATACTAGAAACAAATTTTTAAAAACTATGAAATAGTGTATCAATATATCAGTGCATCAGTTGAGTTGACACAAATACTGGTAGGTATAATGCGATATTTGTCAGTTCAAATCAACGTCAGTATTATCGGTTGTTCGTTGAGTGAACTGGATAGTTTATTCTACCTAAAAATATGTTGACACAATAGTTATATTTAATTCGGCAAAAATACGGACTAAAGACACAAAGATGAGAAGATTTTGTGGTCAAAATTTATCCAAATTATTATAAATAACTGATAATCAATTCCCAACGTCTTTTTTCTCTAAAAGCCTTAACTTATTTTTAGGCACTTGTATTAAAGTTACTAATTATGATTTGAGAAAATAAGTTCTATTACATGGTTTTAGTGATTCCAAAATGAAGTTTCTCCTTCTTCCAGTCTGAGAAGATAACATGTATTTCAGATCTGATTGCATTAAAGCCTTTATATTTATTAGAGATTAAAAAAAATAGATCTTCGACATTGTGTTTGCTTTTATTTTTTATTTTCATAAATATTTCAGTTTTAATCTATGTGTCAAGTATCCTTTGTAATTGACTTGGGATAGTAATCATCCAATTTATGTTCCCTTCAATTTCTCAAGGATAATATTAAAACGTAAAGAAAGTTGGTCTTAGATGAATGTTTGTTATTCCTGGCATATTTAACACTTTGTAATTTCTATACTGCACTGAATTTTTCAAGATATTATGATTAAAAATTATATAGCGAGATCTTTTGAATCTTTTATGGGAAAATTACTGTTTAAAATATACTTTAATAATTTATATATATACATTTTTTTTAATTCATAGGATCACGTTACACAGTTTATTGTAAAATTTAAAATGCAAAGGATATAACGCCGAATTTAAAAACTATATGATAGAAAAAAATCTGGTCACATACAATTAAATCACATTACCCATAGTTCCTAATGTCAAATAAGGATAATATTCTTAGCTATAAAATATTATACTAAGTAAATAGTTAAACCTAATTAACTAGAACACTTTAAATACTATGATTGGATGATTAGTGTCCACAGCTATGCTCTAGAAGGCACAAAAAATTCTGACAGAAACCAAAAATTAATACATAAGACTAAGTGGAGTCGCGCTGCTTCTCGAAGGATCCCCGCCTCTATCACTTCTTCTTTCGCAGTACTTCTCAATCATGTCTATCATATTTCGAAAAGCAAAATTTCTTGCGGGACTTTATCTATATAAATGAAATATTAACAGAACGAAAGTAGTTGACTGAATATCAGTAATATTAAAATTCTAGTAATAGATATTTTATTTCCATCAATAGGATAAAGTTCTTGGGATTATTTTACAGCATTCAACAGATTTAAGATGAAGACATGGAATCAAAAATCTAGTCTCATATATAAAATAATAATAATAGACGACACTAATAATAAGACAGATTCATTAAGCTCACTATATCCAACAACATTGAGTAAAGCATATTAGTCATAATTTAAATATGCTCAGTATCTGTGATAATTATGAATTTATCCTAATTTAGATTTAAATATTGAATTCAATCACATTCATATAGTTTCACCCATATTATCTTTATTAGTGTCTCATAGTATAAATATACCTACATGACTATTTGTAATTCTTATACTACTTAAAATACATGTCATACCATTTTTTCAGCAATGTGTGCTTATTAATCTAGGTAAAAATAAAAACCTAGTTTTTTCCACTTTTACGACAAATTGCTTCCTTTTTTTGCATTTATTATAGTGTATAAAAGGTAAATTTTTCAGCTGTATGGCGATATTCGTTTATGATCCAGAAAACTTTACACTTTGATACCTGTAGAAAAGTTTGCTTAGTTAAAGAATTACAATGGAATGCAATAGGAGAAGTTGGAAATATATGCAGAAAAATAGGTAAAGAAGAATAGTAGGAATATTCCTTTAAGCTCGTACACACTTTATTTGTCACCCACTATGATCGATATGTATTAGGTAGAGTGCCTAAGACATTGCGTTAGGACGCAAATTAAAAAGACCGAGGATCCCTAGGGATATCGTCACAATGTTTTGGAACATTAGCAATTACTCATCGAATGGACTAAACGATTACTACACTATATCTTCGACATAGAAAGTTAAGCGATTAAAACAACGCATATATCCTTTTATTTTCAAAAAATGTAGATGGTTAGTCAGAAATTAAGCGTGGAAATAATTAACTAAGTTCAATTTGTTAGGGAATTATTTTTATTCAGAAGTACAGCCCCGGATTAAAAAGCTTAGTGAGAAGAAAAGAGTACTGATCCATTGCATGCATTAATATGATCAGTTTGCTAGAATTTTAAAAAATATTTCTTCTAAAAGAAAAGCAAGTTTTATACCATGGATTATGTTCCATCCGAAGAATAATTAACCTGGCATATCTTCATAGCAAAATATTTCAATATTCTGACAAGTATTTTTAAACAGCGAAATTTAAATCGAACGTAGACTTAATTATAATTATCCTGCCTTCTTTGCATTTTTAAAGATCAAATAATCAATTGGAATTTCCAAAAACGACATTTTGATATGATTTATACATAAATATACATTAGTTTATAGCTGCTAAACTATTCGTCCCCAGCTGATATACGGCGCAACTACACAATGGGCATTAGTGCAACATTCCGGACTTGTCTTCAGTAAGGGTCGATTCCGATCTGATTCTGAAAATGATGACTTGGGCGATGATTCTATGTGAATTACAACTCGCAGCACTCTTGGACCGCAACTCCTTGATGTGTTATGTCTGAATCAGAATTAATCATATTTTCATCAAATTATTTCGAGGAATATTTTCTTGGGCGGTGTGTTGTTAGGACATAGATTTGATAGGTGAATCTTAAGTGGAAATGCCACTCATAACAAACTAATAAATGCTGAACTAAATAGCTAAAAAATAATCAACAGCATAACTAAAATTCCACAATTTTCTCCGTTATAAGAGAAATGCGCATTATTTTTTTATTATTTATACTGCGTGAGTCTATGAGAATTTAAGCAGCCATATGAAAAATCCATAGCGGTCAGTAAATACACACAGTATAATGCAGCAACAAAGTGATTTCGTCTAGTAATAAATAGATTAGTAAAAATTAACTGTTTACACCATCATCACTAAGAAACTTATTTAATAAAGGTTTTTTACAATTCATAAATTATTACTACTACATATAACTATGTTACCTCCAGTATTATTTTGCAGTTCACCATCCATATACTGTTTTCTAGAGTTTTATAATAAGCACAATCAAAAACCGCAAAACTTTAACTCATTTACTGTGGTTTATAGCGATGCAAGTGACCATCTTTGATTGGACTACATTGTAAATGGTTTCCCAGCTGATATACGGCGCAACTACACAATGGGCATTAGTGCAACATTCCGGACTTGTCTTCAGTAAGGGTCGATTCCGATCTGATTCTGAAAATGATGACTTGGGCGATGATTCTATGTGAATTACAACTCGCAGCACTCTTGGACCGCAACTCCTTGATGTGTTATGTCTGAATCAGAATTAAATGTACATGAGAATAGCTTTGAAGGATGGGGATTACGAATGTAGTAGTCGTATATCCAGTTCTAACATATAATAGATTGAGATTTACACTTTCAAAGAGTATTAAAATATTAAAATAAGGGTGTGGTTGAGCTGTCATTTAATCCTATATATGGAATCAAATAGTTACACACATTTGTGGAATAATTTGTGTGGTTATTTACAAGGTTTACCATCTATTCGCAATGCTGAAATAGAGAAATCACACAACCACGAATTTATATATTATAGTGAAAAATAAATATACGCTTTCCGTAGAACAGTTTAAGATCTTCAAGAAATTAAGTCATAATGAATTAATGACTTACGTACTATATCCATATCGAATGAAAGCAATATATTTTAAAAGTATTTTATCTATATGCCTACCTTCATTTATTGCCATGGGAAATAGCAGTAATAAAAAGCAGTACCTATTTAAACGTCAAATTTATGGAAGTATAGCTTCGACTTCATTTTGTGGTAAATAAATAAATTTTTTTAACGATATTTTGTTGAAAAAAATTAAGGTCTTTCAAAAATCTCGATTTGTTCGTAGTATACATCCCCGCTGATATACGGCGCAAGTTAACAATGGGTGCTAGCGCGAAAGTGGGGTTTTGTCTTCAGTAAGGGTCGATTCCGATCTGATTCTGAAAATGATGACTTGGGCGATGATTCTATGTGAATTACAACTCGCAGCACTCTTGGACCGCAACTCCTTGATGTGTTATGTCTGAATCAGAATCTTTCTTTTAAAGGTCCGTTAGCTATGTTTTCTGTCGATTTTCCGGTTTTTAAACTTCCAAAGTTAATATGTGTCATATATAGATGTTTTAGGCCATACATTAGTTCTAAATGGTTAATACCATTCAAGATGTTTTCTCAAATATGACTACAATGTTCAATATATTAATAATTGTTCCCCCTCCCCCCCTATCATATAAATACCTAGTTTAACTGTAATTCTAATTTTAGCATAAACTGATAGTCCCATAAAACCAATAAATATGCCAAATCAAAACTAAATATTGTAGTCAATTTTTATTGAAATAGAGACTATTTTGCACATAATCTCAGCACTTTGTGCTATTTAGCCTTCAATTAAGGTAATCACATTCTGTTGACTTATATACAATGAAGTTTTTCTATGGCCAGTTCAAGTTATCACCTACGAAATGTGATTATATACTACTAACAAACGAAATATTATCCCATTAAATTTCGTAGTTCACAAATAAATATAAACTCAATTTTTTTGAAATCAATGGCATATAAAGTAACATATTGAAAATAAAATGGCATAAACGAATTTAAGAAATAAACATTTTTGTACTAATGTTACTCGGCTTTATGAATTAATTTTGATCCTTTTTGTGCAGAACAAATGCAGTAAAGACCCATTAATAAGGTTAGTATAGTACCACAAAATATATATGGTAACAGCAGACAGTTTCCTATTGGAATTATAGCTGTTGCAGTTCTCTTTTCTAGTGGCTCCACAGTTATCCAGTAGGGTGATTTAGATTCAAGACCTACAAATAGTTATTCACGAAATTAAAAAATTAAGTACAACATATAACTTGAAGAATATACACTTACCAGCTATTTTATATTCCCTTTTTCCAGGACATGACTCTAGCTGAAGGGATTGGTAATCATGCGGACAATCCAATGCAATTACCGGAGTATTAAAGACAACAGTAGCTACTTCTGTTATTCCTGAAGAACTTACATTAGAATAAATTGAAGTAATTGAAATAAATATACTAATTAACGTTTCAGCCAAATAGCCTTGAATAAATATTATTTATTAACCATCTGTATTTCTACAGGCATGATATCTTAGATGTACTGGCAGCTTCAATCTATCTTCTAAAACGAATTTTTTGCGAATAGAAGTAGATAGCAGCAAGTAAACCTAGAAATATGTGTGGTAATAATTATTAATCTCCAAATATCATTTAAATTATAATGAGTAACTAGGACAATATGGGAAAAATATATTTAAGTACACACCTTATGATCTTCTGATTTACCAGCTGGTGCTTCGACGTTAAATTGAGCATCGGAAAAAAATGAGTGTTCAAGAAGAGTTGAGTTGATGCTGAAGCAAAGAGAATTTTGTTTATATATAAAAGCAATTGTGTTCTAATGTTTTATTTTGAACTGACTGTCTGGCTAGGATTTCAACATTTACAAAAACATAGCTTATAGTTATTAAAAAAAATAATATTTATTACTATATTTCATAATGAGTAATAATTTCTAACCTATCAGAATCAATGTATGCTCCTTTGGGAATATCGAGTTCATACAGTATTCTGCATTCACTAAATCGATTTATACTTGCGATATGTGCAGAAATTAATAAATGAAGGTGTAGTCCAGAACCAATGATCTGTAACATTGAAAACTTATAAGAGTTTCTTTCTACAGATAATAAGAAATAGTGTTAACTGAACAATCATGAATTAAGAAATTGGGTTAAAAGGCAAATATGGTACAAGAAAGTTGAGAAGTGGCATACCCATTACCTCGAAGTCGATATTTTTCTCTCTGATATCTTCAATAAATCTACACGCCTCTGACAGCAGTATTCCAGAACAAAGCATTACTACATCAAATAACATTTTCTGCTACAACATAAAGTTACTAGTTATTCCAATACTGAAAAAATGTTAATAAAACAGTCAACCTCTCCCATAGTCATTGACATTAGGGTTAATCTCACAATCTGTCAATCATTATCATACTATTGTATCACAGAAAACTATACCAATGCATAAAGATAACTTATGACTGTAAACAGTAAATCTTATATATCAAGTTATACCCAGTAAATCGCTGATTATACCAAATCAATGAAATGTGATGTATATATGATTCCATTATTTCTTATTTTACATTGTTCATTCAAATCTCATTATACAAACAAAAACTTCCTAACTATTAAATACTTTGCACTGTGTTGAAAATAATTTTACTAAAGAAAAACTGAGTAATATGCAACATGGAAATAGTAATTAATTAATTAGCTAATACGATAAGATATACGTTTCATATGAACAGTTAAAAAATATTTGCAGTTAATTGCAAAAAAGGAGTGATTTCGGCAATTTATATATAGATTTAATTTTTCATATTGCTGGTGAACCCAGTTTACAAAGAATATTGATCACGCAAATCTGGTATTTAACACATTTAAGCGCGAAAAGTATTTATTATATCCTTACTAATCATTAAGCCAGTATAAGCATTTAACATGACTAAAAATTTCTTAGTTTAATGTTTTTGGGTATTTTGTTTTCTTAAAAGCATTAGGTACAACAGCTATTCCCAACAAATTGGTTTCACCAGCAAGGATATATACATTACAAAAAGTAGTATGATAGATTTATTCCAATATTTCACCGATATTAATATTTAACATTATACTATTCCAGACTACACCTTCCCTTACGATGCCATAAATATGGTGAAATGTTGGATTTAACAATTAAAAATGTTTAGCAGCCTAATTTTTATATTAGGAACATTGCATTGCATTTTCTCAGTTTCACTTCACACTCGCATAAATGGACTGGACACTGCTATCCATACACTGTACATCTATTATGACAATAGTTAATAATAATCTGTATTAGTAAAATTATAAAATTATGAGCTAAAGCAACTAAGAATAATCTCGAACTCGCTTTAGATTTAAATAGCGGCGATTCATCTAGATGGTGGCGGAAGTTGTTGGAAATAAGCGTTCATTGTCTCCGCAACCTCAAGAACATCAGTTGTTTCAGGCCGACGAGATGGATCCGAAGAAATACATCGAGAAACCAAGTCACGCAACTAAATTCGATTGAAGATGATAATAAGTTTTAAAAGGAAATATGAAAATAACGTTATAAGTTAATCATAGCCTATACATATTATATTATAACAACATTAGAGCTTCATATAATTCTTCATATTGTTACTGTGAATACTATATCATGTCATGTTAGGCTGACCTGGCTAGAATATATGTCAGCTGGCAGTGGTGGGTATTCACAATTTTCAATTTTTTTACACAATGAGTAGAGGTTCATCTTGTCACCATAGAAAGGAGACTGAAGGGCAGCCATCTCATATAGCAGACAACCAGTAGACCAAAGATCCGACTTAAAATTATATCCTGACTCTTGGATGCGCTCAGGCGACTGAAAACAGAAAATTAGTGCCATGATTCTAGTTTAATTTGTGAAAATCAAACTATTAGGATGGGGCCATATATAACTTCCCAGAGAATGAATTAATACTTAAGACTAGATAAAAAATCTAACAACAACATAATAAAAATAAATAGAATACAAACTTCGTAAGAAAAGTTGCTTCACAAGAAAACTAACCATGTAATATGGAGTTCCAACAAGAGAGTGAGCAGCGGTAGTTTTTGAGCTGAAGAATCGGCCTAGGCCTAAGTCACCCAGCTTTACTACACCATCCGATGTTATGAATACATTTGCTGGCTTGATATCTTAAGGGTGTCTATATGAATATATATACATATAAATTATTGAATATAGTCAACATATTTTATTATTAAATAACGAAATATTTTTCTAATTAATCAATATCTAAGGTAATTTCCAAGAAATAAAAATTCAAATATTCAAGAAATTTCCTTAGAAATATAGTGGCTAAATACAAATATTGCGGAAACGAAATGTTTCAAAAACATGAATTTTTAGAATTTTTAATGATTAGATTTAGCATTTTACCAGTATTCATATTCAATTGCTTATATAATATTAGGAAAACCTCGAAAAATAAGTAAGTAATAAAACTATTAAAATAGTGCAATTTTCAAGCAGAAGAAATAAGTGATATATTACCCAGGTTGTGTATGAAAAAAAAACACCTATCTACAGAAATACGTAAGGTTTTCGTTCTACGCTTTGATATAACTTTAATAATGACAAAATTGTTTCTGATTAATAAGCATAGAAATTTAAAAATACTTTTTTTTGTTTATTTGATTTAAATATGTTACTGAAAATTCATAAAATCATCTCACCTCGATGCATAATTCTCTTCGAGTGCATATGAGCTAGCGCTCTTGCTAGCTGTACAAAATACTTCCATATAGTTCGCTCAGGAATGAGACGACCATTCTTCTTAAAGTGCTATAAAATGATAGAAAAGTATTGGGTTTTTCAAAATAGAAATAAGGATATAATTGAATTATTTGCTATGATTATTAAACACAAAAGCAAATTAAATCAAGTAGGAATAATGAGATCAAAATTACTAAATAGCTACCTTTATCATTCGGCTCATATCTCCTGCTTCCGCAAGTTCAAGAACAATGTTTAACTGATTATTATCAATAAAAGAAGCATAATATCTAAAAATATAGTTCTTTAAAATGATGTAAAATAACTCAGTGGCTTAATCTAACATAATAACGGACCTTATAACATTCACATGATTTAATTGTTTTAGCAAATCAATTTCTTTTAAACAATCTTGACGAGTCTTTTGGTCAACCATCTCAAAGACCTGAAACCTAATTAGTTTCTAACTGTCTTACAAATATTTGCAATGTAATTGAATAACATTGGAAAATTAGCAACCTGGATTTTTTTTAGAGCCACCATCTGTCCATTCCAATTGCATTTAGCACGAAAAACCTGAAAAGTGACTATTTCCGAATATAAAAAGTATCTTACTGTGACAAAAAACCTTATTAACGTGCCTCACTAAACTGTCCTTTACCAATCTTCTTCTCAATGGTAAACATATCCAACGTAAGCTGATCAGAGGATGGAAAATCAACGTGTGGTGAGGGTAAATCAGCCATTTTAAGGAACCCGAAAGGAAACCAATTAGAAAACAAAAACAAAAGACTATACACTTAAGGAAATAATAGCAAAACTTTGAGAACATAGCATAGCAACCAATGAAAACTCAGGCACAAATCAGATAATACGCTTTATTATTAAATATTACAAGCAATACAAACATTTAATAGAAATACTAATTTATTTATAAGGAACCCGCATGTTTAATTAATTTTCTCTAAATCACTACTAGAAACTATTAAAACTAAGTGACAAATAACGTGAAAACAGCAGAAATTCAATGCGCATGCAGAAATCACCTTGACTACCACTGTAATTGAGAAAAATCATTACGGACGTAAAAAAGAGATACAAAATTACATGTGAGCAAATCGATTATTCTAATAGTTACTCACTAGAATATATCTAAATAATGCAACCACTATAAAATAAAATAATTGCAAATTGAAATAGAATGGACAAAAAATCTACATCATATAGTCACAAATATAACATCAAACACAACTATAGGAACCACATATAATCTTAAAACTATATGGCTATACGGAAAGCATCCTCCCTATCAAAACCCATTATACGTGAACATATTCTTTTAGCAAAATCGGATAAGAAATCGCAGTTCAAGGGCTTTTTATTTTGCAAATTATCGGACAAACCATCTTCTATATCTGGTGAACATAACATTTTCTCAGCATCGTATATTTTTCCAGCCCGTAAAAGGTCAAGAAAGCGTTTAAAAGCAGTAAATTCTTCTTTAGATAATGAAGAATCATCCCTTGAGCAAGCTCGAGATGGACTCTGGAATAGATTTTAAAAAAATCAGTATTACAATAAAAATATCTTAATAAGAAAAAGGCGTATTTTAAACCTAATTTTAAATAAAACAAGAGGTGCTTAAATACAAAAATAACAT
This sequence comes from Heterorhabditis bacteriophora, assembly GCA_964036235.1. NCBI lineage: Eukaryota > Metazoa > Nematoda > Chromadorea > Rhabditida > Heterorhabditidae > Heterorhabditis > Heterorhabditis bacteriophora. The sequence goes on along the minus strand of OZ038425.1, from coordinate 8,353,798 downwards.
CGACCTACATAAGAAAATCAATATTTTTTAAAATGTATCAGTAGAGAAATAAATCGTATTATAAATTAGAGACACTGGTTTCTAACTTGCCTTGTCCACCAGAACTTTTGGTTTTTGACCATATAATTCCATTAATACCTTATGCCTTCCAGTAGGCGTCATCTGAAAAACAAACTTACTGACTGATATGCACAAATATTAAATTTGTCACCAATAGTTACAAAATTTCAAATACTATTAATTAAAGAGGAGTGAAACACTTATAAATATAAAAGTAAAACGACAGTTATGAGACTCAACGAACATGAATTTTCGGTAGAGAAAGCATAGTTATAACTTCACAATCCTTCAAAATGTTTCGGCCAATAAATGTTCTGAAATTTGATTATCTATATGGATTGATCAATAATATGTGAGAACTACTAAAATTTGTTTGAAATATTACTTGATGCGCATTTTAACAAATGAATACGTCTTTCGATCAATTGACATCACAAATCATTTAATCAATTATATGCTATAAAATTTTCTTAGTAAGGACATTCACTAAGTTACACTTATAGTTAATTAATAGCCAATAAAATGGAGAAATAAACAAACAAAGCTGAGTATTATGAGAAACCATAAACTATTATGGAAATAATCTAAACCTAATAATACAACTAAAATGGGTATTAACCGAAAAATTAAAAAATGATATCTAACCTGGCTCGATTTTTCATTGCAGTAATCCAGAGATCATCGACAGTCGCCAATAATTGTTCCCATTGTGACATACTAAAGTGGATTTCGGCTAGACAATACAATGCTTGAGAATGAGTGAAAAATTCCCCATCTAGTAGACGGATGGCTAAAAATAGTATGCATACACCCGTTATAATTTTGTAGTATAGTGTTGCTGGTAGTTTTTTTTTAAAGATTTAATGTTGAGTACAAACCAAATGACTAAACGTAAACTAGTACCATTCTAAAATTATGTTAAAAAAGCATTTGTTTTCTCTTTTTGGATATGCTCAAAAATAAATCATACAGTAGTAAGAATTAAATTCATACTTTTATGTTCATGATATTTGAAAAAGTACTTAAGAATAATTTTTGAAGTCTCTCAAGTACTACTCCCATAAATCACCTACCTCTATGAGCATGTTCAATAGCCATCTCGTAATTTCGACACTCCTTCATAAGCTTAGCTGCTTCAAGTGATGTGAGACCTAGATATTTTAAACATATTATTAAGTAATATAGAAATGGGATTGTACCGAAATTCAATAATAGTTATAATAATATTTAAAAATACCAGCAAGTCGTAAAGCTTTTAAATTCATTGAAATCTTGACAGCCTTGGTATAATAGTCACATATTTCACTGGGATAATAGCAGTACACTGCAAATGTACATCTCATATTTAATATAAATTGAAACTTACAGTGCTTATAAAAATATCTACAAAAGTTCTTCCTCTTCACTCTTTTAATATTTTTATCAAACACGATTTGAAAGTATTACCTCTACTTCCACTTTTTTGATGTTTTCGATAAGCGTCCATAAGCAAATTTGCAGCTATTAAGTACTGCTTTCTTTCTTCATTAGGCTCATTCATTTTTTTGTATATTTGAGCTAATTCTGAATGACATACAGCAGCATGTTGAGGAATTTCCTCATCCCTGAAATATATTTAAGTATGTAATAACCGGAAAAATTACTAAGCAAAATAAATAAAATAAATCTACACATATAACTGACTGCATTTTCAAACTAATTGAGTTTAGTTGATTAATAGCTTGAGGATAATTAGGTTTTTTCAATAACTTTTTTCTTGTGCTCTCCACTACTTGACGAAACTCTGCCCATGTGTCACTATAACCGGACATCTGAAATTCCTTAATTTATGAAAACGTTCGCAAATTTAAATAAGCACGATATAAGAAATAAACTGATATAGTATCAAATGCTAAATACATATTATTTAAAGATATTTCAATAGTTAAGCAATTCATTATATTATTTACAACATAATACAAGAGTTCATTAGCATAACTTAATATCAGTTAAAAATACGGAAAATAATGCATTATCATCAAGAAAGGAACAAATAAATTTAATCAAATAACGTAAAGCACTTCATCCGTTATTTAAAGTAAATAAAATAAATACTAGTGCCTGAAAGCAAAGTGTTCGATAATCTCCTTATCCATATCTGCTAGTAAATTCGTAACATCCAGTCGAAGAGCATTATGCTTCTGTATTTGGGCTCTCATTTTTTTGTCGCACTCTTCCTCAGCTCTGTGTAAGACAGATACATAGTAGAAAAACCATAATACAGCCAGTATAAATACATTAATTACACTAAAATTTTAGGAAGTAAGTTATTTTAAAACTAAGTTAATATTTGAAAGTTGAACTTACGATCTTATAGCATGAGTCAAGAAATTGAAGTCATGGAGAATAAGAAATTCTTTGAGATCATTAGTTAATTTCAATAATTCATCGCATGCTCGTACCTGAAAACAACGATATAAATATATTCAAATATGAGAAACGCTTTTACTAAAGCTACAACAGGAAGGCAGAGAAAATGCACCCTTCATATGTATAATTATTGAAATAATAAAAACTTACAATTAAGGCAGCCCTTGCGGCCATTTCATTTTTTACTGTTATGTATTCTGTCATTTTAGCAGAACTATTTTTATGCGCTGCATCATCTGGATTTACCTAAAATGAGTCTTGAAGTCATAGCATAATTCAATGAGTCTTTGTTCCAAATCAACAAAAGTTGATAAAGAATTTTAGAATATAATTACCTTTGTGGCAGTCACAATATTCATAAAATTATCATTTAGCGAACGAATATTGTCCCGTAATCGACGCTTATATTCTTGAATTATTAGCGTTTTTGTAGCAACTGAACGGCTGCTACTCTTTTTACCAGCTCCTCCAGCTACTCCAGACATATGAAAAAAAAACCCTTAATTTATAAGCAATAACACTACAATATCAAAGGAAAAGAATGGGAAACGGTAGTTGTTGAAAATGTTTTGAGGGAATTATTAATACCAAGCGTTCATAAATTGTTATTTTCTGTATTCTCGTTATTAAAATTAGTACTTACCTGTTAAACATATATGAAGAAAGATAAATAAAAGTGATAAATATAGAAATATATCTAGGAAATCTTTCCATATTAATAATAATAATAATAATAATAATAATAATCTTTCTTTATATATAAATAGAGTTGGATTAAAACTATTATATGTTAATTATATTTTATCCTAATTGAACTGTGTTATACATGCTGCAATGGGCAAATATAATTTTCTGCTCTGACTGCCCATAGTTTTATTTAAATGTACACGATTTAATTACCTTAACAGCTGTATCTAAAAAATATATTGTTATTTAAGTGTATTTTAAGTTGTAATTTTGTTTATATTATATAAAGTATTTTAGTACAAACTCAATACATTTCTGAACTGTGCTGACCTCGATGGGATATAGCTTATCTTTACTGGTCGGAAAAAAGGTTGAAACAGGTTGCTTAAAAGAAAAATTAATTAAGGTATTTTTTTCTATTAAACTATTTTTCGTATTCTTATATAATCTGGAATTTCTACTTAACAGTGTGTATTATTAAATACAAAGTGGGCTTTCTGTTTTTTTATGGATGGTATCACCATGTAATTTTTACTATTTAAGGAACGGAATATTCAGAATGGCACTTTCCAATGATTCATCTTCACTAGATGGAACAAGGTCAAGTGCGCAACTAGAATCCAAGCTTATAGAAAATCCGACCATTCCTCATCAAATTAATTACGGAAAACGTTAGTTAATTTCTCTGTATGCACTACTTTGACTATGAATATCTAGATTTAGTGGATTATAAGAATGTAGTTGAAATTATGATTATTGGTTAAGAATTTATAGCTCATGTGAAGCACCATGTTACACCACTACTTAAAACATCTGGAAAACATACCCATATACCTCTCATTCAGGTAATATTTATGATGATAGTATTATATATATATATATATATATATATATATGTATAGTTGCTCAACCAACATTTTTAGGCTTCTGTTCCAAAAGAGACGGCCATTGCCACTCATGCAGCATTGCAGGGTTTATCGCCTGAAAAAGAGAAGAGGTTAGTTATTAACTATTGTTTTACATTATGGTCCTTTTATGTTTTCTTATATGAATAAAGCTAGAAAATGTTCACTCGTGTTTTAGCGTTTTGGATAACTGTTACGATTAATTTGAAGTTATTGATTACAGATTACGAGAATTATATGAACGACTAGACATGGATAACGATGGTACAATCAATATTCGAGATTTAACAGCTGCATTAAAACATGAAATGCCTCACATTCCGTCAAGATTAGCTCCTGTAAGTAATTTAGGGATCACTTAAAATTTTTATTGTTTTGCTTTGTAAATTCTACTAGTATTGTATAGTTTCAGAAATAACTTACATTAGCTTATAATTTTAATATGTTTGGGATTATTACAGAAGTTGATGGCCCGGATAAGCACGGTAAATGACAACAAAGTTAACTTTAGTGAATTTGTCAAATACGTCATCGAACATGAGAAACGATTAGAACTTATATTTCAAGATCTCGATAGGAACAGAGATGGTATGTTCCTATTATTCTTGTTATAAATTTTTTTAGAAGTTTATAATGATTAAATGGTATTTAATAAGAAATTTTCTAGTGTTTTCTGGCTCTGATATGCTTTGACTAAGAATGCGTGAATTTCACTGGTTTAATAATAAACAAAATTGATTTCAATGGTTCCAGGTTATATTGATGTGCGTGAAATTAAGAACTACTGTAACGATCTCGGTATTCCATTAGACGACCAAAGAGCACAGAATATTGTTGAGAAGTTTGTCGTTTTATTTTAAGTGAAATAACTTGGTCATTGACAAGATCTTAATTATCAAGGGTTTTGGGACTACTAAGCTTTAAATTTTTATTAATTACCTGAAATTCATACACTATGTTTCTTCATAGTAATCGAAATTTCTATCCAGAATGCTTTTGGTAACCGAAGGCAAAGATGTTGTGAAAGAAAGGTAAATGGTTTTATGGTATTTTGATCATCTATGTTAATGCTTTAAAAACTGTTCACATCAGCTTTGGCTTAATTGACTATTTTTTTTGAAAAGTTGTTTAGACTAATATTTGCGGGCTTAATTGGGTTATTTTTAATCCTTTGTTCTAATAATAATATCAGTTATTTTTTCAAATACTACCATTATTACTACTGACTATTCTTTATTGAATATATGTATTAAAATTGCTATTCAGGTCAGTTTATTTCTATTTTAGATTTCATTGAAAATATTTATAGAATGGATCAAACGGGCTCGGCTTCAATTGATCTCTCGGAATTTCAGCAATTTATGTTACTCTACCCAAGTTCAGATGTTAAAGATATGGTGGATTTTTGGAGACATAACTTGGTAAGTTCAGTGATGCTAATTGTATTATTATACTAGTTTTTCCTTAATGACTACTCAACAAATGATTTATATAGGAATGTTATACCAATTTTTAATAAACTTACTATGTTAAATAATTAGTGCAAAACTTTGTAACTTATAGGTCATCGATATTGGTGAAGACAGTCAGGTACCCGAAGATTTCTCCGCTCAAGAGATGTTATCTGGAGTGTGGTGGCGGCATCTGGTGGCTGGTGGTATAGCTGGCTGCATGTCTCGGACATGTACAGCTCCTTTTGATCGATTAAAAGTGTACATGCAAGTATGTTTTTGATTTCGTAATGTTTCATACTTAACGTTTTAAATATAGTTTTGCAGGTAATTAATGATTATTCATCATTTTCTTTCATATGACAAGTTATAACAATATTATAAAAATATGGGGTGCGCCAACAGTCTTGGTATGGAAGTGTAAATGCAATTAAATTAGCATATCTGACATAGAAAATTGCTGTATTAATACGAATTTGTTGCTAAAAGCCCCATTGAGTCGTTATTCCATTTGGAAGATTGCTAAAAACAGGATCTGTTAAGTTAAAAGTAGATAGATGAGGCAGGTTTTTTTTAACTTCAATATTAACGCAAGCAAGGATAATTGTAGAACTTTAACTACGGTTTACGTATTTAAGATCCATCGAGTTTAAATGTTGATAGATAAAGTAAAGGCTATTCATCACAAAAAGGCAAATAAATATCTAATTATCGTTCAATAGGCTTAGAACACTGATAAATTTTGACTATTAATTAGGATTAAAATGAATAGAACAATAGACAAATGCTTATACATAGCTAACAGAGATTGGAGAGTGCATTTGTCTTTACTTACTAAATACCATTCTTCATAAACATTCATGGGAAATTTTTTAAATGCAGCCGATACTTTTTTCAAAAACTAATATTTATGGTTAAAGATTTCAGGTTCACTCATCAAAGTCGAATAAATTGGGCGTTCTTTCTTCACTGAAGCTGCTACACGCTGAGGGTGGTGTCAAATCGTTTTGGAGGGGTAATGGCATCAATGTTATTAAAATTGCTCCCGAATCAGCTATGAAATTCATGGCTTATGAGCAGGTGGGGGTGATGTTTGTTAGTTGAAGTTTTAAGTATTTGTTTTTACTCGTTGATATATATATTCATTCTAGTGCAAACGCTTGATACAGGAATATAAGAGTGATTCAGAATTAACACTCATTGAACGGCTATGCGCTGGATCAACAGGTTTGTAATTATGGTAAGACGCTAAAGGGTCATATATTACACTATAGTCTCATCTTTACACGTAGCCTATAGTAATATTGTTTAATAAGATTCTACAGAAAGTCGAAACAATATGGCATCGTATTTATATTAGAATTTGTGAGTTTCTTTGCTGAATATATAATAAAAGACAAAAATACCTAAATTTGATTAAAAATTTATTCTATGGTTTTCATTAGTCATGTTTAGCGGGAGCCATATCTCAAACGTCTATATACCCTATGGAAGTACTAAAGACAAGACTAGCGTTGAGACGAACAGGACAGCTTGATAAAGGTCTTATACATTTTGCTCATAAAATGTATACAAAAGAAGGAATATCCTGCTTTTATAAGGTGTTGTATTTATACTTCTTTTTTCTTTTTTGTTTCTGGAAAAAATGTATAACTTATTTTACTGTAGGGTTATGTGCCTAATCTAATAGGCATTATTCCGTATGCTGGTATTGATCTTGCCATTTATGAGACGCTTAAATCGCTTTATGTTCGTCACCATAAAGATTGTTCCGAACCTGGTGTGATTGCTTTACTTGCTTGTGGTACATGTAGTTCAACTTGTGGGCAGTTGGCAAGCTACCCACTGGCTCTAATTAGAACGAGGTTGCAGGCTAGAGGTAATATAAATTTCTTTCCTTTATTTTTTTCTACGTACTTATAATATAATTACTAATAGATCTAGTATTAATGCAGTTTTTCAATTTTGATATAATTTCAGCTGTTTCAATGAATGCTAACCAACCGGATTCGATGACTGGGCAAATCCGATATATTTTGAAGAATGAGGGTTTCTTCGGTCTCTACCGCGGTATAGCTCCAAATTTCATGAAGGTATATTTATACCTTTCTGTTTTCCAAGAATCTATCTTGTTAATTTTGTTTTCAATTTCCATTGACGTGTTTTCGTCCAATTTTTACTTTATTTTTTAGAAAATAAAATATCCATTCACTATCTATTTAGGTGATTCCTGCTGTGAGTATCAGTTATGTGGTTTATGAACATGTTCGAAAACATCTTGGTGCAACAATGTCGTGATCACTTCAACTCACTGTGTTTGATCCACGAAAACTCGAAGTTATATGGGTAAGATACTCAATTAGGTTATTAAATTCCGAACTCGATTGAGAATCAACTGTGATGCGTGTTGCATGCTCCTTTATTATTTATAATTGATTCTTGTGGAATCTTTAATTTCATATGTTTCTCTACTCATATTTTTTGTAGTATATGTAATGGTAATATTTCGAAATGTAATTGTATGTTAAATTTAAATATGAAGACGTGATATTTTGTGTAACTATAATTGAATAGAGTCAATTTTGAGGAATGGTATTGTGGTGGCTCACGGGTTCTCACTGTATTCTTAAGCGCTCAGTTCTAAATTTTTTCTATTTAAGCAAATTTTATAGCATTATTTCTTTTACTATTTCTATGAATTACAGCATTGATTGTACTTTCGTCCACAATATCGTTTCCTCTTTATTTACTGATTCACTGAACTGGTTTTTGAGACTTTGTCACTAATATTCTAAAGTTAGTAATACCATTGTTATCTATAATTAAGTAATAGAACGAGTAGGTCTTGTATTGTCTTTCGATGTTAGAGAGTAAGTAATAAAACGTCCTATCATTGTCAAAGTCCTTGCATTCTAGGGTTTTTATCTCTGTAATCTTTTGAACCTTATACGTTTGCTATACTCCGAAAAAGACTACTACTATTGTTAAGAAACATGCGAATTTTTCTAAAAAAATACTATGTTGATCGTGAGAATTTAGTTCTAAAATGTTTTGTTGTATATGACCATCATCGCGTATATTAGTAGTGAAAATTCATCATATGGTTTTAAGTAAAGTATGTGTACAATTTTTGCCAAATTATTTTTAATATTTTATCTGGGAATTTTTAGAAACAAATCTGTAGTTAAGTAGATTAGTCAAACTTTAAGTTTGAGATCAATTGAGTCATTCCCGTTTTGAAAAACCTAGGTATAACTGTTTTCTAGAAAAATAAGATTTAGATAATGAGGGAACTAAATATATCCGTAGTATTACCTACTACTCTCTCTGAAGAAGAGAAACACTTGAAGGAGATGCATGAGAAATTAAAAAATCTGGTGAGTTATTTTATTCCATTTTCGAGATACATTTTAATGGTTAATAAGGTACTTTAAAAGTTGGAAATGTTATATTGAATTTACCCACCTTTATAATATTTTCAAAATTTCAAATTTTATATTATTATTGGGAATTATTTAGCGCCGCATTATACATGAACGAAAGTCAAATATGGTTGGCTTGGATGGATCGAAGACTGAAAAGAAAGCTGCAAAGAGAAGCGAGTATATCAATAATAAGAGTTTTTCATTCTGTTCTTTGTTTAATGTAGTATGTATTTTATTCTGGCTTAATTTTGGAATTGAATAATTTATTTAGCTATCGAAGAAGCTGCAGTAGCGACTGAGGAATTGAAGAAAAAAATTATATCTGGAGCTATCACTGTAAAGAAAATTAATGAAAAAAATACTTTTAAAAGAGCAAAACAGCTAGAGAAGAAAGTAGATCGACTGAGATTGAGCAGTAGTGGAGAAGATGGGGAGATAATTGAGCCAATGGTAAGAAGCATCCTCATGCTATAAACTTTTTCAAAAATTACTACAAATATAGATTATTCATAAGGAATAAATCCTAATATTTTGTTTTACGAAACAGTTATGCATACAAATGCTAGTGTGAAATAAATCGAAAAGCTCAAAATATGTTATAATATCTATTATCGACTAATAGTAACCAAATTTATCTTAGATGATGTCACCTTCATCTATAAACTCAACGACTAGCGCAAAGGATTCATCATGGACAACTTCAGGTATAATAGTACTAATCTAAATTCAATATCTTTTGTGGTGTGGCTCTCGTATAAGTTATTAGCTACTAATGAAATTCAAGGCTCTTCTAAAAATAATTGGAAAAGACGAGATATGGAGAATCGTGGACCTACAATCTATATTCGGGGATATGCCATGGAGGTATCTCGTAGTAAGAGAAATTTTCAATTGATTTTTGAGAGTTTTTCTTGCTTACATTTTTTTATTATGAACTGATGTGCATTAGTTTTTATTACTGTTTATTTTAGTATGACTGCATCTCACATACATTTGAGAAGTTTGGAAGGATTGTTCGGATAAACATAGATGATCATCAAAAGTATAAAAAATTATATTTATAACTGTCTTATTTTTATGTTATCGCTATAATTATAATCTATGTATGCTATTACTAAATTCGTTTTATTGTTTACTTATTGGTTTTTAGAAGTGCTTTTGTACAATTCTCATCTGAATCAGAAGCTGAAGCTGCAATTAAAGAAGTCAGTATTTAACCTCGAAACAAAACTTCTACAATTTCTCAATCTTTAGATTTTTGATATTTTCTATAGTTAGGTATCATTGAATATTTCAGATGGACGGGAACGTAATGAATGCAACTCAAATCCATGTTTCCTTTGCCCGACATCAAAATAGTCAAAGCGATGGCGATGGGATTAATTCCAGCGGGTTATCAAGAAGAAATAAAGAAAAAAGAGCTTCATCCAGTACCCAGGTATTGAATTATCAGATTTATGAAAAGTATAAAATAGCGTAACTCTAATTAATTGTGGTCTTAGAGTGTAGTAAAAGAAATACGGATTAATAAAAATGTGCTAAAAAATAACAGTAATTTGGACTTTAGGAAAAATTGGTTTGAATCTCTGAAATCATATAGTAAGTTAAAAATTGGTTTTAAATGAAAAGCTTTTGTGATATCTTTGGATAGTATAAAATAAAATAAGAGGAGTCCAGCTAGTTAAATAAAAGGTTGCTTTGATTTAATTGAATAATTGCACTACAATTTTGTTTATAACGTATTTTTTTAATATAGCGTCGTATACATTACATCAATAATAATGTTATAGGGATCGTCGTTTGATAGTTCAACCTCTGAGCCACCTCCCGTTTCTGTTTCACTCAGTGCTTGGACTAAAGCAAGTTCGTTAGAACTTTCTCTTTTTTTCTACAAATAGTATTCTTTTCTTTATGGTGATTTTTTTTAGTTTAAACCCTATAATATATCAATTTCAGCTTCAAAGGATACTGGAACAATAGATTTAGAACTTCTCAAAAGGCGTATGGTTGAATATGATGAAGAAGATTTATTTAATTGAGTTTAACTATCAATAAATTGGCTGGCTATCATGTAAACTTAAATATTTATCTTAATTACTTTACTCCTTGATGAATTGAATTTTTACTTTAATATGTATCATCTGGTTCGTATATTAATGTAATAAAAGGATTGTAAATAATTATTCTTGGAAATATCTATCAAGCAATACAACAGAGATGGTAAAATATGGTTGATGAAGATGGAAAAGTAGAAGTAGTCCCATATTTACTGGTGGAGTAACAATTGTGCTGTAATAGAGACTATCACTACAAATAGATGAAAGATTTAGGAGAGGATATTGCACATTTTCAGATAGTGAGATGCAGTTTTATCAATATGGTTGTTTAATCGCATAATCCTTTGCAGTATAGATTATATTATCTAATACGCATCAAATCCAAATTAATTATTTATCTAAAGTTTTGTTCTACACCTCTACAGTGTCTAGTTGTTTTTACTTAATTTTGTTCTTCTAGATCATATTGTTTCCCCTATCTTCCCGTCTCGCATCTGTCCCCATCTCAGACCACTGCCGATCCGACCTTGTACCGCCTCTCCTAATCGCCCTGTGTACTTACTATTCGTGGTTCTCATACCGCAGCTGTACAAAATGATACAGCTTTGGTCTACTAGCATCCGTATTTCTTATTTCCTAATCGACTACTTCAGAATCTAGTGGATTGATAGCTCATGACCATATTAGCGGTTAATACAATATTATCACCTTTAAATAAGTGGGTAACTTAATATTAATAAAATCACATGATAAGCATAATTTATATAAACGTATAGAATGCCAACTACAATTAAAAGCTTGGGAAAAATAATGCTTAGCTAGAAAATGAAAGTTACTACATTTCGCTCATAGAGCCACCTCTCGTATAGAAAAATACCCTTAATCGAACGGTTCGCTTAATCCTTCCGAGTAATCATAGTTTTCCAGTAACTATTTTCTAAGCTAATTATTTTTGGTAATGAGCGATCTACTCTATTTGGTATTATTTCTCCATTAACCAGACAAGCCAGAAAGTGATTTTTAAAACCAATAATATTCTCCTCAATTACCTACTCTTTCCCATTTGGACAAAAACATCACCAAATCCGAACTGAAATCAAAAATACGAAAATTCTATGATTTTGTACTCTACGGTTTGTTGCACTATTAATAGTGTAAAGTGTCCTTGTCAACATGTAGTGTTCTTTGTGAGAAATTTTGGTAGTTAAAATTGTGGCAAAACTAAAAAGGCAATAAATAAAGTTCTTTTCAGCTTAAGAGTCGGTAAGAAATAGTTTTAAAGATACAATTTCGAATCTTTAATCGCCCTCGGCTAATTTTTTTGTCGACTGCAGTCGATTGTATCTGGTGTGTGCAAGGCCGCGCGGCGGGATTCCGTTTAAACAGAAGGATTATAGATTTGTCCCGATAGAAATTAGCTCCATGTTGTGTTTTTGAATAATAAGTCAAGATCAACTCCTTTTATAGAATAATTTCATGGGGTATGAGCTGGTATGCAACATTTCAAAGATATTTCGTAATAGCCTTCTTACAACCTCTATACCAGGCGGATAGATATGTTTGCATCTTTTTTCTTTCAATAGAATTGCACTCAATATGAATAATAAAGATGTAGTAAGAATTATATGTTGCAATATTTAAATATGATAATAATTTCCAGTATTTTTGTCATTCACAGAGTGTTAATCACTTTTATTCTTTAATTATTTTGCGAGAGACATAACCATAGATTTTCACTGAGGCTCTGCTTAGGTAGCAGCACGAGTTATCTCTAGTCGATATAAGTTGCTTCGGTCTGATCTCTCTTCCGCAATTCATTATCAAGAAGCTATTTGCGCTTGAGTAGTATTTAAGGCTTCGCATATTATAACACGTTCAAGAATATAGTATAAAATATAGATAAATTATGAACCGCTTTCAAAATGGCAAAAAAAGGTTAAAATAAACAAAAGTGGAATCGAGCAGTTTGCCACTATTCAATAAAGTGATGAGATTGGAATAACTAAAATCAGGATGATTTAAGCATCTGAGTTCTACTACTTTCAAGACATTAAAATACTGAAGCTAATGGAACACACTATGCATTATTTTGTTTCTTTAATTTTTTAAGATTTTTCGACATGTTACTATATTGATACATAGTTAGATAAATATGAGCAAAGTATTAAAACTAATTTCTTTGCATTAATGTGTAAAAGTAATATTGTTATTAATTAAAATTAGCACTGTTATGTCTTATATGTGTAAATTTTCATGAAATGATAAGCTAGTTCATTAGAAGTCAACTCTTCATTCCTGTCTACAATACTGTTTATCTTAGCCATATCGAAAGATTAATGGCCTAAAAAGTAAATTCCTTCAGAAAGCCATTTTAGCTTATATTCCAGCATTATAGGAAGAGTGGATTCGATCGTTCATGCAACAGGATCTGTTGCAAATTTATTCATCTTTGAAAACCACAAATGAGATGAACTATGGGATAAAAAGGTAAAAAAATAATAGATACTTTCAATATATGATAATGTCAAGCTTATAATTTCCAGTGAATATTCGCTCAAATGGCCATTTGTGTATTAAACCAGTTTTATCTGAAACTGAGCTAAACTGCTGCATTCTTTCAGCGCGCTTGATTCACGCGCTTCCTATCCTACGACTGCACTTTCGAAGGCAATTTGTGCCATCTGTGGAGATAAAGCCAGTGGAAAACATTATGGAGTGTATAGGTCCGAAAAGATCTTAATATATCCCAATCAGTTTTATTAATAGGCAGATATAAAACAATAGTGTTAATGTATTCTTTATGCTTAAATAAAGCGAAGAATTAGTCACTATATTAATAAAGACTAGAGGAACGTGAAATCTAGATGCATTAACCAAAAGACATAGATTTGAGAGACGGAATTTGAATTTGGAAAAAATTTTAGCAAATTAAGATATTTAGACTACATATTTCAGTTGTGAAGGTTGTAAGGGATTCTTCAAAAGAACTGTGCGAAAGGATTTAACCTACAGCTGTAGAGAGAGTAAAAGTTGTGTAATCGATAAAAGGCATAGAAATAGATGCCAATACTGTCGTTACCAAAAGTGTTTCCGAATGGGCATGAAAAGAGAAGGTTAGTATAGTCTGTATTTAACTTATTATTAAATTTCCAATATCTATCTATCCTCAGTGTAAATCAAGTGATTAATTGAATTTGTAAAAACTGTAGCTCGATAATGTTGCTCTGATTTGAAATTTCCATTTCTTGAAATTCTATACAAGATAATGTTTTTCTTATCCTTTATCGCCTTTCTACAGTAGGCGCTTATTATCATATCTGGCATTTTTAACTGCTCATAAATAACAGGAAGTTTTATGAATTTTAATTATTATCAATAGATTTATATATATGTATATATCAATTTAGTAATTATTACGCTAAAAGGATTACAATTAAATTAGAATCTAAATTAAAAGGATAATTGAAGTTAGATCATATGGGGTGGAGACGAGATTGTTTTTTCTCCAGTTAGACTATGAATATTAAAAATATAACTGTGTGTCTTATTTACTGAATATTTGTTAAGAAGTATTGATATTTGCTTTAGCGAAGTACACTACTAATGAAAATTTAATAAAAATGGTTTTCGATCTAACTGTTCTAATTAATGATATATTTCTATTCTTTTGTATATAAGCCTAATTGTTACAAAACATTTTATAGCTGTGCAGGAGGAACGACAGACAATTCGAGCTCAAATTGTGGAAGTAACATCGTTCCCAGTTGCTTCAGAAATGACAACATTCTCAGTTTTACCTGATGTAACTATATTTCCTGTTACTTCGGAATCAATTTCACCACCAGTTGCGCTAGAATTATCATGTTATCCTGCTGCTCCAGAATCAACATCATTTATTGAATCCACCGTTATTTCTCACTATTCTACTATTTCATTTGAAAGTGAAGAAGCTACAGTAACATATTTTAATTTACCTAACGCTCGAGGAAATGATGGAGCTGTTGATATAAAGGTAGGTGATAAATATAAAAGACTATTATTATTTATAAGCACTTTTTGGGCAAAGTTTAGTATACATACTTGTTGAAAGAGGCAATGTTATTTCTGTTTTAAAAATGATCGGAACGCGCGATGTAATGTACTTTAAGATAAAATTTCTACCGATTTTTCTAATTAAAAATACATTACAAAAAGTTGTTTTATTATGGAACCTCTTTATCGCGTCTTGTTGTTCGATAGGCGATCATCGGGAGTGGCACAGAACCGTACCCGAGTGACCTTTTGGTACCATTTCGAAACTGATACGTTTAAGAATTTCAGAAGGGATTTGATAATTTTATATAATTTCAGTGACACATAATTAGAATTAAATATTATATGAAAATTGCTTTCCATGGTTGAAAATTTATGGCTTAGCATTGAACCTGTAATAGATACCTATGATCAATTTCCTAACGATTCCTTCTACCTAAAAATTGCCTTAACAATATTTATTTCTCTCTATTTTATACTTTTTCAAGACTTGATTGTATGTGAGATTCTGCAGGAACTAATACCAATTCTTACAAACAAATTTAATCAATACCATAGGATATTAAAATCTTTACTAAGGAAAGTAGCTAATTATAATTTAATTCGTGTTAAATTCTTTTTTAATAATTTAAAAATTGGAGAGTTCTGTGTGGTATAGCGTACGGTATAACGGCGAAATTTATGGATTCACAAAGTTATAATGGAATAAATAATCATAGCAAGAGACTAAAGAATAATTTTGACAATGAGACTTAAGTTTTGATTTTTCTTATATGCAAATAGATTTTTTAGATTACTTTTCCCGAATTTAAGTAGATATCATGGAATATAATACCATATAAAATTTAATTCTAGGAAAATTCACTGAAAACTCAAATTTCTCCCACTCTTCATCATCAAATAAAAAGAGTTTTACACTGGGCACTTATGATACCAGCATTCAGAAGCCTACCGTTATACGATCAATCGCTGTTAATTCATCATGGTACATTCATTTATATTGGATATTTAAAGTTATTAGTTTATTGTAACTATATATATATATATATAAGAATAGGATTATTTTAGGTTGGTGTGAATTAATTTTGTCTGATATTGCTTACCGGCGATCATCAATGGATACAATTCTCCTCCAAACACATAACGATCTTAAGCAAGATTCTGGATGTTTGAATACATTTTATAAGTTTGTTACTATTTTTGTTTGTAGAACTTTTGGTGGAATGAAAATGATTACGAAGTTTTCCCTCCAAACTTTTTCATAAAGATATTTGAAATATATTATCTCGCAACTCTGAAAATATCTATAAATATGAACTAAAACTATTCTATACTGCGACTAAGATGTTCCACTTACTCAATTGTACAAAATTAATAATTAATAATACTTAAGATTTCACAAAGTGGTTAATCACAATAAGTATTTTTGAATTATAGATTTCTCAATGAACTAACAGCAAAATTTCGAGATTTGGAAGTCGATAAGATGGAAATTGGTGCTCTCAGATTAATTGTCCTTCTGAATTCTGGTTAGATTTCTACACATATCTTCGATAAATTTAATCCACCTATTATTTTCAAAGCACCTAATACTACTATAAATTAGTTGGAATGCTTAAAAATTTCACTGATGCTTTGTTTTTATCTATAGCTTCCAGAAATGTCAGTACCAAAAAATATGTAAGAATTAGATTATTTAATTTGCTAATACAACAAAGTAACCCCATATGAAATTCTTCTCATTAATTTTTTTTTTGCTTTTGTACAAATTATACTTTAAAGCTATTTTTATGTAACCTTATTCATAAATTTATTTAGTAGCAATTAAATTCAGGTTAAAATCTAGTTCGAATGCTATATATATATATATATATATATAACACATAAGTTAATCCTGTTTCAATAACTTAACAATAATTCTTTTCAGATACTCCTGAATTAAGAAGTTCAAATATGATCGAATGTCAAAGGGAGAAGGTTTTCGAATGCCTAGAGAATTATTGCCTAAAGGAGTTTCCCGACGAGCCTCAAAGATTTGCAAAATTGTTACTACGGTTACCAGCCCTTCGAACGATCTCGATGAAGTGTAAATTTAAAAACGGACTGATTGAAAGACCACCCGCTACTTGGGTAAATATATCGGACTACTTTCCCTAGAATTACGATAACTAAAAGTGGTTTGAAAAGTTTATATGGCAGTATAACTAAGACCTTATTTAAGGAGATATTTGTTGATTTCTTAAAATAATTTAGTGTTTTTATTTTTAGGAAGTGCTTGAAACCATCCAAGAAATGTGTAAGGAGAAATTTAAAGGAATCTAAATGATATGCAGAAATACGCAGTCTGTGATATGTATAGTAGGAATTATATTGAAGTGCAGATTACTAAATCTATCATATAGGTGATAATATTACTGCAAGTGTATAAAGTGAAGAACTGAGATACTATTAAATACAATAAATTAAAATTCATGTTTGCAGAATAAAATACGAGCAATATAAGCTTTACTTTTGCATGATTTCATTTTTTAGGGTCTAAAGAATAAATTATTTACGTTTACAGAACATTTCAGAAAGTACGTAATGTAGTAATTTTCTCTCTTTGACATCCCTGATAGATAATTCCTTAACAGAAGTACGGCAGACTTTCTTCCACTACTGTTCCCTGATATATGATGCTCGCTTTAAAAATAAAAATATGATTTATTGAAATTTAAGCCAATAAACCGAAATTTCACTGTTTTATAAGCGTAGTATTCAATATATCTGGAGTGAAATAATTCACAGTTTAAGTTGAAATAGACTTTATTCTGCCAAAAAAGTTTTTCTTTACTGGTATTTATTATTTTATTGATAGCAACTTGTCTTTATATCTTCTACTGTTTATAATGAAGTAGAAGAATGTAATTAAATAAACTGAGCTGCAAAGATCGAATGGAATAATGAATATATTGTTAAAAAGCCGTTGGAAATCTTTTTCAATGCTGATCCTCGTCTTCAGTCGATGTCATCGGAATATCAAGATCTGGTCCCGTGATGTTTACCACATTATTTGAAGTGAAATGATTGGAGGTAGATTCAAAGTTGAAATTGAACGAAGTCTCACGCTCCTTAAGAAAGACATGAAAACTGTAGATAATCTGAAAATGAATCTTTTGCAGGTTATTATAACAATGCTATCAAAAATTATAATTATTAAAAAAAATATTTTCGTTTATTTTATTGGTAGATACCAATCTTGCATACCTATTGCTTATTAACTAATTAAATGGAAATAATGCTGATCAAAAAAAATAATTTTCAAAAATAGCTGTTAAAAATGTATCTTTTGTATAATGCAATGATGATTTTACTTATCACAACTACTATAAGTGAGTCTATTGAACTGTGTAACGTTATCTGAATTTGTGAGAATAATTCGTTAACCAACATCGAAGAAATATGCTTGAAGCAATCCTCCGAAGCACAACACCAGAATAAAGAGCACAGTGAATGTCGCGATGGCTGCAAGCAAATGATCGTATAACTTAAAGTATAACTTAAAAATTAGCTTTAAAAGTGAAGGTAGGAACGATGACACAGTGATTTAGTGAGAACAGCTAATTTACTAATTCTAATTGTAGCAAATCTTTATTGAAGTATTTCTGAGCGGTAACCATATACTGATTGTAAATGTGTATTTAATAATATACGTATTACCATCTAATCACATTTTCCCTATCATTTCACTACCTGTGTCTAGTTCCTTTTGTGATAGATGGATATCCACATTTCCTATATCATTCGCAAGGTCAATCACCATATTCGAATTGACAGCTATTGATATAATAAAGACTACTAGTATTAGTATTGTGATTCCGATTGATATTGTCTGAAACGGTATTTTCTCTATACTGCTTTAGACGAACTATGCTTAATATTATTTGTTTCGTTTTCAACCTAGATATTACTAATTTTTCTAGTCATCCTAATATTTTTTTAGACATCGATTGAAATGTACAACGTAGAGTAAATACCTGAAAGATCAAGAAAGGAACTAGATAGATTCGCTTTTCTTTGAAAACACCAACGAGCAAGCTTCCGAATACAACCACAGCAAAAGCCGCACTGAATTAGACACTAACTAAAATACCATTTATAGAATAAGAATACCAATTAAATATGTATATCAATTTTTAAAAACATATTCAATTCATTCTTCAGAATTAAACACCGATCACTGTAATTACCAATTATTATAGTTCCTATAATTACGGAATGATTTGGGTGAAACGTCTATGACGATTTGGAAATCATTTTAAGCTTTAAGAAATTTTGACAGTAGCATTTACTATTAAATAATCTCCAAAAATCATTAAGTAAGAAAAAAATAGATCAATATATGCTATTTTAAATAATCCAACCTCATTAAGGTATACACTGCAACTGTTGGGCTCCTAGTAAGACTGAATACGATATTTATAGCTGTGAACAAATTTGTCACTACTGCCACAATTTTTGCTCCCTTCTGAAACGAACAAAATGCCGTTTTCATTGAAACCATTCCTTCTTCTATATGTATTTTATTGTTCTTAAAAAAGCTAAATAGCTGGTAAGTCGTAAAGCTAAATGATTATCTTCTAAATGTAATATATGGATGTAGGAAAGATGCGCAGATCTACTGGTATTACAAGGTTATATGTATAGATTATTTCTAAATCTCTATTTAAATTACAATTATATGTATTGTGTTCATAATTTATAATATACGTACATAAACAGATAGTGACAATGCAATTTCCTACTATATGTTCAACTGTACAAATGACTCTATTTATTCTATAGATTTGTAATTAGTTACACATAATAAAATGTATTGTAATTTTATGGCTAAAGAGGATTAAAAATTGTTCATGGTAAGGAATATGAATAAATATGGCAGGAAGATAAGTGAGGAGAACGTAAAGGATAAATGTGTTTGAAATCTCATGTCAGACATAAGATGCTTGATTAAGATTTAAATTACTTACTTGGATATGCAATTGTCCACAAAGACATGTATATCTTTTATCATTATGGTCAAATGGAGGGCGAGAAATTTGGGTCGACATTTTTTCACATAGAATTTGCTGTATAAAGAAATAGATGTATTTTAAAATAACAGAGATAACCAACAACAATAGCTTAGTTTTATTTAATAGAGTATTCACTGATATGCACTTTTTGAGTTTAAAAACTATTCATTAATACAAAATTGTAGATAAATGTAGCCAAAGGCTCATTCAGTTAATCATCATTGTCATTTAAATCCATTTATAAAAATAGATATCTGCTTTAACCTGATTTGTATTAATTTAATATACAGAGAAGTCACGTCATCGCGGCTACATAGCAAATGGTAGAACTAGTATTTGAGTGCCAAAGAAAGCACGCAACTGGTGTCAGGCCCGGAACTTCACCCAGAGTGCGAAATTCGCCATTTTGAGCACAGATTTGGAATCAGCGCCAAATTTCCGCCATAGAGCATATAAACTCAGTATTTTCCAGCAGTAGTTTTCGTCGCTTTGTTTCGAGGGAAGTCGTAGTCTATTTTAAATAGGCGAAAACATGGTCACACTTGGCCAATAGATCTACATCATCGGTTAGCCGCTAAGATCACGAAGCCGGCAATATACTTCACTTTGTTAGATCTTTGTTGACATCATGAAAAAAGGTGTAATAGATCGCGGAAAAGTGACCAACTTCAAGAACTAATATAATTCAAGAAAAATGGTAAAAAACATTGATGAGAGGTATCTTAGCAGCAGGAAGCGGAAATAGGCCACCAAAGCAACTTTGAGGTGAAATTAAACCAAAATTATGGGGATACAACTACATTCAATAGCAGTCGCTCGTGCAGAATGTTATCTGGCATCGGAAAGGAAAGCTGTCGTAGGTAAAAACAAACTATGACTTCCCTCGAAACAAAGCGACGAAAACAACTGCTGGAAAATGCTGAGTTTATATGCTCTATGGCGGAAATTTGGCGCTGATTCCAAATCTGTGCTCAAAATGGCGAATTTCGCATTCTGGACGAAGTTACGGACGTGACACCAGTTGCGTGCTTTCTCTTGCACTCAAATACAACGAGTTCTACCATTTGCTATGTAGTCGCGATGATGCGACTCCTTTGTAGTTAATATATCTAGTTTTGATCTATTAAGTTAAATATAATTTGGTGGAAATAGTTATAGTAGTTAGAAAACAGACTAATTCCTGAACTAGATCTCGATTAACAGTTGAGAGAATATTCTTTTCAATACTGGTCGTATCGGCTTTCTCGAGTGTATATTCAGCTGCAATTAATGTATGTCAATAGAAGGCAAGCTATTATTGCAACGACATATCGTACAGTTTTGATTCACTGTCAAAGTGTTATTTGTGAGAAGAACCTTTTAACACGTCCTTAAAGGAATCAACAACTCTTTCAGGAAATTTAGCAATATGTTATTAATCATTTCTGGTGACGTCATCCTTTCATATTTATTTGCCACTCCTAATGCAAAAAACAAATAAACATCTGTGTTCTAGAAGAACTGTTACTTCTAATGCACACTAGTCTTCGCTCTGCTTGACATTTCATTATTTATAAATGCATTCTATATCAACGAATAGGTAAATAAGCTAGGCTTTTTAACACAATGCAATATAAGGTTAGTGTGATTGAAAATATGTAAACATTTGCTTTCCCAGTCAAAAAGGGAAGTAAAAAACTATATCTATCCACTTTAGTTTTAAAATTAATTTCATAATCTAATTTTTATCATTCCATAGGTAACAGAATAATAAATTTACCAATTTGGATCTTTTTTCCATACATCTCCATGTTTTGAATATCTAGACATAAAAAATCGAAAAGGTTGCGTATAATTGAGGATTTTCTTTATAAAGGTACTGGAAAAGTCCAATATCAAATATTGAATTTAAGCGTATGCTAAAAGAGTCTTCCATTTATTAAAATATCAGTGCTTTTCATCTAAGCGAATTACCCACTGTACATCTCCTATTGAAGAACCTGTTTCTTGGTGGCATTGCAGCTCAGTAGTCAAACTTCACATATTATGTTTTATCATAATATCGAAATTTAATACACAGAATGTTTAAATAAATTTCTTGAAGTAAGACGCAATTTATTGAATTTCACACATACTTAACATTGGTTGATTACAATTATTATGTTGTCTACTCCAACTTGGTTTGTTGTGATGAAACTGATAGAATTGTACTCCTTCTCCTATCTATCTGAATATATCCGAAGTCCTCATCTTTTGAGCGAAGTAACCTGAACCAGAAGAGTTTAGAATTGACAACAGACAATTCACATTTATATATTATAAAATACATTGCAATAACCACAATGATTCAACCTTTCGATTTATATATGAGAATCGACTATTTCTGCTTATTACAGATATAAATTAATAATGCTGTCAAATAATGTACTAAATTATACTAAAAATGATTTCGTGGACTAATTTCTATAAAATTGAAATAAAACTAAATACCGTGTTAGACTGAAAGTCAATTGCGAGAAGGAGACTCGTTCTGTCGGATTTGCAAGGAAACAATCTTGTAGTAACTCAAATCTAAAATTTTTCATAATCCGATACTTATATATAAAAGAAGCCGTAAGACAATACTTGGAATTGAAGATAATTTTTAAAAATCTTTAAAACAAATACTTATGGACAGAACATGTTGTGGTACAGTGCTTGTAGTGTCTAACAACCTCTATCCCTCTTCCTATCTCATTCCTATTTGTGTTCTTAGTCATATTGCTCAAAAGGACAAAATATAGGGGTTAGGCCAAGCCCCAAATTTGTCCTTAAAGGCTATTTTATGTAACGGTGTATTACCGAAGGCTGGTACGATATTGATGTTAGGTTTCACTTCTTAATCTTTATTATTGTTTTAATTTTATAAAAGTTGGTAATTAGTGTTTAATAAATGTTTACATACGACATGGATCATCACAGTGTTTCTCAACGAATCAAGTATGTACGCAATCACCAAGACGAGTTAGAGTTACCAGTATAAATACAATGTTTTAAAAACAATAATAGGAGAAGCCATTTTCCTTTTTGATTTTGCTAGATTAAGTAGAGCGCGCTTCAAAATGATAGCACACTTTATTAAAATATGTACTAAAGACAATAATAACAACCAATGTATAAAAGAATTAATTAATAGTCAATACAACTGCCACTTTTATTAATAAGTCTATAAAAATTCTTTCAGGCATACCGTTTACTAAATTTTTGATGACACTTTTGTCTACTTCGCTCCATGCTTTGCTAATGGCACTTTCGAAATCTGAAAGATGTTAACGTGACGGTTATCGATAAGAATCCGGCACACGAGAATTGGCCAGATTTTTCATCGACACTTCTTCATCCGAGATCGAACAATATTCAGACTTTTGTTCAACACCTTCCACACCATAATTTTTGGAGCATCAATGCCACAATTCCTACGAATTTTATTCATGCTGTCCGCAAAATTGTCATTTTTATGATCATCCAACTTTTCAGGTCATTCACCACTCTTCTTTGAGCGATATTCTTTCTGAGAACGAAGAGAAAATTCGAAACAGCCTTCCTGAAGCACTTGACAACATTAGTACTTTGCTTCACCGTATAATCGGCAGTTTACAGTGCTTCGATTTGACCTCTTTCGTGTAGACTCAGTATAGAAGCTCGACCCATTGTTATGATGGTCCAAGATAAGGGAATTTGCACATTTTTCTTTAAATAATGCCAAATCATGTTAAGTGTGTTATCATTTCCAACACAAAAAGCGTAGTTTAATAAGAAAAAACAGGAACTAAAAATAGAGACTTTCAAGGCTAGTAAGCCTCACCTCAGAAAAGTAGCGCCATTCTGGTGACTGAAGAGAGAAAAAAGTGAGAAAACAAAGCGTGCTATCACTTTGACGCGCACTGTAGAACCTATTTAGTTGGAAAAATTCCACAAGCTTTGGAAAAAAAGTGAAATGTAATCTTGGAATATTTTCATTATTAGCAAAATAAGACATTCTTTATAATAGTGTTTCTCTTGAGATATATTTTAATTGAGAAGTTCAAAGAAAATTCGACACATTCTAAACGCGAATCTAGTTTCTAAACCTAAAACGTTAGCTAATTTTAGAAAACTATTTTGCTTTCTTTTAAATAAACAAATAATAAGCCTCAGCAAAAAATCATCTGCATAGGTTTTTTTCATGATTATTGAATTTCATTAACAATATTTAAAAACTTTTCTATTGATTAGGGTTGGCATTGAGACTAAAAAGCTGAGTTTTCGTGTCCTCGAGATTTTGGAAAAGCCAGGTATTTTCTGGGATTCGGGGAATCGGGGGTGTCGGAATGCCAGCCCTACTATTTATATATTCAAACGATTTAAAAAAAACTGACATGTTGAATGGTAAAGTCTCGTTATCAATTACTAGTCTTTGTCCAGATTCAAGTGTTTCCAGCATATTCTCAGCTTGGGTAGTTGGATAAGGAGTTCTTCCCCACGTGAATATTTCAAAGAGAACTACGCCGAACGACCACCTAAATATAGGACAAATGTATTTAACACTATTTATTGCGCATATCTTTAATTATATTAATTAAGGGTATCATAAATTAGAATATCCGTAACACAATATATTTAGGTAATCTTTAATAAATAAATGACCTACACATCGCTTTTCGCTGAGAATGTTCCGTCACGAAGAGCCTCAATAGCTGTCCATTTTATAGCTAGTTTATCCGGAAGTTTCCTTTTGACACCGTCATCACGGCAACATAGCCCAAAATCACCTATCTTAAAATGTTAGAGTTTTAAAGTATATATGTTAAAGATTTTATTGGTTCAAATAGCAAAACAAACCTTTGCAACCATATTTTGATTGATGAAAATATTTCGAGCAGCTAAATCGCGATGAACCAAGTGAAATGATCCTATGTGCTCCTGTAAAAAATAATTTAATTGTAAAATCAGTAGTCTTAACACATAAAATAATCAGTAATGCATTAATAATAATGCTAACCATCCCAATCGAAATTTGTCGAGCCAAGGAAAGCAAATCCATCCAGTCTAAGCAGTGAGGATAAAGACAACACTAAAGTGATCGGCTCTAAACACTATCAACGACTTTCTAATTCTTTCTTTGCGTCGAATAGGAAAAATATATTTTCTAGTAATTTATTATAACACAAACTCAGTATTCTTTCAATTTCTCTATTCTGAATTATAACCATTAAAACCTTCACCAAAAGACATTTACATTTTTTCTCCAATTACTACGCCTAGAAGCGAAATATACTGTAGATTTATTCATCTTACTCGTTTTAAAAATAATAATCTACCTCATGACTTTTGCAGTGATATCTAATAAAATGTAGAAGATCGCCGTTCTGACAATATTCTGTGACAATCATAGGATCGGTTGTGTTGGAAACGCTACCCAAAAGAGACAGAATATTTGGATGGCCATTGATCAACTAAAAAATGTCTTAATGCACATTAGATATGTTGATAGACAGATCTATATATTTATATATTATATATATATATATATATATATATACTTGTTTTCGCAAATTATTCGTTTCGTTTCTTTGCCCTTTGAAAGGACGGGTACATAAAAATGGTGATTGTGATTTGCCTTTAACCACTAAAAAAATACATAATTTTATTGTAAAAGCACTAATTGTTTTGTACTATTTGTATTTGTTTTGTTGCACAATAATCTGAATTGTATGAGCTTACGAGAATAGTTTTACGTGATAGAACTGTTACATTCGTGTCAATACTTATTCACATAGAATCAGTACTTGATTGCATGTGCACTTGAGTTTATGGAATTGTTTTCTATGTAGGATATAAATTCACACAATTCCCTACCCGCATGATATACATTTCTTTAAATAGATCAAGTTTGTTTAAATCAGTTGCACCTCTTGGAAGCTTCTTGACAGCAACCTAAAACTAGATCGCCATAAAATAAAGCGATTAAAACTTCTCGAATTTAAATTAAAAAATTTGTATTACCTTATCTTGTTTTGCATTATGTATTTTAAAGTAATAAATCTCATAAGTTATACTTCAATAATGTTATGCTCAAATCACTAACCAACCTCAATCTGTTCTTCTCTGCTTCTTGGATTCGATTGTCTATAGTTTTGTAATATTCCTTTATAAACTCGGCCAAAAGCACCTGCACCTATAATTTCGATTAGTAATATTTCAGCATAATATAGCTTAATTCGTGAAAAAATTACTTAGAATTATTTCATTAATCACATGTCGAAACATTCTAGGAACAAGACAGTAATCATAGAAATGGCCACTAATTTTTCTGTGTTTACGTGATTTAAATATATTGAAAAGATAAGAGTACAAATAAATAGTATCAGCAGTAAATTTAATAAGTAGCCAATATCGCTGAAAATTAGTCTTATAAAAGTGGTTAATAATTAAACTATATCCTTTGATTTTAACATATTGTGAAAACAAAACTGACCAATTGAGCGTGCTTCAATGAACAAATTTGATTGATCAATCTCAAGAGACGATTTTCTTAAAAGATTCATGTATATAAGGATCCCAATTGGAAACTTTTATAAATTTTCTTACCTTTGTCGATTTGCAGCAGTTTTCAGTTCTTTATATGTATTGCTGACAACTGCTAATTTTTGAGGAAATGCTTTTATATTCCCAAAGCGATGATGCTCTCTTAGCTTAAATTCATCCAACAACGATTTCTGCATTTGACGTCTACGAAGCAATAGAATGCAGCAACTAATGGTTATTAGTAGAACGAAAAATAGTGGAATTACGATCATGAATACTAGATCTAAAAAATCCTTCCTTTTAATACTACTATAAGAACATTTGACCATTATTTTATCGAAGTGTACTACTGCACTCATCAACATCTCTATGCAAACATTTACAAAGATAGAAAATATTAATATATTTTACTCTTGCAAAAGGCCAAATAGAGGTTAAGGAATGAAAGCTACTATCTATTAACTAGATATGAAGACATTAAAAGCGAAACAAACATAAATTTCCTACAATTAGGACCAGGAATTGGGCTGATTCTGTTAAGACAAGGTCTTAGTGCCTCTACGTACTCCACAAGAGTGGCAATGCTACCACCGGCAATAATGACTTCTTCATTTTCAGTGCAGTAATCCAAAACAGATTTTATATTGCAATCTAGAATCACATGAGTTGAGGTTTGGCACAAGAACTATTCTCTTCTTGAAATCAGATAAATCTATGCTAAATTATTATCATGAAATCCTGAACTCCAATTTCAACAAAAGATTTCATAAAATTATAATAGACGTTTATGAAGTTAACTTTAATTTTATTATTTCTGCATACCCACCCAAGTCATTTCCGCTTTCCCCGCTATCCATATAGATGAATTTCAAGAGATACCCCAACTTTCTTAATTGATTTACGATCATATGCTGGTGTACAATCAGGTCGTACACTTCTTTGTTCATCTAAACATAATTTCAACAGAGTATATAAGATATACGTAGTATTCAACCAGCTACATTTGATTTTCGCTACTCTTTTTATATAAATATTATATATAAAATCGAAAGCGTCATAAAAATTTGATTTTAGTGAATTTTAATATGTACTAGTTAACTTTACTAATAGAGTTATGCTTCAAATATTGCCTTTAGTGTTAAGCTTCGTAATTAAAGGTGTTTTCATCATAGCACTAAATATTAATGTTGTACTAATTTAGGGAAATAGGACAAATATTATCTATTTTATTTTATTTTATTTATAATGATTTCAAGTAATATAGTCCTTTGTACTAACCTTAAAATGGTACACGAAAAATACTTTTTAAAAAATACGCTGGGATTCGCTTGGCAAAGACTAAGACGATTTCATTTTGCGAACTTCGTTTGGAAAGTTAACCGTTGAACATTTTGAGAATACTGATGCATGGAGCATTATTTATTAAAATAAAAGAACTTATGGTCACATGTGTTGGGAACTGTCTGCTTGATAAGAAAGAACTTCTACAATCGAAGCCTAAGATATTCTCATCGCAGGTGCCATCTTCACATTAATAGAGAGAGAGAGTAATGTGTAGATGTTCCAAGTATCGACACGAGAGAAATTTTACCATTATTCGAAAATTGAATGCTAGATGTATGAACGTTATATTTGGAGTATATACCCCAAACATAATTTTACATATACGGTCACCCGTACCTTAAAAGGATTATCCGTAGACAAGCAGTATAATGTGCGTAGTTAATCATCAGTCCCTTTACATATATATGAACGAAGTCTTAATTTTTGTACAAAAAATTTGATCCTGGAATATGATACATTCCAGTGCCTTGTATCAAATATTATTATAAATCAAGAAACCAAATTTAAAACCTCGGCACATCCCGTCTGGCACTTGAGATTTGTGAAGAAATACAATACACCACCGCGTTTTGTATTGCGACCCTCTTCGCAGTGGAACTAAAAATTGATAATTTAGCTTAAATTTATACTTAAAACAGTTGCAAAAGTTTCCCACAATCAAGGAGATTTAACTAGTAGGCTTATAATATACTCATGTATAGCACTTATCAGTGATTTGCATGAACTGGGACCATGCTGAATATTTCACAGATATCAAAGACATTCTACTAATATTACTAATTAGTTTTTAGAAATAGCATTATAAGTTTATATTTTGATTGTTCAAGCATGATTAGACAATTTATATTAAATCTTTTAGGGAAATATGAATATCTTTTAGATTCTCACAAATTGAAATAGCAGTAAACAAACTTAAAATACGTGAAAATGTGTAAATTTAGATTATCTCTTGTTAGGATTCATTTTAATATTAGGACTAGTGTTAGGTATAAAAATAAAAATGCATGTTTTTCCCTTGTCTTTCTGTTTCTATGTTCAACACTATTTTATGGATACCAGTAGTAAATAAATTGCCAGAGTAATAAATATTTCATGGCCAAATTAGTCTAGAATAAATATTTTAATTATTACTTTGAACTTACGAATTCCTCAAACATATCAATGATTGCATGTTCATTTTCTTCTGAAATCCAGGTGTCCTCAGGTTTAAGCGAATCGATCAAAGCATTGAATTCATCAGTATGAATCTAATGAAATAAATACTTATTTTGTTGAAAATTCAGGTCTCTGTTGGTAACAATTACATTGATAGATAAATTGAAAGCCCACATTAATAATACTTATAAATAATTGTGATTTTGATCATGAATTTAACAAATTTAATTGTAATTCAGTTATTCATGCTAATAATCAAGAATACCACACTTGCTTCACTCTATCAGGCAGAGAAATATTGTTACCTATCCATGAAATTCGTTTTGTTGATAAGAAATGAACAAGAATAGAGAAATTTAGATTAATTATCCGTTTTAAAAATACTAATCACTGGCCCGCACTTTTGTGGAGTAGCATTCTTCGACGTTGCTGACATTTTTAAGTGTTCCTGGAGAGTAGTATCGAAGTGTGCTTTGTGAACTACATTCTGATGTAACCTCCTGATAAAATGTTTTATTTACATTTGCTCAAAATTTTCAGTGTATACTGTATTTTTTTTCAAAATTAAAAAGAAGAAGATGGTGGAACAGTAACTATACGTCGAGGAAAATGGTATGTACCTATCATTAAAAACCTTATATGCAACCAAAATTTATCAATATTTTATATACTATTAATATATAAGATTATTAGTTTACCGAAAATCGTTGTATATAGTCTAAATACTAACAAGTGAGTATGAAAACTCAAAGAACAAATTTCGTCGAAATTATCCTATTTTATAAGAGAAGCCACTGATTTGTTCTAAAGGTTCCCTTGAACCTAAAATTCAGCTAATCCATGTTAAACTTTGAAATAAGTTCTATTAGGCTGAGCATCAAATCTTTATCATAAAAACTTGCGTTTTATGTTAGAAAATTTTCTTCATGCCGGTAAGCTGTAAGACGTAACAGACCATCTATTCTTAATACAATAAAATAAAATGCATTAATGCTTTATTGATACGAGTCACTGGTTTTTCAAAGTTGCAGTATTAGAGCGTAAAAATGACAAAATATAAATTGGTTCAGTTTTTAAATTTTATACTAGCTGTTTCCTATAATTATGAATTACTGTATAAATACAACCTTTAATCGATTATCTGACGCATCATTTTAGCTTTATAACAGATGCTAATAAAACTTCAACTTACAGTAACAAAAGCTTGTATCTCTTTTAATCGTTCTTTCGAATTTTTCGTCCGAAGAACTACCATCACTGCAGTATCCCACTCTTGACAGTGGCGTAATGAATATTTATGCCCCACTGAAAGCACATTTCCAATACGAAACACCCAATCTCTTTATATTTCTAAGTCATCAAACATCAAATAAGCCGATAAGTCGTTTTTCTACAACATTATCTTAAAATACTTGTGTCTAATTGCACTTATTAGCTTAGCCAAAACAACTACACTTTTGCATTAATAGTTACATTAAAATAGTCATGTTGATATTGGTTTTAATATATTAAGTCACCGAATTATTTAAGGTATGTGATAAATATGGGGCACAGAATATCTGTGGCTATAAATTCTACAGAGGCAATTTCCTTCTACAAAGCTAAACTACATTTATAACCCCATTTTTGTTAAATAACAGCACATACCAGCCCGTTGCAAATATAGGCATCAAAGACTAAGTAGATTAGTGCATTCTTCAAGGAAGAGAGAGAAATTCAAACTCCAATACATTCAAAATGGAGAATTTATAGAGAAAATTCTAATAGCTTTATCAGATATAAGTGAAGTCGTAAACGTTTCTTTTCCAGAGTGAAGGTACAAGTTAGTGTAGGAGTTTCATGAATTATTCATAGAAAATCACTAGTTTTGTCAAAGCAGGGAAGATTAGTGGGATAGATGCTTGTGTGATCTGCATCAACAACTTTACTCTCAATATCTATACATTTAGCTCAAATTATAGCAGCTTATTTTTTGGAAGACTTCTGCTTATGAATTAGTTAATTGATATTTATATTGCTCCTCTAAAAATCTAAATTAAGTTGGTGTTGAACATCAATATTTTTTGCCTATGAGAAAGTGGAAGTAAATTAGTCCCATAGGTTCCTAGCAAAATTATAATTCTATATTAAGAGCATCACATACATACCATGTGACTTTCTTAATAAACATAACAAGTTATTTCTAATGTATGAAACAAATTTGAAACTCTCTTTACTATATACTACCTCAGACATTAAAAGGCTGTCATTTGCATTTGCTGCAAACTAAGCAATTAGGGCTATGTTACATATATATATATATATATATATATATGTATAATGATCAAAAAAGACTGGATTTAAAAGCATCATAATTTCTTTAAACATAATGAAAGTTATTTTTTAAGAACATTAAAAAAAACTTATTTTCTTGTCTTTTCTACCGTTTTAAAACCATTAGCATATATATAGAGAGAAAAGTGCAATTACCGATTTTGTAAAGGTCAATATCGTGTTTTATCAACCATATCCTACCTTATTCATCTCAGCTTTCTACTGCTCCACTAATTGAAAGTAGTTCTTGATATGTCTTAGTAGAAAACTTCGCATAATATTGTACTGTTCCAAATTCTAATTTTGTTTCAACGCAATTCTACCTGTCCTTTATTTCACCGAAGCAACCGTCTATGTTTTTTCCCCTAAACTCTGAGCACCATTTTTGGCACATATCCAACATAAATTCGTCCCATACTTGAATGGATCTTTACTTGAGATCTTCAGTAGAGATCTTTTCTCTTTTCACATATGCTAATGAAGTAAATGTGGTTGAAAAATAAGTAGATAGCTTTCAGAAGTGTTTGTAAAGAATAGTTTTTGAAAAAAGTTGAGATACTTTTTAACTTGTTTCTTAGTCACTCTGTATATATGTATTAAATTTTAGATACAGATAACTTATACTAAAAGCACATTATGAATTACATTATTAAGATTTCAAAATAATTTCAAGACTAAGGCAAGAACTCTTTAGGTGAAAATCGACTTTAGTTTCGACGAACCGGTAGAATTAATGATATTATTTTATGTCAAATGGTTAAAAATAAGTAAATATGACTAGAAATACTGTAATATATTAGTATAAAGGAAAGCCGAATATCACTATAGGAATTATATAGCAATTAGGAATATAAGTATAATTATGAAACTTCTTAAGGTTGGAATAACTTGCAACTTACACATGGGGCATTCTCCTGCAAATGGAGACAGTGAGTGGTCACCTGCAGTTGGTGTCAACGATGTCGATGGTGAGTCGCATGGAACTACGTAGTCATAATCACCTAGCGGGATGGACTGATAAATGGACATCACATTTAGTAAGACACATGTGCGAGCAATCATCCACATATCAATGATGATTTTATAATTCTGAATAAAAAAACATCTATTTAAAATACAGCAAAATTAAATTATAATAAATAATCTCATTATTTAATTAGTTGTTGTGGTACTTTTAAAAGTCATAGATATACATTTCCTAAAATGTAGCGTCCGTAAATTAGTGCAATATAATACAAAATTTTAAGATGTTTATGTCGAAATAAAACTGGCGAAATGAAATTTGTATTAAGACTTAAAAATCAAATGACTTATGTAGGGCTTTATCTTATTTTTGGTAAATGGTCATCTACAAATTGAAATATATAAAAAGAAAGTCTGGGAAGTTATCTAATCCTACGCCTATCTATGCTTCACTACAATAGTTTCACTAAGAGTGACTAACTAGCAAAAATCACATGGTTTTAAATCAGTGACAGAGAACTGTGGTTACTTGACGGTTGATAAAGGGATTATTTCATTCGATTATCAACACACAGGTTGTCTCCGCTTCAGCCGTCAATGACCTTCCTTTGCACTGCTTAATGTTACTTTAACAGAATTTAAAAAAAACTACTCTTCTTAATTGCCTTTTAGGAGAGTAAACAATATTTTATGTGGACCAATTTCAACACTGTTTCAATTTTTAATTACCTGTATTTTAACTAGACTAAGGTACTAAGCTTATTTCCTACAGTACTCTTCCTAAAAGTTCACTGGTTCTATACCACATAAATGCATAGAGATAAATGCAATTGGTTCTTCATACTAAAGTCATTTTTCATTACTTCTATTATATTTCATAACAAACTAATATACGATACAGATGTTGTGAATATTATTCGTTTTTATCGCGATGAGTCGTTTTCTTCAGGGAATTCTGGCTAAAGAGTTCCCTCAGGGTGGTCTGCAGTATTCGAGAAGATAATCCTTGCAAAAACAAACATACCCTAGAACATGTTAGTCTGTAATAAAAATAAGACACTGCATTTTCTGAAGTCCTGAAAAGTGCTACTTTATCAAAGGACTATGACTACCATAAAATTATATCACTAAATGTGAACCGGGATATATACATAAATAATAACCTATTGTCCTCATTTTTATCCACATTTAGTTTGTCTTTACGATTACTTAGCATAGCATATATAGTTGTTTATTCCATATGGTAGACTGATTATTTATTACTATAGGTAGGTTAGAAACTTCTGCGCATCTTTATCTTTAAGAAGCATTGTCCTTCTAAAGCAATAAATTTACTCCAATATTTAATCCAATAATTTTAAAGTTATCCACTTTAAAAGCAATTAATGACATTTGTAATTATATGTATTTCTTTGTTTGTACTTTATGAGAAAAGAAGATTTTCCCTCTAAGTATAAAGTTGTGTTGACTAGTGAATCACTTTTTCTCGTTTATTTGAAAAGAGGCCAGGATCCATTTGCGGACTGGCTGAGGACAACGCTCAAGTAATGAACACCTCGTCCACCCAATGGACAAAACGATCAGCTCTGCATTTATTATTTACCAAAACGTGGGAAACAAATTTGCTTGTCAACGCCTTCTTCGACTTCAATTTGTAAAATATCAGTTGAAAGTATTTATAGAGTTAGCTATTCTACATTATATAAGAATTCGTCTCTGATATTGTCTAGATGTATTTTTAGCGAAATAATTGGTAAAATATTACGGAACTATTCTACAACCATCAAAGCCGTAGATATTATCATCGATTATTTCAATGTGCAAAACTGCGAAAAATATGGAGAACACAAGGATCTGCGAGGTGTCATAAGATATCTCTAAACGAGAATATACAGTCAAAAACATTCACATGTGTGTAAGAGTGCAGACGGTTAAAATCTACTACTTAATGCAGAGTATTACCAAAGATAAAAATGTACATGAACTAAGCAATCCAACTTATCATGCAAATCTGTAGATTAAAAGAAGGTTTGTAATCTGGTAGAAAAAGATTACATGAAGCATATTAATAACAAAAGAGATAATTTCCTCGTTCTTTGAAAATACCTTTATTCTTCATTCTAATGATGTATCTGTAGACGCTTTCTTCTGAGATAAAGTTCAAAAAACAATTGACTAATTTAAACAATGCATGAGTAAACACAACTAATTCCAAAAGCCTGAAAGTTCACCCTTTTTAAATTCGAATGTTAGGTTCTTTCATGTCTTCTATACACCCTCAAAATACATGTTTAATTAAATAGTTAATTAAGAAAATAAATAAATAATATAAACTTGAAGAATAAAGTTTGTGGTTATTCAACTGATTATTACCAGTTCTCCCATTCTTCACATGCCATAAATTCCAAGTGTCTTGTAGAATCTTAATATTTTCTCAGAAGTAAATTAATCTGAGCAACATTGACAGGTTATAATGACTTTTTTAAAGATAATTTAATTCATCCTAAATTCAGAATGGTCTCAAACTTTCAGAAACAAAATTTGCAATGTAAGCGTGAAGTTGAGAGACACTGAACAACGTTGACAAATATTCCTCCTCGATAAACTAACTTCGCGGATTGTTTAGTCGCATTAAATCTCATGGAATCTTCTTTCCACAATAAAAAACGCATTGAGATTATGATTTGGAAATACCCGTTAACATAAATTGCCACTACGAAGCCATATAAATGGAACTACCTCTTATTCTGTTCGTCATATTTAATTATGAAATAAATCTTTTCCTGCTAACAAAACATTATATACATTATTTATACTGAAACAGAACAGAATTTCTTTGTCTTCATAAACAAAATGTATCACATAGATTTTATGAAAAATCCTTCTTCGAAAATAGATTTTATTTAATAATCAGTGTCTATCTAAGGTTCCTTCCTCTTTTCACTTTGAATTATTCAACTATTAAACGGAGTGAAACTGTTATAAGAACTCTTGAATAGTTAATTTTATTATGTAAGTTTTTGTTTTAAACTTGTATTTGATGCATACGATCTGAAAATGTCTAAAACTAGATTTAATTCCCACATTGTAATTATTACTCCTCCTTTAAAGCAATCTATTCTAATATACTAACTAATTTCTACTTTACATTAGCTCGTCACTATGCATTGCTCCAAGACATTCGCCACTATAATTTTTTTACATCTTGAGCTGTATGCGTAAATTATTTGCATAGATATAATGGTGGTTACATAAAGAAGAACGGCTGGGTTTATAGTGAAATTACACTAGTTTTTATAGTTTAGTCCTGTACACGTACTGTAACTGATGATATTCTTTTAAAGTTGTAATTTGAACTCTTTGCAAACAAAGCTGCAATGTTTTTTACATTTTGTAAATGTGTTATGTTTAATTTTTCAGCCTCACTCTTGTCCTGCACAAACATACTTAACAACAAATCGAGTAGATTCTTGATTACTTTAGTATTTTAAAATAGAGCATATATTACTTTTGCCATTATTTTTATTCTCATTAAGTGCTAAGTACCGTATTGACATGCTGACAATAGTCATACTCTTGGGTGATTATAATTAAGAATTTTAGTAGCGCAAAGCGCAATGATAAGTAGAGTGCAGTTTTACTTATTTAACAAAAGCCTACTTTCAATAAAATCTTCAACCATAATAATAAAACACGTATTGAAAGGGCAAATATTATTAGCATTCATTTACTTACATAACATAGTGATGTAGCAAAGCAATTTCTTGAAATTTCAAAATTTCATCAATATTGTACTGTATTTAATACATTTCTAAATATCTAATGGATTCGTCCTAATTATAAAGCTTTTATCGAAGTGTATCAATTCGAATGTAGAAGAATAAGAGCAACTTATTAAATGGAAAGCATTATAACAATGAAATGAGATTTTAGTTCGCGCTGCAATTTTCAACGCTTTGATTGTTATAATACATTTCTAGTTATTTTCTTCTTTTCTTATTGCTCTCTAAGTTTAAATCCTCCAGCTGATGGGTTTAAGCCCCGCCTACTGTCACCACCCCCGTATAAAATGTCTAGCCAGGTGAATTCGAGGCGTCGATGCGTAAGCTACTTATTCAATTATGTTTCAGCCGAACAGTTGCATGTATAATTTTTATACTCCGCTCATATTCATTTGTTCATTTTTCGCTTTTCAGTGCATGTTTTGGTATATTCATTCATAATTACTTGTTTCCTTTTTCTCTGAAACGTCTCTCTTCTCTAGCTAAAATCTTTCCATGTCCTCTCATTTTTCCAAAATATAAATCTTCTTTACATGATTCTTTTAAATTAAAATATTCAATCATAATAATACACTGGGAATATTACTACTTATGAAGTTCTTCTTTCTGAGTTTAAGCTTACACTAGAATGTATTACTTGGAAAAGATGTCAAAAGTCTGAATCTTAATTGTCGTACAGAGCAAACATCTATCATTAATTAAATCCCTGTTCCCGTGCCTTGCAAATGTTTATGATATTTACTCTCAAAGACAGCTCAATGTTAACGAAGCTTAATTGAAACCAGCATTATTCATTCGTCGCTTCCTGGACAGCGTTGTTGGAAAATTCTGTTGTCTAGTTAGCTGTGAAATTTGGCGTTAGGAGAGTATGTAGCCTTTTTAGGCCACTCATATCAGTTATACTGTAAACAACTATTTGTGAGAAAAAATACTCACTACATATTTAGGTACTAGAATTTATTTATGCCTAAGATTTTCTGAATTCTGAATTATTTAAAAACTATTATGCCTATTCATTATTTGAAAATATTTCTATTTTGTTGATCTTAAGAAATAAAAGTAAATATTTTACTTAAAAATAGTTATTTAATAACTCTTTGTACTATAAGGGTTATAAAACGCAGAAATGAAGTGCTTTGCTTAATTGATGCAGAAAGTTATCACAATCCTTTTATTTGCATAAAATATAGGGATTTTATTTATAGAATCTAAATAACTTTCGTAATTTAAATCATGAGTTCAAAAGTCATGACGACTCACTTAGAAGTTCAAAGCCCTTGAAGAAAATGCATTTTGCGTTGATATAGACTGCCAAACCTAATTGACAACTCAAAATCATAAATTCAAGCTTATTTTAGTAATCAACTAGCCTTAAATTTGAATTAAATATATTATAAAATACTTCAAAAATAGAGCGCTGGGAAGCAATTCTGATGTTGTAAATAATTTATTTCCTTAAATGTTGTTTGAAAATTCATATTAATAAAATTGTTGCAATAATAGTGTAGAATTTGTGAAAATGGAAACTATGACATGTATTTAAATTGTTGGTTTAATTTCAAAGTGCTCTGACGGGACCTAATGGTAATGTTAATAAAAATAATGAAGCTATGCTAAAAACACTGATGTGGCCACTTTTTAATGAAATGATATGTATATTGTGGATGAAAATAATATGGTGGCACAAAAAATAAGAGCGTTATATGCTAGTTTATTCCAACTGAAGAGGTGAAATGTATGAGAATCCTTATATATTTATCATAGAATTGGAATACTCTACTTGAGAGAGAAATACTTCATCAACAAAAACCGTAGTAGTTTATTCTGGATTCCATTTCCGTTACACTTCTAAACGTCTCCTCCTTTATTTAGGTTCCATTAGTTGGTCCCAATGCTCACGATTGTAATTCTATTAAAACGAGAATGAGTTTATCGATTATCATAATTCCATATATTGATAACTTAATTAAACATAATAGTTTGAATATCTAGACACTTGGCAAATCTTTAGGAGATAGAAATGAATTAAAATATTCACTCAGAACAGCTATTACACTGAGGAGTCCAGGGTGACGCATTAAGAACACAGTTCTTAGTAACAGCCACTGGAAATTGGGAAAGTCTAACCTATGGAAATTTTAATGAAAAATATATCAACCGAGAAAGTGATATGTAAATTTGATACAAATCATTGCTATTTCTATTTCTAGAAATATATGAATAATACCAAAATATTTAACCACTTCCCCTTTATTTATAGAGCTTGTTTTTGAGATAAATGAAAGGATTCAAGTAATAAACTGAAGTACAAAAATCTTATTTGAATATTTTGTCGTCTTATCTTAACTGTATTTCCTTATCAACAAAAAAATAAACTCATTACTTAAAATATACTATGCACATAGTTACTATTTTGCACTTGTTTAAAGGTAACAAAATGAAGATTCCCGTTGGCTCAACCATCGTTATTTTAATTATATTTGGTGGGTTTGATTGAGCTGTTTAGATTATTATATTCAAAAATAAGATAATATTTATAAGTTCAGTGTTAAAGTGACAAGTTTTTCGTTTTGTTATTTTAAGATTAATATTGAGATAGTCTATCCGAAATTATATAAGCACGTATTTTAGTAGGCATCTTATTTACTATTAATATGGAAGATAGATGAAATTTATTTGTAGATTTTTATTAATCTTCAGGTGTTATTTCACCATCTCAAGCGCAGCCGGTAAATGCTCTTCATCAATACGTGCAGCATATTCCGGAATTCCACCAAGAAGGACGAGCGTCCTTCTTACCTTTTCAGAAGAAGTGGTCTCGACTTGAGCCTAGTATTAGGTAAGTAAGATTAATATTCGTCTAAACTTACTTCCTATCGATCACCACATACTGATGATTAATCATCGGAGACATAGATGACCGTTCTATGGTAAACAACTTATGATGAACAGAAAACTATTAACAACTGCACAACACTTATAACGATAAATACAACTTTAATTGTATGAACTCATATGGAACCAGCTGATATATCTATTAAAGGCTTAGCAGAATTTCACTCATCACTTCTTATAATCGCCTTGTTATTTTCACATGTAATTTTCTCAATATAAACGCTCACCTCATTATCTCGTCCTTCATTTTGTTGCTTCAACATCATTATTATACAGAAACATGCCGATACTGCTGGTTTCAGGAACTTTTGGTAAATGCGTTAGTGATAAGTTATTAGATGACATACAAAAGTTGAACTATTATTACACTTTAAAGTGTGATTTGTTCATGGTCTCAACTGAATATTTGGCAAAACATTAATATGAGGACATATTAATTTTAGAATTATATGTGAGGCAGAGAATTATTACGACTTGAATGGATAAGTGTACAAAATTCTATCAAATTACGTTGTTGTTCTTTCGGATGATTGATAATTTAGAGACCTCTCCCTTCTTCTTTTAGGCAGTCTTCATTTATCTCTCAAAACCTAACTTGCTAATTATAATATTTTACTCCAATTTAAGCCATTAAATACCATAAATTTAGGTTTAAACCGCTTGCGAAATTCTAATAAGCCATTTGGTTCATTGATAACTATTATAAATGCAGTAATAGTTTCTTTAATATAGTGTTTTAATAACCTAAAAGTCATTTATATTCATTATTTTCATATTTTTCAGGTTCTTCAAGCGATCTAAATCACAGTTACCTTATTATAACTGAACAAGACGTGCTTCATTTTTAATGTTTATAAATAGTTGACTCTTCTTTAATTAATCGTGCATTTTGTGCTACAAGAAATTATTGAGGCATCCCGTGAAATTACATATCATATTTCTCATGTGTCAAATATGCTTTTAATTCAGTACTGGAATAAACGTGTTGATTTTGTTTTTGTTCATAAAATATATCTTCAGCAAACTTATTCAATCATAACATTATTTCTAATTAAGAAACAGCAACATAATAAAGAAGATGAATATTTTCCTTTTAGAAAAATAAAATGAATGGGAAATTACATACAGTTGTTTCAATACTAATTAGTTCAATCGTTATAAATACTACTTGTTTTTTTTTTGATTTATTAAGTAAAATATGAAAAATCTACCATTATATTAAGTCTAATAATATTAATATTTAAAAAAAAAATTACTTGATAGGGTTTTTTATGCCGAAGAACAAAGAATTGTAGGATTTTTCATTGAAAGAATGAGTCTATAAATCTTAACCGCATAATAAAGAATAAAAGTTTGACCTTATGATTTTCCATACACACGAACACGCGTGTTTTCTGTACCCGATCTGGTAAAAATATAATTAGTAGCACCATATAATCATTGTTAACCAAGTCGTATATAATTTCTTTATCAGAGTTTACTGTTTTGATGAAAGTTTTGAATCATAACATAGTTGTAAACTGAACTAAAAGCAAATCTCATAGCGAGGTGACCTAGAATAAACAAGGTAGCTTATGAAATGAGAGATGACGATAACCGAGTGCAGTACCACTTCATTCCATGACTGCCACAGTATACTCCGTCCTGTCAGCACTACGAAATCTAGTGATGCATCTGAAGTGAATGGAGAAAACAAGCAAAGTCGCCATACGATCGCAGTTGTATGACTTAATCTGAAATCACATTGCAGCAGGTATACACTCATAGATTATTCAATCAGTAAGTAGTGCAATGGCATTCTCAGTAAAATACATTTATCACAACTACATATGAAGATAATCGTGATTAATTAATCCTTTCAACTATTCAAAAATATCGTAAATGTTTAAAATTTAAAACTGATAGCTGTCGACTAAGATTTGTTTAGTTACTGTTCAAATCACATAGAAGTATACTCGTAGAATGCTATTAGTTGATGTTAATTAATGAATTATAATAATTAAAGTGAGTAATTACATTTTATATTCGTAGATAAGTATTTTTGCATAATTTACTAATCGTCTTTAATAATGTGAAAGTGTTTAGTAAATTTACTCGCTGAAAAGAAGAAGCAAGATGGAGACGTTGTTTTCTGAGCTATACAGTTTCGGTTGTTCTGTGGTGCAGCCGCTTACGTAAGACCGGAGGAAGTCTTCGTCGAAAACAAGTGTCGCGTGTCATCGGAATGTGTTCTGCACTATTTTCATTTAGCACGAACTAATTATTAAAATTTCTCGCTTTTCACTCTTCTAAGGGAGCATTGACCATGAAATAAATTACAAATATGTATAATGTGATTTAATTTAATTAACGGAATTAAACATTAAAATGTTAATAAATCACTCAAAAATTAATATTCTGGAGAGTCCATAATAACACATATATTAACATTAGATGGTTATTATTTATTCACAACGGCAGAAATAAACAATCTGATTTAATATGAGATAAGTAAGAGATCAATAATAAATTGTAAATATCGTCTAAACACATTCCGGTAAATAGTGCTCCGTATTTTCTTAGAATTCTGTTCCACATCAGTGATATATGATAATATCGCTCATTTTTACAATAATATCAAATGGTTGAATTGACTACCCACGAAAATATGAGCACAAATACTTATTAACTTTGAGGTACATCTACATCTACGTTAAGTAGAAAAATACAGTATTTTAAAACTGGATAGTTGTTTGCTTTGGAAGCCTATAAGAAAGATCTAACAAATTCGTTATCACCAATTATCAATCTCAAATAAAATTAGTTTAAAATACAAAGGTATAGAAATGGAAAATTTTGTACAATATTTCATAAATGATGGTTATATACATCATTTCTCTTTTTATAACCTATATGATTTAAAAAAAAGAATGGATGCTAGGAAATTATATCATCTATGTAAAAAAAACAATAAGTGAGGCTTATTTAAAGTCTGCAATCCTTAGCGCTGATTAACGTGATGTTTTCATCATTAATAGAACCGTACATTTCCATGTCTCTGGGATCTCAAGTCTTCCATGCTTTCCCACAGAGCTACTTCAGTTTGATGATTGGCTAGGTCTTCAGCATGCTCGATTATTGAGATCTGATCATTTAATAATATAATTAAGGTAGAGTATCCTAAATTATGCACAATTTCAAAAAGTTAAATCCTTACTTGTCGCTTGCCCATTTTATATTTTGAATTCTTCATAGACAAGTCGCTAGTTCCAGTCTCCACTGATGCTTCTTCGCCTATTCGAGAAATAGCCTAAAATTAAAGAAAAAAACCTTTACTGATATATGCATTGTTTTACGTTTCCTATCATTAATATGTTTATAGTGTCTTTTGGTAGTTTACATTTACAAGCGTGAAAGAATATGTAGTTAAGAAAAGTTCTAAATTAGTATTTTATCCACAAGCGTTTTTTGATCATTCGCGATAGTTTTCCACTCCATTCTCCCATTAAATCAAGTAACCTATTACAATAATCAAGTAATGAATTTATATATATCTAGACGAAAATAAATTTCATACGAAAAACATTAGTCAACTTAAAATACATTTTCTTAACATGTTTTGCTCTTGATTATATCATAAATGAATATATATTAATAATAAGAATTAATAAACAATATAAGAAACGCAAATTGCTGTAAAATTTAACGGAAATTCTTTTTGATTAGGCATTAAATGGAGTGTTTCAATGAGTTCTAACCCCATGGTGGATTTATAAAAATAATATGGAAAAACATAAGATGTTACAGTCGCTTTTAAACCAAGATTTTCAGCATAAATAAATGGCTTTGTATACAACAAATAAGGCAACTCATACAAATTATTGAAAACAATAGATTTATATTGTTACTTCAGAGAAGAGAAAAACTATGGACTTGCAAATATTTAAAAATATATCGATAACTACATTAATATAAATAAATTCCAATCAGTGAAGCTAAAAATCTGCTATCTTTCAAAAGACACACTTCTCCATATAACTGCTTTTCACTACCATAGTTCTTTAAATTTTCAAATATTTTATACCTATCACCATCTTTTTTTATATCGCTTTATAACAAATATCAATCTAAAGCTTGACTATCTTTAGCTAAATTTAAAATCTTTCTACCAAGATCAAGTGAACTTTTAGAATATGTAAATTCATCATGAGTTGGTCATTTGGAAGTGTACATGTAACCTGAGGTTTTTCTT
Organism: Heterorhabditis bacteriophora; assembly: GCA_964036235.1. Classification (NCBI taxonomy): domain Eukaryota; kingdom Metazoa; phylum Nematoda; class Chromadorea; order Rhabditida; family Heterorhabditidae; genus Heterorhabditis; species Heterorhabditis bacteriophora. Next base: position 8,310,510 of record OZ038425.1, on the reverse strand, counting down.
AGAAAAAACCTGTTTGCAAATGGATAATTATTATTCTATTAACTAACACACGTTGTTAATGGAATAGAATATCTTACTCTTTGTACATTCGCTGGTTTTGGTTCGACGGTCGCCTTTCCGATGCCTTCACTTCGAGTTTTGAAGTGAACCCATAGCATAGCAATAAATGCTATAGACTGCATTCCGGCAATCGTGTAGAACAGGAAACCAGGAGACCAAGGGACAGTCACTCTAGATTTTATGAAATATAGGAAATGTCAAACTATCATCTTTCAAACGGAGTAGTTCATCCTATAAGCATTTTCTAAATCCATAATAATTCAAAAATTGTGATATTTTCTATCATAGGGACATACAAGAGAACAGCTGAAGATTGAATATGTATCTTGTTTTTCATATGTATGCGATTGGCTATTCATGGATATCTTTGTTATATTATTACCTGTAAATATTGGCGTAAACGACTGTTGTTATAATAAACGCTGTATCTCCACCTATTCCGAATAATGAGAATGTTCGTCCTATTTCGGAAGCAGGAACCAGCTAAATAAAAAGACAAAATACTAATATTAACTATGTAATTTTTCACAAATAGAATAATATAAAGTTAAAATAAACATTTAATTCATCCGAAAAACACCTGAGTCAAAAAGGAAACGACGGCGGGCTGGATTAATCCTGCGAAAAGTCCGACGGCGTTAGCCAAATACATCATCCAATCATTCGATGAATATCCGATTATGATAGTACGAATTGTAGATGAAAGAAGTCCTATTAGAATAATAGTAGTTTCGCGAAGCTTTAGAACTTTTTTGAAGAGTAGTAGACCAGAAAGAGTACCAAACAACACTGAAATACCAACAAAAAACTTTTTTTTTAAAAATATATTAAGTATATTTGTATCTAATACTATAATAAAGTATAATAAAGTTATTTTATCTTGTTGGTTACGCAATTAGTCCTTAAATAAATTCCAGTAGAAGATAAATATAGTTAATTCAGGTGTTTCATCGAACATTAACGCCTAGAAGAGTTAAGTACAGAAAAATTTCTAAAAAAAACTGTGATCCTTTTAGATTGGTTGCGCTAGTTATCTAAATCATAATATATTTGTGTCTAAAACAATTTTGCCATTTATTCTTTCTGAATTCCAGTAATACTTTCTTAAAGATATTCTGGTGTTTTCTAGTTGTCTCTGTATAACTATGTGTTTATGATAAGATAAAAAGTGAGTTTGCAGTCAATTAAGGGGAAGAACAAAAGTTTATCGATATTTTTCATGCTTGTTATTATCAGCTACTGTCAGTGGTGGTAGACTGGTACCACCATATTTTTGAGCTTAACACATTAATAACAAAAGACTAATTAATTGTTGTTCCCAGTGTCCACTAGTAAAAAAAGCAGCAGTTTTACACTTAAACACTTATTTTGCGCTAAATTCGCTTGACTATTCGTTTATCCATATTTATTCTACACATAATGCATTTCGAAAATTGCAGTCCCTTGATAGAACATACTCCATCAGCCAACAATATCTAAAAATATTACATAATTTGACGTCTTTTTATCACAACTGTTAGTGCATTGACTATAAGAAGAACAAAAGCATAATAAGAGAACGGAGATCTATTACAATTCGTAAGACCACACAGAATTTTCTAAATTACGGTCAAATCTCTGCTAGAGCATTAATTGCCGAAAATCGTATTTCTTAGACTCTTATGAAATGAAAAAAAACAATTGCTCTATCGCTGCAAAGAAATTTGCAAAACATGTATGAGAACTCAGCGGAACATTTGAAAGAGGAGAATTTACATTGAAAAAAGGAAGGGTTAAATTACGTAAATTTGTCAACTATTGAGTTATAAATCGATCTTCCATATTAATTAATTAATTTTTCTTCATGAATTTGTTTTTTTTACTAGTTTAAAAGTTACAACTGATATGAAGTTACTACACGAAAAAGAGCACTATATAGATATAAAACCAAACTGAAAATGCAGAAAAGAAGAAGCAGGCATTTAAACAACACCAAGAAATTGTATAAATATTTAAAACTCACACATCAAGTACCCACTACCATTCCAATAACCTAATTCTTCCGTCGTCCATGCAAGAGAACCCTCGTCTGTACGCCGAAATACGAAACTGTTTATGAGACCACCTGCAATTTTTCACCTTTTTTAACCATGAAATTTTGAAATGTCATCATTTATGATAATACAAATTTATTCAAGGTAGTTTTGCCTAAGTTTTCATTTTGAATTTAACAATTATTGTAATATAAATTAACATTTTAGTGTAATTTTTTTTGATAAAAGACGTGATTTCGCATAGGTATTTGTTTATTTATAGTAAAGAATGTTTGAAAATAGAAAACGCTTCATTATGCTATAAACATTTCTAAGCCTTATTGATACCTAGGATGTCTGCAAGTAAAACCACTTCACTTATCGTTCAAACGATTGATTTCTTTCGATGGCTGAACCACTGAATTACGTCGGAGCTCTCAAACTTCAGTCAAACACAATGTATGGATGGAGTTCTAATTTCAGTTAGCATTATTCTTCTATTACTTTAAATGTATATTCTCCATTCACTACATGCATCATTCTCTTAAACTACTTTTACAAATGATCTGTCTCTCCCCTATCATATTTTTACTATAGATGGTAAAACACAAAAAGAATCATAGTTATTTAAAATTGGTTTTTCGTTTTAACCTTTACTATTAATTCCAAGTATTTTATTGGTTTAGACTCAAAACCAGTAGGATGCAAAATTGCACCCTTTGGAAGTATAGGAAAAGTTTTGTTACAACATGGAATTCGATCGTACAAGAAACTTGTATATGACTTTATGAATAAGAGATCGAGTATGTGCAGTTGCCAGTTCCTACTAACTCAAAACTTCCAACTTGCAAAAAACTTTCCTATTGTATAGAATACAACTACGAACAAGGTACGTAATGTGTAAAACTGATGAAATTGTAGTTGTTTTCGGGTGAATTCTGTAATTTCTCAAGTCAGCTTCCAGTCTCATCTGCTGGTAAACATTCACGTAAAGAAGCCAAAAGTCAAGTCATCGGTCACTTGCAATATGAAAACATAGATCATAATCAAATAATTCACATCTCATCAATTACAACGCGTAAACCCGTTAATTGCCCGAAAAGACCAAGATATAGTTTGACAATAACTATTTCATTGAAAGCTATTATTATTAGTACTATTAATATTGTAATTGATACCATTATTATCATTATTACTCCCATTAGTATTTTATATTATTTTAAGTAATATTATTTCTGTTAGAACGACTATTATGTAATTTATTTACAATAGTATTATTATTCATAAGATAACTAACTGGTTCTCGTCTCAACCGATGTCGTGTAATTGAGCATTAGAACTAAAACAGCTATGAAGATAAAGGCTCTTCGATGACCAGGACGCTTCTTAGTGTATGTAATAAAGCCAGACTGAAATGTTGAACTCCATGTGGTGGAAATTACTTGTTTTAGTAACTTTTTAAATTTTATTATAAGCGTGCTGGAGTCTGAATCCTATATTATTTTTCGCTTGATATATATCTATAAACCAATTATCCTCTTTCAATAATCTCTGTGCATTGGGACAAAAGGCAAAATTGACTTTATGTAACTTTCAGCCTTTAAAATTCTACTATGGAATAATCACTGCGTAGAATTATAAGTGAATAACATAAATACTTACTTTTAGCAAGTTCATTAGTTCATTGAAGAAGTTTTTCATGTTCTGCACCGAACTTTTCCTATCGTTGTTTGAATATGTCACGGCACGCACAGCTTGCACTTGAATATTCCATGGTTAGCTGTATGACAGTTATACAATAATATTTAAATAAATAAGTATATCTTTAATTAAAGATATTATTTGGAATATAAACCTTGTGCTCTCCTGTCAATTTCTTGCAAACCAGGTTTTTGTGGTATCCTCCAAAGCGTGTATAAAAATGCAATAAGGAATAGCAACAGCTCGAAATCTATGGCAGCTGGTATCCGGATCTTTAATAGAACTAATTGTTATGCATTAAATGGTATTCCATTAGTGAATATTATGATTCAGTATTTTTTATCAATAAAACAGAAGTTGCTGAAGTCTATCTTACATAATCAGCGAATCCAGCCGCCAAAAAGCCTCCAGCTACGCTTCCAAATGTTTGGAAGGCACTGAAGATGCCTAAAACAGTGAAATATTTAGAATTCTAAGTGAAAATAAAAACTATCTAGTTAAATGGAGTAAAAAGATAATTAGGCTAAAACGTAGTCGAATTATTTTATTTCATGTTTTACGCTAGAAAAATTATGTTTTGTTATAGGCTCAAGTATGTAGTTAGTGCAGTGTTTCTCAAAAACTGTATAGAATGTATAATATATAAGAAAACAATACATTTAAAAAATCATATAAGTTTATCCACCTGATTTAATAGTTAACAAGTCAGTGTCTTCAGTGGTATCGGCAAGATAAGCATTACATGACACAGGAATCTGAAAAAAAATTCATCTGTACTAATGTAATTTAGAAAACAAATAAAGCTAAAAGTAAATAAATACATTTGTTTTAAAGAAAATTAGGTATTGACCATGGCTATATATCCAGTCATTCCTGAAACAGCCCCAAATATCAGCGTAGTCCAGTAGGGTGTGGCTGCTGAACTCAGTGTGAGTAGGTATCCATATTCCGATAACGCGATACCGGCTAAGCCTAGGAGAATATTTAGCTTGCGACCATAACGGTCACCATAGGCTCCTGAAGAGTTATTTTAATAGTATGTTCACAAAGAGAGAAAGTGACAATAGAATGAGCAAAAATATTCAGTAGGTGTTCAACAACATTCACTTAAGATTACTGTGGTCATTCGAAAAGCCATTAGTTTATATTTTAAAATATTAATTAACAAACCAAGTATTGTATCAGAGAATAGCGCCGGTATAAGATAAGCAACAACACTAAACAATGTCCATTCTGCAGAATGTTGTTGAACGATATCTTCGATGTCATGGTTTCTAAAATGCTGTCAGAGTTAATATTGTCTATAGTACTACTATTTTAAGTTTTTCCTATTTTAAACTGTTATTTTCTGTTAATTTGAAGCAACGGTGATTACTATTTCGAAGTAATGCTTTGAAAAATAGATTGACAAAGCTTTACATAATGAACTGGATTTATTAAGTGAGCAACATAACGAAAAATAGACAACTTACGCTATTTGGTAACAGTTCACGGAATTATCATCACCATAGTATATTTCGCATATTCTGAAATTGAAACATTCCAGAAAATTGTAAATGTAGTATTTATATCTATGGGTAAAGAACAGAATACGAAAGTTAACTAGACTTAAATAACGAAGATTTTTATTAAATAATAGAGATCTAAATTAGAAAAATCTGTTATTGATTTCAGTAATTTATTTAAGGTTTAGAACATTGATCTTATGTATATGGAATAGAATATTGAGAATTGAAAATATTATAAAATTGAGCAGTAATCTAAATTACCATTTATTCTTTATATTTTTTATATTTTTAATACTATATTCACATCTACAGTAAAAATTAACGATAATATAAACAATAACAAACAAGTAAAAGTTTGCATGACGTATTTATCTCATTGAAACTACATATCACTTGATTGTTTTGATAGTTTTAGAACAAGAGACGTTGGTTCGAGATCACAATTATCTGTGTCAAAAGCATTAAAAATTCCATTCATTCCTCTTTGATACGATGTATTTCGTATTCAGTTACAATTTTCCTTACTTGCACTATTTTTCAGAACAAGTTTTTCAATAACCTTGAACGTAACGATGGTTTCAAGTTATGGCAAAACGGCTAATGGCATAAGTCAAACTCAGAGAGAATACGACAGACACAACTATTGTGGTTCAGACAAAAACAGATATGTAAAAACAGTAGCTTTGTAGAAATTATTTATACGACATATTTAATGTATTTTTCCAGATTCTAAATACATATTTTCTGCCTCTTTTGATTTGAAAAATATCTATGTAATACTTGACTTTAATATCTTAACTATTATATAACACATTTCTCAAACAAAATGCTGAAATTCGTACCTTCTGTATAATCCGGGAGATTGAAATGTATTGCCGAATACCCATCCCAAATAAACCAGAAATATGATAGGTTCAACGGTGAAATGCCAGAAGGAAAATTTAACCTGTTCACCTATCAGTGACAATCTACACACCATCTACCTAAAATTAGAAAATATCTTAAACGAAAAACCTCAAAAAAGCGAATTATGCGAAAGATGTGAGCAAGATGTAATGAAGTTAAGGTTACGTTTTAGTACGCCTATGCAAATGCACATGAAAAATCATGTACGTCATATACTACAAACGGAAATCTTGAATTCCAATTGTTTGTCAACTAAGTATAGTCACCACTGGAGTAATGAGAACAGAAAACAAAGAGACGACTATGGTATTCCTAATTACATAAAATGCAATGACCTGCAATAAAAACATCATATAGAGACACACTATTTTCGTCCTCTATGTTAACCAGATTAGTCATTTTGACGTCATCTGATCTGTAAATACGATGTTGAATTTGAGAATATTAAGGGCTTATGAGTATATTGAAATACACAGTAAGAAACGAATAGGCATTCTAGAAACTTATAATGGATAATAATATTTTATTAAATATTTATTATCAAATAGTGCTGTTTCGTTGGTATTCGTGAGAAAATGTTAGAAATTGAGCGTCGATGCCTATCGATTTTGATGAAAGTGAAGGTTGGAGGGATGGTTATCTCGAGCTGATCTCGAATGGAATATATCGTTTTCTACGTGTAGCTAAATATTTATTTATTTGTTTATTTGTCCCACCTCCTATGCTTCTACGTATGGTTTAAAACCTCTAGATAAATAACTTTATTGGTAATAAGATTTATTTAAATATTCCAATACCTATTCAAATATCCTTGTTTCAAACTCTATATTTGACGATTTCCTCAAATTATATTATAGAATTTTTGCATTTTAAAACAGTAATACGTTCAAATTCAATAGCTAATCAGATAAGAAGCGACACCTTTATAGTAGGGACACTGCCTACAACTTTAATGATAACAATACATTAACTAATGAACTCCTACGATCACTCATTAAATAAAGGCAACCGTATAACTTTCAGTTAAACCAAAACTATAGCAACAGGTTCTTGTTGTTTCCTTGTGATCAAAAATGAGAGAGTAAGGAAAGTTCAATTACAATAAAGATTGCTATAACGAATACTTGGAGTGAATTTTGTCGAATATAAGTGAGGCCTCTATTTTAATATCATATATTATTAATTAAGATATAGAAATATATAGATAGATAGCAGAGATATGCTTTTCTTGTCGATTCTAATCATTGCACGCTGAACACAAGGCATCAAAGACAGCAAAAAACGAAGAAATAAAGTTCAAATGACTATGAGATGAGTTGTTGGGGTCGCGCAGTGGAAAGACAATTGAAATGGAAAGCAGCGGATAGCCGAACGAGACATATGGCACAGAGAAGGTGAACAAGATAGGTGAGAAATGTAAAAAATCAGTATAAAAAGCTCATAATTACCATATCACCTGTGAGTTTTTCTCGAAGACAATAATTGTAAGCATCAATTGAACAATTCTATCACAACTATAAGCTAAAATTGTGTAATCTATCAGCATTGATTAACTAACTATAATAGCGTTAAAGTTTAATTTATAAATCTATACATGTAGAAAGTAATAGGACTCTTAAAGGTCAGATAAGAAAGTGTTTGGAATGTAAGAAAAACCTTAGAGTTGACTTCTGTGGCGACCGCCCACTGAGGCGTCATTGAATAGAACGCCCATACAGGAAGTCATATGAGTTACATGAAAAGTCATAAAGTAGCTGAAAATTGCTACGCTCCAGAGAAAATTACGTGAAAAGAAGACAAACATCTAAATTATTATAAATAGGAAAGACATCAATTATAGCACTTTTTGCAGACAACAGATAGCAGTTATAGCCACTTAGTTTGCACGTGATAAATATACACATTGATTTACTTACCTCATAGCATAATTTCTATCGAACAGATCCTAGCATTAGTCACAAATTACTGTAAATCAGGTTAGATTATTTGGTAGCAGCATTTGCATAAATGGCTAATTTTAAAAACAAAATATATTAAACTTTTCTGTAGTTCTGCGTATTTAACGAGATTTTTAAATGTTATATCCCTCAGAATTTGTAATGTTAAATTAAATGAAAACATCATAGGGAAATAACGAGTTTTTAGTTAAATTTGAAAAGATCCTATTATATAATTATTGAATAATAACCTGTTTATAAGGTGTAAAATGTGATTTTTCATGAAAGAAAAAAAGAGGTTTGATGCGATCAAATATTTTAGCGTTATTAGCATACCGTAGCTAGAAACAACTGTTTACTTAACTAGTTTTTAAAGCCTATTAAATTAATATACTATTCTATTTACAATCAAAGATGTTACTATATAGAGAGATAAATGTGGATTGCCACTGCTACAGTTATAAAGCCATTTTGTACGTTTTCGCTGAACTGAGTAGTTCTGTTTCACTGGAGACTAAAGTATTATGTATTATTTTACTCACTTTTGGTTATTGTAGTAAGTTTTAAAATATATATAAAGAAGCAATATAAAAAAACTCAAAAATACAGTTCAGAAAGTATAGAATGTATGAATAAAAGATGAGAGCTGAGTTGAAAACTGTTATTATACTGTAGTTACCTAATATTCAGGTGTGTCTCGGAATATTTCTTCACTAGATATAAGTAATCATAAAGGATTTTTGCTGGAAACTGAACATTTTCTAAAATAACAATTCTGTGATTGGAGGTAAGCACTTTAATAGTAGTGAGAAACACTGCGGGAGTCCCGAGATCATGAGACAAAGAAATCTTTTGTTTGCTTATTGTGACTGTCATCCGCATTCCTTACTATGTTTCACTACTGTTAAGCAGTGGCTGCAATATAAATAAATGATAAAGAAGTGCGTAAAATTCAATGTTTTTATGTCGTCTACAAACACATAGATCCAACTTTATCACTAGCACTTCCACCACGTAAATAATTGCGATTGCCACTATATTTTACAGTATTTTAATTTTTGCATATTTCAGATTCATTTAGAACTGCATTCCGATACTAGAAAAGCTTTTAAAGAAAATTATGGATGATTTTTTTCAAATCAAGATTGGTAACATGACATTCATATTATTTTAAGATGGCAAAAATTATCTTTAACGAGGAGGAAAAAGTGAAAATAACTAATTAAATTACTACTGCAACTTACTGTAATAATAAATGGTTTCCTAAGTAATAACAATATTGTATTAATGATATATCAAATAAATAAATACCAGTTTAGAGTAATACTATATAATTAATGATATATTGACATTTTAGCGAACAATGCGCAGAGTTAAAAGTGACAGTGATTGTTTGGTTATCAGTGTTTTATGGCTGCAAGAAATTGTTGATTTTCCTGATGTAAATGTTACTCAGAAAAATTCCACTTTATGGACGGGTGAATTTTTGAGGTGTGATACTTAAATAACATGTTGGTATTAAATAAGTTACTATCAACCTTGGTTTTTTAAGGCTCAAATTCTTCTAAAAATTAATATTTAAGTATGTCACTATGATTTAATAAGAAAAGCAATGAAATCTAAATAAATCTTCAGTTGAACTGTTCATAATATTTATTATATAATAAATACATATATAGAATTAATATGAACTTTCGCAAATACCTATATATAAATATATATATATATATATACATATATATATATATATATATATAATATATACCGTATATAGGATGCAAACTGTAAAAGTAAATAGAAAAACTGGAGTTATAACTTTCTGTACAGTGTTTAGATCACTCATGCCTCAATAACCCCACTGACAATGGGATATTACGTCGATTGACATAGAAACTGATAGAGCATGACGACGAATAGGATGCATTTTGCGCAATTGTGATTTAAAATCCGGTAGAAACGACGCGATTTTGGCCAAAACTCGGCTGATTATAATGTAATAGGCAGTTACATAATATTTAATGTGGTCTTCCTGAGGTTGAAACTGAGGCGGAGTCATCGGCTGATTCTCTTCCGATGACTCTGCTTCTGTCTCCAATTTGTTGTTTAAACTTATTCTTTATTTCTAGTATGTATTGAATGTTACAGTTGGCTATTTAAATGAATATTTGTGATGTTTCATATTTTTTATATTTTTTATGTTTTGAATCATAAATCACTTAGATGGGTGATTTTTGGGGGTACACTCATTTCCCATCATAAGAGTAGTTTCGATTAGATGCCTACTGCCCACACTATATAATAAACATCAAAATTCTAGCTATTTGATTTTTCTTTTATTTCGTTAGCTTATTGTAGTTTCCGTTTCAATCAGTAATAATAGGTCTTAATTCTAATGTGCTATACCATTTTTGTTTTTATTATTTGTTAAACTTAGTAGCGAACTTTTCAAGGAAAGAACTAATATATACTTTACGAAAAGAAGATAAAACTAACTGAATAATAAAGAAGACTAGAAAGTTCGGATTATGGACATTAGGGCGATTTATGTTCAACAATAGTTAATGAAGAAAGTTGATAGTATTACTGTGTCCTTTCTCTATGAATGCTATTAGAGAAATACAAAAAAAAAAAGGTGGCAGTGCAAACAATGAATAACAGCTTTGTGAAACCGCGAATGGTGATCTATGGCTGGTCTCGAGTTACGCATATGTTAATATACCGAATCGCAAAATAAACATTGTAAAACTGTTGACAACAATTTTCAGCCTCATTTTACTTTAAAATTATAGCTATGAAAATATTCAATAACAGGATGTTGTTTTTCTATGCTATTATCAGTTTAAATGCATAAACTTATAAATAATGATAGATTATTTCTAGTACATTCTCTGCATGATCAAAAGCACAGTTGGTCAATATTTAAATTAGGTGATTATGACCTAAATAATAGGTTGTAATGCAATAATATGAATAATTTTGGTTATAGTTGCAGTTCAATAAAGTACTGCCACTGAAATGAGATCTTTGGCCAATTGGCGAGTTCTGGACTGTATTCTGTGTATAAAAAGAGCGCTGTCCAAGTAATGCCATAATTATAAAGCAGGGACAAACATTAACATATCAACTGCACCTTTCTGTCTGCTTCATTTGCAGAAATCAAAATTATTTGGATGATCCGTATTTGTAAAATTGAGATAAATGTAAATTCAGAACAGAACTAGCAAAAATATGAACTGGTTGCAATGCAATCATCATATTTATATTCTAATTGCCTTTCAATCAAACTATGAAAGAAAATATAAACTAAGTAACCAATGATCAAAGTAATTTTAAAAACACATACCAAGTAAACGTAGGTGTGGCGAGAGTTTTAGGACACTATTTGAACTATTTGAGTTCTCGTCGTCATTAGTTAACTGTCCTTTGATGTTTATTCAATAACATACAACTTTTCTTTTCGCTTGTTATTTGCACTTAGCCTCAGCAGATAATAGAAATTTTTAGCAGGGAATTTTTGGTTTTCAGTTACTGATTGAATCAGTTACAAACCATATTAATTAATTAATAGCCATAATTGTTTTTTAGTGCGGTATTGGCTTGTTGGATACAATGCGTTTCATGAAAAGGTCATTCTTTTAACAAAAAAAATTAGCCTTGAATACGATAATAGGGATTTACATCTATATAAATCTAATATGTATATATTTCCATAATTCCAAATTCTATTATAACTTATGGCATTTAATACTAGCAAAAGTCAATTTCACTCTTGACAATGTTATTATTATAATAACTACAACTTTTTTCTAAAAGCAGAGATTCATCATCTCACAGTGATAAATGTTGACTGATGTTTTTTCCTTGTAGATATGATGTTAGACCATAAAATATTTATATCTCAGCTACGGATAGTGATGGAAAATACGTAATTTAACTATGAACACATCATATGCGATCTATATAAAAAATTTCTAGGTTTCAAAAGGCAGTTTATTCCACAAAGAAATTGGGTAAGATATACTGCGCTCTTATATTTTTCTTCTTTAAATAGTATTCATTCTGGACACATTTAAAGTTGAATGTTATTGATCCCTAGATAACTTCTCGAAAGATCAGATCATGAATGTTGCTCTGAATGTGTTGGTAATATTTAGTCACTTTGTATTTTTTACGTAACCATTTCCAGAATACAAGAACTTCTGTTTTATTGCTTTACAGATATCACCATTTTTGATACGAAGATTATTTGCGACTGCCATTAATTACTGTTCCTGAATTTTGAAGAATCATTGTTCTTAATTGATGGCTATATACTCTTTCTTTAAAAGGTGTAATAACTAAAATAAAACATTTAAAAACATTTAAAAAACCATCATAGATTTTTCATATTATTTCTGTGATGATTAACGAAGGATTAGCCAACAGGTTATATTTTGCTCTTTACTATCCACTATTTTTTCGTATAGTGTACTTATTAAATAATTTTTAAATACATTATAATGAATGAATAGTATAGAGCATAACTAATAAAATAAGAACACATTTAACTGTATATTATATTCTAATGGTTCATTTGTTTATTTAAAATTGCTTAAATCACCTAAGTTTAAAGACAAATATAAATATACACCCAGGAATAGTATTGTATTGTGAAAATACTATGAAAAAATCAAAATAGGTTATCAAATAAATATAAATATTATCTTGCAGAGAAGTGGATTCCTATAAAGATTAAAGCCTCTCTACTTTGAAGAAAAAAAAATGCTACTTAAGCCTAGCCATTGATATAAAAATATCATGTAGATTTATGAGAAATATGAGAGAAAATATTTATTATAGTGGTACCTATCAAGTTTCTCAACGACTTGTTATAATTCTCGAATATAATCAATATTAAATTTGCGTCTAACTCCTGTTCTTTAATATGGCGTTTATATCCACAAATGAAACTAAGATGGATATTTTGACAAATATCACTCTTTTCAAACCTATTAATTTAAACAGTTGTTCTTCGTTAAAGAATTCGTATGTGCTCTGATGTATAAAATCTCATTGTAGCAATCAACACCCAATAAAAATTTTATAAAATACAGTTAATTAGACAATGCACATATATATATGTGAAATTATTCTACATGGCACAATACAAGCTAGAAGTATCGCTAATAAGTTATACATGAGAATATTCCATGGGAGATGAGTTTCCCCATGGTTAATTTGGAAAAAAAAAGTCTGCACGAGAGATAATGAAACGAGATAAAGAGGAGAAATCATATTAGGATGTCATGATAACTTGAGAATACAATTGCAGTAGAAATTTCACTTCGTAACTGCATAGAAGGAATGTAGCTTATCGAAATCCGATGAAAAAGCAATTATAGATAGAACGGTACATTCCTCCCGTAAGTACGCCTACGTGATAGCATGATGTAATCAAGCATTGATTAATTATTTATGTATTTGGCTGTATAGAACATCTATGGATATTATTTGGTAGGTGGATCACAAACGCAATTAGAATCGGGTGAAGACCGAAGAGACATCACAGAAACTACTGAGACGCAGACTGTACTGCGAATCTCCCTAACAGCAAGGAAAGGCACGGGCGCCGCGTCACGGTGGTCTCGAGACGAGAACTACCATAAACCGGGCCTCATTTGTACGTCCGCGACGCTTCAATCAACGAAGCATAGTGTTTATATTACAAAAATCAACAGTTTTATTATTGTTGTTTACTTTAACTTATGACATGATTCGAAGTGTCGCAGCCGTAGTTTCTAACTGAGCAAGATAGAGAGCGAATAATTTGAGACACTCCATGGGAGGATCAGCTATGATTTTCCATTCGATAGGCGATCACAAACTAGAGGAAAAAAAACAAACTATGTGATCAGTTGAAAGACATGGCAAAGAGCAATTGAACAATACACACATCTAGAAGAAAAGATTCCAAGAAATGGAAGCGCCGGACGGAATCGAACCCGGCAGCTGATGGCCGCTAGTCGACGGGCCGGCGGAAATATCCATGGAGGACGGCCGCGAACGGCACGCAGAGATCAGAGAAGCTTTCCGGCGGCCGGCACTCAACTTAGGGTCCTGGCGCGATGAGGGACAATATCTATGACAGCCCAAATATGGCGTGTGTACAGACAGCCTAGTGAGTAGACGACACTACGAGGAAAGTGAGTATGTGGGGTGAATAGAAAGACGAATTGCATCACAAATGATCACGACAGAAGGCCACAGTGAAAGAACGGGGCGAAAGACTCGGCTGAGGTACATGGTGGATAATGACCTCCCGAGTAGAGAGCGCATCTATAAATATAAGTTTTTTTTAATGTCTAGAATTGACTAATGTTGATTCATTAGTTATTTTTGAAATATCTTTGTATAATAAAAAAATTTAAGCATAAAAATATATCCATTCATAAAGTTTCCTATTAAAATTTCTCATCAAATGTTTCAGTGCATATTTTGAAAAACTGAATATAAATTTTATACACTTTATTCCTATAGAGTAATTAAGATTACATGCTATAATAGCAATATCAACTTGTTTATGAAAAAATTCTTATAAAAAGATTTCTAATAAATTGTTTTTATTCTTCCTATTACATGGTTAATTAAATAATAACGTGTCTATTGTTTTAGTTTTGCATGGATGCATAGAAATAAAGTTGCAGTAATATGGATGAACAATTATTTAAAAATCTTGTCTTTGAGGTAAAGAGGGTCGCTATTATTCTAAATAGCTCAGCCGCATTCAAAAACAACTTTAAATTGGTTAAAGGTATGATAATTATATGGAGCGCTAAGATCATAATAAGAATTCATATAAAATAGAAGAACCATGATAAATACCTTTTTAGGATGATATTGTAGATTGATAAAAAAAAGTAGAAAACTTACATGTGGCAATTCAACACGTTTGATCAGCAGTTTCAAAATTATGGAGAGGGCCGCTAACAAGTGCATATTAACTGTAATAACATAATAATTTGAAATTTTCATATTCGTTATTGATGAAGCACTTTATTTCTATAACCTATTTACCAATAAATCCATTTATTTATATCTATTTTGCTATCTATTTACATACACATATCTATTGTATTTATTTATCTATACATATCTATCTCCTCCCACAGTCTATAAAAACAAATCTTCTTGATAATTTTATACTGTATAATGCTTTTAAATCTAACCTTATTTTCAGTTTTTCTGATAGTCACCAGGCTGAACTGTACACGCGAGAAGTAAGATGATCAAGCTCACATCTAAAACTATTTCCAAACAGAAATTACAAACTATTTGTGCAGAAAAACAACAGGCTGAGAGTAAATGAAAGAATATGTGGGGAATTTGATTCGTTTGGCGATAGTGAGTGTAATGATGTGTGAATTATCTGATTGAGGAGGCATTTGACGACTGTAGAGGAAAAATGAAAAAACAGCAGGAAAGTAGAAATGGAGAGAACAATAACAATTCACCTTGATATAAAAATTGGGATAAAATTAGGAGTATAAGTTAGGAATCACTTTTGCAAATGGTCTAGATTCATTAGCGTTGTCTTTCGATGTGTGTTTGGTGTGTACGGGTATCTTATCAAGTTTGCTGGCTCAGAAACATCAGACCCCATTGGGAATAACTAGGGTAAGAATAATTGATATAATGAAAAAACTACAGTCACATAAAAAGTGCGACTGTAGTATTTTGGTGTGCCAAGTAAAATTGAATCGTTTAGAAGGGAAGTGACTACCATTTGATTTAATCTTATAGTGAATTGAAATTTGGGGTTCAAAAAAGATTAAATGTTAGCAATAATTAATAAGAATCACATATCCACTAGAGGCATGACTCAAAGCAGATACGAATCTGACACTAGATAGCATCGCACTCATTCGGCCATGTTACGAGTCAATCGGAATACGCCGCAGCTGATGGGGTCAAGCAGACGGTGGATAAAAATATATGAGAGGCTAGGAATGTGGGAGGAAATAACAACGTATTACAAGCGAAATAAATATCAAAAAATATAACAAAATGATCACTGCTTTAGAATTTATTGCAACTTTAAATTATTAGATATATTTTAAATGGTCAAGAACATTTACCAAAAGGTAACATCGATAAAATGATATTCTATTTATAGGCTTTAGAACGACAGTGATGGGTTATCAAAACGATAGAATG
Source organism: Heterorhabditis bacteriophora (assembly GCA_964036235.1). Taxonomy (NCBI): domain Eukaryota; kingdom Metazoa; phylum Nematoda; class Chromadorea; order Rhabditida; family Heterorhabditidae; genus Heterorhabditis; species Heterorhabditis bacteriophora. Next base: position 8,294,193 of record OZ038425.1, on the reverse strand, counting down.
AAGCCTGCCATTTAATCCACAGCCAGATAACAGAATGCAACAACTATACTAAATGAGACAATTGTTATTACTGCCCTATAGATAGCACGGTGTTATTCTGTAGAATATTAATAAGTGCAAATTATAATAATCGGAGCACATTCAGTCCTATACACTGTTTTTTTCCCGCATTTTTAAAGGTTACCGCAAATATTGAAAATCACCTTCATCTACAATATGTGCGTATTTTATGCCGTATTTATTTGTTTAAGAAAATTAAATATGAGAAAAATTCCTATAGAGTTATCAGCTTATTTATACTATGAATATTATGTTTATTTATTATTCTTATGATGGATTAGAAAGCTCTAATTCACTTTTGAATGAAAGACAATAAGTGTAAGTGTAAATGAACTAATTATAGACAATATTTCTAGTCCGAACCATAAAAACTTCAAAGCGCAACAAATGATGGCGTGCATCGTAAGAATAGAACCACACCTTTTATAATAGGACAAATGGGGGTGCCGGGAGCCGGAAGGTCGCTGCGCTGCTGTAAACCGCGCGCATGCAAATGATAATTGAGAATTGAGATGTCACACTTTGGTCTAGTTTCAATAGCACTGGAGGTGAAAACCCTATTCTCTAGTCGTCCATTTATCATCTTTCAGTATTTAGCATTTAAACAACATCACTGCACTTATGTCTAGATTCGTATTAAAGGTTATTTGAACTTTGAAATATTGACACCATCAGGTTAACGTTAATATGCAAATAATGCAGCACATCATTTGCATAAAATTAGCAGCGCTACAAAACAATACGACTTTGCTTAAATAGGAAAGTATACAACAATACTTGGATGGAGATTTACTTGTAGTAAGCAATTAGTAAGTGTTTAATATTTGAATCAAAGTTACGGTATATGCAATTTTTTGGTTAGCGCTAAGCATTAATAATTAAGCCAATATATTTATAATTAACTATCATATATTCTGATGAAAACTTGTTCATATCAAACGGCGTAAAACTCTTCTTAACGAGTTTGGCGTTAATTATATAGTGGGAATATAAATAACAATAATCTTAGGAAAATAGATGGCGTATGCAAATAACGAGTGGGTTTATGAGGAATTAATGCGAACAATTATGATAATTTTAAAATAGTGCAATGATCGAATATAATTGAGAGTGGAACCCTAGCGAAATGAAATTATATGAAATGGTGACCATCCTATTTGCTCACAAAATAAAATGCAAAACAATGGTTTTATAGATGTTGTATTATGTGTACCTCAATATTCAGCTGCTGTAAGCGGACTGCAGTTCCAGTTCTAAGTCGGAAAACCATGCAATGTATGGTGGATACTGCAAGTGGAAAGCCACAACAACTATCACTAGGTGTACACTGGATGAGACAAACACATAAAACAACCAAGAGAAATCTCACTTGGCTTAGTCGCATTGCTTCATTTTACCGGTTAATAATACTATCGTAAGTAATATTATTATAAACAAATTAGTAGGGAAAATTGAGTGGTACCCTCGGAAAAAAAACTCTAATAATCCATAGTACAGGTGAAGCAAATTGGTAAGAACTAAACTACTATTTCTGCCGTAGTTCATTGGAATGCAAATACATTGATGTCATTGAGACACGCATACATTTGATTGAACATCAGAGTCACTACAACATCATTCCATTAACTTTGATATGCTAGAAAAACTATTTGCTCATAATATATGTGACTGTTTTCGTCATACGGTACTTCTGGACAATCGGCTGTTTCAACAAAATTGATGCTGTTGATGAACTAATCTAAACATTGTTAACTAATAGAGAGTCAAATAATTGATATTTGAGAAGATATTTATAAGTTTGCATAAACACTGGTAAATATTGTTCACCGCCTTCCATAACCTTATTTGACATTATCAGTATAGTTTCCAGAGCAACTAAGAAATTTAAACAGCTGATGACATGTTTAGCAACAGATAAGCTCTAAAAAACCTATTAGTTCCCAGGTAACCATTTAATCGTGATACCGAATGAGCGACACGGTTTATAGCGTGATGGTGAAGTGGAGAAGGCCGCTGACAAACATAGACCGTACGCGACGCAGCCGCTCGCGACTAACTTTTTGTTATAAATATTCTAGTTCAATAGGCCTGGAACAATTGTATTTGTCATTCAGTGTGATTCACATGTATCGACTGCATCTCAGTATGACAGGACAAATGAAAACTGTTGAGCTTTTTCACCAGAAATCTAACCCATATTCGATAAACAATGCTTATCGCACATAATTTATGGAAAAAAAACCTTACGACAGAAAACTGAACAGAATATAAACCAGTAAATGTATACGGACTTCCATCCATAAATGATCGACGACGTTGCTTTCGGGCCATATGTAATTGTGACAGCTGATATCAAATGCAAAACAATCTCGGCCATTTGAAGGAAAATATCTTCATATGAAGATCATTTAAAATACCAGCCTTTCTAAATAAAACTTCCAATATAATTTCTTGCAAAATCTGTTTTAGTTTTTCACTATTATAAATAATATATATTGCTCAAAATTTTTTTGCAATATACAGGCGATTTTAAAATTCTATAATTCTTAAGTTTTAAAACTAATAGTTAATTATTCATATTAATCGGTTTAATTAGTACTATATTTCAAAAGGTATTTGCCATTTATCCAATTACATGTAGTTAATCAGCTAATTAATCTAATTGTGAATACTCCAAGAATTGGCAATATTGGGAAAAGTGCGCTTCTTGAAGTAGGATATCACGCTTTTAAAAATCTGTTTAGAGTTTCCCCTATTAAAGAAAATTAGGTATACAGTGTGAGGAACGTTTTGAGTAAGAGGTGTTCGGCATATAGAATGTGCGTGTTTGCCAGAGTACTCTAGTGGCGAAAGCCAGCAGGAACTAGACTCTTAGATGACGCATAAACTAACTAAGCTACTGACAGTATCATAGCAATTTCATAAAATTATGCAATATTAGACTCAATTTTATATTGTATCTTTGCACAAATACAGTTGTAAAATGTTGATTTAGTTAAATGAAAATTATTAAAGTCTGTAAATTCTTTTAAGTAAGATGGATTGAAAATAGTGAATATGATATAATGGCTGGCTGCTTATCGAATAAATTCGTCGATAGGATTAAAGGGGTTTATCAATCATTCTTGAGGATTTGGGCAAGCGAGAGCCAGCGGGAACCAGCCGCGAGGAATGTGCGACAGTGTTACGCAACGTGCGCTGGAGGGTCAAAAACCTGGCGGCGGCCTACTGAAAACTAGGATAAAGAAGAAGAAGAAGAAAGACTATGTACTGCGTAAATGGTTAAGGAGAGAAGAAATGTGACGAGAAAAACTGCTTATTAAATTAAAAATTATGTTATTAAATATGATAGAATAAGAATGAAAGCATGGAGGAAAGATGGGAAAATCAGTGCGAGAATCAATGAGAAAGGAACCGAACTAAAGATCTATCAACATGAACTAATCGTCAAAAGGCCGGTATTCGGGCATTTTTCGTCTAAGTAAAAAGTAGACACGAGCGCATTGCATTCACTATGGACAGTGCGCTAGTGAAAGAAGTTCAAAGAGATTTTCGGATAGCTGAAGAAGTCAAATACACCTATCTTGAATAACGATGGAACATCTGAACAGGTTATATTTGTTTAAATAAAACATTTTTATGCGTAAATTCTAAGATTCTACATATTTAGAGTCATTACATAGATGAATTGATACTAGTAAGAGTGGAAGCAAGAAAAAGTGATTCTTGATTGGCCGTTAACTTATCCGACCAGCTGTCAGTTGGCAAAGCTGTTAAATCATGCCAAACCAGCCGAAACCAGCATTACAAAGCAACAAAATCACTTTCTTAATAGATATTTTCCGAATAGCATCTTAAGTTTTTTAGAACTAAAATACTAAAACTAAGTTTCTACGGGCGCTATTCATACAATTCTAGATCGGAAGTTTCATGTATTTATTCAATAGTTGTTAAAATTTCGTATTTTCATATATAAATCATGCAACAAAATAATAGTTTTGCTACTAGCTGTTGCTGATTTTTATAACCAGTAATAAACCCATTTTATTACTGGTTCATCCAAGAAGCAATAAAAGTTTTTTATCATTGCTTAATTGAACAAAAAATAATGATTTGGATGGATTCTTAAGAATAGAAGATATATTATTATGGGGTATCTCAATGTTGGGAAAAAAACAATTGCCTAAGCGTACAGTGATCTAGAAAATACGATGGGTAACCGAAGTGTCTGGAATTGCTTTTTTTGTACATCGTTGTTTCTTACTCGCAGGAGTTGGCTGTAAAGTGCACTAATCCTACCTATCAACAGCTGATAGGGGTAAGCAGAATGAAAACGGATTTTTTTCTATCACAAAAAGAACAGAAAGAGAGAAAAAGTTTACGATGAGTAATGGTAGGATAAGAAGACTATTAACAAAATTAGACGAAAATCAATGTAAAATTGATTTATAAATAATGACATAAGATCCTATCAAAAGTTAGTGTTAAAGCAATAAAATTTATTTGAAGGATGCATTTTTATTATTGTGATCTTAGCCTAAAATACTGTATTGTTTGTGTTATTAGTTGCGCGATCAGAATAATAATATTTTAACACAAAAAAGTTGCATTCTAGAATGCTCATGCTCTACTAGTTTAATCGAACGCAAAATTTTATAATGAATTCTAATAAAATAACAATGAATTCACATTAGCTCTCTAACAGTTTTGCAAAGGAATCATCTTTGGTTGCAAATAAAAGAAATTAGATGTAGGCATTTTCTTCCAATCAACGCGGTATCATACCATACGTGACAGGCACAGCGGGTTCTATCATCATAACAAAAACAGTTTTGGCGAACAGAGACTAAAGATTCGATAGTAGGTAATTATATAAAAAGGACATCCTATTGAAACCAATTTAAGTAACGATTAAAAAAACAAACCTGAACACAAGAATCAATTTATTTTAATATAAAATTTGGCAAAATTCTAGAAGACCATAGTATGTAAAAGAGCAGATATTATTTTAAATAAAAAAACATATTTGAAGAGGAAGACGGGAGAAGAAAAAGAGAAAAAATAGAGCCATCACGAGTTGGCTCAGCTGTTTCTCCAATTTTCACGTGTCGATTCAGAGATGACGTGATGAATCACAGAGCATACACAAATAAAGTGACATGGTTAGTGAGGCGTGCGACTAGGGGTTATTCGTGATCTTATTAGTTATTATCGTTTTAGTAAGATTATCTTTTTCGATAAGAGAGTGGTTTTAAAAAGTGTCCTTGGTTTTTAGTAATCAAGATATGAAAAGAAAGAGGTATCGATAACACAATATACAAATGAACCCACACGCAGCACAGACTGTTTTTATGAGTTCTCCACGCAAAATGCTGATTAGAAGTGTACTGAAATTACTTTACATACATGTGTTTTAACTAAATAGAACCAATTAAAATCAGCTGAACCGCAAAAAAATTTTGGTACTTATTTATCACTTTAAATTGACGAAGAGGATATAGTGGGAATTAAGATTGAAAGCAAAAAATCAAAACCGGGTACAAATTTTACCTGATTTGCTTTTCTTGCGATTTTTCATAAGGAAACGCATAATCAACATTATGTGATTCTTTCCACTCGAGGGGGTCAAAAGACATAAAATCATTATTAATGAAATTAGGGGAACGACTCTGCTCTACGTACAAATCTGAAAAGAAAATGTATTAAAACTTGAAACAGACATTTTTATTTTCTTTATTTTTAGGTAATATTAGTTTATACAAGTTTCTGTATAATAATGCATGCACGACCGTATTCAAATTACACATAAATTATAGTACCTACCTTTACATATTTTGTGTATTGGATAGTTGGCTCTCATAGCTACAGCGATACCTCCCGATAATGGGACGTCAGGACGAAGCATTGTCGAAAAAGATGTAACTAGGAATTTCTGAAAATCAAACTTATCACAGATTAAATCAAGCACGCAGCAATTACTTAATTAACTGATAACCATAACACTTAACAATATCAAAGCTTTAGAGAGACTCTGTACAGAACACACTCATTCATCTATCTTTGTATATTTTCCTTCCAATCTCACCATAATTTCATCTTCGGGAACAGCGAAGTTCAAGCTCCCATCATCTCCTCCCACAGCCTGATCAAATGGATGAAACAACTGTTGACCATAGGTCGGTCCGGTACCATAACCTAAAGCTATATCACAAAAAGTCAATTGAAAAAAATTCTAAATTTATTTAACGATATGTTTATATAAAGGACAACTTATTATATGCATATGCATATATATATATTCTATAACTTTTATTGACGTTCTTCTAATTATACTTAACAAATGATAAAATTCCGCCAGTTATTAGTAGCGGCCCTTAATCGTTGAAAATTAATACACTTATCTCTTCTCAAAGACTCACCACCGAGTGAATAATTGCTGGCCGCTGACTCGCCGCCCTCGGATCCAGACATTTTTCTCTTTGGTGAACCGCCGTCTGAGGAAAAAGCTGAAGAGGAGCCAGGAGAACAGGACTGCGTAACTAGAATGATTTGATATTCATTGGAGATATTAATAGCGCCACTTATATGCGCAGTATTGACTAGTATTATCTGGTATTATAAATAAGATTGTGACCAATATAGTATTCTGTTTTCATTTACTTCATTTTGTAAATGTTGAGCGCAACTAAAACCCTTGATCCTTTCATTACCTGAGTTTACTCGACTACGGAACCCACTGTCCTCATCGTCCTCCTTCTCTTTCTTCTTGGCAAATAATTCAAATGTATCAACATCAAGAGGAAGAGTAGACCTGTAAAAATTTATTTTTTTATTCCCCAACTTTTATTCTTTCTCTAATTCCTAGAATCCTGACGGTTTAAGTTGAATTAAAATAGAGAAAGGTGCTTCATTTCATGATTGTTTTAAGGATTTGTTAAACACAATGAGCTCATTGCGTTTTGAACATTTCATCTTTAATCTCTAACTGGATGCGATTCCTTCACAACAACGAGATTTGTTAATGCAAATAATTTCAGCTTTGTAAAAGTCCTATATTGTGATATTTAATATCTATCTAATATTAGCATTAAAGTATTCGCATTCGCACATTCAAGAATATTAAAAGAAGTTTTTTTCATTTCTATTACTTGCCTTCGCCTTGTTCCCCTCTTTTTTATCGTTTTTTTTTCACTCATTTTCCATTTTTTATTTTATACCTGTCGGGGCTAGCATGGTTATAACTGATTGGAGAGGCCTCGCTTCCGAGTCCACTATCGGGTCCTTTCCTGCTCATGTCTTCAATACTTGGCATGAATAAATTGTCTCCCTCAGATGGAATGAATGAATACGCGTCGAATGGCGAATGTACAGAGACCATCTAATTAAATGTTTTAAATAAAAGCTTCTCTATCCTTTCTATATAAGTATATATGTTTTTTTTCCACTATACATCAAAATATTTAAAGGAGTCTCAGTACTCGATATACTGTTCTCAAATTTACAACATACAAGAAGATAAGGATAAGATACTCACAATTTCATTTTGTATAGGTGGTACATAACACTGTCTGCACTGGTCGTAATGTCGACGAAGGGCTACAGAGGACCTAAAATCACAATTGCGCTATATTATACCACACTACTAATGGATCTATGGATGATTGCTTTTTATCTTTTGCTATGATAAGTTGTTATGCAAATATCTCGAATCCAGTTCCGACATACCGATTACTTCTATATTCTTTACCAGAGAACCTACTGTTTCTAAAATTAGTAACAAATCATGATGTTGTCAACGACTGGACGTTAATTAGAGCATTTGGATTTTATTTAAAATGTGTGATTAGACAGCAAATTGACGTAATTGACACTACATTATTTCTGAAATTACAGACTATGGACCTTGAAAGCTCTACAGTTATTAAATTATCCAAATTTGATACTTTGGAATCGTGGAATATTATTATCATCCAGCTTCAAAGTAGCCATACAATTGAATCTATACAAAAAAATAATAAATTCATAAGCTTGGTCAAATATGAACATCCAAGTTCAAATAGCTAGTTGCTATTGTCACATGTACACTTTAAGTACGAAAAAGACTTAATTTTTTATAATAATCACATTTAAATTCATCAAAATTGTTTGTCATGTTCTTCTCTTGAAAAGTATCCATTTATAAACAGAAGAATTATGAATCAAAGTAATACTTTCTGATGCTTTATAAACCCCTAATGTTGTGAATATAAAATTCATGAAAGCCATTGATCAGTTTATTTCAAAGACTTATTTGTTTGGGTAAACAACATCTAGAAATTGGAGAGAGAAACTATTGATGCTCCTGGGTTTTCTACTTGTGATTCATATAGTTGTGCTTATTTTTTGGAAGGATTGAAGTTTATCTAATTGTAATTAGACGAAGTTTATAGGTCTTAGAAAGTGAAGAATAAAATCTATAATCAAGATGTATTTTATACAAATTGTGCAGTTAGTGAAGCTTATATTTCATAGATATCATATCTTGAAAATATTTTTTAGTTGGACCTCTATATTCACTGCAGCATACATTATTTGAACATTTTTTTCTAAGTTTATGAGCATGCCGACACTGCACTTAAAAAACTTGCTCTATACAAGTATGAATGAGAGCAACCCTTGTAAAGTGCCAAATTATGGGTTATAGTTAATATGTAGAAAAGCTGAGAAAAATATGAAGATTTTGGAAAAAAGAAAAAGGAACAATTATTAACAAAGAAGGAACGAACCTAAACATGCCAGAGCATTGCTCGCACCTCCATGGCCCAATGCCTGAATGGACCTGCGAATGACGACGGAGTTCACGGTCGAATTCAAATACCTATACCAGTTATATTTAAAAAAATTAGTCCATATTTATTTGACATTCAAACTTTGATTTAAGTTACAACCAGTATTTCGGGGATAATTATATAGATAAGTAGATGAGTATTAACTGATATACCTGTCTGCAGTTGCTGCATTTATATGGGAACATATCATCTCTAGAATGTGCGGCTGAGTGGCGCATAAGTGATGCCTCTGTGGGGAACATTAGACGACACTTTCGACAAGTATGTAACTGAAATCAATGCATAAACAGGTTTTTGTACAAAGCTGTCTACTTAGCACAATATTCATTTTCTAATACCTTATTTTAAAATTGTATATATTTAATTTTTCACTTAACTGTTCTTGCATCTTATATTTCGAGATGAATATATGTAACAGAACATATATGCATATATGTTCTATTTTCATGTAAGTTTATAAATTCCTGCAAGTACCTTGCTTTTGTTTTTCATCACATAAGCCTCAATCTCTTCTTGTGGTAATTGTTGTTCTCGAACGCAGTCAATGCGGTTAGGCTTCTCTGTGATGGTAGATGGGTTTTCTTGAGCAGAGGTTGACTGCGGAATTGACGGCGGAGCCTGTAAAAATAACGAGTATATTCAATTAAGTAACTGAATGTTGTAAATATACGACGGTAAAATCTTAGAGATTAAGTAGAATAATGACAATATATATTTAGATATCAAAGCTTACGGTGTACGAAATGTCATCAAATCTCTGGATAACTAATCCGTAAGTGATAGGAATGTCGTTATCTTCATTATCAGAAGTTGAGCCACATTGATATCTAAAATTTTCAAGGATTCAATGCAATTTGATTGCTGCTTGATATATATTACATAAAAATGTTAAAAATTTATAACTAACGCAGCAAGTTCTTCAGCACTCATATTAGCCTCTATACGCGATTTCAGGAGTTGATTCGTTTCTAAACGTCGTGCAGATGGAGAAAGAACGATACCACCACGACGTCGACTTAAAATAAATTTTTTTTAAAGAACTTATTCTTTATTTGAAATTATGATTGTAACCAACTACTTTGTCTTTTTGGTGTTTATAGAATTTCAAAAAATACTCATACATAGATAAAAAGTGTGATTAAATATTACATTACAATAGATAGTTAAGAAACAGATACTCACCCACTCTGTCCCATTTGTTTCTGCCTATCAGGACATTTATGCTGATAGAGATTTGAGCGGAACTTATAGGTCTAAATAGCAGTATTTTTGAGTAATGGTAGTTAAACTAACTTTAGCTAATAGATTCATAAAAAATTTGATGAAAATAATTTAAAAAATAAATTGTATTTAACATCTTAATGCAAGTTTTTTAACCCAAAATACGATAAAATATGTTTACCTTAAAACAGAATTTGCATTTAAACGGACGGTCGTTAGAGTGTTTCACAGCATGTTGCTTTAAATACCACACAGAGTTGAACAATTTTCCGCAGTCCTAAAAAAAGTAATTTGAAAATAAAGTTGCATAGTGAATTGACATGAGAGAAGAGCTGTCAATACCTTGCAGGCGCATTGCTGGTTCTTTTCAAGTGTGATGTTTACATTGTCCACTTCAGTGGGACAGATGATAATCGGTGGTGGAGGTGGAGGGTCATTCTGAAATATTTCTTTTGCATTTTTCTTGTTATGCACGTTAATGATATCAAATACTTATATATTTAGCTGTAATAAATTACTGGGTTTGATGTTAGTTAGTTATCAAATATAATTTAAAGACATATAGTTGAATGACTTCATGCTCTCTATATCATTACCAATAGGTTCTGAAAATGTAACACTTGGCTGAATTATATATTTATGTGTGTAAATTAAGAATACTAAAGTATAAGTGTTGAAAAGCTTCGTTCGTTTACAAACACTCAGACGGATCATCGGATACAACTAACAGTTGCGTCTTTCCGCTTTTTACATGTTTATGTCTTATCAAATGGTAATTTGATTTCAGATAGTCCTCTCCAGGAATTTCTAGCGCTGATAACAACTGAAACGCCGGTTTTTCATAAGTTATCATAGCAGGTCAGCTTGAAATGAGAACGCAAAAAAAACAATTGATCAGAACTGACCGGTCCAATTTAGTATTTAACTTCAAAATACCATATGCATTAAAATTAGATTACAGTTGTTTAAAGTAAAGTTGAGAGACCAATAAAGAGATTATACGATAAACTAGATCTTACCGGCTTCTGCGTCATAATTATCCCAGCGGTGTCGTCCCTAGGTAATGAAGGAAACATTTCTGTCGCCTGTTGGTAATAGTTAAAATTCATTGCGAATTCAGCCATGCTTCCTCATAGAGAATGGGAGCTGTAATTAAGATCGTATATGTAATATTTTAATAGTTCTTCTGCTTAAATAACGAATAAAAATCATCTAGGCATAATCAAAATAGAAGTTTTAGACTTCGAAATGGGAACATGAGTAGTTTCAATCATCCTTATAAAGAAGAATATACATGGAAAATTAACAAAAGAAAACTATTAAGGAAATTATAAAGTAACTGGAGAAGAAATTCATATTATTTTACGTCCTAAAAATAGAATACTTAAAATTATTACATATACATAGGCTAAAAGTTTTATAAGATTGAAATTTTTGAATGATACGATAGCCATTGCTATCTGTAATGTTGTTAATTCAAAATTTGCAAGCTAATAAAATAACTTAGAACGTTGAAGCTTACTTCTATGTAGTTTTAAGAAAAACATTGAAATAATTGTCAAGAACGAGCAGTGCATGAGCGAAAAGGTATAAATAAATGGAAAAGAATTATCAGACTAGTATATTCTTTCAATTAAAGTGCAACTAGAAATTACGGTATTTGTAGCCAAATGGATATTCAGTGGTATAAAAATGAAATATTAATAGAGAACGGCATTAAAAGCTAGCGCAATCTAGCAGTCTACAAGATTAGCTAATAAAGTGTAGCGAATGGTCAATAATGAGCTCGTAGTTTTAGAGCATAGCATTTTCCTCTATATACATTAATTAATTAATGAACAGATAAATAGAAAGCGATTAACAAACGTAGAAAAAAATATTAGCTATGAAACGTTACTCGATCATATTTGAAAATGTTCTGTTGATAGCAAGTTAGCTGACCAGTCGGCTGGACCGTTATGCAAACACTCTGAACCGCGATATCAGCCATATAGAGCATTGAAGAGTGATTAGTGCAGCGGTCATTACGACATCGCTGATAACCGTGGGGTTTCAGGGAAGACACTCGGTGACCTTTTCCCTTGACCAGACGATCACCACTTTGTCAACCCATACGATGTTGGAAGAACTCTCCACTACGGCAAAATTATTACTAAAACACCACACTAACGCCTACATCATCAACTCACTTCAATGTAGAGCAATTCAAAATACACATATGCATCCACTTCTATCTTCAATCATCTGATAATTGTAGCCTCATCATATCATCTCTCATGAATTATTATCAAGATTAAGCTACTAATTCAGTAACTATTCTTCTATAATTTTATAAGGTACCATATGGAATAACTATGACATTTAAAGAGGAACCGAAAGGTATCATCTGCAATATACTCAGTTAATGCAGAAAATAATAAATATGACAACTAAGAAGAAGAGTAATAAATAGTAAAGTTATTATATGAAAAGGTAGGAAACCGATAGCTAAGCAGTATACGTGAAGTAAATTACGCGTAAACGGCGCAGTGGTGTATACCGGTATGCGACCAGCGCCCGGATTTCGCCTTTTTTTCCGGACTGCGCAACCTGAGATTATGGGCGAATCGGCTAAATGATGAGGCTGGATGAACGTCGGATGAGAGGAAGGACCAACAGATTGACTGTACATTTGTTCTAAATGCCTTGCTCGATGCCATCTCTCATCAACTATACAACCAGCACCTTCTAATTTTGAATGTTGTTATTCACGGGTTTTGTATTTACCCTCTAAATGACTGCATGTATATCTATATATGTATGCATATATTCATACACACATATATGTACATATTTTTTGGTCTTAAAATGAAAGCGAGATAAAGGGTGAATTATTAATTAAAATTCCATTACTTTAAATAAGCGAAAAGGTAATTGCTAATCTGTCTAAATGTATCGTTGAGTGGCCAGCGGTGCATAAGGCACGAAAAACAAGGAATGATTAGTGAATTGTTGATTAGGAACTGGTACGCAGCTGGCGACGGCGAAACCATACAGGAAAACGAAAACGCGGAACAGTAAATAAATATCAACTCTACATAAGTTGCCGTATGAGAAGGGAAGAGCAAAATTGGAGATGTACGATGAAAACACAGGAAATATGTATATACAGCACAATTAAGTAGCAAATTAATAGTGCATAATATTACCAAAAACTAGGTATTTATCATCGAACCTTGAATTAGTTGTATAATTTATTTACAATTAAATAATGGATTCAAAAAAGAGTTGGGCTACTAGTATCATGTAAAAATAACATGGCAACTAATTTTTAGTGATGTTATAGTGTGAAAAATATATAACTAAAACAAAAAGTAGAAATAAATATAACTCGAGAGTCTCACCAAGAATCATAGAATGAAGAAACAAGGATTAATGAGTATAAGGTTGATCAAGGCTAGATGAGGGTGCGCCGACAGTCTTATAAAGAGATTTGATTATATCTGTAGAGACACCGCAAATCGGCGAGTGCGTTAGGTTCCGACTCATCCTCATATGAGGTGGTCGGTGAGAAAATGGTACACTAATTATGTAACCCAAAAGCGGAAGGCCGGGGACAATTTACACACATAATTAGTTAAAGTCAAACAGCGCGTAAAATGAATGAGGAGAAAACTTACACTTCTTTGTAATGTCATTGGTGAACATAATGAAGTCAGAATATCAGAATTCTAAAAGTTTCCAACTTACGTAAACCATTTACAGGCACAGTACAGTACCATCATTACTTAATTGTGTGGAATTGACGTTATCAGAGCTTGACCATCTATAGTGACCGCACGAGACCGATCGGGTACCCGATTGAGGAATGAAGATGTTACTGGTGACCTTGTTCGCGTCAGGAGAGCATAGGAATGTGGGAATTTTTTTGGATGTATAGAATTTGATAACATAGCATAATATTCATATGTCGTTATAGTAAATAAGCATTACATCAATAGTTGTTATTAGAACTAGAATGTAATCTCCCAATAATACGACAACAAAATCCTGCACACTCATCTATTGTAAAAATAGAATAACAAACAGGGGTCTCGCGCTATTCTTATTACCTTTCTTGTACTTTTTAAGGCCTAAGTTGTGCTATTGAGAATAATATTATTACACATTAATTTTATACCCATACATTTTTGATAAAAGTAATATTCGATTGAAAATAGCACATGATAGGATTTCTTAAATACGGTAGTGGTACAACTAATGATTAATTGCACTAAATTAAGTTGATGAATCGAAATTTTTGAAGTAACACTAGTGTTACTTAGAGATTTCTGGAAACAGTATAATGGTAATATTTTCTTTAAAGTATGGAGGACAGTCTATATAAAAAATTAGGTGGGTATCCGTCAGTTGAATTAGAGGATTATCCAATCCCTCTTAAAGCAAACCCACCTTCATAAATCAAATAATGCATCCAAAACCCTTCGTTGTCCTAAAACTACCACGTTGAATATCAAATGTACATAATTTTGTTATCGATTCGTTATGTCGAAAAAACGCGCCACACGAAATATTTCTTCGAAATCATTGTCTTATACTAATTATTGTTACGGTGAGTATATAACCACTTATCGTGGGTACATCTGTGCTTGGCTTTCATTATATAAATTAGGAGAGAAAATAGTGAAAAGTTGCTAATGTAATTACTTTGTTTCGTTCATATGATTAAATTGGGTATAGCAACTCTCCGGTTAAAGATATATGAGTTTTTCAAGTGTGTTTAGATATCTTAAAATTATCGCTCGTACCTGCTAGATTTTCTTCCTCAAAGTATGCTATATAAAGAGTATTCAAAAAATGCCTGCTTATAGATAAGATAAATATAAAATGCCTTCACCATGTTCTTAAAACCCCATCATCTTTTG
Source organism: Heterorhabditis bacteriophora (assembly GCA_964036235.1). Classification (NCBI taxonomy): domain Eukaryota; kingdom Metazoa; phylum Nematoda; class Chromadorea; order Rhabditida; family Heterorhabditidae; genus Heterorhabditis; species Heterorhabditis bacteriophora. The sequence goes on along the minus strand of OZ038425.1, from coordinate 8,279,180 downwards.
TAATAGTAATTTTCTTGTTTGTAATGAAATTCTATTTCGCATGTTAGTAACTTTTAAAGTTTATAGTCAAAAATTATAAAGAGTATTCACAAAGAGCATGCTTGCCTGGAAATGTATTCAGAGCATTTAGCGCCTGGGTGTTCTAAATTCGTGACTTATTCGTTCTTCTAACTCTTAAACACTTTTTATAAAATATACGTGTGACACATCTAGATTATATAATAAAAATATTTAAACTCTAGTCAGTGTTGCCAACGTATTACTCAATCTACGTACCTATAAATCAGAGTGCCCGATTGTGACAGATGGAATAGATGATAACAGCGGACAGGAAGGTCAACGAGGAAAGGTTAAGATGGGTCCAAAGCAATCCTATTTTTCTTCAATATTGAACTCCATGATTATAAGATGTTACACTTATGCTGAACTCATAAAGATTTTAGAGATGTATATAACTAAGAACTTCTTTCTACTTTTAAACAGCTTTATGAAATTAGAAATAGTAGATCAGTAAGTACATCCCAAAAAAGTTGATCTTAGCTGCACTTCTAGATTCAGCTTGAATAATTGATTAGTGTTCTTTAATAGGTGATAATGTGTTGATCGTATAGTGGACACTCGCAGGACTGAGGATGTTTTTGTGTGGGACTCTGTCCGAAATGCTGTAACACAGACGAACGGACAGACAACCTGCACAAGCAGTAAACCGAGAAAACTAGTTCAAAAACAACAATAAATAAACAAAGAAGTCCCGGGAGGTATGCAATATATAAAATGAATGCAATTAGATCGTGGATTATTTCTAAATAGAAGAAATAAACAATGACGCAGCCGTAAGGCTGAATATTAGGAAGGAAGCATCGATGATTTATAAATAACATCAGAATCAGAGTATGACGTTATTTTTGAATGGTTTGTCTAAGAAAAATAATCGGGCGTTGTCCATTCTGACGTTTCAGGTGTATCCGAATGCCTGGGGCTATTTAGCAATCGATGGTTGCCCTGAGACCCTACCAACCACCCTGCTGACCAGCCGACAATACGTTATAGGAACATTTCTGAGGTTATTAACCATCAACTTGTATAGTAACATGCAATCGACTGGTACAAGAATAATAAAACTAGATGAAGCGAACTGGATTCTGCAGAGTTATCAAATATGAAGCATATAAACTATATTAAGGTGTTATTTCGAAAACTAATAAATTCTATACCGCTTTAACCAGAATGTAGATTTATAGTATTCCTTCACAATAGCAATTAAAAAATAATAAACTAGTCTAAAATTAAATCCTGCTAAAATCAGTAAATTTAGAAATGTGAGTACAAATGGTTCGATTTTAAAAATATGATTATAAACATTTGTATGAAGTATTGACGATCTGGCTTATTCCTATGAAGTTTCGCTTATAGATGAACATTTCACGCCTCACAGGTGGACCCAATTCAAAAAACCACGACAATTTATTGTTATAGCCTCAGCAGTGGACGATCGAGAGTGAATGAGTATTAGAGAAATAAGGATAATAACGAAAAATAATAATGTAAAACAGGCGGTACATCATTATAATTGCGAGAGTAGAACTACGTAAATCTTATTTTTGAAGCCGACAGTAAGTAAAGAAATAAGCATGAGCAATATACTTGGCTTCCTTCATTACTTCCTGTATATAAGAAATTAGTAAGGGTTTCTGGCTCAAGTTCCGTAAATTAATCTCCTTTGAATGTTGGGTTTAAGTAATATTAACTATATTATATCTGTTTTTATTTTTATTTTGAGGTGGGGTTAAAGGATTAAAAAAAAACCACGGATGAAAGATTAGAAGAAACTAAATGAAAGAATGAGCCTAGAGCTCGATTGTATAGTTCCATATAATAATCGTCTTTGGTCCCTCTGGTGGGTGGTGCAGGCTTATACGTATTCAGAAATGGTCAAATGACTATCGTCATCTGCGGCTTTGATATGACCGCCTGCTGATCGCCCTATTGGATAAAACGGTAATATTTAAAGGTAAACATTCAAAATTGCTTTTCAATTCATTTACATCTAAAATAACTTAATATGAAATTACTTCCTGTGTTCAATTATTCCTCAACAAATTGGTAACAAAATGATGACCATAACATTAAATTTGTCATTCTAACTTTCCATTGAGTAAACTTTTACAATGTATTTTACTATCAGCAATGTTAATTGTCAAAGTCCATAGGTCAGCGGCTATTTTGATTTTATGAAATGATATGGAATATAGAATAATATAACTGATGGAAGCGATCATATATTATATAAAACAGGTTAGTTGATAGAATGACTAAGCTCATAACATAGCTATTCCAAGTAACGATAAGAGATGATGCCTCATAAGGAATAGATAGTAGGTGGAAGCGTGCTGCTGTTTACTGCCATCTATCCGCTCGCGTCGTTTCCTGCAAGCGTAAGCCGCATATTGACACTTCATCAGTCACAGAAATAACACCAGATTTCAAAGAACTCATGATTATGACTTATATATAAGTTGGTGATACAAATTAAACGCAAATGTAGCTGTGAGATAAAATGCGAGAGAGAGGAAAGATGAAGTGAGTATTTTTCCTGCATTTACTATGTGATTAGCATATGTGAAAAATATGTCCAAGAGAAAAACAAAAACAAAAAAGAGAAATATGTCTTAGCAGGCATAGTTATAAATGATCATCATCCTTCATAATATCCAGTGAAACATCATACGACAAATCCATATGAATCATCGTAGAGTGGGCACAAAGCAAAGGTTAAGCAATATGTGTCCCACTCCTTAGATGGGAAACACTCAGTTATAATTATTAACAAAGAAGATACATATAAAAAATAAACGCGCAATATAATAATGGGAACATATAATCAGGAGCACCGTTGAACTCTATGGAATTAAGATTGGGAATGGATATGAACGACGAATCCCTTGGAAGTGTCATCATGGGAAACAGGGCGTAGCTGAACAAATATCAGATTTAAAGAGAAAAAGACACATTGCCTAGCCGATCTGTGTCGGATTTGGTCAAACAGTATGCTAATATAATGGTGAATTCGAATGGCGTGAGTGTGGGAACGCGGGTGTATCGTGATCGGTGGTGGCAGGCTGAATTCACTTTTCTAGTTCAATCAGTTCTTCTTTCTCTTTAGTATTATAATTCTTATTATTTTTCTTACTTCTTTATTCACTTTATTTTTCTTTAACTTTTTTTTCCGTCAGCGCTCTTTTTGGTAATTTGGATTCTAGGCAATCCGTTATACCCCGGTCTACAGTCTACAATCGGATGAGACGATGGTATTCAGACGCTGCTATTGTAAGCGATATGCAAATATTTGACCCTAGAAAGCAACGAGGAAGCAATAATAACTAGCCACACGGAAACACGGAATAGTCGAATAAAGGCATAAAATAGCAAAAAATGGTTATAAAACTTTGCAGAGATAGTCTGTGTAGGAGCTAAAATTGATAAGACGTTTTGAATTCGTAATTCACATTCGGTCTAAGGAATGGTCACTCACGAGAAATACGATATCATGGGAAATTGGTCCGGTTTCAATTACCGCTTCTGAATAAGCCTATAAGTCACTTTATTGAACGACATCTAGTGAATTTTAGTAAACTGGTGAAATTCTGTGCAGATGTTTATAATATAGATGAAAAAAGAGAGCAACAGAGAAATAAATATATTGGGTTGGTTTTATGACTTTACTATTTTTTTAATGATTTTAATGATTTAAAGCAAGAAATACGGTTTAAATAAGCCAATATAAATAAGCAGGATATGAATACAGTTCGGCATTTGTACCCATTGTGCCCATTAATACGCATTTATACTATTTCCTACTTCTCTTTTATCAGATTTTTAAACTATTGTGATTAGGTTGATACTCATGCTTTTGTTCACATCTCGTGTATGTACCATACGTAGATAGATACCCAATTCCGAATGAATAACTCATATGGTTACTACATACGTTGATCACATCTATGAAAACGTATAGTGAGAGTGAGAGCCAGAGGGGGAGTGGCTACTAGCCAATTAGTTGGTAATCTGTTATTTTGTTATGACCACTCTCACGGGGGCTTTGATCAGATAGCCGTGCGATTGTTTTGATGTACATGCCTGATTTAGACACCTGCGTATCACCAAAGGATACCGTAATACGGCGCAGCATGAAAGTGGTAAAAATAGACTGCCGATGATCAAGACTTTACTGAAAATTAAACTTAGCATATAAGAAATTTTCAGCATGAACCAATCTAAACGAATTCAGTAATCGTCCATCTAGACATAAAAACAGTTATGCATAGGACATTCAAAAATATGCATCTAATGGAATATGCTACTTGATATAACTATAAGATTCTTTGACATTCCTAGTGTTTATATCTTCCATTATAGTTCTAGAAAGTCATAGATTATATCATTTCATTCTAATGTAGAACAATTTTATCTAAAGATGTTTGTTTTGCTGTTATAGACTAAGTGTTTAGACGAAAATATTTGAAAGAATACTGGAATAGACTAGAATAAAATTAAGTAACCATGCTAGATGATGATTGCCAAGAGCATGATGTTCAAATGGTGTCGATTGGTCGCGGTCAGTCGGTTTCAGGTTGAGCAAACAGTATGTAACAGGCAGTGGCGGTAGCGGATACGCGGGATTACGAGAAAGGACAAACAGGGATGAATACGGATATCGGACTGATCACTGCCGCACAATAAACGATTAGCTGGATTCACAATACCGCTATCCTGAGGGAGAAACTCCCACTTTCTGCGTCATCTCTTCACATTATAACATCCAACCAGTTACCTCTTCAATTTTTCTCAGAATAAAAGATGTGCTATGAAAATTCACCTAAAACCTAGTATACTGATCAATAATATCAAGAGATGCAAATGAGCAGCCCAATCCTATAATCTTTAAATGTAAAAGTGATGAAGTTGATGTTCACAATTAGCCACATTATAATAACTATATAGAAAACAGTCGTTCACTGTAAACATACGATGGAAAATGTAAAAAATCTAATATCATAAAAAAGAAACAGTAGATAGAAATTAATAATCATAATATTAACGTTAAATATTGCTCTCAATACTATGTAGTTTTTTCTCTACTCGATTCGGTAATATTAGTGGTAATGATTTATTCAATTCGTCTCTAAGTTTAGAATGTCTAGAGAAGTAATTCAGATCTGCTATTCTGAATGTGTTCGAGCATCCCTATGATTAGCCTGGCAATCGTAGCAAAGAATCGAATAAGGTAGACCAGACAAAATATTGCCCAAATGATAGGATAACTTTGCATGCATTGAGCAACATTGTAGAAACCATGCATTGAATATCAAATGAGTCTTGATGGCCTTTTCTATATGAATAAATCAAGTGTTTCCTTTATTTAATCCTAAATCCCGCACATTTTACTATTTGCTAATTAATCAGCATATCATTAGACGATTTATTAAATTTGTATTCTAATATTGTATAATTGCATTTGATTTTCATTTCTACATTATTCAGTTCTTTCAGCTCATCCAAGTTCTTATTATAGCAGTTGCCGCAAGTAATGTCTATTTTGAATAGCTCTTGAGTATTATGACACATAATAATAAGAGGTAGCGTCTATTCTGAAACACGAAATCTAGCATATTTATTTCCTATATAAGTCGTATATTTTCATTGTTAAAAACGATGGGTGGTACATCATTGATATATGGCATCTTTTAAGTACATAATCATTAATGGCTGATAATTCGAAACAGGAACTCGTTTTCATCCTTTTTTCAAATAGATGTCATTTTCAATTTTTGACATCTCGCAACAAGAAGCAAGAACGCTAATAATTAGGGTGAAAAAAAGGAGAAGACGAGAGGATTATGCGGCTTTCTTTCGTGTTTTGACCGATGTGCGCAGCGACTTACAAGCGCTAAAACATGGAGCAAATATGGTCAGAGAAGGAAAGAGCGAGGAAATTGAGGGATAGCAAGAAAATATTGTGTGTGACGTATTTTTAACCAATGATAGTTATTGAAACTTATATTTTATATTTTCATTCTCATCAAGTTCTTATTGTCACCCAACTAGTTTTCAGTACTATTTTAGGCTGCGATTAATAAGTAGTTTCGAACAAATACTATAATAAGACTAGTTAAACAAATATTTTAACATAAAGTAAAAATATTATAAAGTATACTGTATAGCGGAGAAATTTTGCTCATAATAAAAACAGTGTAGGCAGCTACATATAAATTTTTAAATCAAGTTTAGCAATGATATGATTCAAGGGTTTAATCTATCTAATGGTCCCATTTGATGAATAAACTGATATTAGCTAAAGGTAAGAGTAGATACATAGAATGAATCAGTCTCAGCAGAGGTTCTTTACTATAAAAGGCTTCATGAATGTTTGATTTACCATCAAAACATCATTTTCTGTATTTGTTCAGGCTGGAGGATGGACAGTGCGATAAACACAACAAACATGATAAATACGGCTATCTTTGGAGTAGTCGCAGCTGAAAAGCAGTTTGACAAAAGGTAGCCTAGTTTAAAAAATGCTGAAAAAGTAGATGAGTATTTACAACATAAAGTGATTAAATCGTCATATTACAGTATTTGTTCAAAGTGTAAGTATCATAAGAATTATGATGCGAATGAATTAAACATCTCCAAACTTCCCTATAAATAACACAGGGACGTCCTTAAAACCTATACCGTATTCATATATGAAGTCTCTAAGCTCGCTTAGCGAGTGCGACCAGCCATTAAAATGACATGGCTTACGTGGTCACTAGGAGACCGGCACTTCTTACCTCAGTCAAATAAAACGTGCTCCCCCTTTTATATTACGGCAAAATTTAGAGCCGGCAGCCAATCCATAAGCTAAGCGTAACGAAAATTCACGAAAGCTTTCTTAATGTAAAATGTAGCGTGGAGCTGTTTTTTTTTGTTCTCGGTGTTGTGATAGCAGTTACTTAAATGTATTCTATATATAACTATTTTTCTTGTACTTCCCTCAAATAAAATATTAAGCTTGGTAGTGAATATAGTCTTCATCCATAAAGAAGGATTACGTGTGATGATGTTCTCCTATGACAACCAATCTTGATTAAATTCTGCTTGTATTAATAGGCAGAAATAGAAAATTTTAAGCCTGTATAGCTATTAAACAAAACAACAACATATAAATTAAATATAAAATTAAATGAGAAGTTTTAGTAATGTTTTAGAACGCATATTTACGTATACATAAAAACCAAAAAACTACTTTCATTATGATTTTAGCTTACTCATAATTATACGTAAACCTAGGTGTCTATTAATTTAACCCTATTCTGCTATTTTCTGATTTAAATAGTAGCATTTCTATGGTGCCTATTCCAATCTCAGACAAAGTGATCAAAGAAGTTGAAAATTGCACAATCTAGTAATATATAATATAATCTAAGGCATCAGCAGACTAAAATTGTTGAGAATTGAATTAAAGACTCTAAAACAGCTTGCTTTTTTTTTAAAATTTTCTAGGCTAAAAATATCAATATAAACGAAAATTGGTCTACAAAACTAATGGAAGTTCGCTATGATTGCTTAATCAAAGAGTATCATTTGTTGAATAGGGCAATGTCAATAAAACTTCCGAAAAACATGCCTCTACTGAATAAATGTAAAAAAAAAGAGGGAAAACTTATGAAAGATATTCTAAATATTTATCATTAATTGTCGTTATTTTCCATTGGCATGGAGAGTCATGGTGCAATTCTAGCGCAGTGTGGATACAACAATGAAAATAAAAACTATTATATATATTTTGCAACGATCTGATTTCACGACCAAAGAATATACCATTAAAACCGAATCTTATAAATGATAGTTCTTTGATATGGCAAAATTTCGACATATTTGTTCAATATTAAAGTTATTAAAAGCATTAATTCAGAAATCTATATTCATTTTTATTGTTAGAAGTAAGTTTTCATTAACATTATTAGGAATTATCCATACCTTAACCAGTAAGCATCGAAATCTATGACGCGCATAACGTCACAAATAAAAGTGTAAACATAATATGAGGATTTTAAAGTTTAATCTATTTAACTACTTATCCATTAAATAATGACTATTACTCGTTTCGTAGATTTTTAATCCCATGATGAAAAGTGTGAAATATATATACGTAGTTAATATTATTATATGTAGACCCCATTTGTCTAGCGGAATTTTTGCTGTAAAACAATTTAACCTACGTGATTATTAAAGTTATGTTGTACTTAATCAGCTTGATATTAGGTCCCTAATCAATAGTGTAATCAGTCGATATTTTAGGAGCATTTGACCAAATCGATAACTGCAAATGGAGTGGAGGGGGAGCCGCGTGTTATGAGGGTGCGCACGGCGCTAGCTCTAGACCAGACGGAAGTGTGGCGTGTGATAAGAAGCACATAGTACACAAACAATACCGCAACACCTTTGACAAAAAGAATACAAAAAGAGGGACAGGAGAGTGAAAAACGCTGAGATGACTAAAATATGAACAAGACATGATGAAAAATATTATTAGATGAGATGGCATAAAAGAATACATTGTAAATAGCAGAAATAGAAACTAACTAAAAGACGAGCATACGGTTAAATTTTTAATATTATGATGGATACATGCTTAAGAATGATATAAAAAGCTATTTCTCCAAATACGTACGAGAGAACTAAAGATGCGAATATTCATTGTGTCATAAAAACACGAGAGTCAAACGACAAGACCAATAAACATAAATATAGGAAAACAGTGAAATAAAGCAGTGACAAACATGTTACATTTGGACTTCTGGTTGCAACATTCATAAACATCCAATAATCCAATAAAGCCTAGCATGAATTGGTCCAAAATGAATTTTTTTTAAACTCGGGCGCGATGTCCGGCGTGTGGAGGTGGAGCGCCGGCAAAAAACAAACTCGCTTCTCGAAGAAGAAAGAAAATGTTATAGATTTTCCCCGCATTTTGATATTTGTAAGAATTGTTGGATAAAAAGGTTGCTGCTATCTTCAGTAACGTAAAGGAAGAAAACAACATACATAGTACGTGAACAAGCAATAAAAATCGATTTCGATGGGTATGTATGAATCAGATAAATATATACATATGTTTCTCTATTATTCTTGATTGGTTGTTTTACATATAAATATTTCTAATAAAAAACAATTACTACATTAAGCCACAAACATTAGTTGTAAAGGTGTGGTTAAAAGTTTAAAAATTAGGTGATTTGAAGTTAGTTTTTAAAACTTTAATTAGTGATTATCAGGACAATCTTAAGCACCACTTGTGAACGCCGTGTGCTGCCATGTTTAGAAATGATGGGGCAGTGACATTTGCCTATTGTAGAATCGTTGGAATGCTATTCTTTCTGTCTTCTAAGGCCGCACATGACGCAGCAGAACGCTGTTAACAATCGTACTATGAAGGAACTTGGTACGAAACTGTGATATTAAATATAGGTGAAGACATTCAAGAAGCACAATTGCTCAGCATGCCGCCAGAATGGTATTGGACTTGCTCAAAATATCAAAAATATACCAACTTTACTTCAAATAAACAACTTACTTAATTTCATTGTTAGAAATGTTTAGTAGTAATTGTAGTTATTTAATAAATAGGAATGGTTTGATTCTATTTATGATTTAAAAATATGACAAAGTAACTGCCAAATATGCGGAAGAATTGTAATAATGATTCAAATTTATTTAAGTTACAGCATACCTTTTTAAGATATGAATCTATTGTTATAAAAATGAATGTCCATTATTTGCAAATTAATGTTGTAATAAGATGACAGTTTCTATTGACACTTCCAAAATTGGGTGAAATAATACCTTGGAAAAAATATTTGTATGAACTATGAATAAAATCGATGATATAATAATTCTCGGTGAAGTAATTACATACAATAAGTGAAAAAGAAAAATGAGGAATATATTGGAAAAATTACTCGAACAGAAAATCATGGTGTCTTCCTCACACATTATCAACGTTCTGATCGCGTAAGAACCACAAACATAGGCGAAGACGGACAAGCGATAGAAATGGAAATGAGCTGTGAGAATGGCGGAGGTCGTGTTTAAGCAAATACGTTTCTTAATATAGTGGTATTCTGGATTTCATATTAATCAGTTGTTTTAAGAGTAATACTTCATACTAATGTTCACATAGAAATTTGCACATCACTATGACAAAACACCAATATATATTTATTTACACACACATATATATATATATATATATATATATATATATTGATGTTAGATGTTTGTATGTATTTATATTAACCTAGCTTTTATAAACAAAAGAATCCACACGATGACCTTAGTAGTCATAGCATAATAATCACATTTAATGCACACAAAATTTTGTAGATATAATGATGACTGAATTTTAGAAGAAACAATGAATAGATCCAAACGAGTTATTTTTTATATTTTTTAAACTAGTCATTTACCTATATTAGAATAAGACTATCTTAGTCCTCAACATCGCATATAAATTATTTATTTACATTTATCGTACCACAGTCAACAGTATGCATCCTTGTACGTATAGCAATTGAATTGTTTATTATTAAATAATAAATAATTCCCTTTTTGCTTTTATTATATATCTTGCCCATTGTGTTCACCGTCATGTAAACTTTATTTAAGCATACTAGAGTGACCGAAAAATTAGCAAAGAGTTTAAATAAATCAGTATCTTCATATAAATTATGCAATACAGTTAAGCAAAAGTGGTAAAGATAATTTCTTAGAAAATATTCTTAACTTGGAATTTTCTGTTGAAGTAACAGTTTAGCGATGAAAATGCTTATATTATTGTCGCGAATAAATTGAAAGTAAAATTCCTCGAATAGCCGAAAATTTCTTTACTGTTAATTTGAAAGAACACATTTCTAGCTTAGTTTGGCTTTAATATTTTTGAAATTACAGTTATTAAACAGACCAAATAGGAAAAAGAAACAAATTACTTATTTTACTCCAGCTTTAGGAACTCGAAGCAATAGATTCGCCTAATCTTGTGTCAAGCAGATTTTACTAATTGTTTATTTTATGCTATAAGTTATTTGGAGATTATATTAGAAGTACATTGAAAATATAGTGAAACGTCGTGAGGTTTGGAAACACGATAGATGTGATATGTGGTGCAAGAGAGTTTGAAATACTACTCGGATTATTTAAAACTGTATAGGAAACTTAGTTGATGTGAAACAAAATGTAACATAACATGCGAAAAAGTAATAAGACATAACCGCCACACATCAAGCCGATCGAACTTTGCCCGTTGTTGGGTGTCCTTTTAGAGTGACCGCTGTCCACTCTCGATTGCGCAATATTCAAATGGCTAGGGGCAGCCGCCAGTCGCCGACCGCGTCGCGAGTGACCAAGCAGCGAGGCATTACGGTGAAAGAGGAAACGCAGAGTCGAATCCATCGGCTGGCAGCAAGCCAACACTGCCAATTAACTGCCACAGGCGTTCCTTCGCAAGGAGTCCATGAAATTGATATTCAACCCAGAAAAATAACAAAAAAAAGGGAGAGAAATAGGGTACAAGTAGAGAAATAAAGTAGTTTAATACTAATAACTGGGATAAATATTTTTCAAAAGTGACTGACGCATTATGGAAAGCAACGAATTAGCATATTAACAGTAGTTTCGTATTAGTTTAAAGGCAATTTTAATTTGTTAATACGTGCAACCATTATATTCATCAATGAACACCGTTACCTTAAAATAACTCTAGGACACACTATATTACTTCTGAGGCATGAGGCTGCGTTGGTCAGTCTGCCACCTGACGGTGGTTATGCAATGCTGCGCCTGCGTCAGGAAGCACTCGCTGTAATTTAGAAGAAATTGGAATGAATTTTGCGCTCGCGCTGACTCGGTCGAGTTTAAAACAGCAATGAGTGAACAGCCGGCGAGGTAAAGCGGTCATTAAAAGGTTGAAGAGAGGAGGGGATACGAAAGAACAGGGGTCACTCCGAGAACTGCGGTCACTAGTGTCTGAATTATTCTGAACTTTGTGAAGGCAATGTCCACTACATGCAGTTACTACATGAAAAATAATTTGAAGTTACATAAATAAGCCCCTATATAGAAGTACACAATCATAAGTAGAATATTTTAGAACTACTGCTATATTAGTGGGTTATGGTAATATTTAAAGCGAATTTGCACAAATATTGTTGGTAAATTGTCTGACTTAGAAGGAATGAGTGTTCATTTTCATCCATTTCATCAAGCTTACATAGCTTTATCTTTTCTTTGAAGTGAGAACGACGTTTCAAATTTCTCTCTCGGTTAGGAGCTCGTTAGATGAAAACAAGCCAAACAGGCGGCTAGCGTGGGAATCTTGAGATACGAATGGACGTATGCGAGGGATTGGCAGTTATAGAAGATATATGAATTTGGTACTATTTCAAATTATAATATAAATATCCTATTTCTCAGTACTGCAGCACGTTCTTTCATGCACTTCTTCTAAATGGTGTAAGGAATATCCAGAATTGTAATGTTTTTAACTAATATTTATTTTATGAAGTCATTGATATTCAACCTCTTATATGCATACTAAATATATGACTCCACTAATAAGTTCTGTAGTACATAATCCTCTTAATGTTGTTATTCTGTGATACTCATTCAATTAACCGTATACATTGCTCTAGGTTTTGTACTACGTAATCTCATAAGTTCGTATTAATACAATAATTAACAGTGATATGAATAGTCAAATCTGAGGGCGAAGATCAAGTTATGTGGCATAAATGACGATGGAGGAATATATGAATAAGATATTTCTGATTAATAAGTTTTAAAAATACGGAATCAAGACCACTAGTGCGGTGAGAACATAGAAAGAAAAAATGAAAGAAAAATTCAATCAGGGCAAGAAGGGAATAGGAGACTGACATTTAAAGGCTCTGTGGTCATTTTGTGTTATTGTCTTATCTGCTTTTCCCAGTGGCGCAATACATTGCCCATCGGGTGTCTTGACTTGAGAGAATTTATGAGCAACACGAGTCAGGATAAAGGGGACATAAGAAAGAGAGAAAGGAATTAAAAACAAACTGAACTGACAACTATGAGATGTATAAAATGTGAATTAGTTGTAAATATGATTAGGATTTTTCATTCAAGACCAAAAGTAATAACTGAAAAGTTTATAAATTCAGTTTAAAACTAAAAAAAAATTATTTGTACTGCTTTTAAATGCATTTTTATGTTTTGTCTATACAATGTTATAATATGATTTTGCTTACTGGGTACTTCTACTACTTGACTACAAGTACTGTTTTTTTTCTTCAGTTTCTTCTCTGTTCCTCTTTGTCTAAACTTGGAATTTATTTTCTAGAGGTGTTGCGATTCACGAACGTCTTTCTAGTGGACACCGGCGATTCGAGAATCGATGGTCTCCAGGGACACCGCTCTCTCATATCCGCAGTCACTCTTGCTATGCTCTAGCTTCGCCTGCGTCTTGTATTACCAAATGCTCTTTTCGCATTATCTAACCACACATGTGGTTCAAATATTTACCAATAATAATACCGGAAGTGAAAGTGGGCAACGCTGTCTCCTACTACGGAGGACGACCACAGCTTTTCAAGGGACTAAGTAAACGTCTTAATCGGTTGTTTCGATACAATGAAAATATAAAATTCAATAATTGCGTGTATTTTAACACAAAGTACATACTATCAACATCAACATGCATTCATCGTACTTGTTTAGTATTTATGTCAAACAGCAACAATATGAAAATATGAAGATTAGAACCCATTTTTAAGCATGCTGATATTTCATTCAGAGAAATCTTCAAAATGAACTGGCTAAAAATTCATTTTCATAACATTTCAAAACTATGATTTAATTGCTTTTATATTCTATATCCACCAATGTACATAGATTCTACACCTTATAACTCTTACAATTTGGACTCCGCTAGACGATTGGCTGCCATTATTAAATGGCAAGACTTAACGGAAACGGAAGAAAGATTAGAAGACCAAATGTATTACATTGTTGAGCAGATTATGGTATTGTTTGTAGTGATTACCTATTTTAAGATCTTATGCATTAATCTTTGACACAACAAAAATATAAATCAGATATATCTGGATTTTTAGATGATTTTTATAATATTCATGAGTTTAATCCAAAGTAAATATTAAAGATATAAATTCTAATAGAAAAATTTACATGGTCATATACCTCACGTTCATTCATGGAAAACAACCAGTGGGGTCCCAATTTACGTCGCCTTTAGAGTGGACAATAACTTTTCATTGGCTATGTGTGAACTCGAATAGACGTTGCATGACAAATGACAAGAAGCAAAATAGTGTTGATTATGACAGACGAGAGACATGCAGACACAAGTGAGAGACTATGCTAACGGGACAGCGCTCTTCAACTATGTCTGTCAAAAGTTCAGCAGGGTGAAAACGGGGATATGCGATACGTAGTCACAAAGATTAGCGCAGAAATTACAAACTTCAATAGCCTATTATTCTTTTTGCTCTTTCGATTTATATAATTTTTCATATCTATCCAATTGTAATCTTTTCCTTTCTCGCCACCAACCTACAAAGAATAAATTTTAGTGCTTAGATGGTAAAAACACGTATTATTTAGAGTTTAAATATTTTATAAGAATGCATCTTATCATGGGTTTTTTACAGTTTTACTATTTAATAAATATATCTAAGTTATTACAGTTTTTAAATGCTTGTAAATAGGTTTTTATCCATTCTCAACTTGTTCCGTTTTTCCTTCGCTTACAGCTCTATCTACCCAAGCAGTCTCTCCAGTGAATTCCTTGTTGTTGTGGCAAATTTTCCCATCTCGATGGTCAGCAGCTCACTACGGTAGTGTTGTTTTGGCATGGCGAATTAGATATGAAAAGGCCTCTGGCGCAGGCTGGCCAAAACAGAAAACAAAAATAGCTAGCCATTGGCGATCGATGTGCGAGACCAAAGCATGATTAGAGGGACTTGCAAAAGGAAAGTTGAGGTAGCTAGAAGTACTAAAATAAATAATTAGAGCTCGATATCTGAATTACATTGATAAATATGGCATTCTACTTGTTTACAGTTCTTATTTAATCTCTTTCATACCGGTTGTCCATTCTGCAGTACCTCAACTACTACCTTTATTTTGATGAATATTTAACTATACTACTTAATCAAACACTGCAAAAATAACAAAAATCGTTAGACTAATGTCAATACCTCCATATTGAATAAATGTTACATTAAGTTTCATAGATCTGTGTTAATACATATCCAACATGTGGAATACAACAAGAAACATAAAAACCCATTACCTTCTACACCATTGAAGTCATAGATTTATTAGTGGAAACCTGTGACTAATAGATATAGCTTAATTTTACACAAGTTCTATGGAATTATGACCATATCATCAACAGAACACCTCTATGGCGACCCATAACGAGCAACGGAATCAGCGCGAAATTTGCATGTCTATTGGATTGCATGTACGCGAGACTACGATTTAATAAGGATCTGATTATGAGGCGAGGCGCGAAGCCTGCCAATTGCGCAACCAATAACGAGGCGTCTAGCTTGTGGATGACCAGGGACAGATAAAAAGAACACATAAGAAATTCAAATGTAACGAAATACTGAGAGGAATGATGAGTTGAACAAATCTAAGAATAATGTTTAAAAATAAACAGTTAACCAAAAGAAGTAAGAAGTTTCGGATAAAGAGAACTACTTACAATAATTAAACACGAATGAATACATAAGACGCTTTATTACTTAATCACAAAACACTGGAATTACCCTCCATGTAACGTGGATATGAAAGTAATTACATCACCACCCTTCAAGTGTGTTTCAGCCTATAAATAAAGATTTAATTATAAACAAGTTTTTAGCATTGCTCTATTCTAAACCAAACTCAATACTTCTTTTCCAAGCTAACCACTTGAGTAACCAATTAGTGGACAAAATATTGCTTCTGTATAAGAAAATAATACACACCTTATCCATTAACTCCCAATCACATTCATTAATCAGTACTAGTACACCAGGTCGTACAGTGTTACCATCAAGAAGTAACTCTGGACGATCACAGTCCTATAAACTAAACTTATTTTTAAAAAAACCATAATTACGGGACAAGAAATGAACTCAGCATTTAATAATTAGCTCATTTTCATTTATCCTGTAAAAAATAGTAATCAAGTGAATTTCCAATATATTTATTTGATAACTGTAGCTTTCTACACATATTTTAATTCATGCTACATAACAGAAAAACGCACCTTTAGTAATACATCCCTTATCCACTCTAACAGATTAGTTACCGTTAATTTACCTTCAACAAGTGGAACTTGAACCTATAACAAGAAAAATCATTCGAAAGAAGTAAACTAACATTTCACCATAACAAAGGTCACTAGATTTTTCTTGAAGTACTACTATTATATACTATACAAGAAAAATACTAGTTCACAATGGAAATCACACTATGCTCCTTCTGATTGCCTACTAAAAATTCAGAACCTCCGGAAAATTCAATGGTCACAGATATTGCCCCAGTCATCTGTAACTAGATATAAATACTACGATAAATTTACTAATGTAAAAAATAGCCCCAGAAAATTATTTAAAAGGATAAATTCCTCCAACATATTAACACAGACTAGATATTTTGTAAATATTTTAATATATCCTTATAAAGCAGAACCAAAATTCAAAATACATAACGTAATATATCTAACTAATAACGGCAGATAGCATGACAGCGAAATGTTATCGAGAATAATTATATTTATATTTGTAAAATATTTTAAAATTTTCGGTTTTCAAAAATATTACTATTCCACGTGATCTCTATTAGTTGTTCATATGAATAGCCATAGTAACATCTTCATGTTGCGAGAAGACAAGCTGAAAATTATAACCATCAATTCCCACAAACAGACTTCTTCCTTTTGATTATGAATAACTAAAAAGGAAATTTGAGCAGATAATGGATTAAGCTAATCAAAAATACCTTTGAATGATCACCCAGAAGTGTAACAACAGGTTTCCCTGCAAGTGGATCTAATTGTTGAGCCAAGCTAAGTAGTTGTGAAGCTAATGGAGCAGTTTCAGTCTACTCAATTATATATTTGAAAATACATAAATTGTCTTACTATAACAAATAAGTGTAATATTAAATCCTTGATATAAAAAAAATACATACTTTTAACGTTCCTCTAGCAGCTAAACTTAATCCACTAGCATCAGCGACACAAATCCCATCAACACCAGGAGTAGTCATTCTATAAGAATATTCTGATATTAGAATAAATCGGTGGATGTCTACTAATACCAAAAAACCAGATATTGTAATAATACTACAATTATAAATAATATGCATGTAATATATACTCACATGAGCTCGATACGCCTATCCATGGCAGACTCCATTTTTATGCTCCCTAAAGCTTAAAAAATCATTTAGAAAAAATTTACTTAAAACAGGCGAATATATCGAGTGAGTGTAAATACTGCTTCAAGAAAGTGTTAATCACAGTTTTTTCAACATTTAGAAGACATATGAGAGTAAAAAATATTTATTAGTTACAGAAACCGGTTTAATCACATAGCAAGTTCAATAATACCACGAAAAGACTACCAAGAAATGCTTTCGTAGTATAATAAAATGGTACTTTTAGAAAAATGGTTCAAAAATAATCTAAGTATTTAAATGATTTCGGAAGTAGATTCTTTGGCTGTAAAAGCAATAGAAAAAACGTCCAGGAAAAATATTACGATATTAAAGAGTGACATAAGAAAACCTAATAAACAAATAAAGTATTAGACAATTGATAGCAGAAACAACTATTTGGAATAAAAGTAGCGCACTATATTTAAAACTACTGAACCATAAAATATTAAAGTAGCATGACAAATGAGCAGCATTAATAAAATACCTACGATGCCGCAACGGGTTTAGGAAGATTTAATTTCTCCCTTGTGTAATCGACAAATTGATCAAGTAGAACTGGCCACGCACCCTCATCATCGTAATTCGTAAGATCGGGATGAATGGTCAAACAGAAGTCAAGTAGTAAATTCCAAGTATCCTTTGATATTGCTTTTCCATGTTCTTTCAATAGAAACTCTTCCCAAATCTCAAGGAGTGGAAACTAAATAACATGAAAATTAGACACCTGAACCATTAAATGTGAGTTCTAAAGGGTGAGAACATCAAAAATGTTCACTTTGACTTACCTTATCTCTAAAAAGAATCTTCCAGTAAGCGAGTGCCGTATCGAGATCCAAATTACGTTGAGCAGCGTGCTTCCCGTACATGAACGTGAACGAATACAACTCACGGAAGTTACTAGGTTCTGATAGTTCCGTGTCCAGTTGCTTTAGACGATCGCGTAACTGATCAATAGAATCGACTCTAAATCACGTAATAACCATTCTATTAATATTAGTTCAATATAGTAGAGTAGTAAAATTAAAGAAGTACAAATTGATAGAATATATACCTTAAGGCAGATAATCCCTGTTGCCATTCATCCCAACTGAACTCACATTGTGTTTGGGCCTTGAACAAATTTATAATAAGAATAAAAATGGTAATAATATGTCTTAAAAGATTTGTAAAGAATAATATGTCATATAAAATGAATGTAAAAAATTCCGCAATGAAATATATTAAACCACCTTCAACCACTGTTGTTCACTAGAACTAAGTCATAATATGAAAAATTTGAATCGCCAATCCATAAAATGCAATTTTACCATTAAAAAAATAATTGTAAAAAAAATGTTTATAATAATTACCTTTAGTTTACATGCAAGAATAAGTACCCGTCGGTCAGTAGCTTCTAACTGCAAATCATTAAGAAGTCGAAGCATGCCATTTGGACCTATGCGGCCTGTACCAATGTCGTCTCGAGGATCTAATAAGGGAAGTTAAATAAATATTAGTTTAATAAAGTAATGGCATAAAGACAATAAATTAACCGTATTAAACAAATACGACCCAATATTTTAAAACATCCACTTAATAACCAACATTTTTTTAAATCTAGGAACAAACCATTAGCATAAGTTGTGAATAGATGTTCCAGTTTGTATTTATCTGCCGAAGCTGAAGCTTGTTGATACATTCTCGGATTCTAAATACTTTTGATACCAGACACAAAGATTTTCCTAGTCGCTAAATCGTAATTTTCACTATACCACTTCTTAATGATTTTTTTCTCCCAGATATCACTTCATTATTATTATTATTATTATTATTATTATTTAAAATGCCGTATTAGCTAAATTAACAATCGCTGAACATTATTAGCCTGTAAATTTGTAGCTTATTTATAGAAAATATGAGTCACCTATATAATTTGAATTGATACCTTATCTTCAAATTTCTCTTCTCATAGTTCAATTATCTTGGCTCTGTTCAATATATTATGAAAGTACGTTTAGGTGACATACATACTACATATATTGAAACAAAAACGATGAATAAAATACATTTTGATAGAAAATAATATTGGTCATAAGCGACAGATACAAGTGCGCTATAAAGCAAATAAATTAATACGACATGATTGTTTAAAAGATCAAATAAAGCGACACTAATATCACATTAGTACAGAGAAGCGAAAACGAACAGCTGTCATAGCGAAGATGCAAGCACCACAAAAAATACTCCATGATTCCAAAGCCAGAAAGAAAAACCAACTACAATGGTTGTAAAATAAACAAATAGAATATATGAAACTGCAAAGTAATGCAACCTATAACTCGCGATGAAACAATCAGGCTAACCTCTAGGCATAATAAATACCCCTAAAATATCTCTAACGACAATGCCACTTTAAATTGCAATATTATAATTTATTTTAAGAATTTCAGTACTTTTTCTTACTAAGTGGTTTAATAAAAGGCAAACTTTAAAAAGTCGAGAAAATAATTCCTTCTGTGGTGTTCACCTTAATAATGGAATTCAAAAAGCAAGCACCAATAAAACTCATGAAAAATCGCTTACCTGATAATACATGTCAACTGCATATTCCATATTCCAGTTGGCTTTCATTAAACAAGCATAAGCTGTCTGCTCTGTAGTTTGTGTCCATTGAACAAAATTTTTGATCTAAAGGTATGGAAGAAATAATAATTATGACTCTGTGCCACGTGTTAATACTAATTTATCTAGAACTAAACAATGAATTATTCAACATTCAGTAACTAACTGAAGGATATTACTTAATCTCTTTTTATAAATACTTCGAGTCTTAAAAGCATATAAATCACGGCATTATATAGATATATAATTATATGTAATATATACATACTATACGTAATAATAATAATGATTCGAAAAATAAATACTTGCCTTTGCTTTCTGGTCTGATTTGAGTTTATTCATCTGTACGCTAAAACTTAATGAAGTTGGCAACCGATTATCAGTGATGCAAGGAACAAACTCTGGCTGGTTAAGACTATTTACAGAAGTCAAGCGAACACGCTTAGCCTGTGGATGCGCCAGAGTGACGCCAGGGCTAACAGAACCTAGAACTAAAGTTACCAAATTGACGGTGGTAATAAATGAACAACATAGCACATAACATTCCACTACAGCCACCGTCAGAATGCCGATCACAAAAACGTTTCTCGAAGTCCGTTATTTCACGATTAGAGCGCGAAAATCTGAATTTTTTTTATCTCATCAATCTTTCGCACATATTAAGTGCTTATATTATAATCGTCCATCTTATCATAGTATTATAATTATGAGATGAATAATTCATGATAAATTTGAGAACGATCACGACGAATGACTCAAAATAATAGTATATATTGAGAACCAGAGTGTAATAATGACATTAAAATGATGTAATCCCAAGTAAAAATGAGCATTAATCTTCCAAATATATTGCATACTGTATGGAAGAAAATCCTGATACTAGTCCAAGTTCTAAACAGAAATTTACTTGCAAAAATCAAAAAATTCAGGAAAATCTATCATGTCGCCCATATCAAGGTTATAATTATTGCCACATCCAACGTTCGGACATCTATAAACAGCAACTCTTCTCTTTTTGTTGTCTGTAATAAAAGCATCCATGGAAGCCCTATCATATACGTGACCGCAATACTGAAATTAAATAAGTTAGTTCCAATTAGAAGCTAGAGAAACTAAAGTAATTCCACCCATCTTTGATAATGATAAACTATTGTAGACTTATTTACATAAAGTATTACAAAGCAGAATAGTATATTATAGAATAATAATAACAAGATGAGTGGGATCATCTCTTGATAGCACGGGCAATAGTTTGATGTACCTTGTTCTTCACAGGATCAGTAATTTCCTTTTTAGTTATTGGATCTCTTCTGCTATAAGTTTGCTGCATGATTTGCAAGTCATCACCATTATCAATATCTGAGCCAGTAGAACAATAACCATTAGATATTCCTTCTCGAACTTTTTCAATAAAATCGTTCAGCACTCCCGTTGAACCCACCGCGCTAGCCCTCATGAAAAATTAATGTTATACTAGTTTCTTTTACACATGTAGTAGAAGAACAACTATTTCAGTTTACATTCAATGCGTTAATATCTAATCATATGCAAAACATTAAGTTTACTCAAAGGAGCATTGACTTCGTGGATCTAAATATTCTCTAAAATTGTTTGAACACGTGCGAATTCGAAACAATGCGGAATTTCGCAACCTTTCAACGAATAATCCCTCTAGTTCATTCAAATTTATCACACGATCACCAGAGTCATCTTGATCAGTAAGAAGAGTCGTTAATGCATCCATATCTTTCTCTATCTGAATAAGATAGATTTACTTGGCAAATACCTTACTCTTCATAGTGGCTAAAAATGCTAAAACTAGATTACTGGATATACCGCTTTATGGTACTTACTCTATTACCTGTATATCACATTCTTCTAAATCACCAACAATTTGTAGTAATTTCTGTTTATTAGCTGTAACCCCGGGAACTGATTGTACCATGGATAAAACTCCTCGTATATCATTTCGAAGATGATCCAATTTTTTAATACGGTCCATTAAACTTATCGGCTACTAATTCTAAGATAACTAATAAAATTCTATAATATAAAATAAATGGAAGCATAGATTGTAAACGGTGAATCCATGGTAAAATTTAAACGACGTGAATGCAGTACCTTTTATACTTTTGCCTTTAAGAAATACTTAATATATCTATGAATCTCAATAAGTATATTACAGTTACAAACCACATTTAAATACGGTATGGTACACTAATACAACATTTTGCCAATAAACAAAACATTACATGACTTAGATACAACAGTTGGCAAAATTTCTACCTATAAAAAACAAAAAATGTTATATTTACTCCAATTCTACAAGGATTTCACCCTCGTCAACGGTAGAACCAACTTTAACGTTTACAGCTTTCACCTGAAGTAGAATTTACAAAAAAAAGTTTTAATATTAAATTTAAAAATATAGTAATTTTCGGACCTTTCCAGTTTTTCCTGCGTGCAAACTGTTCTGCATCTTCATTGCTTCCATTATAATCAATTCCTGTCCTTCACCTACCAAATCACCAACTTTCACAGATACATTCTTAATAGCTCCTGGCATTGGAGACATGACTATTGAAGATAAGTCAACCTAAATTGCAAAGTATCCTTGCAACAATTACTTTCTTATTGACTCCTAAAATAAGTTGTATGAGAGAAATATGTAAGATTTAATAGTTCTTGTGAAAATAAACCCGTGTGGTTTCTAGAATTCATCTATTTAAACTGATCTAGTGACACCGAAGAATTATATTGTTAAACTTTAATATAACAAAACTTGTGTCGTGTAAGTTAAAATTAGTTATAACATGTCCAATACACAATTAATTGATCTAGGATATTTTTTTGTATATTACTAAAATATAGTATTTATAGTGATTTATAACTATATTATACCTCAGGTTTCTCCTTCATATATTTAAGATATTCCACAGCTTGTTCGGGAAGAACTTTGATCTTAAAGGGCGTTCCTTTATAGATAACTGTAATCTCACCAGCACGCTTGTTTACTATTTGAGTTGATATTTTTATGCCTTTACTCTCAATCTGAATCACTGGCTGAGCAAGATTCATATCTCCATCTACATTCACTTTCTTGCCATCAACAAGGACCTGGAAAAAATTTGATAATAGATATTGCCACAAATTTTTTCCGATACCTAAAACATGATGCAATAAGTTTAAAACTAACTAACCCTAGCCTTGTGAGAATTTCCGTGTTTGAAATAAACTTCTACATTGTGTGTCGTATTCAATTCACCATTCGTTGCAGGAAGTTCTATGACAAATCTAAAGATAAATACATTAACTAAATATCTACTAATATTGAAAACTTAAGCAACTGCTGAAAACATTATGTATCCATTTATCTGTCCAAAACCTGTAGTGTTTCTTGTATGGATCAATATTAGTTGTTTTCTGACGCGATTGATTGTGGAAAATATTGGCTCGAGCAAGTTTGCGAGCATTTAATGCAGCTGCTATTCCAATAAGTGTTTCCTTTTCTTCAGCGGATAATATAGCACCCTGGAATCCTTCTGGATACACCTCGGGTAGATACCTAAAATGGTAATTCCGCATTAAGTACAAGAACTAGTCTCCCAATTTATTCACTAGTTGGTATTATTGTTTTCGATATTATATTATAAGAATTTAGTTCATATTTATATTGTTAGAACACTAGAGTAATATAAATTTGTCGAACTTAGTAGTAATATTTCCCTCCTGAAACCGTTTTCCTTGGCATATGTCACGTAAAAGTGGAATGTTATGAGTGACCTGCAACATTTTAAATTTCGATTTACTGAGATTAACTAATAAACATATCCCATCAAAATTCCGTGAAGATTCAGGCAGATGAAATACATTACATACCCCTCTGATAACGTAGTTGTCTAGGGCCTCTGTCATCCTATGAAGAGCCTCTTTGCGAGTGTCACCGTGAGTCACTAACTTAAACAATCACAAAATAAAAATGCAAAAGTATTATATATGTTGAAACAATACGTTACCTATGACATACCTTACAAATTAATGGATCATAGTAGATAGAAATTTCAGATCCTTCACGGATACCTGAGTCACAACGAACTCCATCAATATGTCGAGGCTCTACATAACGTGATAAACGACCAACTGATGGAAGCCCAAAGCCTTTGTATGGATCCTATGTAAAATAGTTTTCCAAAAATCACCTGCAGTGATCTATATTTAGGAATTAATACAAATTAGATTTTAAATATTGATCTGGTATGTTGCATGGAAACCTCAGTTTAAAAAAATAAGAGACAAGAAATAACTCTATTAGAATGATCACATATACAAACTTCAGCATATACTCTGCTTTCAAATGCCCATCCAATGAGAGGAACCTGCTCCTGAGTAAGAGGTAGTTTATGGCCGTATGCTACGCGAAGCATCTGCTGCACTATATCGATACCAGTAATACACTCAGTAATGGGATGCTCGACCTAAATCAGATGCAATATTGTTTTAATGAGGAATTCAAGACCAAACTGATATCTTTGTTACCTGAAGACGAGTGTTCATTTCAAGGAAATAGAAGTTCCTTTTCGAATCAACTAGGAATTCAACAGTACCAGCAGAATCATATCCTACAGCCTTTGCTAGTTGTACAGCTAAATATATGGGATAAAGCAATATAGTAAAAAAATTGCATAATTCTACACAACGCACATTGTTCTCCCATTCTCTGACGCATTTCCGGAGTTACGAAACTACTGGGAGCTTCTTCAATGACCTTTTGGTTACGGCGCTGTATCGAACATTCTCGTTCGTTCAGCCACAAAGCATTACCATGTTTATCGCAAAGTACCTATATAAATGAAACCAATCATATTAAGCACAAAACTTGATTAGCTATATGAAATTAAAATAGCACTAAATATATATACCTGCATCTCTATGTGTCTTGGATTATCAATGAACTTCTCAACTAGCATACGATCATCTCCAAACGATGATGCTGCTTCCTGCTTTGAAAGCCTTAATCACATATAATAATATATAAATTATATCCATAATATTTAATATTATATTGTAACATGTTACAATCTCTATATAGATTTCTCATTATACGAACGTTTACTTAATGTAGCACAGACCTGTATCCTTCTCTTGCTTCTTTATCGTTCCATGCGATACGCATACCTTTACCACCTCCTCCGGCTGATGCTTTTATCATAACAGGATATCCAATTTCATTAGCAACCTGGTACAGTACAAATTATAAGCAGTTATATTTGAATTATAAAAAAATAAATTTACTATACCTTTACACACATATCCTCGTCAGCTATTTCTCCGTCGAATCCAGGAATCATGTTCACCTAAAATAATAATATCCAAGCACTTAAACAACTAGTTATATTAAAGTAATCCACCATACCTTAGCTGCAGTAGCAACTTGCTTAGAATGGATTTTATCACCCATATCAAGGATTGCCTTAGAGTTGGGCCCAATAAAAACTGCACCGGCTTTCTCCAGTTCTGCAGCAAATTTCGTGTTTTCCGATAAAAAACCATATCCAGGATGGACCTAAAAGAAGTTTCTGACTTCATTTTTAACTAATATTTGAATTAAGAGAGAAGACCATACTCTAAAAAATTAATACAGAAGTAAAGCACATTCCTAGATTAATTAAAACACGTGTATATGAATACTGAGAAATAACTATTACATAAAACCATAAAAAACACCTAAATTTTTAACAACAATATCTATCATGGCACAAAGTGATGGTTTACATAGATGAAAGTTATGCTCTAATGTTGAGGTTCGATAAAAGACAATATACCTTGTGAATCTGGTTGTTTATGGAATGTTATAAGCAGTTTAACGTATGTTGCTTTCCATAATTAAAAATTAAACCCACGGCCTGTGCACCAGTGTCTTTAACGGCTTGAAGAATCTTATTAGCCCTAAGGTAAGATTCACTGGTAGGAGCAGTTCCGACACATACAGCCTCATCTGCCATTTTTACATGCAAAGAGTTGCTATCGATATCCGAATGAACAGCCACCGTTTTAATTCCCATTGCACGAGCAGTTTTTATCACACGACAAGCTATTTCTCCTGAAGTACATACCAAATATGTCAAATATGAAACAACAATACATGTGATGCCAAGAGTAAATTAAAGTAAATCATGTCAATAATAATTCAAGGAATTTAAATACAAAAAAAACTAACCTCTATTCGCTATTAGAATCTTATCAAATCTAGCTTCATTATGATCAATTGAGCACGTCGTATATATATCTTTACCTTCTCTTTCATCGATGGGCCTTAAGTGTTTTCAATATTACAGTACTGGTAAACTATTCAAAGTGAATTCTTTTTAGACTTTTAAAAATACTTAAGGCATATATAACGAGTTTAATATTGTAAAAACAAACGTATAGTACAAATAAGTAGTTAACCCCACCGTTGTTTATTGACAGAAGACGAACTTAGCATGCGAAGCCCAGTTCTTTGTCTAGTTCCATACTGAAGGACACCCACCATTTTTCGTGGAAATGCTATCACACCCAGCATGATTAACCTAAACCCAAAAAGAAAAACCAAATCAGGATGATTTCAAATATTCCAAACAATGTTTTATAATACATATATTTACGGTCCTAAATATCAATCTAAGAGTACCACATAGATATTGTTTTACTAAACACACCAGTAACTAAGAAAATACGCTAAGTAATTCCGTGATCTTGTACGAGAACATTAAGTATATAGGGTATCTGTATTCGAAAATAACTTTTTAATTGCTATGCATTAGAGCGATTAATTTCAATATACAACATTTGCTTTTATAAGGACATAAAGGGTGTAGGTACTTATTACTTAAAAGTTGTTTTTCGACTAAGCAACTTAAAAATAAAAACCATATTCAAAATGTATATCTTAACAATAATGCATAGAACGATTATTATACTATTATTAGGGTCAAGAAATACTACTTATGAAATTAGTTATAAACATCTAGATAAGTTTAGTACCAAACATAATGACTAATTATTCCGTGAATATTAAACCACTATAATATGAACAGATTTTACACAATAGTCAAATGAACAAATTACATAAAAAATGACAATTATTTTATAATTTTCTTATTTTAAGTCCTCGTTAGTTCCAGATGAAGGTAAATTATTGTTTAGTGCTAATAATTTATATAATTGGTAACTAGGCATGACACTAATCTACTTATTCTTTATGCAGAAGTGTATTTTGAATATTTCAACTTAAGTCCATAAAATCGCCAAAGGAACAATATCCAATAAGAAAATTTAACAATCCTTAGGGAAAAACATTCTAGTATTTAACTGTAAACTGAAGCAACTGAGCCGAAAGCTATATTATGAGACGACACGTCCACCCCAAAAAAAAAACAAAAACAAAAAAAAAACGCAAAACCACATCTCATTAGATTGGATAGAATGTTATTATTCCGAAAGTATTGATGTAATTAATAAATACTTGCTTCTTGGAGAATATTATTTCAATAGCATAATTCCTCTAAAAAGCATATAATTTGATGAATTAGTCGAAATCACTGGTTACATGATCACAGAACAATATTTTATTAGCTACGAAATTAACATTCCCATTCGAAATACCAGAACCACTTACAGCGACAGTTACCCATGAAAATAATAATATTCTTAAATAGTGACAGATTACCTACCTTCATCATTACCCAGTAACCCTTAACATGAAACAACTGTAGTAACAACCACTCGGCATTGAGCATGTTAAATAAAGAATATTATTAAGTAATAAATAAATAAAAGATGAAATTTAGTGGGATACAAACATATGTGGTTCATTATGAGGTTTTGAAGTCTGAGCTCAAACCTGAAAATATACATGTCATAATAAAATTCTCAAATAGTAAATATGGATACAATAAAAAAGTGTGGTTTAATGTTATTTCATAATAGAAAACCTACTAAGAACAGCTCTTTTTCCAGTTGGCTTTTTAAGACCCGGTGGTGGAATAGCACTTAACAATGGCATTTCTGGAGGAGGTGGACTACGACCACTGTTTGAACCTCCTGATGAATAGTAAACTCGTCCACTCCTACTATGACGACGATTAAGAGGCTCAGGAAAACTAAAATAAGTAGAATTTTTTAAAACTACGAACAACATTTTTTTTACTTCCATAAAAATAGATAATTTGTCAATATGAAAATAGATCATATTATTAATGAAAATTCTCACCCCATTCCTAAACTTAAATCGTGCTGCATAGGAGGAAAACCAGGTCCGTTCGAGATATATGGTGGAATTGGACCTCCCATCATCCCACCCATTCCGGTATATGGCTGTCTACACTGACTACGAGATCTTACTCGTCTGCTGGTACCATCCTGAGGAAAATTACAATTGGTTGTCATACATAGCTATTGATATTCCGCAAACCTTTTCTCTCTTTCTTTCAACATCACTGGGCGAGATGTCTCTCTGTACGCGGTCCGATCGACGACTGCGAGAACCTCTTTTGAGAACAGGCATAGTACTTGACATCAAATCCTCTGGTGATGTGGTTCTAATAATAAAAAATACAATTTAATCAATTTGAAATACAGCTAACTCTCCTTATATACTTATTTCGAACAGATGGACAGCTAGGTTCATCCCAGAGCAGAGCACCACGGGATGGAGCTATGTTATGATCCATTGATTCTCCTGACATATTTAGCAGGTCAAAATTGGGAGCAGATATAGGTAATGCCTATAACATTATTATTTTCAGTTATGCAAAAAATATAAATAAATAAATCGCAATTTCTAGTGTATTTTTATAAGATCTACCTGAGTTGTTTGCAGTGCATCAAGTTTATGTTTCAAGCCCATGACTTCATTAAAACTCTTCGTTTCTAATTTTAGATAATCATTTCGCAATTTCTTAGCATCGAAATCTAACTGAAATTATATAGATATTATCCCACCACAAATATGGTTAACATTCACCAACCTGAAATTCATGGTGAAAATAAGTACTTTATTTAAAACATTACTCTGCCAACCTCCTTTATTTTCCCATCTTTTTTTCTAATTTCCTCATTAAGGGATACCAGCTCAGTTTGCAATTTTGCCACTTCACCACGTAAACCTTTACACACCTGCAAAACAACTTTAGAAAAAATCGCACAAAATAACAGATCCTTTTGAATAAAATATTGAATATTTTAATATTCCTTTTAGAAAACAGCAAAACTATTCACTGTCTCGGTCTCCTTGATTTTTATATTGCTCTCGTTCACCATTGTTAACAAAACATCTGCGCGTTTGTCGGCTTGCTTTCGACTATGATCGTGTTCATCGGCCTATAAATATGGTGATGGGAAACAATTTAGAGAACGAGTAATATAGAAAACAAATGTACTTCTTTCTTCTTTCTCTCTAGTTTTGCCTCAAGTGCTTTTCGATCTTCAATTTCGAGCTCGAGTGCATTCCTAAAATTATTTAAAAGGAATACTAGTAATTTGACAAAATTCTGGGAAAACTTGAAAGTAAAAAAAAAATAATACCTGGCCTGTTCTATCTCCTGCTCTAGGTTCTTTTGTTGGGCTCTTAATTTAGCTAATTCCCTGATGTTTGACCCAGTATCAGAAATAGGGATATGTGTTTTTTTCTCTTCTTCTGCATCACCAGTGAAGTCGTCCCCAAAGTCAGACCAGCACACAGAACCTTCAGAGTTTATATTTGATAAAAATATGAAGCATCTATAGATTCAAACAATGGCATTTATGTTACCATAGTTGTAAATATTTTTTGAAGTATGTTAAAGCCAAAAAAAGTCATGCATACATTGCTATAATGCATTCTAAATTAGCATCAAAGCAATAAACACACCTGCAGCACTGCCCTCCTTTTTGTTCTGCTCCAGTTTATCAAGCATTGATGATAGAGCTATTACTTCTAACTCAACTTCATGCTTCTCCTGTTTCAATTTCTTAATCTCTACCTGAGAGCCCTAAATAATGCAGTTTTTGAAATTTAGTCACTGCTTAAGAGTATACTATAACGTAAGAAGCAACAAGTGATATACTCACTAAAAGTTCTTCACTAAGCTTAATAGTCGTTTTTTTCTCATTTTGAACTTCCGATAAAACTTCTTCACGTCGTCGTCGTTCATCTAAAAAAAAAAACTGAGAATTTTGCACTAGCTTGATATATTAACTATAAATGAGAATAATTCATTTCATGCAAAGTTGAACACTATATTTCACATATAACTATGTCTCAGGAAATCAATCACCATAGATATCCTGTTCAAAACGTTCTAGTGCTCTCTTAGTGGATAAGTATTCGCTCCTGATCTGCTCCAGTTCCCTATCAGCACTTTCTTGCATTCTTATAGCTTCAGCTGCACGTTCTTCCGTAGCTACTTTTTGCTCTTTTTCAATTTTCAACTGTGTCTCTAGATATCCATGTTCTTCGCGTTCACCAATCAATTGTGTTTCCAATAGTTGATATCTAATAATTAAAAATCGGTGGTATATAATAAGAACATAATGGCTATATAAAATATAGATATATATCGAAAAGGAATCACATGAAGTTCACATATAAATATCCAACATATGCTCAAAAAAAAAAAACTTACGAGCTTCTCAGTTGCTGAATTTCCAACTGTTTTAAGCCAACCTCAGTTTTTAATGCAACAATTTCGTCAGCATCTATTTGATTTCTTCCATTAGTAGCTCCTAACCTTTACAAAAAAAAACTACTCCTTACTAATAAATGCACAATTGTATGTTAATTTAGCAATGGGCTTAACAGTTTAAACCCGCAAATAATTCAGATAAACCAAGCAATACCTCCTAATTTCTTCCTCTCTGAGTTTTAGCTGCTCTTGCAACGTTTTGATTCTTGTGGCTAGATCATGGCATAGCCTAAATAAATAAAAAATGAATGAGCAAATTTTGCAAAAATATACATCAGAATAAATAATAGGAAATTAACAGAAATAATATATGGACTAACATTCTATCGAACACAACAGAATCTCCACTATCCCACATAAAGTACGAAATTAGATAAATTATGAAGGCTATAAGAATAAACAGGATATTCAGAACAAGTCCAACCCCTGAAAAGAATGTTTTTGACGTCTAGTAGTAGTTGTATTACAAAAGATCTACCGGCATCATCTATGTCTCCAAGTGGAAGAACTGATCGTACAAGACTTGTAATCGATTTAATGGCACTGCCAACCATACCTGAAGTTTTTAATAGTTTAAAAAAATTGCCCCAAGTACTAAGATAATAATAACTAATCTCTAAATGTTAAAATGAAATGAAATATTTTTTTAGAAAAAACAACAAAAATGTTTATCTTAAGTCGACAAACCAATTTTAACTACGTTATAATTAATAATACCAACAAAAATACGCTGTTAATAAAATTACATCGTTGAAATATTCGTTGTACAACTAACCAGTTCCTCGTGAATTTGACTGATTGACAGTATCCACATTGACAAAATCTCCCTTCCAACTATCATCGAAAGGTTCAATACCTTCTTTTATTTTCTCAGATTGTTTTAGTGATTCCTCTTCAGATTCAAACACCCTGTCATTGAATTGGGCACAGTTTTCACGGTCGCAGAAACCCTATGCAAATTTTAAAATAAAACGCTGTAGTATATTCAATGGATTTTAAACTTCAACCTCAAAATAGTTCTTCTCTTAGCTACATGTATGCCTTCCTTTCCTAAATCTAAAAAAGATTAGGTATGCCACTATAGACTAAATTAACCATCCGTATGTTAGGATTTTAACTTTAAATCATGGTCTCTATATGAACAAAAACTTCGAGAAATTATTTATGTTGGTACAAAGTTTGCTCCATCATTTTCAAGACAAAGGGCAGTAGATAAATACCAATATATGGTCTCATTAAAAATAATTAGCAATTCAACAAAAAATGACGTTGCCGAAATTATATCCCATACGAAAACTTTATATTTTAGTTACGAAGAACTATAATATGATTCTAAAAATAAAAGCTTAATAAATACTTATAAGAACCAACAATACTGCTCAATGTAAAAGGCGTTAAAAAGCAGTCACTCTCCGTTATTTTCAGTTAATGGGTTTTATAATTTACGTCATTGTGCCTACCTCATCAATTGTAGGAAGGGCAGAGTCTTTAGAAGATTGCGAAGTAGAAAGATCTTGAACATCGATTGATGAAGAAGTTGTTGTTACCAAAATTTCATGCGAATTCTCAGATACAACATTTTCATCAACAGGTGGAGCAGTAAATATCTCAGTTGATACAGGAGTGGTTAACTAAACTTATTTCTATTAAACATAACTTAGTTACTTATATCTAAGGAAAAGTACCTCATTTACAACATGCACATCCTGCTTAGGTAACTCGATATGTGACGGTTGAATTGACGAAACAGTATGCACTTCTTTCAAGAGATTCTCAGCAAGTGGATCTGTGATAGGTACAGCAGTTTTCATCTCTTGAATTACTTCAGAATCAGTTATCTGAAAATTACAAAAAAAAAAATCCAACGTTTTCACTCAATAAAAAAACGAATACAATATGCAACATAATAAATCAATCCAATAATAAAGTAAAAAATTCTACCGTTTTTGTTTCAGCTACTTGATCCATCATTGTTGACTGTTGACTTTTCAGCAATGCTTCATCAGTAGCAATCATTTTTGCTATTTCGTCATCATGCAGTGTTACATCTACCTAAAATCTATATACTTATTTAAAATTCCCACTTACGAAAAATAATGCACATTCTAATTCGCTAAGGTTAAAAATATAAAAATTAATAGCATGGTTAATTTTCCCTGTAAGAAAATGTAGAAATTGTTTAACTTGTCTTGAACTATCATGTCAGATTTGCTATCTTCCACGAGAACACTTGGGACCGTAGTTGTGACTAGTGGTGTATTTTTTGGATCAACAGAACTAGCAGTCATAGTAGATGATTGCCCTAACTGCGATGACCCGTGATGGTCCTCGTGATTATGCGAATGATTGGGTCCCACTAAGATGAATATATTATGTTTGCTGTCCCTACTACAAAAAAAATACACGTCCCTTAGTTTAAAATCTTCTTTACATCCATAGATTATTTTCAAGATCATATTAAAACATTGAAAGCCAACCATGGTCATGACTGTGACCATGTCCTAGGTGAGAATGTCCGTGTCCTTTAGCAGCTGACACCTCAGGAACGGGCAACATTTCAGGCTCCGGCAATTTTTGTTCTATAGCATAATTTCGCGCTTGTACATTATAGTCTCGTACTAAATGCTGATCGGCATGTAACACACCTGTAAAAATATGACAATATATAATTTATACCAAGAATATTACTAATAGTTAAAACAATACTGCTAGAAGTGGAAGGAAATAATATAATCACCTAGAAATTTCTTTGCCCCAACATCAGATCGATCCTGACTGATAACTTTCATTTCTTTCTTGGTTTGGACAGCGTTACGTAAGAATTCTACATATGGTCCAAGTTCAATTGCAGAAATGTAGAAATGACCCTTTGATCCATCCCCAAGCTAAAATAAAAAGCTACCTAGACGTCAAATATGTCAGAGAAGAACGTACCGTATAAAATAACAATATATTTAGAAGGAAAAATACGTAGTAAACATTAAAGCACCTTTCCCTCCATTATATCGAACCTATCGCTAAATTTCACTCCAGTGACATCAACTGTTTCTCCCATTGTCAAGGTGAGAAAAGCCTCGTGAATGCCAACTCCCATAACCCTTTTTACTTTTGATTTGAATAAAACTTCTGCAAAAAACAAAGTAAAATATCTCTGTATAAAAAAACTTTAACAGTATTGCTTGCTCCGAAATGTAGCATTTAATTAATCTAAGAATTAATAGCAAATACCATAATAAAGGTAATCACAGAGACGCTAGCTAATTTAATAGAACAACTTACCATCACAGTTCTCATTCCCGCAAAGTTTAAATTTCTTTGATGGAACAACAGGTGGTTTTGCAGATTCTACTATTATGCATATAGATATAAATATCTAAAATAAAGAAAAATCATGCATATTGAAGTAAACAGTCCAATCCTTAAATAAAAAGAAGTAAACTTAAAAGGGTTTTTCCCAACCTGGAGAATCATATCTTTAACATATGCAGCGCAACCACTACGAGCTTATCTTCATATTACTGTCAAATATGAAAACTGAAAATTTAGAAATGAACACACCTTTTATAGAATACATATTTTAATATCAGGAATACTTTAACTGGACAAATGACAAGAAGAATCACGTCAATAAAAACAATTATGCTCAAATGCTTCAGATAGAAAAATACACTTTCTAAATTGTAATGTTTTAAAACACAAATGTGATACAAACTGCTACACAATTAAAAAGATATTGCATATCCACATTTTTAACAAACTACAATATACAAACAAAATATTTTCTACGAAGTAGTTTTTCACATAGAAAAAACATCTGATTCCTACAACACTAAAAAAAAACTTAAGACAGTTACTACTATACTATATTTCAACGACACACCTAATTGCGCAGACGTGTCCATCACGTATGACGCATCGTTGGATGCTTTAGTACATGATTAACTTAAAATCAAACTACGTTTTACATGACATGAAAAGAAATTTATTTGTATTGTTTAAGAACAGACCAGATTTGCTTGGGTAAAACAATTATCATAAATTATAAAAATATACCAAGTATGAATATATTAGCGGAGCATGACGGGAATGTGCATCACTCTTAGATTCCCTTGTATTTAAATAATTTTGACATAAATATTTATTACAACTCAAATACAATTATTAGCAATAATAATTTCCTCAAATTACAATTTTCCTTGCTTCTTTACGTAGGCAATGAGAATATTAAGTGAGGGGAACCCGAGAATAAATGTTTGAGCGAACCACTTGACTGAGCATGCGAAACTTAAGCATTATATTTCTTACTATTCCACACCATTCGTACCTGTATATATATATATATATATATATATATATATATCTCAACTTACCTTAGTCTACTTTTGTCACATAGATGGATAGCATAAATGCTTTCCCCAAGATGAGCCACCAATGCGAAAATATTAGTGAATACTGTAATCCAGTGATGATTTGTGCCAATTTTGGTGAAAAACGAACCCACCACGGGAAGGAAGTGCATATTGAGAACGAGAGGATTATACCAAGTTAGCTATAAATTAGGTATAGTACTACTAACATAACATTTAGACCTAAAAAAAAGTAGTGGTAAATTAAATACAACTTACGAAATTGATAATTAGTGCTGTGGGTATGACAATCCACCATATAATAGATGGGGAATGGAAGTAATCTGTCATAGTCGGTAACGTTTTACGACATGATTTCTGCATTTGCGGTTCGTATTTGATGCCAAGATACTCACGCAAGGATCGAGCTGTGTTTAACGAAAGTAATCTGCAAACCAATACTTGCAAAAATCAATATAATAAGCATTAATGTTTTGAAATATTACGATAAATCAATTTTCTAAAATGTGGTTAACTTATAATTTTAAAATTTCTTCTTAGAAATGACAAAAATTACATATATAAGAACATTAAACAAAATGAACACCCAAACAGATTTATGAGATATAGAGGTTATAACGAACAATACTATTGACATTCGCGTTAGAGCACTGATTATAATAGGACAAACGCACCCCTTTATTGAAGGAACCAATGTCACGTAATTTGGCATAAATGCGAGACTCTTTTCCTTTAGGATAGCATCCACCATCCTTCGTGAACAAGAGTCTACACTCATAAAAGGAAACCAGCTGTAAAATTCAAATGGAATAGAATATCATATTTCTGAATACGTATTCAAATATTATTCCTATAATAATGACCAGAAAAAGTCTAAAAAAGCGATAATTTGGAATTATATAGATACACATGCTATAAAAGAAAGAGTTTAGAAGAAACACCAAGATGAGAAGAATAATATTTCAAAATAGAAAGTTCAAATTTTTCTCACGTGCAGGTGGGACGCATACCCGCATTGAGTACCATTGGAGTTCTAGCAAAATAAGGACACAACTGTAAGTATTATTTTACACTACAAAATAAAGTTAAATATAAAGAGGATTTAAAAAAAATCTATACAGAATTTACTAGTTTTTGATAATCTATTATTCCGAAGCAATTGACTTTCATATAGTAGATAATTATTCTACATTAATTAATTAATTAATTCTAAGTACCTAGAATACTATGAGGAACTTCTATTGTTGTTCAACATATTAATTCATGTCATAGAATGCAATATTACTATATTAATGCATTTGGAATAGTGAATTTAATTGGATTTACGTGATGTTATTTCAAAATCGGTGACTAATGAATTAGAACAGCATATTTTATAAATTTATGCTAATGTTATGTACCCATCATGAAGTTTACAATGTTATCTTGTGATGATTCTGTGGTAAAGAGTTTTAATAAAGTTGTTAATTATATATAAAGCAAGACTAGAGAAAAAATTTTCCAGCTACCTTAGCTTTTCAAGCTCATATAAATCCCAAAATTTCATATAGTAGTAGGCCACTATTTAAAGTTAAGTACTATCTAAATAACTGAACGGAATATAATCTCTATTTCCTTTAGCTTACAGTAGTGCATACGATCCCCTCAAGACCACGATCTCGTAGCTCCATTTGAAGACATTCCATTACACCACGAACAGCAAATTTGGTAGCACTAAAAGAATTACGATTAGGATTCAGTGTAATTTATTGTTTTATATTAATATATGCATTGGAACTGAACTTATTACCTAATGCAAGACAAAATGCAATTTTGAATTCGAAGTATTTTTGCTACCATATTATCCTTTGAATCGAATAATGGTATTAACAGCTTCAAATAAAGAATAACTTCCAAACAATTATCTCATTTAATAGTATAATTTATTGTTATTAGTTATAAACATTTTAACTTTTCCCTCTCACCAGTAAGCCAGACCATAAGTTTCTCCAGAAAATCCCGCTATCGATGAGACACAAACAATTTGACCACTGTTCCGCTCTTCCATTTTCCCCAGAAATGCACGAATTGTCTAAAAAACACACGATGCTATTGCTGAATAGACAATTCTTGTTCCTTTCATTAGATTATATTTATAAGAAATGTGCACCACAAGTCTAAAAGAAATTCGTGCATTGATGTAGCAATAAACCTGTCATTCTTTCTTGGTCTCATTATTTCTTTTGTTTTTCATTCTCCGTTCAATAAACTGTTCCTATAGTACGTAGGTTATACGTGAACTGTGAAGGGGATTGATGACCAGGCAGTTGGTGGGCGGGTCTTTCTTTGCACAGAGAGGCTCGACACGTGACATCTCAGTCGGACAGATTATTCCCCCTCTGATAGCTAGCCCATTCTTGCTATATATTCCCCTGTCTATCTTATGTTATGTAGTTTGTCTGATAGGCAGAAGTCCAATAAATATTGCTTTGTATTTCAATTCTGTTATTCTAAATCTGACTAACAGACAAAACGTATATTTATGGAACGGAATAATTTTGTGTTTTATTTACAAGACATGGTCAAAATTATTACTTTATTATAGAAATTATACTACTGAAATTATTTTCTTGTACTTAGAACTGTTGTTCGTGAATATACACTCATCAAAAGGTGTTCAATATAAATGTGGAATAGTCTTACATTTATAGTTCCCAGGACGTTGACATCCATAGACTGCTTTAATTGATCAGATGGCAAGTCCATGAAAAAAGCAAATGACAGAACTGCAGCATTGCAGATGACTATATCCACTTGACCTAAAAATATATATATATACAGATCATTTACATACAGAATTAGAATGACTTATCACAAAAATTGAAATTATTTATTGTTCACAACTGAAGAAAAGCGCAACTTAAAATCTTTTGGCATATTTTCAGTTATGAGTTGCTAGGTAGAATTATTTTCCAAAATAATATCAATTAATATTTCTACATGATTTATCATCATTACGCTAAAAATACTTTATAATTTGTCCTTGTGAGAGTATTAAAAGAGGAAAAAAACTCATGAATTCTTGAATAAAAAGAGATACCAGTTTATGGTTAGGAATTGATCATTGAATAGTATAAACAGGAGCTTTCTTGTACCTCAGCAATATATGTTCCCACATAATTTACTAGTATTCAGCAACTTGGATTGAACAAATTAATAACAAGATGGACTGCAGTAGTACTAATACGTTAGATTCTCCAGAAATATAGGAGGTCGTGTCATTAGATGAACTAATCTTCAGTGAAAATGAGTCTCCTACACAAAGCAAATGACGTTGGAAAGCAAACGAAATGTTCCCGTGAACCTCTATTGAATATAAAGTCCAGTGAGAATATTAATTACTTAAAAATAGGTTTAAACAATGTATGTACAACAGTGTATGGTCTAGTGAACAATAAAAAGCATGGAAGGTTTAACAAGGGGTGATAATTAGCTCACCGAATTCAGTTTCAATTTGTTTGGCCAATTTGCTCAGTTGTGATTCACTTCTGATATCACATTCAAATGCAGATGCATGTCCTCCCTTCTGTTTAATTGAAGAAACGGTCTCATTGGCACCTTTCTGTAGTATAATCAGTCCAATTATGACTATCAATTTCATATAAAATACCTTACTATTGCTTAATCTTTTATACAGTGATTTCTATCCGCTCTTCCAAATAAATTAGAACAAAATATGTAACTATTGTATAGTTAACTTTCTCTCATATTTAACAAAATAGTTAAACTCCCCAAACTCAGGACAAACCAGCAAAAGTAAATCTTTGATGAAAGTTTCTTCCGTTTTTTTAAACGAAAATATTGTAGTCTAATAGAGCATAAGTTAAAGAAAGGAGAACGATATTAAACAAAATAATATTTTCCAACTATTCCCCTGAAGCGAACTACATTTGTGAAAATATTAATCTCACCAAGTTCATATCAATAACTGCAATCTTGGCACCTTTCTCCAAAGCAAGTATTTGAGCCATTCGCTTTCCTAGTCCTGATGCAGCTCCAGTAATAACAACGGTTTGTCCGTACACACACTTAAAGTATGACATTAGAGCAAGATAGTTTCAAAGTACATTAAATATTATTTAAAATTCATGATATTTCGCCAATTTACTTTCTAATGATTTATACATGTGCCGTCATTTTATATTTCTAGCATATAACTTTATAGCACAGCACTTGTAATTACAATGTTGATTTAGTTCAAAAGATAAAACTGTTGGTGGGAATTATGGCAAAACAATATTGTTTGTATCATATTTGCCACACTTACTTTCTCTCGAAGAGTAAGCCATCTGAATAGATCTTTAGGAATATCAATAAATAATAAATGGATAATCACACCGATTGTACTTAGAATTTTGAAAGACCATTGATCATACATGTAAAAACCTAAAAAGACTTCTTGAATTAACCAAATTTATTATAAGTTTCCTCATCCATGTGACAACTGTTGAGAACGATTATCTATTATTATTAACTGTTAGCTCTACATTTCGTCAGTTGAAATCGATGTGAAAAAAGGTTAATAGTTTGTGTATAAAAGTGTTTATACGTAATAGACAAAGATATGAGTTCAAACACTCGTTTCTTTAACGTCTAAAGTTAAATTAAAAGGTGGTAAAACGGATAAAACATACTAAAGAAGTGATCAGAAAAACAGTTATATGAGGAAAATAGTCGAAAAGGCAGATATTCTGCAAATTTAGAAACTTTAATCTTTTATTCAAAGTGCACGCAACTATTTGACAGATCCCGTTCGCTCGCTATCGTTTAAAGTTGATCCGGCCAAGGTCAGTTAAAGAAGGTCACGAAAATTAATCACCAACTATAATTAATAGTTACTTTAGATAAATAGTTTTAGTAATCAATTTAGATTTATATAAATTTAAATGTGTCGTACAAATTTCGGATTATTATTTAAATCCAGATTAATTCAAAATGCTTTTACAACTTAGGTTCAAATATCAATTCCTTCTCTACATTATATTCTAATTGGTGGTCCATTACATAGTACAAATTGGGACCAGAATCTATAATTTAAGAAATAAAAACAAATATTTTAAATTGTCTATGCATATAAACAAAGAAAATACGCATCTATTTACTTTAGAATATGTGGATCTTCTATCTCTCATTCAAAATATCCGAATAAAACAATTTTTGTAGTAAACTTAAATAACGCAGTTGTTAATAAATATGAACAGAATGAAATTGGGGGTTCGCTACGGCCTTCCCTCATTTCTAAGAATGTCAAGGATTACTAAAAACTATAAAACTATCGAACATTAACAAAGCGAAATTATCTGTCATGGAATCACACTGCGAAAACCAAGAGGTTGAACATTATTATTAAGAAATACTTAAACCAGAATTAAGCTAATACAACTTGCCTATAAACCTTCCAGTTATTATGGCACCTCTTAGTTAAATTTGCTGCAATAGAAAACATGAAAAGAATAATTGTTGATCAAAACACTACAAATTTGCGGTGTGATACTCAGAAAATGTTTACTTTTCACCTGGTGCCCTTAGCCAACGCATTTATTATCTACTGGATATTATTCATACTTGGCAGTGTTTCCGTATCATCTAATTCTTGGGTAATTAACGTGCAATGAATAGGATGAGCAGTACTCTAACCGCATAAAATATTTTCTAAAAATTATTATTGAAGTGGCAATAACTTCATGTAACGAGCATAAAGCGTCTTCTGAGGAACTAATACGAATTCGTTCAATAGTGGATAAACAATTTTCTCCTCAATGCTTTCTTCATCTCGTCCATTTCCTCAGTGACCTATAAAGAATGCTAGGTTTCGGATAATAACTATTTTAAAACCTGCTTTTAAGGAAGATGAGAAACTAACTTTCTTCAATAATCCCTCTAACACTTCTCCGCGATATATAAAAACGTATTTTGGTAGAATTACGATATGTAACTGGGTTCTAATATAAGAAATACTCTTCAACCCAACACAACGATCAGAACTAGCATAGTTATTTTGGATAGAAAACAGAGAAGAACAATTCAAAGCAACAAGCCAAGTTTTAGACCTTCAGAGGGAAATGAGGGAGAAAGTCTGGTGAAAAACATGGCTTAGTAGAGCACTGTTTTCCACTGAGAGGTCACCAGCTGCCCAATCAATTCCAAGAAACGTGTGACAGTTATGTTTCTGTTCTGAGGATGCCCAAGATTCGAACCGAACCGTACTTCCTGAGTTGTGGGGTAATTTGCCAGAGCTCATATCCCTACAAATTTTGGTAGCCTTTCATAAGCACTATCTAATAGTTCTGATGCACCTCTTTCTCTTGTTTAGTTGAGAGTTTTTGAATAATAATTTTATTAAATTCGCCCAAATATTTAGACGGAACTCGTGAAATTTGTTGAATCTGATGAGCAGCCTTTGCATTTCTTGATCTTCTACCAGAAATACGATGCCACTTCTTCAGAAAGGTACTTTTTAAATCTAGCAATTGTGGGATAATCCCTCTCGTTCACAGATCCCGGTAGGAGCATGATGCATCTTAATTTGATGAATAGTTTTCACTTACAGATAAGTCTCGCTGGAATTCACAAACTGAAAAGTGTCGAAGGAAATAAGGAGAATGATTGTGAGAAACTGGAACACAACTTCTGTAATCTCCCTCCGAAAAGCCAGATAAGGATTCCCAATGGGGTAAATTTCTCGTTAAAGCCACCTTTTCTCAGCTAAAGTTATCACTGTTGAAATCGGTGTCGAAATGTAGATATTTTTCAGACGCAGATGAACTCTTCTGGCTTTCGACGCATGAAGGTGGTCTGGAAAAATAGAATTTCTAACTGAGAGAGACGGACGACATTTGACTTAATAAAGCATGACTACATTTTAGATTGGCAGGGTGACTTCAAATTATCCGAATAAGGATAACCATATCGAGTGAGGACATCTAAGCTGTTCAAGATTTCTGACTCCCTCTGATGGTTACGAGACCAATTCGGTCAGATTTCACTAAGCTTCTCTCAAACAACCACTCACTAATAACACTTGCTTCTTGGACTTCTATTACAAATTTTCACGGGTGGCTAAAAGAAGAATTACAGATGTACGCCCATGGCTAGCACGGGCTTTTGCTTAGTTCTATGGACGGTGTCAGGTAATTTGAATTGTAGAAAGACATTTTTTACCAGGATGACTACTACTGTTTAGTTAACAACATGCTAACAACTAAGGTCTCTCCAAAACCAATCTTTGCTATGGAAACAATGTCACGACCACTCGTCGCAACCAGCCATGAGATTGACTAAATTATTGTCGTTTTCTGGAAGTTAGCACACAGAAAATCCGCTAATTTGGTCACACACGGAGCCTCGCTGAATTCGAACACACGTTGTTCTATATTCCGGAATCCTAGTGCTGCTTGGTTAGTAGCAATCTACTGATCGATTTCATGATGTGCTGAGAATCATATGGAATATCACTATTTTCCGTTACTGCAATGAGATTTTCAATTTTCTACGTTTTAACCTACCGCTTGTTCAACGTCATTTGCCCTTTAGATTGTACTTATAATTATAATTTTTTGCACCCATGTCTCTACTTGTTTGCTATTCCGATCTTGATGCAATATTTCTTTTCGTGTCGACGTCAGATGCCTGACTCGGATTTGAGAGCTGTTGTAGTGGCCGATGGACCAAAGTTGTCCCGTTGGAGGTCAGCTGTGTTATTCAGGCTTTTGTCTAGTATTGGTATTACGCTATCCTGTGATCAGCAACCAAATTGTATTAGACCAAACAAGAAGAACCAACAGAAGTTCTAGAATCTACAGTCTGCATCAACTGCTAAAAGCAGCTGTTTACATAGTCAACGAAGTGGGTGGATGACGTGAGAACCGTCTAATCCCTTGACTAGACAGTGAGGAAAGAGGCTATTCATAGGGCACGGGTGCCTGTATAATAAAGTAAAAACAGTTCAGTCAGTAATAGTGGGAAGTGGGAACGAAATAAGAAATGCTACTGAAAAGTAGAACGCATTGGTTCAGTCAATCGAGACAATGACTGTATTTTGAAATATTACACAGCTTTTCTTTGACATAGCATTCTACAATTGGCTGTCCTCTTTTTCAAATTGGAAACATTTGATTACACATTACGCTAGGGAAAATAAGCATTTGAGGAGTGTTCTCATCATTCCCACATTCCCTTTAAGTACAACCACTTGCAGTGGCGTAAGATGCACAAATCTTTGCCTAATGTCCAACGACGACCCTAAATTTAATCCGAACTAGTTGACACTCATGCGACAAAAGAACTTCTTCAATTTGAAATTCCAAAGAGTGTTTAATCTAAGTAATGTGTGGAAGACACCATCGAAGTGTAGCGGAGTTTAAGGACACAAATGAAATAGTTTCACTTCAAGACCTTTCAGGTAAAAAATTAAACGTTCTGTAGCACATTAGTTCCTTACAACTCAGAATTAGCTTATTTCGAAACATCTGTCTACTGACAACTGCAAAATAATAGTATTCCGTATCAACTGTATTGCTTATTACTGAAAACGAAAGTCTTTTACAAATAAATGAAAGCCTTTTGTTGGTCCCACTTGTCCCTGTAGGTTCCCGTCACGATATTTAGTAGAAAAATGGACAACTTCGCTCTATTCGACGACCGCAACGATGCTCTGCTTCTGTTCTACAACATTAATAGTCCTATATGTATCCTTCTGAATCTACTTGCAATCTACTTGATTGTATTTAAATCCAGTAGGGAAATGAGAGAATATCGGTGGTACCTCCTCTATTATCAAGTAAGTGACCTAGGATTACTATGTCCCAGTCAATATTCAAATGAACTAATTTAATATTCTAAAATATAGAGAAAACCAGAATAATATCTATATACTAACTTATTCTGATTTGAAAGAGTTGTGTTTCATCGCTAGTCTTTTGATCCACAAAACAAGCATAGATCTACATTTTAGAATCTTTTTCACAGATTTGGGTTTCCGCTCTCGATGTTCATCTGAACGTGCTCTTCCAACCCGTGTTATTTTTTCCTATATCTGCTGCAACAGGACGTGGACTTCTGATCAGCGAAGTGGGATTTTCAACATTCACGTGTTTGGTCAGTTTTAGGTTTACTTATGTTTTCGTTAAGAAATGACACTAGAATATAATAAATTTACTTTAGTTATAATTTTAGCATGTATTTATTTTGTTACTGTGGGGTCTTTTATCTTCCATAATGGCACTAT
The DNA here is from genome assembly GCA_964036235.1 of Heterorhabditis bacteriophora. Lineage (NCBI taxonomy): Eukaryota > Metazoa > Nematoda > Chromadorea > Rhabditida > Heterorhabditidae > Heterorhabditis > Heterorhabditis bacteriophora. The sequence continues at coordinate 8,234,712 of OZ038425.1, read as the reverse complement.
TTTTCTACCGTCACCAGTGTATTGTAAGACAACAATACAAAACGAGCAACATGAATATCACATTTTGTATTGTTTTATACCTCTGTATAGTATTTTGCCTACAAAGTGTTTTCTTTAAACTTTGTAATACCAATCCATCTCTGTGGCCCGAACTGCTCCGAAAGGTGTGTCTTCTACTCAGTCAATAAATCTAGTCATTTTCGAAATTAGTTAGATATAAGGCGACTTCTACTTACCGTATTATTTTTAAGCAAAATCCAGAAGCTATGGAGCTATTGAATATACCGAATTTTTATTATCTGCCTCCTTGTTTTATGCTCAAGATGTCCTTTTCAATTTGTATATTAATCATTTGTGCTTCAGGTAGGAACAGCTTTCTCCTTTAATATGTGTAATTACAATTGGTATAATTTAGATTATTAAAAATTTTACTTTAGCTCTATTCGTAGTTGTACTCATTTTTCACATGCAGTACATTTTCCGGAAACAATATAATCACCTAACGGTCCATACGCGAGAACTGCAGAAAAAGTTCCTAAGAGCTCAGATAATTCAGGTATTTCAAAGTTATTCGTATATCTTCCTTTGTTTGTCTTGACAACTTTCGTATTAGCTTCTTATTTAAAGAAGCGATAGATATTTTCCTGATCTAAAGAGAATCAGCTTCCATGGAGAAACAGTGCTGACTTTTCCAATGAAAGCCATTCATAATTTGCCTTATATAAATTTTTAAAGAATGTTTGCAATGTTTAGGTGTCGATTCCTGCGCTTCTTTTTGCTCCTTCATTGTTTATTTATATATGTATTCTCTATGACCACCTACGACTGCAGATCGTCAATGACATACTAATGATGATGTTTTCCTCTTATGGTGTGATAGCCACTACCTTTCTAATATTCTTCAACACTTCCTACCGCGAATTTCTCTCTAAGAAACTGAAAGAATTTGGTAAGTATCTAATCCTCCTTGGTTAATGTTTTGAATAGTGTCGTATATGGGTAGAAATAGACAGAGTAGTGTGGGTTGCTAATACTTCAGATCAGGAATTTTCTTTGTTCAATGAGTTAGGGAAAGGAGGTTTGTACGTAAAGAGGCATATAAGGTATTGAATCAGAACGAATAACGATAGATCGCAATTGTGACGGAACAATTGAATTAGAGAAGTTTATTTTAGATAGATAGCAAAGAATAAATAAGCAAGCAATGATATGGAATAAGATTAGGCTAAGGTGTTGGAATGTGACCAGGTCGGGTCGAAAACACAGAGCCCCCTCTATTCTTACACTTCTTATATAAGACCCGAGACCCATTAATTATGCAGCTCTAGCAGCTGGTCGTTGGTGATTAAACTACAGCGAAGAAGTTAAACAACAGTCGTAGCGCCTAACTGTAAACACTATTTAAGGAATGTACTGTAGTCTATGCTTTGCATGACAAGTAGTATTTAGTACAGAGTTTCTCTATTTTGATAGAAAAATCCAAATGTCTTTATTTTTCTAGGGATATTAAAAAATCGGAAGAAAGAGACGAAGATTTTCTCGGAAAACTTTGAAACTATGCAAAATGTTTCCCGTTCTGTGCAAAAGACTTCCTTCAATTGTAAAAAAAAAAAGGATAAAGTTTAACCAGGCGAAGTTAAGTTATTTATCAAAGAAAAACACACCAGCAAAGAAAACTGAACGGATATGACAACTAAACATTAAACAGACATTGCTCTTCGAAACAGGTAGTTTCAGACGATCGGCCAGTTTGAAGGCTTATAGATTGATAATTTGTTGTGTAAATATACAACGCGTTTCAAAATGATAGCACACTTTGTTTTTTCTGTTCTCCATCGTCAGACTGGTCAAGATTTTTAGAGGTGAGGTGTAAGAGCCTTGGAAATCTCTAGTTTGAATTTAATCGTTTTTCATAAAGAATTACGACTTTCATGCTAATTTTTCTCAAAACCATCCACTTTTCATCGTTTCAAAATGATAGCACACTTAACACATTTTGGCGTTACTTAACGAAAAAAACGCAAATTCACTAATCCTGGACCATCATAACAATGCGTAGTGCTCCAAGTCTACACAGAAGAGGTCAAATCAAAGGACTGCCAACTGCCGGTAACACGGTGAAGCAGATTTCTGACGTCGTCAAGCGCTCCAAGAAGGCTGTTTCGAGTTTCCTGCGCCACTAAGAAGAATATGGTACAAAGAAGAGTAGTGGACGACCTAGCAAGTTGAATAACAGTGAAAAAAAGGAAATTCTACGGACTGCGTCGTATAGCAGAACCAGCATCAATGAAATCGGTAGGACTTGTGGCATTTATGCTTCAGAAACTACGGTGTGGAGAACGCTGGACAAGTGTCCAAAACTGACACAAGAGCATAATGACGAGAGGCTTTGCTGGGCCAGAATATTCATGAGATGCGACTAGGAAAAGGTACAACTTCTACGAATCTTCAAAAATAAGTCTATAAATTCATTATTTCGAATCTAGGTGATCTTCAGCGATGAGAAGAAGTTCAACCTAGATGGTCCTGATGGTTGTCACTCCTGTTGGAGAGATTTGTGCAGGATCTCGGACACTTTTCAATTCGAAATTTCGATGGAGGAAGTGTTATGAGTTGAAGCTCGTTCAGTTCTATGGGACTTATTGACGACAATGAGCAGCACGAACACCAAAATACCTGAGGCCATCGTCTAGTACCGTATTTCACACGTTTTCCAATCGTTAGCTTCAGTTTTTAACCAGATAGTGCCACAATCCACACCTGTCGAAGGACTAAGACTTGGCTGGACGACAATAGCGTGGACACTTTGGACTGGACATCGTGCTTCCCGGGCTTGAATTAGATGAAGGATCTTTGGTAGTTCTCGTGCGTCGGTTTCATGACGATAATCGTTAGTTTGAGACCGGCAAGGACCTTCAAAGTGTCATTAGCAAAGCCTGAACCGAAGTAGACAAAAGTGTCATCCCGAATTTGGTAAATAGTTTATCTGAACGAATTTTTCGGATTATTAATAGAATTGGTAGCTGTATTGCTTATTAGTTAATTGTTAGGTACACTGGTTGTTCTTGTTTTTGTCATATACACATATTTTTAAAAAGTGGCATCATTTTGAAACGACGAAAAGTGGATGGTTTTGAGAAAAATTAGCATAAAAGTGGTAATTCTTTATGAAAAAAAGAAGAAGTTTAAACTAGAGACTTCCAAGGCTCTTACACCTCACCTCTAAAAATCTTGACCAGTCTGACGATGGATAACAAAAAAAATAGTGTGCTATCATTTTGAAACGCACTGTAATTCCTACATCATTTTTACGTAATCCACAATAAATGTTCTTATAGAATATGTTCAAGAAAAAGAATGCCTAATTTATAATCTAACAATCAAATAAGAAGCCGTACCAGAAGCGCGGAAATATTAAGTTATTCGAATAAACCGATGCTCTCAGAATGCGAGGTTGATGCAGGAAAAAGTTACTAGACTTCCGAGGTGAAAGAGAGAGCGAAGTAACCAACAAAAAGGGCAAATCTTTCTATGTTCATGAGGTAAATGCGTCATCGCTCGGCACTGAACCATTCCATACTCACTAGAAAAGTGAAACCGGTAGAATTGTCGTTAAACTAAATACTTTAGAAATAAAATAATAAAGACGAGATCTGGACAGATGAAAGGCACTAGGACGTATTGGATGCTTAAGCTTATACAGCCGTCAAAATACCAAAGCGACGTAATTAATATGAAGTGTTGTATTCGTTGTGTGGAGGAATACGTGTAGACCAAAGCAAGAATATTATTATTACTAGATTGACAAGTAAGAATTGAGTACGGGGACCAGCAACATCAACTCTTAGTTGACAAGGGGCCTTATATGCAGGATACGTAAAGAGGCGTAACTATCGTAAGATAAGGTGATAATTGGAGAAACCACAGATGGTGGTACTAGGTTATGTATGTGCTAAACGCCTGGTCTTGACATAGTTCCTTAGGTGTACTATAAAGAGCACGCCTGTTCCCAACAGAAGACTATCAGTAACCTTTGGTGCAAATAGGATATAAGCCAATCAGTGACCCAATGAAAAATGTAGGATGAGACTGGAGAAGCAGTGTCTCCAGAAGGTGGTGACAAAGGATGTCCTGCGAAGCACCAATCTACAAAGCGATGATCCCAGGCAGAATAGTACACCCAACCCTTAAAAGGTTCGACGACGAACTTCTGTATTTGTAGTTTAGTGCTTCGTTGTATTCCTGCGCTCCACTTGCAGTCACAACATTTCCAAACGTAGTCCTTAATTAGCGGGAAGTAGCAGGTGGTGTAACAAAATCCTGCTGCTAATTCAAGAAGCCTCTTTCCCAAAAGAGATAGTGAGGTACATATTGTAAACTGACAGCACGTATTTAAATAAGATATTCCCTCCAGACTTCTTGGTTTCCGTGAAATGCATATTAAATCCATCTAAAAATGTGCAAAAGTATTATTTCCATAAAACATTCATAGTCAGACCAGATAGCCTTGTAGTTCTAGTTTTCATCCAATTTTATGGTATCATCTTTAAATGTATAATTTTCATTAATCAAAATGAACTTTTATCACCTTACTATAACCATATCTAAATATGGTCTATTGGCACATTCAAACCTCGATGTCTCACCTATTTCTTTTAATATTTTCTATCTGTCACAAGAAAGTACATTGTCCTCCAGTATTAAAATTCCAAGACATGCTGGAGATTCTGAAGAATAAACTCGTAAAGGTCCCAATTAAGATTCCTAGACTAGTAAACTCCATAAATTCGTTCAAAAGATACTTCAGATCATTAGGCACACTTGGAGAACATTATGTTCGACTCCTTCAGATGCAGTCATTATCTTGTACCCAGAAAGCAAGAACAATTTAACTATCAAAGAACTCATTGCGTCTTTAATTATCTTAAACTGTCTCAAATACACATGAATTGAAATATTTTAGTCTTTAATATCGCAGTAGTCAATACAAAAACATACGTCTACATTATCCACCATTACTGATCTTGTGATATCAAATCACAGGAGAGAGGAATAATCTATATTAGTCAGAACGGGAGTTTACATAGGGGACAGATCACAAGTCAGTTTGTGATCTACCCGTTAGGTGGAAAGATCTGGCTGCGGGAACATCTATCTCAGCGCTCTAACAGAAATCACTGAGAAAGAACTAATAAGTTGGGTCATTCCTAAATTCAGTAATTTATATAATATTACAAAAGATTCCTCATACTACCATATTAATAATGATTTTAACATTATAGTCAATGCTTTCATTTATGCACCAATCCTATTACGTTCAAATAGGATAAGCAAAACAGATGTTGTATGGCAGAAGACATACTTCACAGACTACTGATTAACTCTCTCTCTCTCTCTCTCTCTCAAACATTGCTTTGACCCAAAGTGACAAATATTCATCCGTCAACAAATTGAAGAGTCTACCATCCACTTACTAGAAATGAATAAGCTTTAAAAAAGACTGCAGATTTTCAGATTAGTCTGTGAGACAACATTTGGTAGAAGCTGAATTTTTATATGATATTTTCGAACGTCAGGGATTCAGCGCACTGAACAATGAGTTATTAAGTGAGCGATATCTCTGATTATTTAGTGATATTTCGACAATAGCAGGAAAACAGCTTCTTGGTGGGACCTAAGACAAACGGGCTTCATGCTTAGCCTGTGAGCCGTACCAGTGTACTCTACATATTTAGCGAAAGATCAGTCGCGAAAAACAATTGTTCTGAGCTTAGAAGTTTCATTCTATGTTGTAAGCGTTGTTCACCGTCAAGTAACCGTCCATGCGGTTAACATTCATGAAATAATAATGTACGTATTATTTGTTGTAATCATTTTGTATTTGTTATTTTTATATTTGCTTCTTTCTATCAGTGATTTATTTAGGATACACGAAGCTCGTTGCTATTTGTGTATTCATTATTAAGATGCAAAAATGATCTGGTTAAGAAGACCGTACTGTTGAAGTGACTCCACTTCATTATTCTTTTTTTTTAGTTATTTTATCTTCAAATTTGTAACTTTTGAGACATTTTACTTCTGTTCCGAAGTTAGCGAAGCATCGCAGAAAGTATAAAGTTGATGACTCTCATGTCGTTACTCAGAGACAGAAGAATGACAAAATGATATAGTAAGCGATGTGAGTGCACCTTAATTTGCCTGTTATTGGTTAATATCACTTTATTTAGTATCATACTATTCAAGTTTAGTTAATACTTAGTAATGATGATTATTCAGTTGGAGGAGCGGAAAGACGAAGATCCAATGTTTTCTGAGAAAATCTTCGTCTCATGCTTCCCATTTTTTAATATCCCTGAAAAAAGAAGACATTTGGGTTCTTTCAGCTAAATAAAGAAATCACCTACTAAATCATTCTCAAAATAATAACCAACAAAGTTCAGGAACTGACCAAATTCTCTAACTTTTCCAGAGAGAAATTCCCGGTAAGGAGTGTTGAAAGATATCAGAAAGAGAGTGGCAACTACACCATAAGCGGAAAGCATCATCGTTAATACGTCTTTGAGAATCTGCAGTCCCAAGCTACCATCAATAGCACGAAGAGAAAAACATATTAGGGGAACAAAAAGCAGCACAAAAGGAATCGTCACCTAAAAATTGCAACGGTTCTCTAAGAATTTGTAAAAGACAATATATGAAAGACCTCGAAATACCTGAATTATCTGAGCTCTTAGGAACTTATTTTGCAGTTCTCGCGTATGGACCGTTAGGTGAGTATATTGTTTCCGGAAAATGTACTGCATGTGAAAAATGAGTCCCAAGGCGAGCAAGACTGTAGTTAAATTTATTAGTAGTATAAATGTTAATAAAGTATAATTATCTAATTGAAGAGAGGAAATTGCTCTTACCCAAAAAAGAGTTGAATAACATAGCAATTAAAAAGAATATATTATACATAAATGAAGGAGGCATATAATAAATATTCGAAATTTTCAGTAGCTCCATAGCTTCTGGATTTTTCTTAAAAGTAATACTGTAAATGGAAGTCGCCTTGTATCTAACTAATTTCGAAAACGACTACATTTATTTACTGAGTAGAAGACACACCTTTCGGAGCAGTTCGGGCCACAGAGATGGATTAATTTTGCATAGTTGAAAAGCAACAGTTTCTGAGCAAAATACTATACAAAGGAATACGATAATATAAAATATGAATTTCCTGTGGCTTACTTTGTATTGCTTTTCTACAATACACTGGTGACGGTAGAAAAATAGTGCCAATATGGAAGATAAAAGACCCCACACTAACAAAACCAATACATGCTAAAATTATAACTAAAGTAAATTTATTATATTCTAGTATGAAAGTTTTCATAAAAAAAGAAGATCTAAGACTGACAACGCATGTGGAAGTTGAAAATCCCATTTTGGTGATCAGAACTCCTCGTCCTGTTATAGCAGATATAGGAACAAATATCACTGGTTGAAAGAACACGTTCAAATGTACATCGAGAGCGGAAACCCAAATCTGTGAAAAAGATTCTAAAATGTAGATCTATGCTTGTTTTGTGGATCAAAAGACTAGCGATGAAACACAAATCTTTCAAATCAGAATAAGTTAGTATATAGATATTATTCTGGTTTTCTCCACATTTTAGAATATTAATTTAGTTCATTTGAATATTGACTGGGACATAGTAATCCTAGGTCACTTACTTGATAATAGAGGAGGTACCACCGATATTCTCTCATTTCCCTACTGGATTTAAATACAATCAAGTAGATTGCAAGTAGATTCAGAAGGATACATATAGGACTATTAATGTTGTAGAACAGAAGCAGAGCATTGTTGCGGTCGTCGAAGACAGTGAACTTGTCCATTTTTCTACTAAATATCGTGACGGGAACCTACAGGGACAAGTGGGATAAACAAAAGGCTTTTATTTATTCTAAGATCACTTTTGTTTTCAACAATAAGCAATCCAGTTGATACGGAATACTATTATTTTGCAGTTGTCAGTAGACAGATGTTTCGTAATAAGCTAATTCTGAGTTGTAAGGAACTAATGTGCTACAGAACGTTTAATTTTTTACCTGAAAGGTCTTGAAGTGAAACTATTTCATTTGTGTCCTTAAACTCCGCTACACTTCGATGTCGTCTTCCACACATTACTTAGATTAAACACTCTTTGGAATTTCAAATTGAAGAAGTTCTTTTGTCGCATGAGTGTCAACTAGTTCGGATTAAATTTAGGGTCGTCGTTGGACATTAGGCAAAGATTTGTGCATCTTACGCCACTGCAAGTGGTTGTACTTAAAGGGAATGTGGGAATGATGAGAACACTCCTCAAATGCTTATTTTCCCTAGCGTAATGTGTAATCAAATGTTTCCAATTTGAAAAAGAGGACAGCCAATTGTAGAATGCTATGTCAAAGAAAAGCTGTGTAATATTTCAAAATACAGTCATTGTCTCGATTGACTGAACCAATGCGTTCTACTTTTCAGTAGCATTTCTTATTTCGTTCCCACTTCCCACTATTACTGACTGAACTGTTTTTACTTTATTATACAGGCACCCGTGCCCTATGAATAGCCTCTTTCCTCACTGTCTAGTCAAGGGATTAGACGGTTCTCACGTCATCCACCCACTTCGTTGACTATGTAAACAGCTGTTTTTAGCAGTTGATGCAGACTGTAGATTCTAGAACTTCTGTTGGTTCTTCTTGTTTGGTCTAATACAATTTGGTTGCTGATCACAGGATAGCGTAATACCAATACTAGACAAAAGCCTGAATAACACAGCTGACCTCCAACGGGACAACTTTGGTCCATCGGCCACTACAACAGCTCTCAAATCCGAGTCAGGCATCTGACATGTACCTGAAGTACCTTCTGTACGACTTGAAAATGAAGATTAACGTAACATCATGCATTTGTTTACGAAGAAGTCTAAAACAAGATCGGCGTTCGTCTAATTTGCGGTTACTTTATTTCTGATAGAGAAACGCCTCTTAATAATTAAATTAAACCTATCTGAGTTCAAACTGATAGGCGAACAAATATACCTACGGGACGTTTATAATGAGCGGAAAATATTTGTGAAACACGTATTTCTGTCAATACATAATTTAAAAGCCCAACAGATGAAATTGAAACATTGGATTACTTTGAAGGGGAAAAAGTAGGTTATGAGAAATACCTAATTACTATGACCATCTCGACTGAAAAAAGTGACTCTCATAGAATGCGTGCAGCTGAAACAATGAACATCTGTCCTAACAGTCACGCAGAGATTAGGGAATTGCCAAATGAGTTTTTTAAAGAATGTCCCCATCCGAGATTAATACCGGAAATTGCACATCTACAACATGTCTTGAGCTGTTACGTGATGAAACAAACAATAGAATAAGAGAAACTAGAAATAAAATGCATAATGTCTTCGCTGGTAAGGATTTGCAAGTGATTTATGTTTGTGGTACAGTTTTATGGTTCGCTTTGGTGTTCTCGCTATTGCTAAATGTTGTTTACTGTTATGCGTTAGAGTTTAGACACTGTCTAGACCAGACTCGTTTAAAGAAATTGAAAAACGTTCTTGTAGGGAGGTCGTTTTATATTAAACTAATCCGTGTAAAAATACCTCAAGCACCACAACTATTAACTCGTTATTTAAAATTTAGTTGATGTCCAGCGATAGGAAGAAGTTTTAATCTAGACGGTATGGTGAATGGCACTCATCCTGAAAAGATTTGTGCAAAGAAAATCAGCACTTTCCAACTCGAAATCTCGCGGGGCAATGAGTTATGGTTTAGGACGTATTCAGTGCTATGAAACTGAGCGACTTGGCGTTTATGTCGACGAAGATGAACGGCGTGGACTACCAAAATGTCTTAGAACATCATCTAGTCCCGTATTTGCGACGTTTTTCAGGCGTTACATTTACTTTTCAACAAGATAAGGCCATCATTGACTTTAGTCGAAGCACTAAAACTTGGCTGGAGAACGGCGTTATGGACCCTGAACTGTCCCTCATGCTCTCCGGCCCTAAATCCGATAGAGAATCTTCATGAAAATCTTGTGTGTCGCATTCATGCCAGTAGCCATCAGTTTGAGACCTTCTCAGATCTCCAGTATCATTAGCAAAGCGAGGAGCGAAGTAGACAAAAGTGCCACTATAAATTTGGTAAACAGTATGTCTAAACTAATTTTTCAGGTTATTAATAGAAGTGGTAGTTTTACTGAGTATCAGTTGGTTATTATTTACATTGGTTGTTATTATTTTTGTCATAAACACATATTTTAATAAAGTGTGCTATCAGTTTGGAACGCATTGTAATATATAGTACTGGACAGCAAACGACGTCCAGAGGCAAGATTATGCACAGGGGAGAAATGGGATAAAATCAGTGGCATCACTAATTCCAGAACAAACATCCTGGAGTAACGAAGTGCGTTGAACGTTGCGGCAGATCGAGATATGACTGCTTTTTCCCAGTTCGGGATGTCTATTCTACAGAATTGATCTATTTCTAGTAGATGATAAACGATACGAAATGTTCCGTTGCATAAGATGAAGAAAAGCAGTAGCCGTACAAATATTGACCATTAGTAAATATGGAAGCAACTCAAGAACTGAAGGAGTCACTATAAAACGCAATTTTCTTATCAATGGAGCACTATGTCAATCATGTTATCGGAATTCGCTGCTCTAACCATGACTATCCTAGTCGACCACTTCGTCTATGATGGAGAACATACGGCCAGATGATCAAGGAATTAAATTCCCATTACAATGTGTCTCGGTAGAAAAGACACGGACATTAGCATGCCAAGTAACAGAAGACTGCCAGTGCTCTTCAGTGGAGACCACGATTCGTTGCGACTGCAACGACGGCAATGTATCACAGATCTTCTACAGCATTGAAAAGAGACTATCATTCACGGCACCGTTTGTTCAATTCAGGCAAAGCTAATGGTTGGTACAGCTCAAGTCATCAATTTTGGCAAGAGTAGAGTTCATTCTTCATATTGCTGAGAGAAGTCGAAAAAAAGTACCAAATCGTCAGTGCTTTGCATGGCACTAGTTATACAATAGTTAATGTTAGAGGTCGTCAGTGAAACTGAAAATACGTCACGCGTATGCAGAGGAAGTCTGTAGGTGACAGACCAGACAAATAAACAACACGTCTCGCTGGTAGAGAATAGCAGATAACACGAACTTACTCTCACCATTAATTAACCGAAGGAAGAGGCAACTCTCCCTTCAGGAACCGTTATCCGCCTACCATTTCCGTGTCCACATGAATTCGCTATGGCCAACCTAGTACATTGAGTTATCGACAAAGGGAAAAGTGTCCCATTAATGGGATATTTGATCTCACCGTTTAGTTCCTCTATGTTCACGAAATTCAGAATAAACCAAAATGATAATGGAGCAACTTGATATGGGCATCCCAAGTTGATTTGCTTCTTTTCGTTATTTAAATAGATAATCGAGCAAATGATGTTCTCCCAAATATTGAATAACTAAACTTCTAATTAAAAGCATCAAAACCACTGCATTGAACTAGTATTAAGTCATTTGCATATTATATAATAAACATAAACAGCGCTGTGCCAACTTTCGAATCCAGATTGTGGTCGTTAGAAGAGAGTGGCCACTATCGCAAAGACAATTTCCCTGATTTGGCAGAAAACTCCCACTTCGTGGCACTATAGTATAAATTAGGAAAATAATTTCATAGAGAGATATCCTAAGGATCGTTACGAGTCTGAGTTGGAAAGTGGCATCTCAGAACCACATCTCAGCTACAACTTTTCGACTTCACTATCAAAGCATCTTTTGTATCTATAAGTGAATTTGTTATTTGCATAATCAGTATGACAATTTGTGTGATTGGCATCCATAATTTAATCAAATATTCGAACAAGAAAAAATATAAATGTTATTTTCTGTATACCAATCATCTAAAATAACACATTTTCTCTTGTCCTCACTTGTCAGAAGAATTCTAGAACTTACGTCGTATTCGTTGTTTTGATTACAATTCTGAAACTAATGTTTTTCTGAAAAGAAAGTCCGTTCAATTCATACGGTTTTTGAAGAAATACAGAAGAATACTATTCCTATTCAGCGGGAATGCGTTGTTTTTGAAAATAAAAGTCTTTTACAAATAAATGAAAGCCTTTTGTTTATCCCACTTGTCCCTGTAGGTTCCCGTCACGATATTTAGTAGAAAAATGGACAACTTCGCTCTATTCGACGACCGCAACAATGCTCTGCTTCTGTTCTACAACATTAATAGTCCTATATGTATCCTTCTGAATCTACTTGCAATCTACTTGATTGTATTTAAATCCAGTAGGGAAATGAGAGAATATCGGTGGTACCTCCTCTATTATCAAGTAAGTGACCTAGGATTACTATGTCCCAGTCAATATTCAAATGAACTAAATTAATATTCTAAAATGTGGAGAAAAGCAGAATAATATCTATATACTAACTTATTCTGATTTGAAAGAGTTGTGTTTCATCGCTAGTCTTTTGATCCACAAAACAAGCATAGATCTACATTTTAGAATCTTTTTCACAGATTTGGGTTTCCGCTCTCGATGTTCATCTGAACGTGCTCTTCCAACCCGTGTTATTTTTTCCTATATCTGCTGCAACAGGACGTGGACTTCTGATCAGCGAAGTGGGATTTTCAACATTCACGTGTTTGGTCAGTTTTAGGTTTACTTATGTTTTCGTTAAGAAATGACACTAGAATATAATAAATTTACTTTAGTTGTAATTTTAGCATGTATTTATTTTGTTACTGTGGGGTCTTTTATCTTCCATAATGGCACTATTTTTCTACCGTCACCAGTGCATTGTAGAAAAGCAGTACAAACTGAGTCATAAGAAGTTGATTTTCGGCATTCTCCTTAATGTCGTATTGGCTGGTCTACTATTTACTTCCTTCTATATGTCCCAGGTCGACCCCTCTCTGTGGCCTGAATTGCTCCGAAAGGTGTGTCTGCTACTCAGTCAAGTGAATGTAGTCAAATTCGAATTTAATTAAATATAAGACCACTTTCACCTATTGTTATTTTTAAGCAAAACCCAGAAGCTATCGAGTTCCTGAATATTCCGAATATTTACTATGTGCCTCAATCCTTTCTGTACCACATATTCTTAGCAATTATAACGTTAATCTGCTGTTCTTCTGGCAGGATCAATTTCACCCTTCCAGTATACAATTGTCTTTAGGAAACACTTAGGCTATTAATAAATTCAACTACAGCTCTAATCGTCTTGGGACTCATTTGTCACATCCAGTACATTTTTCGAAAACGGTGCGAACACCTCACTGCCCGCACTCAAGAACTGCAAAAGAAATTCCTAAAAGCTCAGATAATCCAGGTATTTCGAAGTTATTCCTATACCTTCCTTTGTTCATCTTAACTACTTCGTCGTAGACTATTGCGGAGAGAAGCGACAGACATTTTCCTGACCAAAACACAATCGGTTTCAGGGAGGAAGCAGTGCTGAAATCTCCACTAAAAGTCATTCATAGTTTGCATTTTATAAATTCTTAATGAAATGCGGTAATTTTTAGGTGACGATTCCTATTGGGCTACTTTCTATACCAACAACAGCGCACACAGTTCATATTCACGATGGCCGTCTGGGACTTCAGATTCTCAACGACATAATGATGATGATGATTTCCACTTATGGTGAAGTGGCCACTATCTTTCTCATCTTCTTCAACGCTCCCTACCGAGAATTTCTCTTTGAAAAATTTATAAAATTGGGTGAGTTACTAAACTTTGTTGGTTAGTAAATGATTTCTTTATTTTGCAGAAATAAGCCAATTTCCTCCTTATTTCTAGTGAAGCTCAAACATCGGATGCATGAGACGAAGGTTGTCTCCCAGGACCTTCGTACAAGTGAAACGATTCTTGTTATGAGTTCAACTGTAATCAAATAAATTTTCAAGTAGCAGAAGGACCGACCGTAGTTATGGAAATCTTCCAAAGACGTCCAATTTCCAAAATTTGCTTTAATATCTACTGTTTCTACGAACGAACACTTAATTAGTGGATATTTAATTCTGTTGTCGGAATTATTTCTCTTTACTTATTTTAAGAGAAAACCATATTCCTCACACCACCTTCTTTTTGCGACGTCTTTCATTAGTGCAGCTCAGCAACAGAAATTAGGGTATCGTCAATATCCGCTATCTGAACAATTTCTTTCACAACTCCAACTACTTGTCGCCGTCTTCGCTTTTTCCAGTGTGGTGGATTCCCACCACTATATCCTTTGGTCGTGAATATCAGACACTTTGCAGTCTTTTTCCTCAGACTTCCCTCTGAAATATCCTCTGAAAAGAGATTTTTCGTCCTTTTACTGGATGTCGTGACGGGAACCTATATAAATCTATGCAATAACAGATGTCTTCTAGAAGTGATGTCAAAGATATGCTGAGTCATACATGTTAAAATACACTCTCAAATAATTACGGATATGCCCAGAGATAGAGGCTGCTCACCACAAAAGAGCCGATTTTAAACGTTTAGTAACTTCTTCGAAATTAGCTAAAATTGTCGTTAATTGCATTTCGAAAGCTTGAAAATCTAGTTTATCGATCGTGTTAACCTCATCAGCATGTGTCACACGTGGAAAACATAATTATCGATTTCGTGAGGGCAATGATTTGCGTTTTTTCACGCCTATCTGAGCTCATTTTACTGTGGAGTTCCACTACTCCATTAGCTGAAAATGGTTTCTTCTGTCCACTTTGGCATTATTAAAAGCCATCGCTATATTCATGGATTCGATGCTGTTGCCATTTGTCGTTTGCAAAAACAACGAAATTAAGTACCGTTTTTTTGTGGACCCTAGAGGGACGACAAACTCAACTTACTATACCTACGTCGTTCTCAAAGGCTACTTTCTTCCCGACTGCAGATCCTTTTATCCAAGTGAATTCATTTTTATTTTGAGTTCGTGTTTTGTCTGCGTTCGTGATTACTGTTCAATTTTAACTTATCGTTGCATTCACTGGAAATGTTTGCAATCGTATCTCGTTTTCGGCTTTTTTAGTAACGATCCGTTTATTGATCATTTTGTAGATTGATCGTTATCTATTTCCTTCCATTGTAGTTTGCTCTAAATGGTGCTACCGTCGAATAGAATATGACCTTCAGAGTCTCACCGTTCTGATGGTGCTCTCTCGCAAATTCTGGAAAACTACGCATCTGAGAGCTTTGCATCACCTGTCTTAGCGATTTCCACGACTCTTGCTCCCTCTAGCAAGAAACTAAATGAAACAATTTCGGGTGTGAAAGTGATCTCTTTGCAAAGTCGTTGTATCCCTGAACTTTAACATAAGATTCAAAATTGGAGAATAAAAGTACCACCCCCACTTCTTCTTCTGATAAAATACCGATATATTATAATATCAATTGCTTAAAGAAATTGAACTAAAGGAACCCATTAAAATCAAAAATATCCTAGCTTTACCTGCATCAAGTTTTACTCGCATCTGTTTCAGATTGACGTTGTAGGATATATATCAGATGCGCTCTGCGTCTCTGGCCTTAACTACCCAGTAAAAGTAGTACAAGGCAGAGGCACAAGAGCGATGCAGGCGTCCCCAGCCACTGAGCTCTTCGCCTAACCCTTTTCTTATAATTACTGTAATACCACTTACCAATATTAGTAAACACTCTCTCAATAATCTATCATATATACACATCAATTATATAAAGGGAAGATCGGCCTAATTACCCAATCCTCAATCTTTACAAAGCAGTAAATCCTCAGTTTTTACACGCCTTCTTACCAGCCGTAGTGTTGATGTCATCCCCGTGGACAAGAGGGTATTTCCTCGACAACAAATTACAACAGCCGAACGAACTAGCATTTCTTCACTTGGAAATCATACATTTTAAAAAGCCATATTCTCAGTATTTAAGTGTAAATAAGCCTTACGGATACGGCATGAGGACAACTAAAATAGTTTTTTAGACTGATTTTAAGTAGTTTATCCCCACTCTCGAAAAAGACACGACCCTAATTTTTTACACAATTTTCAGAGAGATAAACAAATTAAAAGAATGAGCTCTTAATATACCGTAACACTAAAACACTAACACTTACTAGGTATAAAGAAAATAATCAAATTAGAAACGCGAGAATCATGCCACTGAATCCCCCTGGTGTTTCTCAGTTTGCATCGCAATTCTGCCGTCTTTTTAAGATTTGCTAGACCACTAGTCACACGATCGTCGTCGATGGCGTTTGAAGTCCGACATAACAAATTTCCATACGGCAGTTGTATTTTAACGCGCCCTGATTAAAGCGCTTAGTTATGGAAGATGGCAAATTACATTTTCTTTAATTGAAAATACCTTCGTCTTTTTTATTTTCAATAGCGTAAAATAAAAGGATCAAAAGCCGTGTGAAATTCACTATGAGCGCTGTCCTTAGTGCTGGTTTTAATACGCAACGTTTTTCTTGACCAATTATATTGTACTTCTCTGCGAAAAGGTCGCCGTCGGAGAAGTCACAATCACAGCCAATGATCTAAGCCGCAACAGTAAAATTGGTTATCAGGCAATCGAAGAATGTGATCTAAGGGAACACGAAGAAACGTACTTAACAGAAGAAAAATAGCAAACGTACATTCCTAACAGATGGGAGTGCTATTGGGGAAATATAGTCTAAGGGGCAGCGAGGTGACTAACCAATACCAAATACAGAGAAGTATAGAACACCGAGTGATATAATATAACTTTTATTATCTAATCGGTTGAGGAATAGAATAACCACAAAATAAGCAGACGGGACACGAAATAATAAGTAAAATAAAGTGAAACTGAGTTGGTCGAGGAAGAATAAGAAGTGCCAAAGAGCTGTGAGGCCCTGCTTTTATACTACCCACCCTGACGGTTCTATTCAATCTAATATTACGCCTAGATAGCTGAAGAGAAACAAAGTCATACAAAGGGTCTACAGCGAACAAAAACATTCTTACTTGTACGAAATGTAAATGAGTCGTGATTTCAACTTTTAATCGGCGAAAAGAGTAAAATCAGGAATGGGATATTTGTGACAGTCCCGAAAGAGAGAAGAAAAAGTAGAAAGGGCTCTATGTAGAAGGACATTAGATGGGCTCTTCTGTACACACGCCATAGTGATGTTATTTCGAGTGGCATCTATGACACTCGACCATCTGTTTATGACACTGGAGCTCCTTTGGATGCGGCTGGTAGCAAGCGAGGCCGACTATGTAACCTTGATATATGTAGTTTCGTCTACGGGCTGCTGTACAGAGTATAATGGGTACTACTTTCCTGTTACCCGCATAAGCTTTAATTATAGCCCTGGGTTTTTCGAACGCGGCTCTATTTGAGTTATGGCCACAATTCCTACTCGGGTGATGCTGACGTCGAGTACGTCTGTGGTGACGGACTACGCACCGACGTGATGATCCAATGGCTGGTCGTGTACAAGGTTTGGTTGGGGAATGCGACCTCACAAGCCGTTTCCAGATAAAAGCTATTAGACACGTCGAGGAACACCTGGTTCTAGGTTTGGCGTGAGTGTTAGTACGACGGACGAATGAAAGCAGCGCCTTAGACCGCTCGGCCAGAATGACTTCTAAACGCCGTTCTTTCACTCAAACTGCCTGCATTGCCCTCTGCGTGCATTTTGCCGAACATTTGGTCAACTAGGGGCTGCTGACAGCAATCGGTCCGAGAAAACATTATGTCATCCGCAGGATTCGAACCTGCGCCCTCCGAGGAGGACTGCGACCTGAACGCAGCGCCTTAGACCGCTCGGCCAGAATGACTTCTAAACGCCGTTCTTTCACTCAAACTGCCTGCATTGCCCTCTGCGTGCATTTTGCCGAACATTTGGTCAACTAGGGGCTGCTGACAGCAATCGGTCCGAGAAAACATTATGTCATCCGCAGGATTCGAACCTGCGCCCTCCGAGGAGGACTGCGACCTGAACGCAGCGCCTTAGACCGCTCGGCCAGAATGACTTCTAAACGCCGTTCTTTCACTCAAACTGCCTGCATTGCCCTCTGCGTGCATTTTGCCGAACATTTGGTCAACTAGGGGCTGCTGACAGCAATCGGTCCGAGAAAACATTATGTCATCCGCAGGATTCGAACCTGCGCCCTCCGAGGAGGACTGCGACCTGAACGCAGCGCCTTAGACCGCTCGGCCAGAATGACTTCTAAACGCCGTTCTTTCACTCAAACTGCCTGCATTGCCCTCTGCGTGCATTTTGCCGAACATTTGGTCAACTAGGGGCTGCTGACAGCAATCGGTCCGAGAAAACATTATGTCATCCGCAGGATTCGAACCTGCGCCCTCCGAGGAGGACTGCGACCTGAACGCAGCGCCTTAGACCGCTCGGCCAGAATGACTTCTAAACGCCGTTCTTTCACTCAAACTGCCTGCATTGCCCTCTGCGTGCATTTTGCCGAACATTTGGTCAACTAGGGGCTGCTGACAGCAATCGGTCCGAGAAAACATTATGTCATCCGCAGGATTCGAACCTGCGCCCTCCGAGGAGGACTGCGACCTGAACGCAGCGCCTTAGACCGCTCGGCCAGAATGACTTCTAAACGCCGTTCTTTCACTCAAACTGCCTGCATTGCCCTCTGCGTGCATTTTGCCGAACATTTGGTCAACTAGGGGCTGCTGACAGCAATCGGTCCGAGAAAACATTATGTCATCCGCAGGATTCGAACCTGCGCCCTCCGAGGAGGACTGCGACCTGAACGCAGCGCCTTAGACCGCTCGGCCAGAATGACTTCTAAACGCCGTTCTTTCACTCAAACTGCCTGCATTGCCCTCTGCGTGCATTTTGCCGAACATCTGGTCAACTAAGGGCAGCTGACAGCAATCGGTCCGAGAAAACATTATGTCATCCGCAGGATTCGAACCTGCGCCCTCCGAGGAGGACTGCGACCTGAACGCAGCGCCTTAGACCGCTCGGCCAGAATGACTTCTAAACGCCGTTCTTTCACTCAAACTGCCTGCATTGCCCTCTGCGTGCATTTTGCCGAACATTTGGTCAACTAGGGGCTGCTGACAGCAATCGGTCCGAGAAAACATTATGTCATCCGCAGGATTCGAACCTGCGCCCTCCGAGGAGGACTGCGACCTGAACGCAGCGCCTTAGACCGCTCGGCCAGAATGACTTCTAAACGCCGTTCTTTCACTCAAACTGCCTGCATTGCCCTCTGCGTGCATTTTGCCGAACATTTGGTCAACTAGGGGCTGCTGACAGCAATCGGTCCGAGAAAACATTATGTCATCCGCAGGATTCGAACCTGCGCCCTCCGAGGAGGACTGCGACCTGAACGCAGCGCCTTAGACCGCTCGGCCAGAATGACTTCTAAACGCCGTTCTTTCACTCAAACTGCCTGCATTGCCCTCTGCGTGCATTTTGCCGAACATTTGGTCAACTAGGGGCTGCTGACAGCAATCGGTCCGAGAAAACATTATGTCATCCGCAGGATTCGAACCTGCGCCCTCCGAGGAGGACTGCGACCTGAACGCAGCGCCTTAGACCGCTCGGCCAGAATGACTTCTAAACGCCGTTCTTTCACTCAAACTGCCTGCATTGCCCTCTGCGTGCATTTTGCCGAACATTTGGTCAACTAGGGGCTGCTGACAGCAATCGGTCCGAGAAAACATTATGTCATCCGCAGGATTCGAACCTGCGCCCTCCGAGGAGGACTGCGACCTGAACGCAGCGCCTTAGACCGCTCGGCCAGAATGACTTCTAAACGCCGTTCTTTCACTCAAACTGCCTGCATTGCCCTCTGCGTGCATTTTGCCGAACATTTGGTCAACTAGGGGCTGCTGACAGCAATCGGTCCGAGAAAACATTATGTCATCCGCAGGATTCGAACCTGCGCCCTCCGAGGAGGACTGCGACCTGAACGCAGCGCCTTAGACCGCTCGGCCAGAATGACTTCTAAACGCCGTTCTTTCACTCAAACTGCCTGCATTGCCCTCTGCGTGCATTTTGCCGAACATTTGGTCAACTAGGGGCTGCTGACAGCAATCGGTCCGAGAAAACATTATGTCATCCGCAGGATTCGAACCTGCGCCCTCCGAGGAGGACTGCGACCTGAACGCAGCGCCTTAGACCGCTCGGCCAGAATGACTTCTAAACGCCGTTCTTTCACTCAAACTGCCTGCATTGCCCTCTGCGTGCATTTTGCCGAACATTTGGTCAACTAGGGGCTGCTGACAGCAATCGGTCCGAGAAAACATTATGTCATCCGCAGGATTCGAACCTGCGCCCTCCGAGGAGGACTGCGACCTGAACGCAGCGCCTTAGACCGCTCGGCCAGAATGACTTCTAAACGCCGTTCTTTCACTCAAACTGCCTGCATTGCCCTCTGCGTGCATTTTGCCGAACATTTGGTCAACTAGGGGCTGCTGACAGCAATCGGTCCGAGAAAACATTATGTCATCCGCAGGATTCGAACCTGCGCCCTCCGAGGAGGACTGCGACCTGAACGCAGCGCCTTAGACCGCTCGGCCAGAATGACTTCTAAACGCCGTTCTTTCACTCAAACTGCCTGCATTGCCCTCTGCGTGCATTTTGCCGAACATTTGGTCAACTAGGGGCTGCTGACAGCAATCGGTCCGAGAAAACATTATGTCATCCGCAGGATTCGAACCTGCGCCCTCCGAGGAGGACTGCGACCTGAACGCAGCGCCTTAGACCGCTCGGCCAGAATGACTTCTAAACGCCGTTCTTTCACTCAAACTGCCTGCATTGCCCTCTGCGTGCATTTTGCCGAACATTTGGTCAACTAGGGGCTGCTGACAGCAATCGGTCCGAGAAAACATTATGTCATCCGCAGGATTCGAACCTGCGCCCTCCGAGGAGGACTGCGACCTGAACGCAGCGCCTTAGACCGCTCGGCCAGAATGACTTCTAAACGCCGTTCTTTCACTCAAACTGCCTGCATTGCCCTCTGCGTGCATTTTGCCGAACATTTGGTCAACTAGGGGCTGCTGACAGCAATCGGTCCGAGAAAACATTATGTCATCCGCAGGATTCGAACCTGCGCCCTCCGAGGAGGACTGCGACCTGAACGCAGCGCCTTAGACCGCTCGGCCAGAATGACTTCTAAACGCCGTTCTTTCACTCAAACTGCCTGCATTGCCCTCTGCGTGCATTTTGCCGAACATTTGGTCAACTAGGGGCTGCTGACAGCAATCGGTCCGAGAAAACATTATGTCATCCGCAGGATTCGAACCTGCGCCCTCCGAGGAGGACTGCGACCTGAACGCAGCGCCTTAGACCGCTCGGCCAGAATGACTTCTAAACGCCGTTCTTTCACTCAAACTGCCTGCATTGCCCTCTGCGTGCATTTTGCCGAACATTTGGTCAACTAGGGGCTGCTGACAGCAATCGGTCCGAGAAAACATTATGTCATCCGCAGGATTCGAACCTGCGCCCTCCGAGGAGGACTGCGACCTGAACGCAGCGCCTTAGACCGCTCGGCCAGAATGACTTCTAAACGCCGTTCTTTCACTCAAACTGCCTGCATTGCCCTCTGCGTGCATTTTGCCGAACATTTGGTCAACTAGGGGCTGCTGACAGCAATCGGTCCGAGAAAACATTATGTCATCCGCAGGATTCGAACCTGCGCCCTCCGAGGAGGACTGCGACCTGAACGCAGCGCCTTAGACCGCTCGGCCAGAATGACTTCTAAACGCCGTTCTTTCACTCAAACTGCCTGCATTGCCCTCTGCGTGCATTTTGCCGAACATTTGGTCAACTAGGGGCTGCTGACAGCAATCGGTCCGAGAAAACATTATGTCATCCGCAGGATTCGAACCTGCGCCCTCCGAGGAGGACTGCGACCTGAACGCAGCGCCTTAGACCGCTCGGCCAGAATGACTTCTAAACGCCGTTCTTTCACTCAAACTGCCTGCATTGCCCTCTGCGTGCATTTTGCCGAACATTTGGTCAACTAGGGGCTGCTGACAGCAATCGGTCCGAGAAAACATTATGTCATCCGCAGGATTCGAACCTGCGCCCTCCGAGGAGGACTGCGACCTGAACGCAGCGCCTTAGACCGCTCGGCCAGAATGACTTCTAAACGCCGTTCTTTCACTCAAACTGCCTGCATTGCCCTCTGCGTGCATTTTGCCGAACATTTGGTCAACTAGGGGCTGCTGACAGCAATCGGTCCGAGAAAACATTATGTCATCCGCAGGATTCGAACCTGCGCCCTCCGAGGAGGACTGCGACCTGAACGCAGCGCCTTAGACCGCTCGGCCAGAATGACTTCTAAACGCCGTTCTTTCACTCAAACTGCCTGCATTGCCCTCTGCGTGCATTTTGCCGAACATTTGGTCAACTAGGGGCTGCTGACAGCAATCGGTCCGAGAAAACATTATGTCATCCGCAGGATTCGAACCTGCGCCCTCCGAGGAGGACTGCGACCTGAACGCAGCGCCTTAGACCGCTCGGCCAGAATGACTTCTAAACGCCGTTCTTTCACTCAAACTGCCTGCATTGCCCTCTGCGTGCATTTTGCCGAACATTTGGTCAACTAGGGGCTGCTGACAGCAATCGGTCCGAGAAAACATTATGTCATCCGCAGGATTCGAACCTGCGCCCTCCGAGGAGGACTGCGACCTGAACGCAGCGCCTTAGACCGCTCGGCCAGAATGACTTCTAAACGCCGTTCTTTCACTCAAACTGCCTGCATTGCCCTCTGCGTGCATTTTGCCGAACATTTGGTCAACTAGGGGCTGCTGACAGCAATCGGTCCGAGAAAACATTATGTCATCCGCAGGATTCGAACCTGCGCCCTCCGAGGAGGACTGCGACCTGAACGCAGCGCCTTAGACCGCTCGGCCAGAATGACTTCTAAACGCCGTTCTTTCACTCAAACTGCCTGCATTGCCCTCTGCGTGCATTTTGCCGAACATTTGGTCAACTAGGGGCTGCTGACAGCAATCGGTCCGAGAAAACATTATGTCATCCGCAGGATTCGAACCTGCGCCCTCCGAGGAGGACTGCGACCTGAACGCAGCGCCTTAGACCGCTCGGCCAGAATGACTTCTAAACGCCGTTCTTTCACTCAAACTGCCTGCATTGCCCTCTGCGTGCATTTTGCCGAACATTTGGTCAACTAGGGGCTGCTGACAGCAATCGGTCCGAGAAAACATTATGTCATCCGCAGGATTCGAACCTGCGCCCTCCGAGGAGGACTGCGACCTGAACGCAGCGCCTTAGACCGCTCGGCCAGAATGACTTCTAAACGCCGTTCTTTCACTCAAACTGCCTGCATTGCCCTCTGCGTGCATTTTGCCGAACATTTGGTCAACTAGGGGCTGCTGACAGCAATCGGTCCGAGAAAACATTATGTCATCCGCAGGATTCGAACCTGCGCCCTCCGAGGAGGACTGCGACCTGAACGCAGCGCCTTAGACCGCTCGGCCAGAATGACTTCTAAACGCCGTTCTTTCACTCAAACTGCCTGCATTGCCCTCTGCGTGCATTTTGCCGAACATTTGGTCAACTAGGGGCTGCTGACAGCAATC
The DNA here is from genome assembly GCA_964036235.1 of Heterorhabditis bacteriophora. Taxonomy (NCBI): domain Eukaryota; kingdom Metazoa; phylum Nematoda; class Chromadorea; order Rhabditida; family Heterorhabditidae; genus Heterorhabditis; species Heterorhabditis bacteriophora. The sequence continues at coordinate 8,211,119 of OZ038425.1, read as the reverse complement.
GGTCCGAGAAAACATTATGTCATCCGCAGGATTCGAACCTGCGCCCTCCGAGGAGGACTGCGACCTGAACGCAGCGCCTTAGACCGCTCGGCCAGAATGACTTCTAAACGCCGTTCTTTCACTCAAACTGCCTGCATTGCCCTCTGCGTGCATTTTGCCGAACATTTGGTCAACTAGGGGCTGCTGACAGCAATCGGTCCGAGAAAACATTATGTCATCCGCAGGATTCGAACCTGCGCCCTCCGAGGAGGACTGCGACCTGAACGCAGCGCCTTAGACCGCTCGGCCAGAATGACTTCTAAACGCCGTTCTTTCACTCAAACTGCCTGCATTGCCCTCTGCGTGCATTTTGCCGAACATTTGGTCAACTAGGGGCTGCTGACAGCAATCGGTCCGAGAAAACATTATGTCATCCGCAGGATTCGAACCTGCGCCCTCCGAGGAGGACTGCGACCTGAACGCAGCGCCTTAGACCGCTCGGCCAGAATGACTTCTAAACGCCGTTCTTTCACTCAAACTGCCTGCATTGCCCTCTGCGTGCATTTTGCCGAACATTTGGTCAACTAGGGGCTGCTGACAGCAATCGGTCCGAGAAAACATTATGTCATCCGCAGGATTCGAACCTGCGCCCTCCGAGGAGGACTGCGACCTGAACGCAGCGCCTTAGACCGCTCGGCCAGAATGACTTCTAAACGCCGTTCTTTCACTCAAACTGCCTGCATTGCCCTCTGCGTGCATTTTGCCGAACATTTGGTCAACTAGGGGCTGCTGACAGCAATCGGTCCGAGAAAACATTATGTCATCCGCAGGATTCGAACCTGCGCCCTCCGAGGAGGACTGCGACCTGAACGCAGCGCCTTAGACCGCTCGGCCAGAATGACTTCTAAACGCCGTTCTTTCACTCAAACTGCCTGCATTGCCCTCTGCGTGCATTTTGCCGAACATTTGGTCAACTAGGGGCTGCTGACAGCAATCGGTCCGAGAAAACATTATGTCATCCGCAGGATTCGAACCTGCGCCCTCCGAGGAGGACTGCGACCTGAACGCAGCGCCTTAGACCGCTCGGCCAGAATGACTTCTAAACGCCGTTCTTTCACTCAAACTGCCTGCATTGCCCTCTGCGTGCATTTTGCCGAACATTTGGTCAACTAGGGGCTGCTGACAGCAATCGGTCCGAGAAAACATTATGTCATCCGCAGGATTCGAACCTGCGCCCTCCGAGGAGGACTGCGACCTGAACGCAGCGCCTTAGACCGCTCGGCCAGAATGACTTCTAAACGCCGTTCTTTCACTCAAACTGCCTGCATTGCCCTCTGCGTGCATTTTGCCGAACATTTGGTCAACTAGGGGCTGCTGACAGCAATCGGTCCGAGAAAACATTATGTCATCCGCAGGATTCGAACCTGCGCCCTCCGAGGAGGACTGCGACCTGAACGCAGCGCCTTAGACCGCTCGGCCAGAATGACTTCTAAACGCCGTTCTTTCACTCAAACTGCCTGCATTGCCCTCTGCGTGCATTTTGCCGAACATTTGGTCAACTAGGGGCTGCTGACAGCAATCGGTCCGAGAAAACATTATGTCATCCGCAGGATTCGAACCTGCGCCCTCCGAGGAGGACTGCGACCTGAACGCAGCGCCTTAGACCGCTCGGCCAGAATGACTTCTAAACGCCGTTCTTTCACTCAAACTGCCTGCATTGCCCTCTGCGTGCATTTTGCCGAACATTTGGTCAACTAGGGGCTGCTGACAGCAATCGGTCCGAGAAAACATTATGTCATCCGCAGGATTCGAACCTGCGCCCTCCGAGGAGGACTGCGACCTGAACGCAGCGCCTTAGACCGCTCGGCCAGAATGACTTCTAAACGCCGTTCTTTCACTCAAACTGCCTGCATTGCCCTCTGCGTGCATTTTGCCGAACATTTGGTCAACTAGGGGCTGCTGACAGCAATCGGTCCGAGAAAACATTATGTCATCCGCAGGATTCGAACCTGCGCCCTCCGAGGAGGACTGCGACCTGAACGCAGCGCCTTAGACCGCTCGGCCAGAATGACTTCTAAACGCCGTTCTTTCACTCAAACTGCCTGCATTGCCCTCTGCGTGCATTTTGCCGAACATTTGGTCAACTAGGGGCTGCTGACAGCAATCGGTCCGAGAAAACATTATGTCATCCGCAGGATTCGAACCTGCGCCCTCCGAGGAGGACTGCGACCTGAACGCAGCGCCTTAGACCGCTCGGCCAGAATGACTTCTAAACGCCGTTCTTTCACTCAAACTGCCTGCATTGCCCTCTGCGTGCATTTTGCCGAACATTTGGTCAACTAGGGGCTGCTGACAGCAATCGGTCCGAGAAAACATTATGTCATCCG